>CM051271.1:42482873-42704307 GCA_027921565.1 Artemia sinica | reverse complement strand
TATTAATACCTATTTAAGATCAACAGCGACAGAAGGCTCAGTGGTCTGATGTTGATATTTAGTGAAAAGGCTCTTGTGAAATTGTTGAATTTCAATGCTATGGTTGATATTTTTGGAAAAATGAGATCTTAACCGTTCCCAGTGTTGCGATCATAGATTTGTAATTTTAAATAGATACCCGATCTCGTATGAAACCGCTTGCTAAATCTGAGCGCATCAGAAAACACAGCGCATCTGAGCGCGTCTTTGGTGGCAAAATCAACTGGGTACGTAGACATGGTAGGGCTGTGGTGATAATCTTCTCTGAAAAATGCATTGGCGATAGTAATCATTTTACAGACTAAAGGAAATACACAGACCTTAACAAAAATATTTTAGGAGAATGGTAAACCTTCATTCACAGAAGGAGGAAGGGGTAGTCTGCATGTTTTTTTTTTCTGATAAATAACTTTTATATTGCTAGACATTGGCCATATTATTATGTATCTTTGGTATATAATTAATGTAAAAAAGAAAACAAGTTTTTCCGAGTGATATTAAGAAGAAACATCAAAACTTAAAACGAACAGAAATCATTACTTACATAAAGGGGGTTGCTCCTGCCTCAATATTTCTTTCTTTACGCTAAATTTTGACTTTTTTACAACTTTTGAAAAGGGTTAATATTCTAATTAAACGGCCCTTGTGTTTTAGGAGTAGTTTTGGAACTTGTTAAGAATCCGGTAAGTACGCGAAAAGTGATGTCTTGTTAATGCTAATGAAATAAAACAAAATAAGATGAAAATATAATAGTTCATAAACAAATTTGGGCTATATATTTGCACATTAGGGGGGTGGGGGTAAAGCGTAGCATATATTAAATATGTAACCTAAGCTAACCCAACCTAAATTCTTTTTTTTTACCCCTTCAACCTTAAAAAACTAAAGCTTAAATCTAAGTCACGGAGTGAGCAACACCTCACAAGGCAGAGACAAGGCAGAGAAAACCTGTTTTCATGTAACTCTCGGTCTTTAACACGTGTACTGGAAAGAAGAAAAAGCGCAAGGAACTCGCAAAATCCCATGCGGTCTGGTGTCTATTTAATAATACGTCTATGGTTGCAAAAAAACTTTAAATTACTTTCCAACTTAAGTTCTCTCTGTATTCATTAAACACTTTTAAATTGCTTCTTACTATTATCAGTCGATTTTCGGAGAGACCTGTGGTAACCACGGTGAAGAAAAATTGATTTTCAACAACTCTGAGCCAGACAGTTTAGGGGCCCACAGAGGTTGCTTAGCCCATCCCTTAGCTCAAAATGAAATGACGCCACTGAATGCCCCCCCCCCTCTTAAATAGCTTATTTTTCCTTCTCAGCTTGTAAGCATTTTCCAAATTTTCCAAGATTTTCGAAATTTCAGTTAAAGTATTGTGATACAGTAAATAAATCGTCAAGAAGCATGAGTTTACAACACAAAAGGGCTAAATTTTACAAGAAACGCAAACTCTTGTTTAGCGCAAAAACAACTGTTTAGCTGTTTGAGGCCAGGGATTTTTTTCTTAAATTAAAGCATTAAAGCAATGAAAAATTACAATTATAGCAAAAGCAATTACGTTATGTTAAGACCCACAAAGAGTACACCAGAGTGCCTAGTTCGGAAACTAGGTACTCTGGTTATGAGTAGTTTCGTATCCAAACTAGGTACTAGGTACTCTGGTGTACTTTTTTTTTGTATCAGAGCCGTTACCTTAGACTGGCTTGAAATCAAATCCTTTATGTCTTAGGGATCGTCTCGTTACCATTGTACTACGCCAACTGTTATTTAAAATAATATGATCAAACAGATCATGATTTCGAAAACAAAATGATGGGTGACGTCACAATCACAGGTTACAAACATCATGGTTGCAGGGGTAGCTGCAACCTAGTAAAGAACGAACCACAGCCTTTAGTAACAATAAAAATTGTTGCAAAGAATAAACTCCTGTCAATAGTAACTGAAATATTAAATAGAATGCAGTTTTCAACAAAAACGACACGGCCATAGTAACCAAAAGCCCATCTTTAAGGACTTTTTTTCATTTTCTGTTGCTCTTCCAGGGTTCAAACCTTAGGGGGCTTTGATAAGTTTATGCTCAAATTCTACTATCTATGCTTGAAGGCCACCTTTTCTTTAATACAGTCTTCTGGGCTACATTCAAAGAGTATGGGAAACTATAGTTTCCCATACTCTTTGGCTACGTTGTTAGTAACAAGATAGAAATACAGAATTAATCAAGTAAATGGAATAATGAAAAGGATACATACTAATAAAATTAAACTAATTAATAATTTATCTGATAAAGTCTCACTGCTTCGTGTCTGTGTATTTTCCTTTGGTGATTAAAAATTCAGCTTTTGTGTCCATATTTAAAGCAAACTTAATGATTTAACAATACATCTTGCATTGTTACCAAGTAGCATATATGAATACCAGTGGCTTTAATTAGAGGAGGGGGACTTTTTCTACAAGATGTTTTTCCTGTAGTCCCCCTCTTAGATTATAAAAAATCTTTTCATGGTATTATCATTAAGAAGAGGCTTGTTCTTTTTACGTATGTTTGTTAAAGAAATTGAAAAGACAATGAAATACCCCTCTCTGGACTATGAAGAATACCTTTACTCCCCCCCTCCAGGACCGTGTCCATTGTTTTGGAGAAAGGAGCACAAAAAAAGTTAAAAAAAAAAATTTGAAATTTGTTTAAATGCATTGCGTTATGTTTTAACGAGTCGGACAAAAATATCAGGGGAGGGAGGCACTGCATCCGGTCTTGCCCCTTAATTTCCATGAATTGACGCTCTTGATCAATACCAGTGGTAGCAACTGGCAGAGTGACAATTTTCATTGCAAATGAGCGTCTTTTCTTGGGTAATTTTGTGGCAATTCTTTCCAAGTCTTGATTTGAAAATTATCCGTTTACTATTAAAATTTTGAAATAAACTTTGATATTATGGGAAATATTTTTTTTTTCTTTTAGAAAAATCTAAAGACAAACTGTTAAATTTATTGAATGTTATTTGAGCGTTGCAACCCAAATTAAATTTGCGACAAACTTTGTTACTCGTATTCTAATAAACTATTTGACAATCCTTTTCAATAATCGCTTCTCGGCCTTTTGGCCATGATCGAAGTGTAGTTTTTAAGAAATCATAATTACCCGGCTAGAAAGCTTTATTAATCAAAAGGGATGCGCTCGAAGGCGAGGCTTTCCCTTTGGACTTTGGCTGACCCATGTGATTAACCCAAATGGGGATGGCTCAACAGCGTAATTTTTTGGGAGTGGTGAACAGGGTTGCCAACTGGACATATTTTATGTCCAAAGTACATATTCCTGTGTGCTGGGACACAATGACATAATAGGGCAAAAAAGGGACATATTTTAGAAATTTGGGGCACAAAAGGGACATACTTAGCAAATTTATGACATAAAATAGAATATTTCCCGGCTGGAAACATATTTTTGTAAAAACAAAATGTTATTTTTCACAAAATCAGTATTAAAACTACTTCATTTATATTTTCTTAATTTATATAAATTTAGTGTAGTATTTTAACTACACTAAATCTATATTTTCTACTAATTTTTGTACAAAAGTTATTTTTTTTTTTACAAACGTTATTATTTTTCGGAGTTGTTGCACTTTCCCGCAGACAACTATTTGCAAATACTCTTGAAATTCTTTACAAGTTTGTAATCTTTCATCTACTAAACGATTTTATTTCTCCGCTAAACGCTTTTACGCTACGCTTTTACTAAACGCTTTTACGCTACAGTCAAGATAATAGGGAATCAGGCACCTTTTTAGTTAACAATCGCTTCCGGCTTCCAATAGTCAGGCAAAAACATATATCTATTTATCAAGTATTAAACTAAAAATGAAAAGTTAGCAAAAGAAAAAAAAAATAGATTCTTGATGATCTGGAATCAATTTTGATATCAATAGATGTACCAAAAAATTAGCTTATTGTGCTGATTAAAATATATACAATATTTTTTAAGTATAGTGTTACCCATTAGTGGGCCTGAGAAAATTTGCCAAATTTTTGAAAAAGGTAAAAAACACCCCATAAAAGTCAAAGAATTTTAATGGAAATCACGCCATCCGATTCAGCGTATCAGAGAACCTCACTGTACAGGTTCCAAGCTCCTATCTATAAAAATGAAATTTTATAGTGTTTGCCAGAAGAAACATCACGGATTCGTGTTTATTTGTTGTTGTTGCTTTTTCCAGGGTGATCATATCGACCCAATGGTACAGAATATAGAATTTTGCAAGAGGGCTCATTCAAACGAAAATTAAAAGATCTAGTGTCCTTTTTTAAGTGACCAAAAATTGGAGGACAACTAGCCCCTGTCCCACGCCCTTTTTTCCTGAAAGTCGTCTGATCAAAATTTTGAGATAGCCATTTTGTTCAGTATTGTTGAAAGGTGCAATAGATATGTCTTTGGAGATGATAAGACCCCTCAGAACCACGAGAGGAAGGGCCGCAAGTTATGAAATTTGCCCATTGTTTACATATAGTATTCGTTATAGGGAAGTATACTGATACTTTCAAAGGGAGGAAGGAGATCTTCTGGGGATGGATTTTCTATGGGGAGAATTTATCATTGGGATGGAAGCTTCTGGGGGTGAAAATTTACATGGGGAGAATTTGCCAGAATTTGTATACAGAATGTTTGCTGTTTGTCTATTTTCTCTTTGTTGATCCCATTGTACATGTTGAGACACTCTGAGGGAACTCTCAGGGGGAAGTTTTGAGAGGAGTTGGAATTCTCTTGGGATCTTCTTTTTTGTGTGTGTGGGGGGGTATTTTCCACGGGAGTAATTTCCATGGTCGAATTATCACCAGGAGCAATTCTCCATGGAACATTTCTGGGGGATAAACTTTCCAGGGGGGAGGGGGTATTTTCCAAACAGGTATATTCCCCAAAGACCTTAAAAACGATCAGAAACTAAATGAATATAAGTCTTTCTTCAAATTAAATAAAAAAAACAAGTTTTTTAAACTGAAAGTAAGGAGCGACATTAAAACTTAAAACGAACAGAAATTATTCCGTATATGAAAGGGGCTGTCCCCTCCTCAACGCCTCGCTCTTTACGCTAAAGTTTTTTATTGTTTTAAAAAATAAAGTTGTGAGACAGAGTCAAACTTTAGCGTAAAGAGCGAGGCGTTGAGGAGGGGACAGCCCCTTTCATATACGGAATAATTTCTGTTCGTTTTAAGTTTTAATGTCGCTCCTTACTTTCAGTTTAAAAAACTTGTTTTTTTTATTTAATTTCTGATCGTTTTTTAGTTAATGCAGCTTTTATTTGCATAAAAATTTTACTTTTCTTTTGCTAAATGGATGTCTTTACAAATTAACTTACGTAACTAACTTCTATATTCGTATATTTTTCTTCTGGCAAAAAATACAAAGTTGCAGATTTTTGCAGATATGAGCTTGAAACCTATGTAATAGGGTTTTCTGATACGCTGAATCTGACGGTGTGATTTTCATTAAATTCTTTCACTTGTAGGGGATGTTTCCCCCCTCTTTAAAAAATCGATTAAATTTTCTCAGGCTCGTAGCCTTTGATGAGTAATACTAAACTTAATAAAATTTATATATTTAGGATCAGCATTATAAACACATTCTTTTGATACATTTATTGACATCAAAATTTCGTTTTTAAAAGTTTCGATTACTATTGAGCCGTATCGCTTGTTTTTTTATTGTTTTTTTTTTTATTACGTATATGTTATTACTTATATGAAGGGGTTCTCCCCTTAGTCAATACCACGCTCTTCACGTTAAAAGTTAAAAAAAATTTTGATTCACAAACCCCTGAATCACAAAGGCCGTTTAATTAGAATAGATAGCTCTTTTGAAAGCACTAAAAAAACTGTAGCGTAAAGAGCGAGGTATTGACTTGGGGGAGAACCCCCTCACATACGTTATAATTTCTGTTCGTTTTAAGTTCTAATATTCCTTCTTACATTTCAGTTGAAAAAACTTGTTTTTTTTTATTTAACTTCTGGTCGTTTCTTAAATAATGCTTGGAAATCCGGCGCCCCCTTCATAGAAATGTCCCTTACCCCAAAGAAACATCCTCCACGGAAATATTCTCCAGAGTAATCCCCTCCTCTAGCCCCCCCCCTCCAGAAAAAATCCTTCCTGAAAATGGTTGTATACTTCCAATAACCAATAAATAATGCTGGCAAGTCCGGCGCCCCCTTCATGGCATTTTCCCTTCCCCCATGAAAACTTCCTTCATGGAAAGATCCTTCCATATAGCCCCCGACCCTCTCCTTCCCCCACCTACCAGAAAAAATCTCCTCTGAAAAAGTCTGTATACTTCCCAATAACCAATACTATATGTTAACATTGAGTAAAGTTCATAACTTTCAGCCCTCCCCCTGGGGACTTTGGGGGATCAAGTCATCCTAAAAGACATTTTTATCATATTTTCGACCATGCTGAACAAAATGGCTATCTCAAAATTTTGATCGGGTGACTTTGGGAAAAAAATGAGCGTGGGAGGGGGCCTAGTTGCCCTCCATTTTTTTTGGTCACTTAAAAAGGGCACTAGAACTTTTAATTTCCGTTCCAATGAGCCCTCCCACGATATTCTAGGACCACTGGGTCGATACGATCACCCCTGGGGAAAAAAAAAAAAAAAAACAAACAAACAAACAAACAAATAAACACGCATCCGTGATCTTTCTTCTGGCAAAAAATGGAAAATTCCACATTTTTGTAGATAGGAGCTTGAAACCTCTACAGTAGGGTTCTCTGATACGCTGAATATGACGGTGTGATTTTCATTAAGGTTCTATAACTTTTAAGGGGTCTTTCCCCCTTTTTTCGAAAATCAGCCAAATTTTCTCAGGCGCGTAACTTTTGATGGGTAGCACTAAACTTGATGAAAGTTATATATTTGAAATCAGCATTGAAATCTGATTCTTTTGATATATCTATTGGTATCAAAAACCCGTTTTCTAGAGTTTCGGTTACCATTGAGCCGGGTCGCTCCTTACTTACAGTTCGTTACCACGAACTGTTTGATAAAAAGTATGGTAAGGAGTATTTTTCAGGCAGAATCGTAAGCAAAATATTTCTGGGAAGGATTCGTAGCAGAGATGGAATTGTCCGAGGGTAATTTCCCGGCGGAAAAATTTTACATGGGAGGAACTTTATATAGAGGAATTGTTCGTGGGGAAATTTTCCACAGAGGGGGTGGATTTCCTGGGATTATCTGAAAAACGATCAGAAATAAATACAAAAACTAGTTTTTTCTACCGAAAGTAAGGAGTGACATTAAAACTTAAAACGTACAGAAATTATTCCGTATATGACGGGGGCTACTCCCTCCTCAATATCCCCCTCTCTATGCTAATGTTCAACCTTTTGTCTATTTTTTTAAGAACGATTCTTGAAACACAAGGGCCGTGCCACCCTTGGAGTAAGCCCCCTCCACCCTTGTTGGAGAGGGGTGGAGCCATCCCCTCCACACACGTATTCTTTTTCCTAGATGCATCCAACAGAAATTTTGAACTAGAAATTTTTTGTTAAAAATGGTCTAAAGAGCATATAGCAATGTCCTCAGCGTCTACATAGCCCATAAAAGCCCTGGGACAAGGGTTGTAAGTTATGTCCCAGGGGCATATAAGGTTTTATGGAATGAATAGTCGTATAAACTTCAGATGGGGCTCATTTGATTGAAACTTAGTGCCCTTTATAAGAGTCAAAAGTGATTTGAGTGCAACCCCCCCCCCCTCCCCCCCGCACCTATCAGTTCCGAAAACCAGCTTCCAATCAGAATTTGTAGACATCTATTTGTTCAGCATTGTTCAAAGGTCCAGTAATTATGCCTCTGGGATGTCAACCACCTGATTGAAGGGCGACCCACATTACCTAGCACTCCGCAACGTCGCTTGACTCCTGGATTGTACCTTATGACATGCGCAAGAAATACTCTGATTGGCAAAAAGCTACCAAAAGAAGTGAAAATGCTGACCCTCATGCCGACCATACCTGTCAAGTGGAACTCACGTAGGATAATGAACCTTAAGCTCCGACAATTAGTTTTTTACTGTTTACCTGTTTTTATGACTTGTGCTTTCACACTAGTTCATTTTTATGGATGTACTAACTAAATCTTTTTCATTTTTCATTATATTCGATGTTAACTGACCACTTTGAAAGAGGTTTACCAGTCGTAAAAAAACTAGTTTCTGCGAAAGTAGTTCCAAGCGTAAGCTCACCCTCCAAGCGTAAACCCTTACAAATCCCCACCAACAAACAAACGAAACTCAAAACTAACAGAAATTACAACGAATAAATATATATAGAAGATTATTTTCCTGTAATTCTAAAGATACTATTTTCCTGTAAGTCTAGGGCAAAGAGTTCTTTAATTTCATATTTCCTGTAGCTAGATGGACATATTATAGACAAAATATGGCCATAATTTGGCTGAAAAGGACACATTTTTGGATATTTAAGGGACATATTCATTGACCAAAAAGTTGGCAAACATGGACACAGCACACCAGTAAGATAGAAAAAAAAATCTTGAACACCGAAACCACTGCCTGGAACGCAGACGTAGTGAAATCGCCAAATCTTATGATAAAATCACCAAAGGTGGCAACCCTAGTCATGTTAAGCCAAAACATTTTTAGATGAATGAATTTATTGCTAGCTGAAACCTGAAATCAGAGTTACTATTTTTCAAGGCACGTCAGCTTTTCAAAAATTTTTCATTAAAAATACAATTGCAAAGAACATTTAATTTTGAATCAGATTTTGTCACCCGGAATGACGGGGTACATACTTATAATGACTTATTTACTTTTCTTGTATTTTTAGCAGCACCCCAAATAGTAGGTTGATTATAAAAAAGCGATTGGCAGCTTTAAAGTAATAACCTGAATCAATTAGTTTATTCTGCAGGTATAAGTGTTTTCATGCTATACATCTTTTAAAATGTTTTGAGGGGCTAGTAACTTCAGTTTTAATTTACACATGGAGTCAAGGAAGAAGAAAGTTTTCAGAAACAATCAAACAGTTCGTGGTAACGAACTGTAAGTAACCAGCGATGTGGCTCAATAGTAACCGCGACAGTCTAAAAAACGAAATTTTGACATCAATAAATATATCGAAAGAATTTGCTTATTATGCTGATTCCAAACATATAAGATTCATTAAGTTTAGTGTTACTTATCAAAATCTACGAGCCTGAGAAAAATTTGCTTATTTTTGAAACAAGGGGGAAACACCCCCTAAAATTAAACAAATCTTAATAAATTTACACCATCACATATAGCGTATCCGAAAATCCTACTGTAGAAGTTTTAAGCTCCCATCGAGAAAAATGTGGAATTTTGTATTTTTTGCCAGAATAAGATCACGAATGCGTGTTTATTTCTTTGTTGTTGTTTTTTTTTCTTTTTTTTCTGGCTGTTTTTTCCCCCAGGAGTGATCGAATCAAACGAATAATCCTAGAATATCGGGAAAGGACTCATTCAAAAGGAAATTAAAAGTTCTAGTGCTCTTTTTAAGTGACCAATAAGATTAGATGGTAAAATAGCCCCCCTCCCACGCCAATTTGCGCCCAAAGTCTTCCGATCAAAATTTGAGATAGTCATTTTGCTCAGCATACGCAGATTATGAATAATCCACTTTAAAACTAATTCTCTTAGTAAAGGATCGTTGGTATTTGGAAATTCAGCCGAAAGAAGATCATCAATTTCAACTGGATTACAGATTCGATCACGAGGACTCATGATCAACCGCAAGGAATCTAAGGATCTAAGAACTATGTATTTGAGGATGACTTTATCCCCCACAGCCCCGGGGGAAGGGGTACAAGCTATGAACTTTGCCCATTGTTTACATATAGGCCTAGTATTTGATATTGGGAAGCATACAGATACTTTTCGGGGGGGGGGGGTATTTTCTTCCAGAGGTGTTATATGGGAGCATGGCCATATCCAGGGGGTTAAGGGGTTTGAACTCCCTGAAATGTTTATCCGACTCGTAAAAACCTAACACAAAGCATAAAGCATAGTATATATTATTACGTAACCTAACCTAACCTGGGTACCTTCTCCCCCCCCCCAAACCAAAAAAAACAGTTTAAATATCGTATACACAATGAAAACCACGCTATACATTGTATTACCATATAGCGGTGTCTTAAATTAACACGTCAAAACCAGTTTTTCGTGACTGGTATCCATTGCAGTATATAAAAGAGTGCGTTTGATACAGGATAACCAAAATTTTTTTTTATTTAACTGAAAGTAAGGAGCAACATTAAAACTTAAAAAGAAAAGAAATTATCACGAATATGAGGGGATTGCCCTCCTCGATACCTCACTCTTTACGCTAAAGTTTTGTGACCCTTTAAAAAAACATTAGGTACTGTTCCATTAGCTGTAAGCCACTTGAGAAGTGAAGTTTGGTTATTGCTAATAAAATAAAACAAAATATGATGAATATATAATAGTTTAGAAACAAATATGCATATTAGGGGGTGGCAGTGGGGTCGGGGGGGGGGGAGTAAAGCATAGAATATATTAAATGCGTAACCTAACCTAGGTACCTCCCCCCCCTAAACCACAAAAAACAAAAGTTTAAATATTGTAAACACAGTAAGAAACCACTGATTGTAATCCAATTCTCCGTTGAAAGAACCTGTTTGACTAGTTTCATTTATCATCTATCTCTCGTGGTTCACAGCTAATAGAACAGTACCAAAGATTATTATTTTGAATATAAGGTTTATTAAACGGCCCTTGTGTTTCATGAAACATTCTTAGATAATTGGTACAAAACGTCAAATTTTAGCGTAAAGAGCGAGGTATTTAGGGAGCAACCCCCGTCATATTCGTAATAATTTTTTGTTTGTTTGAAGTTTTAATCTTGCTCCTTACTTTCAATTGAAAAATATTGTTTTTTTTTTTATTTAATATACATATAAAGGAATTAGGGTTTTATGGTAATTCCAAATTACTCCTTGTTTCTGCTTCTATATTTCGATTATATGCGTTTTACTTATTACTAGTCTTTTCTTGTGCTAGAATTTGTAATATTGTATGATTGAAAAAAATTTGCACAAAATTATGTTATTGAAAAACGTACACTATTTGTTTTTCATCATTATTAGTGAAATACGATGTAAAGTTTGAAACTATTTTTGTCATAAATAGTTATAAATATTTTGCGAAAAGCAAGAATAAAGTATCTTTATTCTGTTTTGTTAATCATAAACAATTTTTGAAAAGCTGACGTGCCTTGAAAGATGGTAACTCTGATTTCGGGTTTCAGCTATCAACAATTTCATCCAACTTGTTTCATCCAAATTTGTTTGGCTGAATATGACCAGGGCTGCCACCGTTTGTGATTTTATCATATAAATTGGTGATACGTCTGCGTCCCAGGCAGTGGTGTTTGGTGTCAAGCAGGGTTGCCACCATTAGTAGGATTTTACTAGATCTAGTAAAAAAAAAAAAATCTAGTAAATTTAGAGGATCTAGTAAATTTCCCAAAAACTAGTAAAAAGTCATGATTTATAGTAAACAAAATTTCTTTTTATATTCCATGAATTCAGGGAAAAAAATTATCGTAAACATATGACAATTTACAATTTTTCCTTGTCTGTTTTACAATTTACAATTTTGCTTGTCTGTCTCAGAGCCAGACAAGCAGTCACCTATTTTCATAAATATACACTTCACTTCCGGCGTCTAAAGGTTGACAAAATCAGATTTCTGTGTATCAAATCTTACCAACTAAAAATGAAGCTATAATGACACTTGGATTTGTGATGATTGGGAATCTATTGGAATCAAAACAGAAGGAAACCACCCAAGGTGATTAGGTGAATCTCCTCAGTTTGAAAATTTTTATTGAGTAAAAAGGAGCCTGCTGAGAGAAATTAATAGTAAGTAGAAATGTAACATTACATATATATATATATATATATATATATATATATATATAATATATATATATATATATATATATATATAATATATATTATATATATATATATATATATATATATATATATATATATATAATATATATATATATATATATATATATATATATATATATATATATATATATATATATATAAAAGGATTTTTGAACTTGTAGGTTTCCGGAATTTTTAATCATACTATGAAAAGGAAAGAAAAGAGGAAAAGAGAAAAAAAGAAGAAAAAAGGAAAAAAGGAAAAGGAATTGTGAACATCGTACTGATTATCCTCCTATAGTAAAAATCGATGTTTGATGGTGCGCGTGCGGCGTAGCCACACGCGCAAAAATTTTTTTGAGCATTTAGTAAAAACAGATGCGATCTAGTAAATTTTTCCGCTCCAATTTAGTAAATTCTTCCAGGTCAGGGTGGCAACCCTGTGTTCAAGATTTTTTTTGTATCTGACTGATATGCTGGTGAAATGCGCTATTGCGCTTGCGAGGACCTCTGCCTATAAATTGAAAAGTAATTTCCTCTGCGCTCCTTGTATAGGCTGTCAGACATTATGCCGTTGAAAGGAAAAGGTATTCAATTTGACATTGGAAAGACAATAATGGGACACATAAAAATTGATCATTGGGCCCTTTTGAAAAGATTAATTTCTTGATTAACTTATATATTTAAGGTATTACTGACGAATTTTGTCTAAAATTCCAAGCATATGAAAGAGTTGAGCGTATACTGTATAATCCAGTTCTCCGAAAAATCTCTTAAATTAACATATTTTGTTTTTCTTAGTCTTGTGTTATAGCAAATGATGGTACCAATGACCAGTCACCATAATTAAATTAAATTGCCTTAACTGATTAAATTCCTGATGCATTTTGTTTTTGAAAATACTCTGTAGGCTAATTATTAAATACCGACTTTTAAATTGAACTAGGATTCGAATCAAATTGCTTAAATTTAGATAAAGTCACAGAGGCTAGTCTGAAAGAGTGAAATGCCCTTGGTCACCATCTTGGGTGTCGTTTGGGAGGGGCAAGGGGGGCAGTTGCCCCTCAAATAATGTGGAGAAAAAATTATTATATAGCCCATGCTCCTTGAATGGCCGGATATGGACCCCTCTTGCCCTCCCAATGAAAATGCTGTAGATTCCCCCTTGGTCACCATACATTTCATCAAGTCAATTATGTTGCAACATATCAAACTGAAAATTCTTTCACTACTGTTAAGCTTTTTGGAAGATTTAAATACTCAGTTACATTACAATTATTTTTGAGCCTGATTACTGAATATTTCTGTTATTTTTTTTGCGGATGTAGTTTTAGTACCTTGTCATTGGAGTTGCCCATGCATTGCTGCTCATTGTATATGTTTTCCCATCATATGATTTTTTGCCCGTATTTAATTGATTGAACATTAAATTCCTTGTTGATTTCAAACCTTGTTAAAAAACCGATAAGGATTTACTATGCTTTATTTTTAAATACTCAAGTCAACTCTAACAATTTTCATAGCTCTGGCCTCTCCTCACATAGAATTAATCTTTCGTCTTTTAGTAAAGATTACCGTGGGGAGGGGTACTTAATGAGTCTTAACACATTTTTTGAAAACCGAAAGGCAGATTAGCCTATACTCTTGTTGTAAGTTTGAAAATTCCAAGATTACTTTTCTGACAAGCCTATTACTTCCCCTTAGCGTTGCACGAGACGTAAATGACATGAGAGGTCAGTAGGATTACTACTTGAAAAAACGACCTTGATTAGCGGTCAGACAAGTAACCCTGGAAAATGCAGGATAATTGGTCATATATGAACAAAAATTCAATCTTTGTTAAAGAAATTTACCTAATATCATTTACCTGATAAAGTCTCACTGTTTTGTTGCTGTTTATTTTACTTGGGTGATTAAAAATTCAGCTTTTGTGTCCATATTTGGAGCAAATTTGATAATATCACAGTAAAACTTGTATTATCACCAAGTACCATATATGAATATCAGTAGCTTCAATTGGGGGGAGGGGTATATTCCTACGAGATTTTTTTCTGCATTCCTACTCTCAGACTGAAGAAAATCTTCTCGTGCTATTATTATTATTATTGTTATTATTATTATTGTTATTATTATTATTATTATTATTTGAAAAAGGGCTTGTTTTTTTTGTTTGTTTTTTTTTCGTATTTTTGTCAAAGAAGTTGAAAAAAAAACGAATTTTTCCTCCTTGGATTATGAAGAATACTCTTTTGCCCCACTCCCTCTCCAGGAACGTTTCCAGAATTTGTTTTGGAGGGGAAATAAAAAAGTTATTAAAAAGCACCAAAAATTTGTTTAAATGCATTGCGTTACGTTTTAACGTATCAGAGAAAAATATCGGGGGCGGGGGGGAGCGGGCACAGGATATGGGCTAGGCCCTCTAATTTCCATGAATTGATGCTATTGATAAATACTAATAGTGTCAACTGACGGATTGGGCATTTTCTCTGCAAGATTTGTTTGCATTGCAAGCCCCAGATTTAAAAAAAAAATATATCTTTTCGTGGCATTTTCAAGAATTGAATAGTTTGAATGAATATTAAAATTGAAAAGACAACAAATTTAGCCTCCCTGGATTCTGAAAAGTGCTTTTTATTTATTCTTTTTCGTTTCCCTCTTTGGGAGAAGAACAGCTAAAAAGAACATGGGAGGGGACTGGTTACCTTTTGACCACTTTTCATTCCTCTTTTATTATAATCCGTAATATCCAGATAAATAAAATTTCCTTTTTTGTCTTTTAGTTGTTTTCAATTCGTTTCAAAAATTTTCTGAAGCCTGTCTACAGTAACAGTTCTAATACAAAAATAGTACACCAAAGTACTTAGTACCTAGTTCGGACACTAGGTACTCTGGTTATGAGTAGTTCCGTATCCGAACTAAGTACTAGCTACTCTGGTGTACTTTTTGTATTAGAACCGTTACCGTAGACAGGTTCGAAATCAAATCCTTTATGTCTTAGGGATCGTCTCGTTACCGTTGTACTACGCCAACTGTTATTGCAAATAATATTATCAAACACATCATGATTTCACAGACAAAATGATGCATGACGTCACAATCACAGGTTACAAACATCATGGTTGCAGGGGTAGCTGCAACCTAGTAAAGAACGAACCACAGCCCTGAGCACAGTTTATAGAATTAGCAGTATGATCATTCTCTATCTCACCCATTATAAAAACCCGGACCGAGGTGCGAGTGCTCCGAAGAACGTAAAAACATAAGCGGCATTAGATCTTTTCACGGGTAGACAAGTCAGATTTCTCTTGAACGCGAAACTTGGCTTCAACGTTGGAACAATAATTTTGAAGAAACTAATTTTAAATTAATTTATTCCAATACATACATGAAAATCGGCAATTAGTAGTGCAATGTTATTACTAGATGTTTTTAGGAATTAAAAATAGGTTTAGATAATTTCGGAGACCACACTGCCTTTCCATGACGATAAATAAAAGTTCAAATAGGGATAAAATCCTTTTAATAGACAGTGAAATAGAAATTCACAAAAATACCAGATATTTCGGTCACATATACAGTGACCGTCATCAGTAGTAGTTTTACTACTGATGACGGTCACTGTATATGTGACCGAAATATCTGGTATTTTTGTGAATTTCTATTTCACTGTCTATTAAAAGGATTTTATCCCTATTTGAACTTTTATTTAAAAATAGGTTTCGAAGTCTCAAGTTGGTTTCAAAGGCATTTTGAGAAAGTCTCTACCAAAATACGTGTTCCAGGGTAATTGGACCGCTGATGGTAGATAAAATGAGAGGAGCTGTTTGTACGCGCCATATATATATATATACATATATATATATATATATATATATATATATATATATATATATATATATATATATATATTATATATATATATATATATATATATATATATAATATATATATATATATATATATATATATATATATATATATATATATATATATATATATATATATATATATATATATATATATATATATATATATATATATATATATAATATATATATATATATATATATATATATATATATATATATATATATATATATATCTATATATATATATATATATATATATATATATATATATATATATATATATATATATATATATATCTATATATATATATATATATATATATATATATATATATAAACTGTATATATATACAAACTGGAAGAATATTCTATAATAGGAGCTTTTCTAGCGTAAAACCCCGTAAAATTTTGGATCTACCACTAAAATGTGTAATGTCCTTCAATTTCTGAAAATTCCCTAAGAATTTTACGAAAAACACTTCTTAACAGACGTTTGGTATTTTCTTGGATAGGGCTATTGTGGCAACTTTTACCATAGCAACCAATAATTAGAACCCAAGTCCTTAAATTGGTCTCAATCAGGAGCCCTTATCGCTATCTAAATTCACAAAGTGCAAAGATTTTCAAACAGAGGTGTTTATTGTTTAAAGTTCAGGAAAGGTCTGCCCATTTCATACGAAAACATTGATTGAAAACGAAAGTAGTCTTATCTAGAAAATAAATATCGTAAAAAAATAAACATCACGACGTGAAAAAAAAATGATAAACCATCCAGTGGCGGATCCAGAGGTATCCGCCACTGGATTACGCTAAAGTAGCGTAATTTACCTAATTAACGCAAGTTTGCATTAATTAAACTTGCTCCTAACGTAAGTTTATCGGATCAACCTATTTTGCGCCCCCCCCCCCCCTAAAAAATCCTGGATGCGCCCCTGAAACCATCACACCTATTCCACCAGTTATTAGAAGAAAGAAAATTCCTTATTTTCACAAATTTCATCAACCCCCCTCCCCCTTTTTTATAAAATCCTACATAGGCCAATCAGTTGAGTCCACTGTTTGTAAATAATAGATTAAGTCATAATTTGTATATAAATTAAGTCATACCTGTGAGATGGAACACTTGCAAACCACTTGGCTGGCTCACCAAGTTTTTTTCTGCTTTCACAATTATGAATGATACAATTTCGAACCATTTCTCATTGATTGACGCATACAGATTACCCCGCTAATCCATGAATAAGTGGGAGGAGCATGACGTTACAATCACAGGTTACAAACATCATGGTTGCAGTGGTAGCTGCAACCTAGTAAAGAACGAACCACAGCCCTGAGTAACAATAAAAATTGATGCAAAGAATAAACTCCTGCCTATAGTAACTTAAATATTAAATAAAATGCAATTTTCGACAAAAACGACACGGCCATAGTAGCCAAAAGTTCATCTTTAAGGACTTTCTTTCGTTTTCTATTGCTCTTCCAGGGTTCAAACCTTAGGGGGCTTTGATAAGTTTATGCTCAAATTTTACTAACTATACTTGAAGGCCATCTATTCTTCAATACAATCTTTTGGCTGCATTGTTAGTAACAAGATAGAAATACAGAATTATTCAAGTAAATATAATAATGAAAAGGATACAAAATAATGAAATTAAATTAATTAATAATTTATCTGATAAAGTCTCACTGCTTCGTGTCTGTGTAATTTTCTTTGGTGATTCAAAATTCAGCTTATTATATTTGAAGCAAACTTAATGATTTAACAATACAACTTGCACTGCCACCAAGTACAATATATAAATACCGGTGGCTGTTATTGGAGAAGGGGGATTTTTATACAAGATGTTTTTCCTGTAGTCCCCCTCTTAGATTAAAAATAATCTTTTCGTGGTACTATCATTGAGAAGAGGCTTGTTTTTTTTTACGTATGTTTGTTAAAGAAATTGAAAAGACAACGAAATTCCCCTCCCTGGACTTTGAAGAATACTTCTTTTCCCTCCCCCCCTCTAGGGCCGTGTCTAGAATATTGTTTGGAGAAAGGAGAACAAAGAAAAAAGTTAGAAAAATCATCAGAAATTTGTTTAAATGCATTGCGTTACGTTTTAACAAGTCGGGCAAACATATCGGGGGAGGGAGGCACTGCATCCGGTCTTGCCCCCCTAATTTCCATGAATTGACGCTCTTGATCAATACCAGTGGCAGCAACTGGCGGAGTGACAATTTCCATTGAAAATGAGCGTGTTTTTCTTGGGTACTTTTTGAGTAATTTTGTCCAAGTGTTGATTGGAAAATTTTCCGTTTACCATTAAAATTTTGAAATAAGCTTTGATATTATGGGAAACGTTTTTGGCTTTTTAGAAAAACTAAAGACAAACTGTTAAGATTATTGAATGTTAATTGAGTGTTGCAACTCAAAATAGGTTTGCAAGAAACTTTGTTACTCGTACTCTAATAAACACTTTCCACGAAAGAGGAGTGTTAGATATTTGGGGATTATTATTGATGAAACTTTAAGTTTTGTAGATCATATTGATTGTGTGTCTGTGAAACTTGCACGTAATGTTGGAATTATGCGTAAACTGAAAAATTTTCTCCCAACTAGTATATTAAGATTATTGTATTTTTCAATTGTACATCCATATCTATTATATTGTTCTTCAGTATGGTCGTCTACTTTTGGAACGCATCTTCTGCCCCTGCGTGTACTACAAAATTCGGCAATAAGGCTTTTGATTGGTAAGGATAATAGAGGATCATCTGTTCGTAATGAGTTTATGACGCTGAAGATTCTACCGGTATCGGGTCTTTTTAAATTTTATAAAACACAGTTCATGTTTAAGTATCTTTATGGTAGTGTTCCTGTTTGTTTTAAGGGAATGTTTGTGAGTGGGGGTGATGTTCATGAGCATGGAACTAGAAATTTGGAAGAATTTCGAAGACCGATTCCGCAAGCGACAAGATCATTTTTTTCTATCCGTCATGCCGGTCCGAGTGCTTGGAATAGTTTACCAGTGGAACTTAAATGTGTGGATGACCTGCTGCTGTTCCGTAGTTTATTGAGATCGTATTGTTTAGTAATTTATTATTTTTAATGAATTGGCTAAAAAGGGGGGGGGGGTACGTGATTATTGTCGAGTGGCTCCGTATAGTATGTTAGTATTAGTTTTTGAGTTGGAGGGCAGAACTTGTATTTGTATTCATATTAACTGAAAAGAGTTATTATTTTGGATCTTATTTTGTTATTATGATTTTTTATGTGTCTAGAAGGGATTACCCCCGCACAAGCTTGCTTCTGGGGGTATTTTGTTTGTTTGTTTTGTTTGTTTTTTTTTATGTATATTGTAAAATAAATCCCAGTTATAAATTGAAATTGAATTGAATTGCAATCCTTTTTCAATTATCGTTTCTCGACCTTTTAACTAAGATCGAAGTGTAGAATCTGCTCTTATCAGCTTAATATCTGATACAGTCCCTACATGGGACCCAGATTATTAAACTGATTTTTGGAAACCGGAGGGATGTGGGGGTTTCCTTCGCTTCCTTAACGCGTTGGCTGGTATTGAAGTACCTCCGGGATTCGCGCATCCTTATCGAGGGGAAACCAAAGTATTTGAGACCAAATCAATTATGTGAATAATACACTTTTCAAATTTAATAGAAACCATCCTTGTAATTTCCTAATCCTTGAATATATAATGTTATTAAAAATATAATTTGTATAGTTTCGATTTTACTCGTTCTGTAGTTCTTTTATTGTTGTTGCTAACTAGTGCTTAGAAACTTATCCACACAGTGTACGTAATGATTTAAATCTTTAATAAGCATGAATAATGTTCAACTATACAACTTATTAAATTTGTTTTTATCTACTTACCACAACAAAAAGTTTAGAGAATCATTTTTAGATATTCAACCACCTCATCACCATCAACATTGGCGTTGATGGTGATATTGGTGTTAGTTATATTGGTGTCCCTCAAGGTTCAGTATTAGGTCGTTTCTTATTTCTGATTTATATTAACGATCTTTGGCAAAGTTTGAAGGGGAATATTAGTTTTGCTACTCTATTTGCTGATGACATAGCTATATATATTAAAGTGAGGGATTCAACTACATTAATTGAAAATTTGATTGTAACTTCTATATCAAATCATGAAGTTCTTGATGCTTTTAATGAAAACCATGAAAGCATTTGACACATCAAACCATGAAATTCTTTCTGACAAAATGGAAAATATAGGCATAAGAGGGATAGGGCTAGACTTGGTAAAATTATACCTGTTTGGACATAGAATCGCGGTAGATGTCGATGGAAAACTGTCTGATTAAAAACCCCGTAGTTATATTGGTGTCCCTCAAGGTTCACTATTACATTAAGTCTGCTCTTATTTCTGATTTATATTAACGATCTTTGGTAAAGTTTTCAGGGGAATATTAGTCTTGCTATTCTATTTGCAGATGACCCAGCTAAATCCGTTAAAGTGAAGGATTCAACTATATTAATCGAAAAATTTGATTGCAACTTCTACTTCAGTTAATCGATGGCTTGCTTCCAATAGTCTAGTACCAAATTTTACTAAAACTGAATTTATGGTATTTGGTCGTTGAAGACACGTCACTCAATTGACTTTTTTTTCAGGAGCTTCAGGCTGGTGAGGATAGAATTTGTAGGGTTCAGTCATATTGTTATTTAGGAGTTTTTCTTGATCCATTGCTGTCTTTTCTTAATCACATTGATTATTTAAGGGTTAAACTTCTCAAAATATTGGGTCGATGTTCTGCGTGAAAAATGTTTTTTCATACTAAAAATAATTTACCACTCTTTTAATTGCTTCGCATTTGAATTACTGCTCAATTGCTTATCTTAATGCCTTTTGGACGCATTTAAAATAATAACAGGTACTACACAACAGGGCAGTAAGAATACTGGAAAATTTTTTACATCAACCATCAACACTTGAAAATACATCTGAAATAAAAACGATGTTCTTTTCCCTAAAAATGCCGGATTATAAACGTATACGTGATGTAAATATTTCCTTTTGGCATTTTCAAATTCAAAACCCTAAAAATTATTTCTATAATAAGTCTCTGTTGATCTTGCCCCCTTGTTTGAGAAGCAATTGTTAAAGCTTGTTTTTTAATGTTTGTTTATTTACCTTTAATGATGGAATTTCAAAAATTTATGATATTTTTCTTTATATGTTTTGTTTTTTTCTCCACGAAGGGACGACCTCCCATACCTCTCCTGCCCTTCCTTTTCCTTCTTTCTTTTCTCCCTTCCTTGTTTTCTAGGTTTTTGCTGTTATTTTTTTTTAATTAAATTATTTTTGCTATTAATATTATTACTATGACGAGATGTTTTGTTTTGTGTATGTCCTATTATTTACACACCCAACCTTAGGAGCTCCGCTCTCTATTGTCTGCTCTCAGTTTGTATTTTAAGTATATTGAATAAAGTAAAGTACCCAAATTATGTAAAATTGATTATATGATTATACGAGTATATGAGTAACCATCGATAACTAGTATATTATATTAGTAACCATCTATAGTTGAGGAAGATACACTACTCCTCACCTTCTATAGTTGCCATTCCTGAAGATGAACAACGATTTGTGCCACATATATTAGAGCCACAGTTAACCAATTTGTTCATTCAATTTGTTCATTCTCTTCTTGGACAAATCAATTTGAATGAACAAATCAATTTGTTCATTCTCTTCTTGGAGAAGCTCAAAAGTCAAGGAACATCCTTGAAAAGTGTAAGAAAGGCTCAGTAAGTCACCCACAAACATAATTAGCGAGAGATAAGCTCATTTGAAAACAATTGCTTAGTTCAACTTATCCAGAGCACAAGTAACACAATTGTTGAATAAAACTGGAGAAGTAAAAGCTCCTTGGCGCACACCTTTCAGAATACGAAATTGCAGACTGCAATCTTTAATTTTACCTTTCAGATTTCTATATCTTAGACAGACAAACCTCAGCATCAGCACCTTTCATAAGGGCCTCATGCAAAACCTGCGAAAATATGTACGAGTCAAAATCTCTTGCGACATCGAGTGCACATAAAATCAAGAAATCAATTCGGACTTCGATAACCTTCAGCACATTTACAAGTAGAAAGAAAATATGCTCTCTACCTAAGCCTCGCAGGTGCACCAACTGACGAGGAGGGGCGATTATTCTTCAGTGTCTCTTGTCACAAATGACTCGTTTACAAATGACCCCTAATATACATATAGGGGGTATACATACACGTAATATATGTTGTGTATAAATGTAAACATTGGTAATACACATTAGTAATATGTATATATAAGTTCTCATTTGGCATTTGATCTATGAAAATGTATATGATTTTTAAGCCGGATTAAATTTGGAATACATTACAGTGGATTGCAGTGACCGTCAGTTTCGCAATAAGTGAAATAACAAATTGATATTTATGGACTATTTTACCATTGGATATTTTTGCTCACTTACATAAGGAACTGTATTATCGTGTTATCTTTTTAACTTGACTTAATAATCTGAATATAATTAAATTTTACTGATAAGCGAGCAGAAGATGGCAGTTTTTTTTTTGTAAGGGCCGTTATACCTGCCGGGAGTGGTGACTCCCTTAAACTGCAGGGATCAGGAAGCAAGAAACCACGCTTCCTTCGCTTATTGGTATATGGTTCTTATAGTATCGAATTGAAACTGGAAACGAACTTTCTCTAGGCTTATGATGGAGTGCAAATTATTGCATAGCGCAGTGCTGAACTATTTATATTAAGTAACAATGGGTTTATTAAAAAAAAAAAAATATATATACATCATCGATTCCCTGAAGAAATGCTTGTGCGGGAGAAAACCCACCTAATAAATCAAAAAACCAAGAAACCAAAAAAAAAAAAAAAAAAAAAAAAAAAGAAATAGAAAAAAAAAAAAAAAGAAATAGAAAAAAAAAAAAAAAAAAAAAAAAAAAAAAAAAAAAACATAATTAGAGCTCAGCTTACCGGACCCGAAAACCAACGAACCTCCAAACAACACCCAACAAAATTATAATAATTATAATCATATTCAGCTGCAACTAAACCCTCCTCAAAAACAAAACTTAACTCAAAAACAAAACTCAAAAACATAATATCGCTGGTATTATGAAGTCTTTTTGAACTATTCTGAACTATTATGAAGACCGGTATAAAATCTGACTCGCTAATTAAATCATGCGTTCAGTTCTTTGAAAAAGGTGTGATTTTGGAAGCAAAAAAAGTGCTGTATGATGAATCCGGATATGATGAGCGATGTATTCGACAAGTAAAAGAGGAGGATAATGTTATTGACATAGGAAGACTGGTGACAAGATGTGCGAAGAACCGGAAAATCTTGCCAAAGTTTGCGATTTAAGAACTTCAAGAGGTTTCAGCTCCCTCAGAATTGACCGGAGTGTATGTAGTATCAAAAATTCAAGAAATACGCAAGAAAGTTGATAAGACCCTGGATAAGTTGAACCAAGTACCTGTACTTGGCATTCAGGAGGGGTCCAGAAAAGAACCCAGAAGTAAGTCTCCTCTTCTTTACCCAGTAGTGGTAAAAAACCCGACTAGGTGATTATCAACGGCAGAAGCAACAAAAAAACATAATTGACTCCGTCTGTGATGCAACTCAGGATAAGAATACGATCGAGGTCAGACAAAATAGATCTGATTTTAAGGTACTTGTAAACAACAAGCCCTTAACTGAAAAGATAGCGAGATCATTCAAGGCATCCTACCAAGAAGCAGATTTGAGTATTAAGTCTAAACAATATGTTAGAATTATCAAGCCCATCCCACCTGAATTTCAGAATGATCTGTGCTCTTTCATTCATAAGTGTGGCAAGGCAGAAAAATGTGGTGACTCACGAACTTTCAAGGTATTCTTCCATGATCATGTGGACTTGGAACATACACTCGCAAACCCATCAAAAACAAGGTACGAAGTATTGAGTGAATTCTGTTCCTTCCCAGGAGGAAGGAACAGGTGTCACAAAATTGATGGTCACCTGGCCAAAGACCGTAAGAACGCAATGATATGTTCTCACTGTGCTGAGCCGGGGCATATGAGTTCGCGTGAATCTTTGTGCGAAAGCGATCTTAGCTGTTTGTCTTGCAAGTCGAATAGGTATAACTGCTATTTACTTCACTGCCCTGAAAATAAGAAATTGTTGTCTGAGACAACCCATAACAGGGTAATAGGGGGCATTTCAATTGTATCATGGAATATAAATGGTGGGGTTTGTGAGAAGCTTCCTTTTTCTAGAGTCACTGGTAGAGCAATCTGGTATCGTATGCCTTCAAGAAAATTGTCTTTCTTGAATTTCTTCAAGAAAACGCTTTGTCGCCGTAGTTTTTAATTATCTCTCTGTCATAAATGTGTACTTACCTACTAACTATGGTGACCAAGCCTCTGAGGGCCGTTTCACCTCCACTTGTCAGAGGCTAGCAAAGTTAAGTCAGAAGCTTGTCAGAGTGCTAGGAAAACGCTCTGTTCTTTTCATAGACGTGTTATCACAGGTGATCTTAATTGTGATCTAGCCCGTTCTGAATGCCCGCGTTCTGAAAGAACAAGGACTTTATATACCAAAGGCTAGCACTACGTCAAATCTGGACCATGTAATTTATTCAGGCAGCCCAGGCCAATGTGTGACAGTAATGGACGATCAGACCGCCAGCGACCATCTCCCTGTATGTGTCTTGATACCCGTCGTGGGGACCAAAGCCGATGACTCTCAACCCAAGTGGTTCTTAAAGAAGATGTGGAGTAATTTATACGTACCGGAATTTCGTGAGTCTTGCGACTGCATCCTAGTGAAACTGAAGGTCCCATACCATCTGTTACAGCCAAGTATCAACCTAAGTGAAAATGAATAAAGATTACAACTAAACCTGTACTGTGAGCAAATAATATATGCACTGAAATGTGCTAATAAGGCGGCGATTCCAGTGAGGTGGATACGTTGCAAGAGTGAGAAATACAGGTGGTCTAGTAACCCAGTTCAAGTGTCAGCCTGTGCTTCTGCGAAGTGGTGGCTGTGGCTCTGAGACGTGTGCGAGAGGCCTAGGACCGGGGTTCTAAATTCGGTCCGGATTTATTCTAAGAGAAAATTTAGGAATGCTCTACTGGAGCATGTAATGGCGGTCAAGTCAATTACTGCCGAGAAGATTGTAAATGCACCTAATTACCTTTGAAAATCTCGTCCTCTTTCTGAGAAGCAGAATCATGAGGGTCCCGATAGCATCCCATAGTCTGAGTGGGTTGCCCATTACAGAAGTCAAATGGTAAAACCCAACAGCAGTGTAGAAATTTCTTTCGATAGTGAGATGGCTTCGTTGCTTGACATGGGCGCCCTTAAGGGGGGGGGGGGGGGCAAAGGGGGGCCTGCCCCCCCCCCTGGCTGAATGATGGTGTCATATATTTGTATTAATTAAAAAAAAAAACTTTCCGCAGAATAAGTTTTCTAAGAAAAGTAAAGAGATCTATTAATCCAAAATGGGCAGAAATAAAGTCAAATAATCCTCCAAGCGTAAAACTACCACAAATCACTATCAACAATTAAATGAAACTCAAAACGAACAGAAATTATAATAAATTGCCGATTCAAACTCAAAACAAGGAAAAATTAACATTACTAGGGCTGACGACCCCTATGCCTTCTTAAGACCAGAACATAACTTAGGCTTTACTGAAAAAAAAATGACCGTGAATTGTCAGTTTAATTTCCCTCTACTGATGTTTATTTCTTAAAATAAAAAATCGGTAAAAAAAGGAAAAAAAGTTTTTTAAGACATAACCGCTGGACCGTTCTACTATGCTGAACAAAATAGTTGTCTCAAAATTTCAACTAGATGTGTTTGGGAAATAAATCGGCTTGAGAGACGAGCTGATTTCCCTCCAATATCTTTTTACTCTTAGAAATGACCCTATGACTTTTAATTTTTAGTCGAATTAGCTTCTTTAAATGTTTCAATGATATATCTAGCTATTATAGAGTGGTGCTGCCTATGATATTGCTTATATGCCTTTTTGAAAAACTACATGTATACGGTTATTTCGTTTAATTGGAACGCCCCCTAAACACTTCCTAGAAGTTTTACCTTAATGTTCTAAGCGTCATTAGTTACAGTAACTGTAATTGTAGTACTAAAAGTATACACATAGCGCTTTCTGGCTAGTTCAAAATCCCTCAAAACTTACTCTTAAAGATCTAACTTAATAATACAAATTGTTCTCGGGATATTGCTTTGTCAGCTTTTTATAAGCTCACATGCTCATAGTTTGTTTTGATTTAGTTCAACGTTCGCCTAAATATTTCTTATATTTGATTACTGAAGATATTGTTATATTGTCTTTGGGCTATTGGCTACAAAATGGCTGTTTCACCATTTCGATCGAATTTGTTGGGGTAAAAGAGGATATCAGGGAGAGGGGGGTTATTTCCACTCCATCACGCTTGACTCTTAAAATAAAACTAGAAGTAAGCATTTCCAATCAAATGAGCCTCCTCTAAAGTTCACAAGACCACCTCTTCATAAAAACCTTATATCCCTCCGGGGCATAACTTAAAACCCTTATCCCCATACTTTGGGCGGGTTATGTCAACCCCAAGAGCCATGTTATGAGATCTTTGGACTATTTTTGAACAAATCGCTATCTTAGAACTTCTATCGGATGCATTGGGGGAAAATATATATTGAAGGGGGGGGGGGTTACCTGCTCTCTGATAAATTTGACTCTTAAAAATGGCTCCTTAACTTCCGATTTCCAATCCAATGAGCCCCCTCCGAAGTGTATACGACCCCTGTCTCCATAAAAACCTTAAATGCCCTCGGGACATACCTTACAACCCTTGCCCTGAGGACCATGGGGGGGGGGGTCTCATCCTCAAAGATATAAATTCTGGACTTTTAAACTACGTCAAACAAAATGACTATCTCGAGATTTTGACTAGAAGGGTTTGGGGAAATGCGGGAAGTGGGGGGGGGTCCCCTCTAATCACTTTTGACTATTAAAGAAGGTACTATCCCTTTCAATTACCAACCGACTGTGCCCTTTTCGAAGTTTCTACGACAACAAATGGTCATCTTAAAATTTCTATCGGATGCGTTTCTGGAAAATATGATGTGTTTGCGTGGGGGGGGGGGGCTATTTGCCTTCTGATCACTTTGGATCTTAAAAAGAGCACTATAACTTCTGATTATCAATCCAATGAGCCTTCTTTGAAGTTTATACGACCACCATTTCTATAAAAACCTTATATGCCCCCAGGGCGTAACTTACAACCCTTGACCTGAGGGCTATATGGGGGGGGGAGTTATCCTCAAAGACATGATTTCTGGACATTTCAACTACACTGAACAAAATGGCTATCTCAAAAATTATGATTGAATGTGTTTGGGGAAATGATTGGTGTATCGGGAGGGGGCTGGATGACCTCCAATCACTTTCGACTGTTAAAAAGGACAGTAGAACTTCTGATTACCATTAAAATGAGCCCCCTTCCTATAAAAAACCTTATATCCCCACAGGGCATAACTTACAATCCTTGCTCTGAGGTTTGTGGGGGGGGGGGTTCATTCTCAAAGTCATAATTTCTGGACCTTTAAACTACACTGAACAAAATGGCTATCTCAAAATTTTGATTGGATGTGTTTGGGGAAGTGATTAACGTGGGGGAAGGGGATCGCTCTTCACTTAGGAAGCGCTATCGCGCTGCCCATGATATTCTATCTTGAGATTTCAATTATACAGCACTGGAAATGCTCATTAGACCAGGTATGCCCCCCCCCCCATAAAATTCAGTCTATGGGCGTCCATGTTGCTTGTTTCTAGTCAAAAACTAAATTCTATTATGATACCACCGTTTTTTTTTATTAAGGTGGCTGCGCTGAAGCTTAGAAAGAAGAAATTCTCAGCTGGCGCCAACAGTATTTGTGCTAAGCATTTTATTGCCGCAAGTGACCTCCTCTATAACCACCTTGCATTTTTTTTTCAAACGGTTGTTAACGTTGATGTCGTTCCTGACAGTTAATGCATTGGGGTGATAAACCCAATTCTGAAAAAGAATAAACCAAAATCATCATGTTCATCATATAGGCCAGTGAGTGTGTCAAGCATTTTCGCAGATATTTGAGCTTATGATAGTTGACGATTTAAAAGAAAAGTATATTATGCCACCATTCCAGTTCGGGTTCCAGTCGGGTTGCTGCCATGCCGTTAGAAGTCTCTGTAATATACTAAGAGATACAGAAACATCTGAGAGCACTCCGGTTCTCGGAGCATAAGATGTTATGAATGCTTTTGGTTCCCTTATACACTCGCATGCCATGTTGGAGTTGTACAGCCGTGGTGTGAGTCTTCGGGTGATTTTCCCGTTATATTATATGTATAGGCATCTAAAAGTTCGTTTGAAGTTGGGAAATGTACTTTTGGAAAGTGAGCTTCCTGCATTAGTCGGAATAAAGCAAGGAGCCATCACATCACCGATTATCTACAATAACCTGCCCGATAGATATCGACAAATAGGACTAAGTATGAATGCTGCGAAGTCCTCTTCTTTAACTTAAACGGGAGTTATGTGCCTGGTAGTGTCTGTCTAGGTGATAGTGAGGTGGCACCCACTGCTTGCGTATTTAGGTCTCCGGAATGGGTCTTCGATTAGAAAAAACACAAAAGCTTTTGCTTATGCTTTGCAATTGCTTATGCTAGTGCTGTTACTTTGGAGCTTAATCTGGAACGGAAAGCCCTTTCATGAACTTATAATAGTGTGGCTCTCCAGCATATTCTATACTTGACCCCATTTTGGGACATTTATACTGAATCTAATAGGCGAGTGTTGCGAAAGTGCTATTTTAAGTATGCTAAGTTTTTGCTTCAGGCTCCTCGGTGGTTCAAGAGCAGGTACATCGTTAACCGTTTTGGTGTGCTGAAACCGGTTCAGGCCGGGGATGAGCAGTCTCATAAACTATGTAACCAGTCCTCTTCTCACCCGTGGAAGGGCGTACTATTTTAGATTTGGTATTATTAGTAATTTGTATGTATCTTTACGACATGTTTGTATTGTTTTCCTTTCTTTTATTGTACTCCATCGTTTTATTTTCTTTGTTATAGACGGGTAATAAAGATCATTCATTCATATCTACATTCTTGACAAAAACTGCATCTACTTGGTCTTAAAGCCTCTGGATGGCGAATCATCCAGGCATTCCAGTTTATCTGCATGAACCCCCCCCCCCCCCCAAGTATTTTAGGCGTTGTCTATCCGTTTTCATTCACTTCTTCGATCATCAATAAAGGTTTTCAAGCAACTGTGCTCATTTAATGATGACATTTTCGTCGATTACAAATTTCGCCATTAGCTGTAATCGACTGACCATTGGATGAGCCCACATCAGAACCGTGAGATGAAAACATGAATTTCTCAATTCCTGACGAAGAGGGAGGTGTAGCCTCTCAAGACATACAAGTCTCCTGTACTTCAAACTAGACAGCTTCACTAGCCATGATAAGGCCATATTCCAAAGCTTTTCCCAGAAAAGCCACATCAAGAGGTCATTCCTGTGTGCTGAGACACAATGACATAATAGGGCAAAAAAGGGACATATTTTAGAAATTTGGGGCACAAAAGGGACATACTTAGCAAATTTATGACATAAAATAGAATATTTCCCGGCTGGAAACATATTTTTGTAAAAATAAAATGTTATTTTTCACAAAATCAGTATTAAAACTACTTCATTTATATTTTCTTAATTTATATAAATTTAGTGTAGTATATTAACTACACTAAATCTATATTTTCTACTAATTTTTGTACAAAAGTTATTTTTTTTTTTTTACAAACGTTATTATTTTTCGGAGTTGTTGCACTTTCCCGCAGACAACTATTTGCAAATACTCTTGAAATTCTTTACAAGTTTGTATTCTTTCATCTACTAAACGATTTTATTTCTCTGCTAAACGCTTTTACGCTACGCTTTTACTAAACGCTTTTACGCTACAGTCAAGATAATAGGGAATCAGGCACCTTTTTAGTTAACAATCGCTTCCGGCTTCCAATAGTCAGGCAAAAACATCTATCTATTTATCAAGTATTAAACTAAAAATGAAAAGTTAGCAAAAGAAAAAAAAAATAGATTCTTGATGATCTGGAATCAATTTTGATATCAACAGATGTACCAAAAAATTAGCTTATTGTGCTGATTAAAATATATACAATATTTTTTAAGTATAGTGTTACCCATTAGTGGGCCTGAGAAAATTTGCCAAATTTTTGAAAAAGGTAAAAAAACACCCCATAAAAGTCAAAGAATTTTAATGGAAATCACGCCATCAGATTCAGCGTATCAGAGAACCTCACTGTACAGGTTCCAAGCTCCTATCTATAAAAATGAAATTTTATAGTGTTTGCCAGAAGAAACATCACGGATTCGTGTTTATTTGTTGTTGTTGCTTTTTCCAGGGTGATCATATCGACCCAATGGTACAGAATATAGAATTTTGCAAGAGGGCTCATTCAAACGAAAATTAAAAGATCTAGTGTCCTTTTTTAAGTGACCAAAAAATTGGAGGACAACTAGCCCCTGTCCCACGCCCTTTTTTCCTGAAAGTCGTCTGATCAAAATTTTGAGATAGCCATTTTGTTCAGTATTGTTGAAAGGTACAATAGATATGTCTTTGGAGATGATAAGACCCCTCAGAACCACGAGAGGAAGGGCCGCAAGTTATGAAATTTGCCCATTGTTTACATATAGTATTCGTTATAGGGAAGTATACTGACACTTTCAAAGGGAGGAACGAGATCTTCTGGGGATGGATTTTCTATGGGGAGAATTTCTCATTGGGATGGAAGCTTCTGAGGGTGAAAATTTACATGGGGAGAATTTGCCAGAATTTGTATACAGAATGTTTGCTGTTTGTCTATTTTCTCTTTGTTGATCCCATTGTACATGTTGAGACACTCTGAGGGAACTCTCAGGGGGAAGTTTTAAGAGGAGTTGGAATTCTCTTGGGATCTTCTTTTTTCGTGTGTGGGGGGGGATATTTTCCACGGGAGTAATTTCCATGGTCGAATTATCACCAGGAGCAATTCTCCATGGAACATTTCTGGGGGATAAACTTTCCAGGGGGGAGGGGGTATTTTCCAAACAGGTATATTCCCCAATGACCTTAAAAAGGATCAGAAACTAAATGAATATAAGTCTTTCTTCAAATAAAAGTATGGTAAGGAGTATTTTTCAGGCAGAATCGTAAGCAAAAATATTTCTGGGAAGGATTCGTAGCAGAGATGGAATTGTCCGAGGGTAATTTCCCGGCGGAAAAATTTTACATGGGAGGAACTTTATATAGAGGAATTGTTCGTGGGGAAATTTTCCACAGAGGGGGTGGATTTCCTGGGATTATCTGAAAAACGATCAGAAATAAATACAAAACTAGTTTTTTCTACCGAAAGTAAGGAGTGACATTAAAACTTAAAACGTACAGAAATTATTCCGTATATGACGGGGGCTACTCCCTCCTCAATATCCCCCTCTCTATGCTAATGTTCAACCTTTTGTCTATTTTTTTTAAGAACGATTCTTGAAGCACAAGGGCCGTGCCACCCTCGGAGTAAGCCCCATCCACCCTTGTTGGAGAGGGGTGGAGCCATCCCCTCCACACACGTATTCTTTTCCCTAGATGCATCCAACAGAAATTTTGAACTAGAAATTTTTGTTAAAAATGGTCTAAAGAGCATATAGCAATGTCCTCAGCGTCTACATAGCCCATAAAAGCCCTGGGACAAGGGTTGTAAGTTATGTCCCAGGGGCATATAAGGTTTTATGGAATGAATAGTCGTATAAACTTCAGATGGGGCTCATTTGATTGAAACTTAGTGCCCTTTATAAGAGTCAAAAGTGATTTGAGTGCAACCCCCCCCCCGCACCTATCAGTTCCGAAAACCAGCTTCCAATCAGAATTTGTAGACATCTATTTTGTTCAGCATTGTTCAAAGGTCCAGTAATTATGCCTTTGGGGATGTCAACCACCTGATTGAAGGGCGACCCACATTACCTAGCGCTCCGCAACGTCGCTTGACTCCTGGATTGTACCTTATGACATGCGCAAGAAATACTCTGATTGGCAAAAAGCTACCAAAAGAAGTGAAAATGCTGACCCTCATGCCGACCATACCTGTCAAGTGGAACTCACGTAGGATAATGAACCTTAAGCTACGACAATTAGTTTTTTACTGTTTACATGTTTTTATGACTTGTGCTTTCACACTAGTTCATTTTTATGGATGTACTAACTAAATCTTTTTCATTTTTCATTATATTCGATGTTAACTGACCACTTTGAAAGAGGTTTACCAGTCGTAAAAAAACTAGTTTCTGCGAAAGTAGTTCCAAGCGTAAGCTCACCCTCCAAGCGTAAACCCCTACAAATCCCCACCAACAAACAAACGAAACTCAAAACTAACAGAAATTACAACGAATAAATATATATAGAAGATTATTTTCCTGTAATTCTAAAGATACTATTTTCCTGTAAGTCTAGGGCAAAGAGTTCTTTAATTTCATATTTCCTGTAGCTAGATGGACATATTATAGACAAAATATGGCCATAATTTGGCTGAAAAGGACACATTTTTGGATATTTAAGGGACATATTCATTGACCAAAAAGTTGGCAAACATGGACACAGCACACCAGTAAGATAGAAAAAAAAATCTTGAACACCGAAAACCACTGCCTGGAACGCAGACGTAGTGAAATCGCCAAATCTTATGATAAAATCACCAAAGGTGGCAACCCTAGTCATGTTAAGCCAAAACATTTTTAGATGAATGAAATTATTGCTAGCTGAAACCTGAAATCAGAGTTACTATTTTTCAAGGCACGTCAGCTTTTCAAAAATTTTTCATTAAAAAATACAATTGCAAAGAACATTTAATTTTGAATCAGATTTTGTCACCCGGAATGACGGGGTACATACTTATAATGACTTATTTACTTTTCTTGTATTTTTAGCAGCACCCCAAATAGTAGGTTGATTATAAAAAAGCGATTGGTAGCTTTAAAGTAATAACCTGAATCAATTAGTTTATTCTGCAGGTATAAGTGTTTTCATGCTATACATCTTTTAAAATGTTTTGAGGGGCTAGTAACTTCAGTTTTAATTTACACATGGAGTCAAGGAAGAAGAAAGTTTTCAGAAACAATCAAACAGTTCGTGGTAACGAACTGTAAGTAACCAGCGATGTGGCTCAATAGTAACCGCGACAGTCTAAAAAACGAAATTTTGACATCAATAAATATATCGAAAGAATTTGCTTATTATGCTGATTCCAAACATATAAGATTCATTAAGTTTAGTGTTACTTATCAAAATCTACGAGCCTGAGAAAAATTTGCTTATTTTTGAAACAAGGGGGAAACACCCCCTAAAGTTAAACAAATCTTAATGAAATTTACACCATCACATATAGTGTATCCGAAAATCCTACTGTAGAAGTTTTAAGCTCCCTTCGAGAAAAATGTGGAATTTTGTATTTTTTGCCAGAATAAGATCACGAATGCGTGTTTATTTCTTTGTTGTTGTTTTTTTTCTTTTTTTTTCTGGCTTTTTTTTTCCCCCAGGAGTGATCGAATCAAACGAATATTCCTAGAATATCGGGAAAGGACTCATTCAAAAGGAAATCAAAAGTTCTAGTGCTCTTTTTAAGTGACCAATAAGATTAGATGGTAAAATAGCCCCCCTCCCACGACCATTTGCGCCCAAAGTCTTCCGATCAAAATTTGAGATAGTCATTTTGCTCAGCATACGCAGATTATGAATAATCCACTTTAAAACTAATTCTATTAGTAAAGGATCGTTGGTATTTGGAAATTCAGCCGAAAGAAGATCATCAATTTCAACTGGATTACAGATTCGATCACGAGGACTCATGATCAACAGCAAAGAATCTAAGGATCTAAGAACTATGTACTTGAGGATGACTTTATCCCCCACAGCCCCGGGGGAAGGGGTACAAGCTATGAACTTTGCCCATTGTTTACATATAGGCCTAGTATTTGATATTGGGAAGCATACAGATACTTTTCGGGGGAGGGGGGATTTTCTTCCAGAGGTGTTATATGGGAGCATGGCCATATCCAGGGGGTTAAGGGGTTTGAACTCCCTGAAATGTTTATCCGACTCGTAAAAACCTAACACAAAGCATAAAGCATAGTATATATTATTACGTAACCTAACCTAACCTGGGTACCTTCTCCCCCCCCCCCAAACCAAAAAAAAACAGTTTAAATATCGTATACGCAATGAAAACCACGCTATACATTGTACTACCATATAGCGGTGTCTTAAATTAACACGTCAAAACCAGTTTTTCGTGACTGGTATCCATTGCAGTATATAAAAGAGTGCGTTTGATACAGGATAACCAAAAAATTTTTTTTATTTAACTGAAAGTAAGGAGCAACATTAAAACTTAAAAAGAAAAGAAATTATCACGAATATGAGGGGATTGCCCTCCTCGATACCTCACTCTTCACGCTAAAGTTTTGTGACCCTTTAAAAAAACATTAGGTACTGTTCCATTAGCTGTAAGCCACTTGAGAAGTGAAGTTTGGTTATTGCTAATAAAATAAAACAAAATATGATGAATATATAATAGTTTAGAAACAAATATGCATATTAGGGGGTGGCAGTGGGGTCAGGGGGGGGGGGGGGGTAAAGCATAGAATATATTAAACGCGTAACCTAACCTAGGTACCTCCCCCCCCCCCTAAACCACAAAAAACTAAAGTTTAAATATTGTAAACACAGTAAGAAACCACTGATTGCAATCCAATTCTCCGTTGAAAGAACCTGTTTGACTAGTTTCATTTATCATCTATCTCTCGTGGTTCACAGCTAATAGAACAGTACCAAAGATTATTATTTTGAATATAAGGTTTATTAAACGGCCCTTGTGTTTCATGAGACATTCTTAGATAATTGGTACAAAACGTCAAATTTTAGCGTAAAGAGCGAGGTATTTAGGGAGCAACCCCCGTCGTATTCGTAATAATTTTTGGTTTGTTTTAAGTTTTAATCTTGCTCCTTACTTTCAATTGAAAAATCTAGTTTTTTTTTTATTTAATATACATATAAAGGAATTAGGATTTTATGGTAATTCCAAATTACTCCTTGTTTCTGCTTCTATATTTCGATTATATGCGTTTTACTTATTACTAGTCTTTTCATGTGCTGGAATTTGTAATATTGTATGATTGAAAAAATTTGCACAAAATTATGTTATTGTATAACGTACATTTAAACTATTTGTTTTTCATCATTATTAGTGAAATACGATGTAAAGTTTGAAACTATTTTTGTCTTAAATAGTTATAAATGTTTTGCGAAAAGTAAGAATAAAGTATCTTAATTCTGTTTTGTTTAAATAAACAATTTTTGAAAAGCTGACGTGCCTTGAAAGATGGTAACTCTGATTTCGGGTTCAGCTAGGAACAATTTCATCCAACTAAATTTGTTTGGCTGAATGTGACCAGGGTTGCCACCGTTGGTGATTTTATCATAAAAATTGGTGATACGTCTGCGTCCCAGGCAGTGGTGTTTGGTGTTCAAGCAGGGTTGCTACCGTTAGTAGGATTTTACTAGATCTAGTAAAAAAAAATCTAGTAAATTTAGAGGATCTAGTAAATTTCCCAAAAACTAGTAAAAAGTCATGATTTCTAGTAAACAAAATTTCTTTTTATATTCCATGAATTCAGGGAAAAAATTTTCGTAAACATATGACAATTTACAATTTTTCCTTGTCTGTTTTACAATTTTGCTTGTCTGTCTCAGAGCCAGACAAGCAGTCACCTATTTTCATAAATATACACTTCACTTCCGGCGTCTAAAGGTTGACAAAATCAGATTTCTGTGTATCAAATCTTACCAACTAAAAATGAAGCTATAATGACACTTGGATTTGTGATGTTTTGGAATCTATTGGAATCAAAACAAAAGCCAACCAGCCAAGGTGATTAGGTGAATCTCCTCAGTTTGAAAATTTTTATTGAGGAAAAAGGAGCCTGCTGAGAGAAATTAAAAGTAAGTAGAAATGTAACATTACATATATATATATATATATATGTATATATATATATATATATATATATATATGTATATATATATATATATATATATATATATATATATATATATATATATATATATATATATATATATATATATATATATATATATATTATATATATATATATATATATATATATATATATATATATATATATAATATATATATATATATATATATATATATATATATATATATATATATATATATATATATATATATATATATATATATATATATATATATATATATATATATTATATATATATATATATATATATATATATATATATATTATATATTATATATATATATATCCAAAAAAGGATTTTTGAACTTGTAGGTTTCCGGAATTTTTAATCATACTATGAAAAGGAAAGAAAAGAGGAAAAGAGAAAAAAAAGAAGAAAAAAGGGAAAAAAGGAAAAGGAATTGTGAACATCGTACTGATTATCCTCCTATAGTAAAAATCGATGCTTGATGGTGCGCGTGCGGCGTAGCCACACGCGCAAAAATTTTTTTGAGCATTTAGTAAAAACAGATGCGATCTAGTAAATTTTTCCGCTCCAATTTAGTAAATTCTTCCAGGTCAGGGTGGCAACCCTGTGTTCAAGATTTTTTTTGTATCTGACTGATATGGTGGTGAAATGCGCTATTGCGCTTGCGAGGACCTCTGCCTATAAATTGAAAAGTAATTTCCTCTGCGCTCCTTGTATAGGCTGTCAGACATTATGCCGTTGAAAGGAAAAGGTATTCAATTTGACATTGGAAAGACAATAATGGGACACATAAAAATTGATCATTGGACCCTTTTGAAAAGATTAATTTCTTGATTAACTTATATATTTAAGGTATTACTGACGAATTTTGTCTAAAATTCCAAGCATATGAAAGAGTTGAGCGTATACTGTATAATCCAGTTCTCCGAAAAATCTCTTAAATTAACATATTTTGTTTTTCTTAGTCTTGTGTTATAGCAAATGATGGTACCAATGACCAGTCACCATAATTAAATTAAATTGCCTTAACTGATTAAATTCCTGATGCATTTTGTTTTTGAAAATACTCTGTAATTATTAAATACCGACTTTTAAATTGAACTAGGATTCGAATCAAATTGCTTAAATTTAGATAAAGTCACAGAGGCTAGTCTGAAAGAGTGAAATGCCCTTGGTCACCATCTTGGGTGTCGTTTGGGAGGGGCAAGGGGGGCAGTTGCCCCTCAAATAATGTGGAGAAAAAATTATTATATAGCCCATGCTCCTTGAATGGCCGGATATGGACCCCTCTTGCCCTCCCAATGAAAATGCTGTAGATTCCCCCTTGGTCACCATACATTTCATCAAGTCAATTATGTTGCAACATATCAAACTGAAAATTCTTTCACTACTGTTAAGCTTTTTGGAAGATTTAAATACTCAGTTACATTACAATTATTTTTGAGCCTGATTACTGAATATTTCTGTTATTTTTTTTGCGGATGTAGTTTTAGTACCTTGTCATTGGAGTTGCCCATGCATTGCTGCTCATTGTATATGTTTTCCCATCATATGATTTTTTGCCCGTATTTAATTGATTGAACATTAAATTCCTTGTTGATTTCAAACCTTGTTAAAAAACCGATAAGGATTTACTATGCTTTATTTTTAAATACTCAAGTCAACTCTAACAATTTTCATAGCTCTGGCCTCTCCTCACATAGAATTAATCTTTCGTCTTTTAGTAAAGATTACCGTGGGGAGGGGTACTTAATGAGTCTTAACACATTTTTTGAAAACCGAAAGGCAGATTAGCCTATACTCTTGTTGTAAGTTTGAAAATTCCAAGATTACTTTTCTGACAAGCCCTATTACTTCCCCTTAGCGTTGCACGAGACGTAAATGATATGAGAGGTCAGTAGGATTACTACTTGAAAAAACGACCTTGATTAGCGGTCAGACAAGTAACCCTGGAAAATGCAGGATAATTGGTCATATATGAACAAAAATTCAATCTTTGTTAAAGAAATTTACCTAATATCATTTACCTGATAAAGTCTCACTGTTTTGTTGCTGTTTATTTTACTTGGGTGATTAAAAATTCAGCTTTTGTGTCCATATTTGGAGCAAATTTGATAATATCACAGTAAAACTTGTATTATCACCAAGTACCATATATGAATATCAGTAGCTTCAATTGGGGGGAGGGGGTATATTCCTACGAGATTTTTTTCTGCATTCCTACTCTCTGACTGAAGAAAATCTTCTCGTGCTATTATTATTATTATTGTTATTATTATTATTATTATTATTATTATTATTTGAAAAAGGGCTTGTTTTTTTTGTTTGTTTTTTTTTTCGTATTTTTGTCAAAGAAGTTGAAAAAAAAACGAATTTTTCCTCCTTGGATTATGAAGAATACTCTTTTGCCCCACTCCCTCTCCAGGAACGTTTCAAGAATTTGTTTTGGAGGGGGAAATAAAAAAGTTATTAAAAAGCACCAAAAATTTGTTTAAATGCATTGCGTTACGTTTTAACGTATCAGAGAAAAATATCGGGGGCGGGGGGGAGCGGGCACAGGATATGGGCTAGGCCCTCTAATTTCCATGAATTGATGCTATTGATAAATACTAATAGTGTCAACTGACGGATTGGGCATTTTCTCTGCAAGATTTGTTTGCATTGTAAGCCCCAGATTAAAAAAAAAATATATCTTTTCGTGGCATTTTCGAAAATTGAACAGTTTGAATGAATATTAAAATTGAAAAGACAACAAATTTAGCCTCCCTGGATTCTGAAAAGTGCTTTTTATTTATTCTTTTTCGTTTCCCTCTTTGGGAGAAGAACAGCTAAAAAGAACATGGTAGGGGACTGGTTACCTTTTGACCACTTTTCATTCCTCTTTTATTATAATCCGTAATATCCAGATAAATAAAATTTCCTTTTTTGTCTTTTAGTTGTTTTCAATTCGTTTCAAAAATTTTCTGAAGCCTGTCTACAGTAACAGTTCTAATACAAAAATAGTACACCAAAGTACTTAGTACCTAGTTCGGACACTAGGTACTCTGGTTATGAGTAGTTCCGTATCCGAACTAGGTACTAGCTACTCTGGTGTACTTTTTGTATTAGAACCGTTACCGTAGACAGGTTCTAAATCAAATCCTTTATGTCTTAGGGATCGTCTCGTTACCGTTGTACTACGCCAACTGTTATTGCAAATAATATTATCAAACACATCATGATTTCACAAACAAAATGATGCATGACGTCACAATCACAGGTTACAAACATCATGGTTGCAGGGGTAGCTGCAACCTAGTAAACAACGAACCACAGCCCTGAGCACAGTTTATAGAATTAGCAGTATGATCATTCCCTATCTCACCCATTATAAAAACCCGGACCGAGGTGCAAGTGCTCCGAAGAACGTAAAAACATAAGCGGCATTAGATCTTTTCACGGGTAGACAAGTCAGATTTCTCTTGAACGCGAAACTTGGCTTCAACGTTGGAACACTAATTTTGAAGAAACTAATTTTAAATTAATTTATTCCAATACATACATGAAAATCGGCAATTAGTAGTGCAATGTTATTATTAGATGTTTTTAGGAATTAAAATAGTTTCGAAGTCTCAAGTTGGTTTCAAAGGCATTTTGAGAAAGTCTCTGCCAAAATACGTGTTCCAGGGTAATTGGACCGCTGATGGTAGATCAAATGAGAGGAGCTGTTTGTACGCGCCATATATATATATAAATATATATATATATATATATATATATATATATATATATATATATATATATATATATATATATATATATATATATATATATATATATAATATATATATATATATATATATATATATATATATATATATATATATATATATATATATATATATATATATATATATATATATATATATATATATATATATATATATATATATATATATATATATATAATATATATATATAATATATATATATATATATATATATATATATATATATATATAATATATATATATATATATATATATATATATATATATATATATATATATATATTATATATATATATATATATATATATATATATATATATATATATATATATATATATATATATATATATATATAAACTGTATATATACAAACTGGAAGAATATTCTATAATAGGAGCTTTTCTAGCGTAAAACCCCATAAAATTTTGGATCTACCACTAAAATGTGTAATGTCCTTCAAATTCTGAAAATTCCCTAAGAATTTTACGAAAAACACTTCTTAACAGACGTTTGGTATTTTCTTGGATAGGGCTATTGTGGCAACTTTTACCATAGCAACCAATAATTAGAACCCAAGTCCTTAAATTGGTGTCAATCAGGAGCCCTTATCGCTATCTAAATTCACATAGTGCAAAGATTTTCAAACAGAGGTGTTTATTGTTTAAAGTTCAGGAAAGGTCTGCCCATTTCATACGAAAACATTGATTGAAAACGAAAGTAGTCTTATCTAGAAAATAAATATCGTAAAAAAATAAACATCACGACGTGAAAAAAAAATGATAAACCATCCAGTGGCGGATCCAGAGGGGGGGCGAGGGGTGCCCCCTATAGTAGTCTAAAGTAGCGTAATTTACCTAATTAACGCAAGTTTGCATTAATTAAACTTGCTCCTAACGTAAGTTTATCGGATCAACCTATTTTGCGCCCCCCCCCCCCCCCTAAAAAATCCTGGATGCGCCCCTGAAACCATCACACCTATTCCACCAGTTATTAGAAGAAAGAAAATTCCTTATTTTCACAAATTTCATCAACCCCCCTCCCCCTTTTTTATAAAATCCTACATAGGCCAATCAGTTGAGTCCACTGTTTGTAAATAATAGATTAAGTCATAATTTGTATATAAATTAAGTCATACCTGTGAGATGGAACACTTGCAAACCACTTGGCTGGCTCACCAAGTTTTTTTCTGCTTTCACAATTATGAATAATACAATTTCGAACCATTTCTCATTGATTGACGCATACAGATTACCCCGCTAATCCATGAATAAGTGGGAGGAGCATGACGTCACAATCACAGGTTACAAACATCATGGTTGCAGTGGTAGCTACAACCTAGTAAAGAACGAACCACAGCCCTGAGTAACAATAAAAATTGATGCAAAGAATAAACTCCTGCCTATAGTAACTTAAATATTAAATAAAATGCAATTTTCGACAAAAACGACACGGCCATAGTAGCCAAAAGTTCATCTTTAAGGACTTTCTTTCGTTTTCTATTGCTCTTCCAGGGTTCAAACCTTAGGGGGCTTTGATAAGTTTATGCTCAAATTTTACTAACTATACTTGAAGGCCATCTATTCTTCAATACAATCTTTTGGCTGCATTGTTAGTAACAAGATAGAAATACAGAATTATTCAAGTAAATATAATAATGAAAAGGATACAAAATAATGAAATTAAATTAATTAATAATTTATCTGATAAAGTCTCACTGCTTCGTGTCTGTGTAATTTTCTTTGGTGATTCAAAATTCAGCTTATTATATTTGAAGCAAACTTAATGATTTAACAATACAACTTGCACTGCCACCAAGTACAATATATAAATACCGGTGGCTGTTATTGGAGAAGGGGGATTTTTATACAAGATGTTTTTCCTGTAGTCCCCCTCTTAGATTAAAAATAATCTTTTCGTGGTACTATCATTGAGAAGAGGCTTGTTTTTTTTTACGTATGTTTGTTAAAGAAATTGAAAAGACAACGAAATTCCCCTCCCTGGACTTTGAAGAATACTTCTTTTCCCTCCCCCCCTCTAGGGCCGTGTCTAGAATATTGTTTGGAGAAAGGAGAACAAAGAAAAAAGTTAGAAAAATCATCAGAAATTTGTTTAAATGCATTGCGTTACGTTTTAACAAGTCGGGCAAAAATATCGGGGGAGGGAGGCACTGCATCCGGTCTTGCCCTCCCCTAATTTCCATGAATTGACGCTCTTGATCAATACCAGTGGCAGCAACTGGCGGAGTGACAATTTCCATTGAAAATGAGCGTGTTTTTCTTGGGTACTTTTTGAGTAGTTTTGTCCAAGTGTTGATTGGAAAATTTTCCGTTTACCATTAAAATTTTGAAATAAGCTTTGATATTATGGGAAACGTTTTTGGCTTTTTAGAAAAACTAAAGACAAACTGTTAAGATTATTGAATGTTAATTGAGTGTTGCAACTCAAAATAGGTTTGCAAGAAACTTTGTTACTCGTACTCTAATAAACACTTTGCAATCCTTTTTCAATTATCGTTTCTCGACCTTTTAACTAAGATCGAAGTGTAGAATCTGCTCTTATCAGCTTAATATCTGATACAGTCCCTACATGGGACCCAGATTATTAAACTGATTTTTGGAAACCGGAGGGATGTGGGGGTTTCCTTCGCTTCCTTAACGCGTTGGCTGGTATTGAAGTACCTCCGGGATTCGCGCATCCTTATCGAGGGGAAACCAAAGTATTTGAGACCAAATCAATTATGTGAATAATACACTTTTCAAATTTAATAGAAACCATCCTTGTAATTTCCTAGTCCTTGAATATATAATGTTATTAAAAATATAATTTGTATAGTTTCGATTTTACTCGTTCTGTAGTTCTTTTATTGTTGTTGCTAACTAGTGCTTAAAAACTTATCCACACAGTGTACGTAATGATTTAAATCTTTAATAAGCATGAATAATGTTCAACTATACAACTTATTAAATTTGTTTTTATCTACTTACCACAACACAAAAGTTTAGAGAATCATTTTTAGATATTCAACCACCTCATCACCATCAACATTGGCGTTGATGGTGATATTGGTGTTAGTTATATTGGTGTCCCTCAAGGTTCAGTATTAGGTCGTTTCTTATTCCTGATTTATATTAACGATCTTTGGCAAAGTTTGAAGGGGAATATTAGTTTTGCTACTCTATTTGCTGATGACATAGCTATATATATTAAAGTGAGGGATTCAACTACATTAATTGAAAATTTGATTGTAACTTCTATATCAAATCATGAAGTTCTTGATGCTTTTAATGAAAACCATGAAAGCATTTGACACATCAAACCATGAAATTCTTTCTGACAAAATGGAAAATATAGGCATAAGAGGGATAGGGCTAGACTTGGTAAAATTATACCTGTTTGGACATAGAATCGCGGTAGATGTCGATGGAAAACTGTCTGATTAAAAACCCCTTAGTTATATTGGTGTCCCTCAAGGTTCAGTATTACATTAAGTCTGCTCTTATTTCTGATTTATATTAACGATCTTTGGTAAAGTTTGCAGGGGAATATTAGTCTTGCTATTCTATTTGCAGATGACCCAGCTAAATCTGTTAAAGTGAAGGATTCAACTATATTAATCGAAAAATTTGATTGCAACTTCTACTTCAGTTAATCGATGGCTTGCTTCCAATAGTCTAGTACCAAATTTTACTAAAATTGAATTTATGGTATTTGGTCGTTGAAGACACGTCACTCAATTGACTTTTTTTCAGGAGCTTCAGGTTGGTGAGGATAGAATTTGTAGGGTTCAGTCATATTGTTATTTATGAGTTTTTCTTGATCCATTGCTGTATTTTCTTAATCACATTGACCATTTAAGGGTTAAGCTTCTCAAAATATTGGGTCGATGTTCTGCGTGAAAAATGTTTTTTCATACTAAAATAATTTACCACTCTTTTAATTGCTTCGCATTTGAATTACTGCTCAATTGCTTATCTTAATGCCTTTTGGACGCATTTAAAATAATAACAAGTACTACACAACAGGGCAGTAAGAATACTGGAAAAATTTTTACATCAACCATCAACACTTGAAAATACATCTGAAATAAAAACGATGTTCTTTTCCCTAAAAATGCCGGATTATAAACGTATACGTGATGTAAATATTTCCTTTTGGCATTTTCAAATTCAAAACCCTAAAAATCATTTCTATAATAAATCTCTGTTGATCTTGCCCCCTTGTTTGAGAAGCAATTGTTAAAGCTAGTTTTTTAATGTTTTTTTATTTACCTTTAATGATGGAATTTTAAAAATTTATGATATTTTTCTTTATATGTTTTGTTTTTTCTCCACGACGGGACGACCTCCCATACCTCTCCTGCCCTTCTTTTTCCTTCTTTCTTTTCTCCCTTCCTTGTTTTCTAGGTTTTTGCTGTTATTTTTTTTTAATTAAATTATTTTTGCTATTAATATTATTACTATGACGAGATGTTCTGTTTTGTGTATGTCCTATTATTTACACACCCAACCTTAGGAGCTCCGCTCTCTATTGTCTGCTCTCTGTTTGTATTTTAAGTATATTGAATAAAGTAAAGTACCCAAAGTATTTAAAATTGATTATATGATTATACGAGTATATGAGTAACCGTCGATAACTAGTATATTATATTAGTAACCATCTATAGTTGAGGAAGATACACTACTCCTCACCTTCTATAGTTGCCATTCCTGAAGATGAACAACGATTTGTGCCACATATATTAGAGCCACAGTTAACCAATTTGTTCATTCAATTTGTTCATTCTCTTCTTGGACAAATCAATTTGAATGAACAAATCAATTTGTTCATTCTCTTCTTGGAGAAGCTCAAAAGTCAAGGAACATCCTTGAAAAGTGTAAGAAAGGCTCAGTAAGCCACCCACAAACATAATTAGCGAGAGATAAGCTCATTTGAAGACAATTGCTTAGTTCAACTTATCCAGAGCACAAGTAACACAATTGTTGAATAAAACTGGAGAAGTAAAAGCTCCTTGGCGCACACCTTTCAGAATACGAAATTGCAGACTGCAATCTTTAATTTTACCTTTCAGATTTCTATATCTTAGACAGACAAACCTCAGCATCAGCACCTTTCATAAGGGCCTCATGCAAAACCTGCGAAAATATGTACGAGTCAAAATCTCTTGCGACATCGAGTGCACATAAAATCAAGAAATCAATTCGGACTTCGATATCCTTCAGCACATTTACAAGTAGAAAGAAAATATGCTCTCTACCTAAGCCTCGCAGGTACACCAACTGACGAGGAGGGGCAAATATTCTTCAGTGTCTCTTATCACAAATGACTCGTATACAAATGACCCCTAATATACAAATAGGGGGTATACATACACGTAATATATGTTGTGTATAAATGTAAACATTGGTAATACACATTAGTAATATGTATATATAAGTTCTCATTTGGCATTTGATCTATGAAAATCTATATGATTTTTAAGCCGGATTAAATTTGGAATACATTACAGTGGATTGCAGTGATCGTCAGTTTCGCAATAAGTGAAATAACAAATTGATATTTATGGACTATTTTACCATTGGATATTTTTGCTCACTTACATAAGGTACTGTATTATCGTGTTATCTTTTTAACTTGACTTAATAATCTGAATAAAATTAAATTTTACTGATAAGCGAGCAGAAGATGGCAGTTTTTTTGTAAGGGCCGTTATACCTGCCGGGAGTGGTGACTCCCTTAAACTGCAGGGATCAGGTAGCAAGAAACCACGCTTCCTTCGCTTATTGGTATCTGGTTCTTATAGTATCGAATTGAAACTGGAAACGGACTTTCTCTCGGCTTATGATGGAGTGCTAATTATTGCATAACGCAGTGCTGAACTATTTATATCGCTGGTATTATGAAGTCTTTTTGAACTATTCTGAACTATTTTGAAGACTGGTATAAAATCTGACTCGCTAATTAAATCATGCGTTCAGTTCTTTGAAAAAGATGTGATTTTGGAAGCAAAAAAAGTGCTGTATGATGAATCTGGATATGATGAGCGATGTGTTCGACAAGTAAAAGAGGAGGATAATGTTATTGACATAGGAAGACTGGTGACAAGATGTGCGAAGAACCGGAAAATCTTGCCAAAGTTTGCAATTTAAGAACTTCAAGAGCTTCCAGCTTCCTCAGAATTGACCGGAGTGTATGTAGTATCAAAAATTCAAGAAATACGCAAGAAAGTTGATAAGACCCTGGATAAGTTGAACCAAGTACCTGTACTTGGCATTCAGGAGGGGTCCAGAAAAGAACCCAGAAGTAAGTCTCCTCTTCTTTACCCAGTAGTGGTAAAAAACCCGACTAGGTGATTATCAACGGCAGAAGCAACAAAAAAACATAATTGACTCCGTCTGTGATGCAACTCAGGATAAGAATACGATCGAGGTCAGACAAAATAGATCTGATTTTAAGGTACTTGTAAACAACAAGCCCTTAACTGAAAAGATAGCGAGATCATTCAAGGCATCCTACCAAGAAGCAGATTTGAGTATTAAGTCTAAACAATATGTTAGAATTATCAAGCCCATCCCACCTGAATTTCAGAATGATCTGTGCTCTTTCATTCATAAGTGTGGCAAGGCAGAAAAATGTGGTGACTCACGAACTTTCAAGGTATTCTTCCATGATCATGTGGACTTGGAACATACAATCGCAAACCCATCAAGAACAAGGTAAGAAGTATTGAGTGAATTCTGTTCCTTCTCAGGAGGAAGGAACAGGTGTCACAAAATTGATGGCCACCTGGCCAAAGACCGTAAGAACGCAATGATATGTTCTCACTGTGCTGAGCCGGGGCATATGAGTTCGCGTGACTCTTTGTGCGAAAGCGATCTTAGCTGTTTGTCTTGCAAGTCGAATAGGTATAACTGCTATTTACTTCACTGCCCTGAAAATAAGAAATTGTTGTCTGAGACAACCCATAACAGGGTAATAGGGGGCATTTCAATTGTATCATGGAATATAAATGGTGGGGTTTGTGAGAAGCTTCCTTTTTCAGAGTCACTGGTAGAGCAATCTGGTATCGTATGCCTTCAAGAAAATTTTCTTTCTTGAATTTCTTCAAGAAAACGCTTTGTCGCCGTAGTTTTTAATTATCTCGCTGCCATAAATGTGTACTTACCTACTAACTATGGTGACCAAGCCTCTGAGGGCCGTTTCGCCTCCACTTATCAGAGGCTAGCAAAGTTAAGTCAGAAGCTTGTCAGAGTGCTAGGAAAACGCTCTGTTCTTTTCATAGACGTGTTATCACAGGTGATCTTAATTGTGATCTAGCCCGTTCTGAATGCTCGCGTTCTGAAAGAACAAGGACTTTATATACCAAAGGCTAGCACTACGTCAAATCTGGACCATGTAATTTATTCAGGCAGCCCAGGCCAATGTGTGACAGTAATGGACGATCAGACCGCCAGCGACCATCTCCCTGTATGTGTCTTGATACCCGTCGTGGGGACCAAAGCCGATGACTCTCAACCCAAGTGGTTCTTAAAGAAGATGTGGAGTAACTTATACGTACCGGAATTTCGTGAGTCTTGCAACTGCATCCTAGTGAAACTGAAGGTCCCATACCATCTGTTACAGCCAAGTATCAACCTAAGTGAAAATGAATAAAGATTACAACTAAACATGTACTGTGAGCAAATAATATATGCACTGAAATGTGCTAATAAGGCGGCGATTCCAGTGAGGTGGATACGTTGCAAGAGTGAGAAATACAGGTGGTCTAGTAACCCAGTTCAAGTGTCAGCCTGTGCTTCTGCGAAGTGGTGGCTGTGGCTCTGAGACGTGTGCGAGAGGCCTAGGACCGGGGTTCTAAATTCGGTCCGGATTTATTCTAAGAGAAAATTTAGGAATGCTCTACTGGAGCATGTAATGGCGGTCAAGTCAATTACTGCCGAGAAGATTGTAAATACACCTAATTACCTTTGAAAATCTCGTCCTCTTTCTGAGAAGTAGAATCATGAGGGTCCCGATAGCATCCCATAGTCTGAGTGGGTTGCCCATTACAGAAGTCAGTTGGTAAAACACAACAGCAGTGTAGAAATTTCTTTCGATAATGAGATGGCTTCGTTGCTTGACATGGGCGCCCATAAGGGGGGAGGGCAATGGGGGGCCTGTCCCCCCTGGCTGAATGATGGTGTCATATATTTGTATTAATTTAAAAAAAATTCCGCAGAATAAGTTTTTCTAAGAAAAGTAAAGAGATCTATTAATCCAAAATGGGCAGAAATAAAGTCAAATAATCCTCCAAGCGTAAAACTACCACAAATCACTATCAACAATTAAATGCAACTCAAAACGAACAGAAATTATAATAAATTGCCGAGTCAAACTCAAAACGAGGAAAAATTAACATTACTAGGGCTGACGACCCCTATGCCTTCTTAAGACCAAAACATAACTTAGGCTTTACTGAAAAGAAAAATGACCGTTTTCCCATACTGATATTTATTCCTTAAAATAAAAAATCGGTAAAAAAAAAGTAAGGAAAAATTTTTTTTTACTTATTTAAGTAAAAAAAGTAAAAACATTTATACATATTTTGTTTTCAGTAAAGCGCAAATTTTGTTCTGGTCTTGAGAAGGCATGGGGGTTATCAGCCTACTAATGTTAATTTTTGCTTGTTTTGAGTTTGACTCGGCTATTTATTCTAATTTCTGTTCATTTTGAGTTTCATTTATTTATTGATAGTGATTTGTGGTAGTTTTACGCTTGGATGATTACTTGACTTCATTTCTACCCATTTTTGGCTTAATGGAGCTCTTTACTTTTCTTTCAAAAGCTTGTTTTGTGGAAAAAGGGTTTTTTTAGATGAATTTCTTTTCGTTTTTTATTGAAAGTCATTTCGTGAAAAAAAAAATAATATTTTATATCCTTTCGGTTTTTTTTCGATACGAATCCATAGTTTGGCATAATTGTGGCGGGTTTGACATGCCCAATACTCTTAAAGACATAGTTGCTGGACCGTTCTACTATGCTGAACAAAATAGTTGTCTCAAAATTTTGACTAGATGTGTTTGGGAAATAAATCGGCTTGAGAGACGGGCTGATTTCTCTCTAATATCTTTTTACTCTTAGAAATGACCCTACAACTGTTAATTTTGAATCGAATTAGTTTCTTTAAATGTTTCAATGATGTTTCTAGCTATTATAGAGAGGTGCTGCATATGATAGTGCTTATATTCCTTTTTGAATACCTGCATACATACAGTTTTTTCCTTCAATTGAAACCCCCCCCCCTAAACACTTCCTAAAAGTTTACCTTAATGCTCTAAGCGTCATTAGTTACAGTAACTGTAGTTGTAGTACTAAAAGTATACACATAGTGCTTTCTGGCTAGTTCAAAATCCCCCACAACTTACTCTTATAGATCTAACTTAATAATATAAATTGTTCTCGGGATATTGCTTTGTCACCTTTTTGAAAGTTCACATGCTCATAGTTTGTTTTGATTTAGTTCAAGCATCCGCCTAAATATTTCTTATGTTTGATTACTGAAGATATTGTTATATTCTCTTTGGGCTATTGGCTACAAAATGGCTGTCTCACAATTTCGATCGAATTTGTTGGGGGAAAAGAGGATATCAGGGAAGAGGGGGGATATTTTCGCTCCATCACGCTTGACTCTTAAAATGAAACTAGAAGTATGCATTTCCAATCAAAGTATGCATTTCCAAAGAAGTATGCAGCCTCCTCTAAAGTTCACAAGACCACCCCTTCATAAAATCTTACATCCCTCCGGGGCATAACTTAAAACCTTATCCACATACTTTGGGGGGGAGGTTTTTCAGCCTCAAAAGCCATGTTATGAGATCTTTGGACTATTTTTGAACAAAAGGCTATCTCAGAATTTCTATCGGATTGGGGGAAAATTAACTTGAAGGGGGGGGGGGTTACCTGCCCTCTGATAAATTTAACTCTCAAAAATGGCTCCTTAACTTCCGATTTACAATCCAATGAGCCCCCTCCGAAGTGTATACGACCCCCGTCTCCATAAAAACCTAAAATGCCCTCGGGAATATCTTACAACCCTTGCCCTGAGTACCATCAGGGGGGTCTTATTCTCAAAAACATAATTTCTGGGCTTTTAAATTACGTCAAACAAAATAACTATCTCGAGATTTTGACTGGAAGTGTTTGGGGAAATGATGGGCACGGGGGAGGGATGGGTGGGGGCCCTCCAATCACTTTTGACTATTAAAGAAGGTGCTATCCCTTTCAATTACCAACCGACTGAGCCCTTTTCGAAGTTTCTACGACAACAAATGTCCATCTTAAAATTTCTATCGGATGCGTTTCTGGAAAATACGACGTGTGTCTGTGGGGGGGGGGAGGAGGGATATTTGCCTTCTGGTCTCTTTGACTCTTAAAAAAAGCACTATAACCTCTGATTACCAGTCCAATGAGCCCTCTTTGAAGTTTATACGACCACCGTTTCTATAAAAACCTTATATGCCCCCAGGGCGTAACTTACAACCCTTGACCTGAGGGTTATATGGGGGGGGGAGTTACCCTAAAAGACGTAATTTCTGGACCTTTCAACTACACTGAAAAAAATGGCTATCTCAAAAATTATGATTGAATGTGTTTGGGGAAATGATTGGTGTATCGGGAGGGGGCTGGATGACCTCCAATCACTTTCGACTGTTAAAAAGGCCAGTAGAAGCTTCTGATTACCATCAAATGAGCCCCTTCCTATAAAAACCTTACTATCCTTGCTGTGAGGTTTGTGGGGGGGGGGGTTCATTCTCAAAATCATAATTTCCGGACCTTAAAACTACACTGAACAAAATGGCTATCTCAAAATTTTGATTGGATGCGTTTGGGGAAGTGATTGACGTGGGGGAGGGGGATCTTTCTTTACTTAGGCACCGCTTTCGCGCTGCCCATGCTATTTTGTCGTGAGATTTCAATTATACAGCACTGGTAGTGCTGATTAGACCAGGTATGCCCCCTTAAATTCAGTCTATGGGCGCTCATGTTGCTTGATTCTATTCAAAAGCTAAATTCTATTGAGATGCCACCGTTTGCTATTAAGGTGGCTGCATTGAAGCTTAGAAAGATGAAATTCTCTGCTGGTGCCGACAGTAATTGTGCTGAGCATTTTCGCAAAGATATTTGAGCTTATGATAGTTGACGACTTAAAAGAAAAGTGCATCATGCCACCATTCCAGTTCGGGTTCCAGTCGGGTTTAGGTTGCTGCCATGCCGTTAGAAGTCTCTGTAATATACTCAGAGATACAGAAATATCTGGGAGTACTCTGGTTCTCGGAGCATAAGATGTTATGAATACTTTTGGTTCCCTTATACACTCGCATGCCATGTTGGAGCTCTATAGCCGTGGTGTGAGTCTTCAGGTAATTTTCCCTTTATATTATATGTATAGGCATCTAAAAGTTCGTTTGAAGTTGGGAAATGTACTTTTGGAAAGTGAGCTTCCTGCATTCATCGGAATAAAGCAAGGAGCCATCACATCACCGATTATCTACATAACGCGGCTCTTGATGCACGGATTGCCCTACCTACTAGTTGCATTTCAAAATGTATGGATACATCACTGCTTTGTTATGCGGACGATCTGTTAAATCCGTGCCGGTCAACAGGTGGTCTTCAACCGATTTTTGATAACCTGCCCGATAGATATCAACAATGATAGATATCAAGTCCCAAGTCCTATTCTTTAACTTACATGGGAGTTATGTGCCTGGTAGTGTCTGTCTCAGTGTTAGTGAGGTGGCACCCACTGCTTACATATTTAGGTCTCCGGAATGGGTCTTCGATTAGAAAAAACACGAAAGCTTTTGCTTATGCTTTGCAATTGCTTATGCTAGTGTTGTTACATTACAGCTTAATCTTGAACGGAAAGCCCTTTCTTGAATCTATAATAGTGTGGCTCTCCCGCATATTCAATATTTGACCCCATTTTGTGACATTTTTAGTGAATCTGATGGGCGAGTGTTGCGAAAGTGCTATTTTAAGTATGCGAAGTTTTTGCTTCAGGCTCCTCGATGGTTCAAGAGCAGGTACATCGTTAACCGTTTTGGTGTGGTGGAACAGGTTCAGGCAGGGGATGAGCAGTCTCATAAACTGAGTAACCAGTCCTCTTCTCACCTGTGGAAGGGCGCACTATTTTAGATTTGGAATTATTAGTAATTTGTGTATATTATTATGACATGTTTGTTTTGTTTTCCTTTCTTTTATTGTACTCTATTGTTTTATTTTCTTTGTAATAGATGGGCAATAAAGATCATTCCTTCATATCTAAATACTTCACAAAAACTGCAGCCACTTGGTCTTAAAGCTGCTGGATGGCGAATCATCCAGGCATTCTAGTTTCTCTGCATGAACCTCCCCCCCAAATTTTTTGGCGTTGTTTTTCCGTTTTCGTTCACTTCTTCGAACATCACTAAAGGTTTTCAAGCAACTGTGCTCATTTAATGATGAAATTTTGGTCGATTACAAATTTCGCCATCAGCTGTAATCGACTGACCATTGGATGAGCCTGCATCGGAACCGGGAGATGAAGACATGAATTCCTCAAATGCTGACAAAGGGGGAGGTGTAGCCTCTCAAGACATACAAGTCACCTGTACCTCCAACCAGACAACTTCACCAGCCATGATAAGGCTTTTCCCAGAAAAGCCACAAAAGCCATTTGTGGCTTTCCCAGAAAAGCCATGATGTGGCTTTTCCCAGAAAAGCCACATCAAGAGGTCAACCAAAAGAATTTTGCAGAATACGGAATACTTCGAAAAGCCAAGAAAGGGAAAGAGGCTCTCAAAAATCCTTGTCAAAAAGCCAAAATATAAGAAATCAATCTTTATTGAAATTAATCTATCGATCTCTTTATTTAATTACTCATTATCGGAAGTAGCTCAGAAGAGGTTTCAGATTTGGAAGATGTTTTGAAAGTTGAGGCCATTAATATTAATAATAATAATTTTATTTCTGAACCACTATACAACAATACGAGTGAAGTAATATAACAAAAGCAAGAACAAAAGCAAGAATAGCCCAATAAAAATCCAACTTACTTGTAGAGCAAATAAATAAAATTATGGAAAGGGCCCAAGCAAAAAATCACTTATTCTACAGGATTGGCACTTAAAGACTCAAAACATGAAAGTATATCAGTCCCACCATATCTTCGGACAATAGGTGTGTTATGATACCATCGCGGAAGATAAAGCAAAAACGAGTAATATCTAAAATAAAGTATGCAAACCTCTCGCAGATGTGGGTAAAGCCCATAAAAAACAAAACAAAATGATTGCAAAAATTTGAATATAATTTAGCAAGAGCCGGCCGAGAGAATCGCCTGCGGTTTGAAACAATCTTTGTGTAACCAAATTTAAGCTTTCCTTTATCATCTCTAAGAAGCTGAGTACGCAGGAATGATATACTTTTACAAACATGAATTCCTAGCCACTGTATCTGTAAAACAAAACCAATAGAAAAAAGGCCGTTATTCAAGCTTAGAATTGAAAACAAAATGTTTGCACTTCTCTATATTTAATCAAGGACGGATACATAGAAACACCTGAGAAATCAGTTTAACGGAGTACAATTAACGCTAATCTGGTTTTAGTATGGCTTATAACTAAAAGATAATCAGCATAGGCAATAAATGATGCGTCAGAAGAACCAAAATTGGTTCCATTGAAGTAGGTCCATAGGAAGAACTTTCAGTTAAGGGAAACCTCTTATTGCAGCTTTAACCGTTGGAGACTATGTTTTGGTCCTTGAAAAACTGAAAAGAATAGACATGAAAAAGTGTACAATACCTGCTGAGGAACAAGAAGTATAAGTTCGGTATTAGTGACAATGAGCATCATCAATCCATTAGGAGACATTTGCAAAATAATCAAATTTTTATTGGATTGAAAGAAAGCGTTATTTTAATACATCTTGAAAAAGAAGTATATAAGTTAAATTAATGCTCATAATGTCGATCATCTCTGGATTCTGAAGGATTCTAATGAAGGAGTAATTGAATTCACGCCCAAATTCCTTTATTGAAATTGCTGATTTGCCACCCCGTAAGTTAAAACTAAAGAATAACACGATAATTATGCTAATGCGTAAATTAGATAATTCAAAAGATATGTGTAATGGAACACACGTGGTTGTTGTTGAATTATTTTACAATGTAATTGAAGCAAAAAAAAAAAATTACTGGGAAGGGGGAAGCTGGAAAAGAAGTTCAACTTAATATGCCGTAAGAAGAAAAGTGACAGCGAGACTCACATATATGCAATCCTGGTGCGTACCGGGGACCAAGGGAAGCTCGGTCTCCTGGGACCTACACCACAGCGTATTTGCCTTTATTTTTGTCCTCGGAACTATTTGAAACCATATCATCTACATTTTAAGGAAGATATGACAACTTATCAACACCTTCAAAATGCTGCAATATTGGTACTATCACTAATAGCAAATTGCTACAGTGCCAAGCAGCTTGGAGCCAGTACAGCTGCACACACTCCTCCTCAATCCAATATATTCAAAGCTTACCTCCTTACCCCCTCTTAAAAAGGTCCAGTTCCACTTCAATCATTACCTGTGGCCTCTTTCCACCCAATATCAGGATTACCTGCTTTTCGTTTGGCCTTACGTGGAGGGCCAGCAAGGACGATGTTTAGTAATCTGTCATCCTTCATCTGCAAAACTTGTCCTAGCTTTCTCAACCTTTCTCTCATTACGGCTCTAGAAAGTGAAATAGAGCCACATTTTTCGTACTGTTTGTTGTTTGATATTTGGTCGGTAAACTGATACCCAAAACTATCCGTAGATTATTTCTTTAAGAAACATCTAACAAGTCCTCTCCCGTCTTCCGAATTCGTCGTTGTACCTTTCAATATTCTATTCTCGCCTTGCAGACTTATCTTCCTATTCTTCCCTATGTTCCCTACGTTTTTTCAACAATGAAAAAAAGCAGCCTAGGTCTTGGCTATTCTACTTTCTAAGTCTTCACTGCGTCCACCATCAGTATAAATGAATAGTGAAGTGATTCTTCGAGGGATCATTAAGGCCCTGGTACTTGAATCTATCCACTTGATCGGTCTTCTCGTTACTCAACCTCCCCTCTTAGTCTTCTTAATATTAATTTTCAAATTTATTCCTGCACCCTAATTCCTCAAAACTTTAAAGCATTCGTTTTATCTTTTTAAAATTTCATCGGTACTTGTGCATTAGTTGGTACACAGCGCTACAGACTGTCCAACGAATGCAAACATGGAGACGCGTAAAGCGGGTAATTGCTATCTAAATTGATCGAAGAGCCTGGTTTCTCATTGAATTTACAATATTTAAACTGTTGTTTTTTGGAGTTTAGGGGGAGGGGAGGTACCTAGGTTAGGTTACGTATTTCATATATACTATGCTTTACCTCCCATCCCCCTAATGTGCAAATATATAGCCCAAATTTGTTTTTAAACTATTATATATTCATCCTATTAGTTTTACCTTCCCAATTGGTTTCATGCTCTCCCATAGCCTTTACCGTATTCCTTAGGAGAAAGCCTGTCGAAATGACCCATATGAACTGGATAGACAACCCTGCTTAACTCCTGATACCAATCCAGCTACTAACCTTATTTCCTACCTTAGCCCCAGCAAACTTGTTATCGTACTAATGGGCTACTAGTCACTGGTCACTTTTATCTGGTATACCATGCAAGGAAAGGACCTCCATTAACGGTCTTCTATCGGCTGAATAAAACACCTGTTCATAATCTATAAAACTAAGGGATAAAGGGGATTCTCAATTATTAATCTAAGAGTGACGATCTGGTCGACGCATCCTCCCCTCTTCCTAAAACCACACTGTCCTTCCCTTAAGACATTACCTACAGCATCTCTAAGTCTAAAAAGTCTCACCATATTAAGTAATTTGCATCCTGCAGAAACAAAGCTAACGCCTTTATCATGGGCGTACATAGCTTCTTCTCTAGGGGGGGGGGGGCAGCCGATTCTGTGATGAAGGGTGGAGGGCAGAACTTATATTGGCAGTTCACAACAAAACCTTACATTGCCAGCAAGTTCTATCATACATATGAAATCTTTATTAGTAAGTAATCACCAAAAGTTATAAGTCATGAATAAGCTTCAGCATTAATCTTCTTGGATTAGAGCTAAATCTTTCCAAGACATTTATCTTGGATATTTTCTTCTTGTTTGACTTTTATTATGTCATGCCAGCTGTTTATTTCCAGGTTTTTCAACCCTACCTTTTATCAACTGCTTCTTTAACCATCTATCTTCTTTCTACTGCTTTTTCAACCATATTTAGTGCAAATTTGAAGTCCTAGGGAGGGGGGGGCAGATGTCCCCTCTGCCCCCCTTTCGTACGACCATGGCCTTTATAATTATAAAACTCACTTTTATCACAATTCTTATAAAGGGGTTCAATTAAAGTTTTTCTAAAACCGCTAGGTACTTCCCCTTTTTCAAAAATATTATTCATAGTCTTCAGAAATTTCTCCCTATTTTCGCACCCACCATTTTTCAAAAATCATCTAACACACTATCAGCACCTTTGGCCTCATTATTCTTTAGTTCTTTTGGTACTGTCTCTAACTCTTTTTCGCAAAATAAATCTTGTTTATCTTCCAAAAACTTCTTCATTCGTTTCTACATCATTCCTTGTACCTTTATCACGGTTTAACACATTCTTTTATTCTATAGGTTATCACAATCAGCCTAATCTTTTATTTGCCCTGCCACCTGGCAAAATTTCCTGGTGGCGTCCTTGACTCAGACCTTCATTTATAATAGTAGTATAATAGTGCACAACCTCCTTAAGAGAAAGTATTCCTTACGAAATGTTAGTACAGCAGCAGGGACATGACCATATCAGAACATGTTATGATAATTAAATTTTTTCCTTTGCTCGTTTGTCTAGTTTTTATGGATTCAAGTATTGTAAAATTTGCGATAAAAATAACTAAACAAGTAGAAATGAGGTTTATGACAGTATTTTCTGCTTCTACTCGGGCCAGAGTTTTTATCCAACCATAGCCAGGAGTAACATCTGCGTTGTTGAATTGAGTTGGTTTAAGAGTGCGAAAAAAGGAAATATTATTATAATGATATTGAGATATTTATTTAACTTTACCAACAATTTCATAGGCAGCACGCTAGTGCTGCCTAAGTAAAGAACGATGTGGGCACAATGTGTTGTTTTTTTGTTTTTTCTCCATACCCGGGCACTTCGTATCGAAGGAGTCGTCGCAGAAACTTCGAAAAGGGCTCATTCGACTGGAAATTGGAGTGGCTAGTGCCCTTTTCAATATTCGAAAGTGATTGGAGGGCAACTACCCTCCCCCCCACGGCCATCATTCCCCAAAATACGTCCAATCAAAAATTTGAGATAGCCATTTTGTTCAGCGTAGTTGATTTACAAATAGAAAATATCTTTTTGAGGAGGACACTCCCCCACAACCCACGGAGCAAGGGTTTTAAATTATGCCCTGAGGGCATATAAGGTTTTTATAGAAGGCGTTGTCGTAGAAACTTAAAAAAGGCTTATTCGATTTGAAATTCAAAGGGCTAGTGCCCTTTTTAATAGTCGAAAGCGATTGGAGGGCAACTAGCCCCCCCCCCAAACCCATCATTCCCCCAAATACATCCAATCAAAATTTTGAGATAACCATTTTGTTCATCGTAGTTGATTTCCAGATAGTGAATATCTTTTTGAGGAGGACACTCCCCCACAACCCAGGGGGCAAGGGTTTTAAGTTATGCCCTGAGGGCATATAAGGTTTTTATAGAAGACATTGTCGAAGAAACTTAAAAAAAGGCTTATTCGATTTGAAATTCAAAGGGCTAGTGCCCTTTTTAATAGTCGAAAGCGATTGGAGGGCAACTAGCCCCGCCCCCACACCCATCATTCCCCCAAATACATCCAATCAAAATTTTGAGACAGCCATTTTGTTCAGTGTAGTTGATTTCCAGATAGAAAATTTGTTTTTGAAGAGGACACTCCCCCACAACCCTCAGGGCAAGGGTTTTAAGTTATGCCCTGGGGCATATAAGGTTTTTATAGAAGGCGTTGTCATAGAAACTTCAAAACACGCTCATTCGATTGGAAATTCAAAGGGCTAGTACCCTTTTTAATAGTCAAAAGTGGTTGGAGGGCAACTACCCCCCCCCCCCCCACGCCCATTATTCCCCCAAATACGTCCAATTAAAATTTTGAGATAGCCATTTTGTTCAGCGTAGTTGATTTACAGATAGAAAATATCTTTTTGAGGAGGACACGCCCCGAAACCCACGGGGCAAGGGTTTTAAGTTATGCCCTGAGGGCATATAAGGTTTTTATAGAAGGCGTTGTCGTAGAAACTTCAAAAAAGGCTCATTCGATTGGAAATTCAATGGGCTAGTGCCATTTTTAATAGTTGAAATCAATTGGAGGGCAACTAGCCCACCCCCACCCCCACCCCAACACCCATCATTCCCCCAAATACATCCAATCAAAATTTTGAGACAGCCATTTTGTTCAGCGTAGTTGATTTCCAGATAGAAAATTTGTTTTTGAAGAGGACACTCCCCCACAACCCTCAGGCCAAGGGTTTTAAGTTATGCCCTGGGGGCATATTAGGTTTTTATAGAAGGCGTTGTCATAGAAACTTCAAAATAGGCTCATTCGATTAGAAATTCAAAGGGCTAGTACCCTTTTTAATAGTCGAAAGTGATTGGAGGGCAACTAGGCCCCCCACGCCCATCATTCCCCCAAACACATCCAATCAAAATTTTGATATACCCATTTTGTTCAGCGTAGTTGATTTCCACATAGAAAATATGTTTTTGAGGAGGACACCTCCCTACAACCGTCGGGGCAAGGGTTTTAAGTTATTCCCTAGGGGCATATAAGGTTGTTAAAGAAGGCGTTGTCGTAGAAACTTCAAAAAAGGCTAATTCGATTGGAAATTCAAAGGGCTAGTGCCGGTTTTAATAGTCGAAATTGATTGGAGGGCAACTAGCCCCCCCTCCACACCCATAATTCCCCCAAACACATCCAATCAAAATTTTAAGATAGCCATTTTGTCCAACGTAGTTGATTTCCAGATAGAAAATATGTTTTGAGGAGGACACTTTCCTACAGCTCTCGGGGCAAGGGTTTTAAGTTATGCCCTGGGGGCATATAAGTTTTATATAGAAGGAGTTGTTGTAGAAACTTCAAAAAAGGCTCATTTCATTGGAAATTCAAAGGGCTAGTGCACTTTTTAATAGTCGAAAGTGATTGGAGGGCAAACTAGCCCCCCCCCCTCCCCGCGCCCATCATTCCCCCAGACACATCCAATCAAAATTTTGAGATAGCCATTTTGTCTAGCGTAGTTGATTTCCAGATAGAAAATATGTATTTGAGGAGGACACTTCCCTACAACCCTCGGGGCAAGGGTTTTAAGTTATGCCCTGGGGGCATATAAGGTTTTTATAGAAGGCGTTGTCGTAGAAACTTCAAGAAAGGCTCATTCGATTGGAAATTCAAAGGGCTAGTACCCTTTTCTAGTAGTCAAATGTGATTGGAGGGCAACTAGGCCCCCCACGCCCATCATTCCCCCAAAGACATCCAATCAAAATTTTGATATACCCATTTTGTTCAGCGTAGTTGATTTCCACATAGAAAATATGTTTTTGAAGAGGACACTCCCCCACAACCCTCGGGGCAAGGGTTTTAAGTTATGCCCTGGGGGCATATAAGGTTTTTATAGAAGACGTTGTCGTAGAAACTTCAAAACAGGCTCATTCAATTGGAAATTCAAAGCGCTAGTACCCTTTTTAATAGTCGAAAGTGATTGGAGGGCAACTAGCCCCCTCCCCCACGCCCATTATTCCCCGAAACACATCCAATCAAAATTTTGAGATAGCCATTTTGTTCAGCGTAGTTGATTTACAGTTAGAAAATTCGTTTTTGAAGAAGACACTCCCCCACAACCCTCAGGGCAAGGGTTTTAAGTTATGCCCTGGGGGGATATAAGGTTTTTATAGAAGACGTTGTCGTAGAAACTTCAAAACAGGCTCATTCGATTGGAAATTCAAAGGGCTAGTACCCTTTTTAATAGTCGAAAGTTATTGGAGGGCAACTAGGCCCCCCACGCCCATCATTCCCCCAAACACATCCAATAAAAATTTTGAGATAGCCATTTTGTTCAGAGTAGTTGATTTATAGATACAAAATTTGTTTTTGAAGAGGACACTCCCCCACAACCCTCGGGGCAAGGGTTTTAATTATGCCCTGGGGGCATATAAGGTTTTTTAAAAAAGGCGTTGTCGTAGAAACTTCAAAAAAGTCTCATTCGATTGGAAATTCAAAGGGCTAGTGCCCGTTTTAATAGTCGAAAGTGATTGGAGGGCAACTAACCCCCACCCCCACACCCATTATTCTCCCAAAAACATCCAATCAAAATTTTGAGATAGCCATTTTGTCCAGCGTAGTTGATTTCCAGATAGAAAATAGGTTTTTGAGGAGGACACTTTCCCACAGCCCTCGGGGCAAGGGTTTTAAGTTATGCCCTGGGGACATGTAAGGTTTTTATAGAAGGTGTTGTCGTGGAAACTTCAAAACAGGCTCATTCGATTGGAAATTCAAAGGGCTAATACCCTTTTTAATAGTCAAAAGGGATTTGAGTGCAACTAGCCCCCCCCCCTCACGCCCTTCATTCCCCCAAACACATCCAATTAAAATTTTGAGATAGCCATTTTTTTCAGCGTACTTGATTTCCAGATAAATACTTGAATAGTCGAAAGTGATTGGAGGGCAACTAGGCCCCCCCCACGCCCATCATTCCCCCAAACACATTCAATCAAAATTTTGATATAGCCATTTTGTTCAGCGTAGTTGATTTCCTGATAGAAAATATCTTTTTGGGGAGGAGACTCCCCCAGAACCCTCGGGGCAAGGGTTTTAAGTTATGCCCTGGGAGCATGTAAGGTTTTTAAAGAAGGCGTTGTCATAGAAACTTCAAAAAAGGCTCATTCGATTGGAAATTCAAAGGGCTAGTGCACTTTTTAATAGTCGAAAGTGATTGGAGGTAAACTAGCCCCCCCCCCCCCTGCGCCCATCATTCCCCCAAACACATCCAATCAAAATTTTGAGATAGCTATTTTGTCCAGCGTAGTTCATTTCCAGATAGAAAATATGTTTTTGAGGAGGACACTCCCCCAGAACCCTCGGGGCAAGGGTTTTAAGTTATGCCCTGGGGGCATATAAGGTTTTTATAGAAGGCGTTGTCGTAGAAACTTCAAAACAGGCTCATTTGATTGGAAATTCAAAGCACTAGTACCCTTTTTAATAGTCGAAAGTGATTCACAAATCAGCATCGATAAATAAATGAAACCCAAAACGAACAGAAATTAAAATAAATAACCGAGTCAAACTCAAAACGAGCAGAAATAAACATAAGTTGGGCGCAAAACCCCTATGCCTTCCCAAGGCCAGAACAAAATTTGCACTTTACTGAAAAAAGTATAAATGTTTTTACTTTTATAACTTTAATAAATCAAATAATTTTAACATCTTGATTACTAAATATCAGTATATGTATATTAAACTTACAATGCACATTCATTTGTGTTTTTTTCAGTAAAGTGCAAATTATGTTCTGGCCTTGAGAAGGCATAGGGGTTTTGCGCCCAACTTATGTTAATTTCTGCTCGTTTTGAGTTTGACTCGGTTATTTATTTTAATTTCTGTTCGTTTTGGGTTTCATTTATTTATCGATGCTGATTTGTGGTAGTTTCGAGCTTGGTAGATTATTTGATTTTTATTTTTGCTCATTTTTTGTTTAATGGAGTTCTTTACTTTTCTTTGAAAAACTTGTTTTGTGGAAAAAGTTTTTTTAATTAATAAATAAAAAAAATCAAAATGATTGACCCAAACCAAACGGTTGACGTAGGGTGAATCAGGTAAAAAAAAATATATACATACAACATCATTTAAATTCACTACAATAAGAAAGAGAGAAAGAAGGAAAAAAAAGAAAAAAATGTATAAAAATAATAATAATACTACGGGGGCAGCAACTACATGCTATGTCCATACTGTGGGGTCACAGTCACCAACCAACAAACAATTACAACTTAATTTAAATCGAATCAAATCATGATAGTGATATTGATTCCCGTTAAAATTCAGTTATAATTAAATTCAGTTCTATTTTAATTCTAATTTTAATTCTAAAATTCATTAACTAGTTGTAATTTCAAAATCTCAAATTATAGAAAAAAGTGTAGACTTGTTCAACAATATTGTCTTGTGCCAACCACTGTATCAGCTCTTCTGTCAAATTAAATAAAAAAAAACAATTTTTTTTTTAACTGAAAGTAAGGAGTGACATTAAAACTTAAAACTAATAGAAATTATTCCGTATATGAAAGGGGCTGTCCCCTCCTCAACGCCTCGCTCTTTACGCTGAAGTTTTATTGTTTTAAAAAATAGAGTTGTGAGAAAGAGTCTAACTTAAGCGTAAAGAGCGAGGCGTTGAGGAGGGGACAGCCCCTTTCATATACAGATTAATTTCTGTTCGTTTTAAGTTTTAATGTCGCTCCTTACTTTCAGTTAAAAGAACTTGTTTTTTTTTATTTAATTTCTGACGTTTTTGAATTAATGCAGGTTTTGATTTTGGCTCACCGTACATGAATAATTAAAAGGAAGTTGGCATATTGATTTTACTTTTTTTTTATTAAATAGCTTTCTCGAACGTCGTTTAATTTAATTTATGAACGTTTTTATTAGTAATACATATACGTAACTTACGAATTAACTTACGTAACGAACTTCTATATTCATATATTTTTAATACGAACACTAGGGGATTCACCGCCTAGTCAATACCTTGCTCTTTACGCTAAAGTTCGAATTTTGTTCCAATTCTCTAAAAATGACCCCTTAATCACAAAGGCCGTTAATTATAATAAATAACTCTTATGAAAGTACTAAAAAATCTTTAGCGTAAAGAGCGAGGTCTTGATTAGGGAGTGAACCCAATTATATGCGTAATAATTTTTGTTCGTTTTAAGTTTTGATGTTGCTCCTTACTTTCAGTTGAAAAACTTGTTTTTTATTTAATTTCTGATTGTTTTTTTTTAATAATACTGGGACATCCGGCACCCCCTTCATAGCAATGTCCGTTCCCCCATGAAAACTTCCTCCATGAAAAGATCCTCCCACGTAACCTCCCACCCCCACCCCCCAATACCAAAAAAATACCCCCTGAAAACGTCTGTATACTCCCTAATAACCAAAAATATATATAAACATTGGGTAAAGTTCATAACTTGCAGCCCTTCCCCCGGGGACTGTGGGGGATTAAGTCATCCTCAAAGACATATTTATTATATTTTCGACCATGCTGAACAAAATGGCCGTCTCAAAATTTTGATCGGGAGAATTTGGGAAAAACATGAGCGTGGGAGGGGGCCTAGTTGCCCTCCATTTTTTTTGGTCACTTAAAAAGGGCACTAGAACTTTTAATTTCCGTTTGAATGAGCCCTCCCGCGATATTCTAGGACAACTGGGTAGATAAGATCAGCCCTGGAAAAAAAAAACAAAAAAACAAAAACAAAAAAACAAACAAACACGCATCTGTAATCTTTCTTCTGGCAAAAAACACAAAATTCCACATTTTTGCAGATAGGAGCTTGAAGCCTCTACAGTAGGGTTCTCTGATACGCCGAATCTGATGGAGTGATTTTAATTAAGGTTCTATAATTTTTAGGGGGTGTTTTCTCATTTTTTTGAAAATCAGGCAAATTTTCTCAGGCGCGTAACTTTTGATGGGATAGACTAATTTTGATGAACTTATATATTTGAAATCAGCATAAAATCTGATTCTTTTGATGTATCTATTGGTATCAAAATTTAGTTTTTTAGAGTTTCGGTTACTATTGGGTCAGATCACTCCTTACTTACAGTTTGTTACCACGAACTGTTCGATTGTCTCTTCACCATCCATTTGTTGACCTTGAGAGGAGTCTCATAAATTGTGAAGCTACACGTAGCTTTTTGCTGAGATAACTTGATAGTAAAAGACAACTGATGAACATCGCCATACTTTAAAGTGTAGTTTGGATTGAATGGTACATGCAAGACACTTCTAACTGAACTTTAACGGGCCTAACGCACGGCTAAAGAAATGTCTTCCGAAGTAAAAACAATAATCAAACAAACTTATAAAGCGCAAAGTATATAGCAGGTATTAAAAGCGTAAAAATCCGGCTCATATACCAGGCTTTGTTAAATTAGGAGTATTCCAGGGACCTATTTTGGGAAGGGATCAAACAATGAAAAATGTTTTGTGCCGAAGAACTTAGATTTTACAAATTATCTTAGGGTGTGATTTGCACATGATTGCAATGATGGCGCAATCTACATGATCTGCAAAAGATTCTGCCCAATGATTTTAAGTGCGATTCTAATTATCACTGTAATAGCAAAGAAGAAAAGAGAGATTACTTTTCAGTAATTCCGTGGTAAAAAAAAGTCTGGAATTTGATTGGTTAATATGTGTGACGTATTTTCATAAGCCTGGAATCATATTATCCCGTAGGCCTATGATAGAAAGGAAAGTAGCCAATGGATCTATAGCCTACCGAATTTGTGCTTTTGTTAAGGTTACTTCCAAATGTTACTTATTCTTTCATAACATAGATTTGTTTTGACACTGAAGACAGTTTCGTGCAGCTTTTATTCATTGATAACTGGCTGAAAATTATCCCCGCTCTTGTCATGGTACCAATTCGTGAAAATGTTGGTGGGGGAAAATATTTTTTATTTAAATCTAGGGGGGAAATTTGTTTTTTTTAACTTTTCCCAATATAAATACTAAAAAAGAAGCATGTTTCAATATCTAGGGTGGATGCAAATTCCCCCTGTTCCCCAATAGGTGTCACTGGTTCAGGGGTGGATCCATGATTTTTTAAGGGGGGAAATAGGTTGATCCGATAAACTTGCGTTAGGAGCAAGTTTAAATAACGCAAATTTGCGTTAACTAAGTAAATTACACTATTTTAGACTATGTTAGGGGGGCGCGCACCCCCCTCTCCCCCCTTGGATCCGCCACTGTACTAGTTGCTGGTTTGTCTTTTTGTTTGCTTTAGTTTTTCGTTTTTAGTTTTATCTGTGCCTCAAAATGTTGCATAAGAACAACAGGGAAATACAATAATTGGTAAAAAGACCAGATTTTTCAGCATCTCATATACTTTTGAAGAATAATGTATTATCTGAAAAAACGTGACGATTGACGTCACAAAAATAAACCAATGGGATTAAAGCACACTTGTAAATACGGAAGCATAGGACAATGCTCTCTTTTTTGCTCTTTGCCTGATAATTCCAGAATTATCTGTAGTTCTAGGATTATACATAATCATATGTGTTAACTGATAATCTCTCTTTTTCTCTTTATAATCTCGAATCATCTCCCCTTTTCTCTTTGTAATCTCTAGAATAATCTCTCTTTTTCTCTATGCCTAATAATTCTAGAATTGTGTATAACTCTGGAATTATTTATAACTATCTACCTTAATTGATGAACTCTCTTATTCTCTTTATAATCTCTAAAATAATCTTTCTTCTTCTCTTTGCCTGAAAATCCTAAAATTTTCGATAATTTCTAGAAGTCAACAAGGTGCACTTACAACCCACAATCCGTAGCCCCTTGGTTCTGTGTACTATTCACAATCGAAATAAGGCTTCCACCCTTTTAGCCATTGCGAGAAATAGCATTAAACTCCTATCATTAGTCATAGAAGCCGTCCCTCGCAAAGACTTGCGCATTTAACCTTTAATTATATAGAAGTATAGACCTAACTAAATTCCATTGTATGCCTATTGTCATAAATTAGGATGTCTTAAAGCAATTAAATTATCATTTCAGAAGTTCTTAGGGCTAATACTTACTCTGTCCATCTGCATGGAAGTCATTGTTGAAAATGTATATTTTCTCACGGTTGCTTAAAAGACGATTCTCATCTGAACTCAAAAATAATATTTTAATTTAGTCCTTAATTATTAGGTATCTTGTCGACTTAGTAAAAAACAATTTTTAGGTGGTAGAAAGTTTCAGCCTATTTACGGACAGAAAAAAATGTTTTTCGGTGACAAGGTATTAAAAACGCATCATCTCAAAAGCTTGCGTAATCTACATGAATACACTTGCAGTAGCACTTAGTGTCTTTTTTTTATACAACACGTCAATCATTGTGAAAAACATGACAAGTAAGGTATTTACGGCCTAGGTCTTATTTTGTTTCCTTTGATTCCAATTGAAAGATTTGTTTGAATTCTGAAAAATCGCCTTCTACTTTTCAAAGTACCCAAAACTGGTTTTTCGGTTGAAGATTTCGTTTTTACTGTCAGAGGTAATACTAGCGAAAATATTGGTGGGAAGGAGAGCGACTTATTTTTGTCAACTGACAAATTATTTTATCGAAAATTGACAAAATACTATTAAACCCTTGGTAAGACTGGCAAAATTATAGTGAATTTATCGTAAATCGGTAATATTATGGTAAAATACCGGCAAACTGCCACACAGTCTAAAAGACTCAATTTTTATGGCTGATTATTTTTACCAACCATCATTAATATATTGTTGAACTCTTAAAAATTTTTCTCAAATTATAGTGAAATAATGGTAAACCAGTAATACTCTGGTAAAACATCAGCAACTAGTGTCAGAATCTTACAGAATCAATTCTACCGGCTTTTATCAACTGGCTGGCTTTTAGCAACAATTTTTACCAGCCACAATTATTAAGTTTTAGTACAGTTGCTAATATTATGATCAAAATATTTTTAAATCGTAATACTATGGTAAAATATTGGCAACTACCATCACAATTTTACGTTCTGGATTCTTAATGACGTTTCAGATACGTTCGGGAGAAGAAGCACTCTTGCTCTTCCTTGCATCACACCTCTAGTAACAGCAGGGCTTCCACTATCCCCAAATTTCCGAGGATTTCCCCGAAAATCTATGGGTCTCCCCGAACAAAAATTTGGTTCTCCGAATCCCCAAAATTTCCCCGAAAATCAACCAATCACGGTGTCACCCCTAGTTACTATCCCTAGCAAACATTACTTTACATACAATAATTTTTTACTACTCTCTTCTTCGTTAATTTTCGTCTCCTGTGTTACTTTGCATAAGAACCAGACTGATATAATTTAAGCAGTGGCGGATCCAGGGGGGCGCAGGGGGGGGGGCGCCCCCTTAGCGTAGTCCAAAGTAGTGTAATTTACTCAATTAACTCAAGTTTGCGTTAATTAAACTTGCTCCTAACGCAAGTTTATCAGATTAACGTATTTTGCCCCCCCCCCCTATCAAATCCTGGATCTGCCCCTGAATTTAAGTGTAGACGGTTCGTCATATTTTCACAGAACTGTCATTTTCCTGCATTTAGATTAAACCATTTCGAATGCAGCATCCCAAACGCTATTCAGATTCTTACATTTATGTCATTCGTGGTCAAGACAATCTTGACAAAATTAGACAAGAATTTTACTTAAAGTTGTTGAACGCTCGGTTGGATTTTGGGTTTTGAAATTGAACTTCTAAAGAGGGAGAATTGTTTTGAAAGCCGAATCATAAGTTTAAATTTTGTTTTCTTTTGCTATTTTTGGTTTTGGACATACTGTATTAATGTTTAATACTTAATGATTGAAGGCATAATATATTGAAGGAATTGATCTTTTTGCCAGGAATTTAAAATTTTTTTCAGGAATTTACCATTTAAAATTTTTCTTTCATTCAGTGTGTAAAATTTAAGTTCTTTTCTTTTTTATCTGAGAATTGTATTTGTCAGTACTCCCCTCACAATTATTATTCTGGCCCCTTCACCCGTGTAGTATTTTCAGTGGGCGTAATATTTCAAACTGCAGTTTTAGGATCTTTTTACAGTCTTGCAAAGCTGTTAGTTAGGCGAAGGAAATTTTACTGAAAATATGTTCTGCTCAAATTCGGGATAGCCAAGTAAACTTGTCTAAATGTCTAGGCTTGCCTTTACAACTTCTAATGCTTGAACAATTTTAGTAACCCTGTATGAAGGCTAATTCTGAGATAAAAACAAAACAATTTGAAGAAATTAATTTATTTTATCGGGAGAACTGTCCCTAAATACCATATTCTTACCATAAAAAATGCACCACCCCCTCCCCCTCCTAATGAGGCATATTTTAGCTATAGACTATGTACAAGGTCGGGGAATAGGGGATTTAAACGGAAGTGACACCAAAAATATTATTCATAAGAAAATTTCCATTACAGCTTAAAGTACAAATTTGGTTATTAGGCTCGTATTGTTTTCTTGTCAAGTTTTAGCCTATGTTATTTTCGAACTTACTTACCATGAACTGTCGGTTAATAATGCCAAACAATTTTAGTGTGAAAAAAAAGAATAAGTAACTTTTATATGATTTGTAGCCTATATCTATCATGTCCAGGCATTAGATGGGCTGATATAAAAATGAGACTGCAATAAGTACTATATTTGAAACATGGATGGCCACAGGGTTAGTGGGAGGGGGAGGGTTAATCAGTGACTATTTAGTAATTATGAGATAACCAAAAGAAAGGAAAGCATAGTAGAAACAAACAATGAAAAAAATGTATGAGAAGAGGGGGTATTTTTCGCCGGGGGGTATTTTCCGATGGTATTTTCCGCGGGGGTACTTTTTGCGGAGGGTATTTTACACGGGAGTACTTTCCGCGGGGAATTTTTCGCGGGGGGATTTTAGCGGGAGAGTATTTTCTGCAGGGGTATTTTTTGTGAGGGGGAGGGGTGCTTTCCGGTTTTTCCGCGGGGTGATTTTCCGGGGGGTAAACACCTGAAACCTTAGAATCAGCATGAAAAACCAATAATGTGTCGATTGTAGTCAAAATTCCCTTTTAATTTAAGTTTAAATTTACTTGTTTAATATAGTTCTTGTTTGTTTTAAGTTTTAATGTTGCCCAATACTTAAAGGTTGAATTTTGTCTATTTAATTTACATATCTAGAAACCGCAAACAATATTTGTTTTTAAATATTATTAATCAATTGCTGTGATTAATGACTTAATGAAAAACTGCTACTGCTATTTACAGTTCACATGTGTTCACTATTTTTTTTTTTTTTTTTTACAATTTTGAAGCTTTTGCCGCAATATCAGCAATAAGTGTTTTCAGCTATGATTTCCAATCCCGTGCTCTGGCTCTAAAACCTACTCTGTAAAAAGCTTGATTTTGGTAACGCAGATCCAAGATCCAAGATTCATTGATTTTGGTAATTTTGGTTATTTTGGTAACGCAGATCCAAGAACTACTTGAGCCTGAAATCGAAGCTAAAAACAACATTGGCCCCCGAATTTTCGCAACGAAATTCCATTTTGTTTTTTCCCCGAAAATTCCCCGAATCTTGAAGACTTGTCCCCAAAAACTCCCCAAGTTTTTAAGGCTTGTCCCCGAATTTTAAGATTCGAGAGTGGAAGCCCTGAGTAACACTTGTATTTTACCCAATTTCAGGGTGGCGAACATGGTCCACAATTGTCACGGTTATTTCAAAATGGAACACAGAAGCAGTGCTATTTTGGACCAATGCACTTGCGCACTGACAATGCGCATGCGCATGTTTGTTGGGTAATAAGAACTATATCAGAAGTCCCAAGTTTGAACATATTTTTCCCTTAAAAAAACTCAAACTTTAAAAAACTCATCAAAATTTGTTTTATATTCATTTTTGTTACGCTTTTACGATTCGGACAAAAATTTCGGGGGGGGGGGGGGTCAAAACCCCTAACCCCCTCCTGGATACGGCCTTGAGTTCCAGATAGAATGAAAGCGCAGCTGTTCATATATACACTAACTTTGACTAGAGGCTTAGCAGTCTTTTTTATTAAGCTTTTAACGAGCTGGGAGATGCACATATAAGGTAAATAAACATAGTTTTTCTAAATTTTCGCTTCAAGTTCCTTGTATTTTCCAAAACTGCAGAAGTTTTGGATACAATGAAAACTTGCCTTTTCGTAGAAATGCCAACTTTGTCTTTAAGTTACCCATTTATTTCTTATTAAGCTCGGAATAAGGTAGCATATGTACATGTAAGCAGAACATGGAACATCTATACAAGTAATTGCTATATGGAATAAGCCAAATTGCTCCAAGAGTGCTATTTATGTCAGTAGGGGAAGGAGTGCCTGTCCGGAAGGGATTCCATAAATGGGCATTCAATACTGACAGGAAAATGCAAATGCGCACTAAAAACGAGTATGACAATGTTATTGATCTTCTAGCGGAACAAGATCACGTGCCTCTTTGTAGACCAATCATAGATGTTTCTAAGAATAATGAATGCGAACGGGGAATCCACATTTCTAGGAAATCGATTTACATAATCGACAATGATAAAAATCTGACGGGGAATTCTAATGTATCATGAGGGGAATTAAGAAACAATATGGCTTCTCTACTTTAGTGTCAGAGATAAATTCTGGAATTAATATTTTTTCGAAGCCTTTATAGTGTAACTAGGACACCTTAGATAATTTTCAGATATTCAAACGAGATACAGGGAGATTGAATATATTTAACGCGGGAATTGTTTCCTGGGAATTTTATATTTGACAGTGCAGGGAAGCCAAAACAAAGGAACATTCAGAAATTACGTTTAGGGGATTACTTGGGCGAAATAAATTAATCTACATTTTAAGGATTATTTGGGGCGAAAACGTTTGAGACATTTTAGAGCATGATGTGGGCGAAACAGATTGAGAGGAATTGAGAGAAATTAAGAGAGATATTAAGAGAGATTGAGAGAAATGAAGAGAATGTTGGACAAATTTAGTAACTGGATTTAGTGATTTGATGTGTTTAGGCTTATAAACAACGCCTAAAAGGCCTTATTTTTCTCCTAATGTAAATTTCGGCTAAGGATATGACTTTTTGGTGAATATTCTCGCTTATTTTATTGAAACTGTTTAATAATAATAAAAATGAGGGTACTATTTTCCTCCACTAGATAGAGTTTCGGAGAGCTGTTAAGGAAGTTTGGTATAGATGAATCAAATATTTCTTAGATATATTTAGCGAGGAAATATATGTTTTAGAGAATACAGCTCAGACGACTGAGGCAGCATGTTGAGCTTTTTGATGGTATTTGAAGCGTCTTTAGAATAGATACGTGTAAGTAATATTTAAGATAATTCTTGGCATATATTTTAATTTGTTTATTATTTTACAAGTAGTCGTTTTTTTTAATTTATTTTATTAAGATATCTGAAACATCTTTAAAATAGGTACATGTAAGTAATGTTTAAGATAAATCTTCACACTATCGTCCAATTTCGTAAGTAATAAGGGAACATTTAACATTTTTTCTGATTTTATGTGTTTTCGCAAGAAATAAGCTCGTCTTTAACAAGCTTAGCCATAGTTAGTTGAAACTGTGTATAATTTCTTCATTATTTAGTTCAATTGCGTAGGTAATAAAGGAACATTTGACATTTTTCTGATTTTGTGTGTTTTTGCAAGAAAATTGCTCGTCTTTAAAAAAACTTAGCCATAGCTAGTTGAAACTGTGTATAAATATCTTAATTTTTAGTCCAATTGTGTAGGTAATAAAGGAAAACTTAACATTTTTCTGATTTTGTGTGTTTTTGCAAGAAAATTGCTCGTCTTTAAAAAAACTTAGCCATAGCTAGTTGAAACTGTGTATAATTTCTTCATTTTTAGTTCAATTGCGTAGGTAATAGAGGAACATTTAACATTTTTTCTGATTTTATGTGTTTTCGCAAGAAATAAGCTCGTCTTTAACAAGCTTAGCCATAGTTAGTTGAAACTGTGTATAATTTCTTCATTTTTAGTCCAATTGCGTAGGTAATAGAGGAACATTTAACATTTTTTCTGATTTTGTGTGTTTTCGCAAGAAAATAGGTCGTCTTTAACAAACTTAGCCATAGCTATTTGAAACTGTGTATAATTTCTTAGTTTTTAGTTAAGTTGCGTAGGTAATAAAGGAGCATTTGACATTTTTCTGATTTTGTGTGTTTTCGCAAGAAAATAGCTCGTCTTTAACAATCTTAACCATAGCTAGTTGAAACTGTGTATAATTTATTTATTTTTTAGTTCAATTGCGTAGGTAATAAAGGAACATTTGACATTTTTCTGATTTTGTGTGGTTTCGCAAGAAAATAGCTCGTCTTTAACAGACTTAGCCATAGCTAGTTGAAACTATGTATAAATATCTTCATTTTTAATCCAATTGTGTAGGTAATAAAGGGAAATTTAACATTTTTTCTGATTTTGTGTGTTTTCGCAAGAAAATAGCTCGTCTTTAACAAACTTAGTCATAGCTAGTTGAAACTGTGTATAATCTCTTCATTTTTAGTTCAATTGAGTAGATACTAGAGGAGCATTTAACATTTTTTTTTATTTTATGTGTCTTCGCAAGAAAATAGCTCATTTTTAACATACTTAGCCACAGCTAGTTGAAACTGTGTATAAATATCTTCATTTTTAGTCCAATTGCGTAGGTAATAAGGGAACATTTAACATTTTTCTGATTTTTTGTGTTTTCGTAAGAAAAGAGCTCGTGTTTAACAAACTTAGCCATAGCTAGTTGAAACTGTGTATAATTCCTTCTTTTTTAGTCCAATTACTTAGGTAATAGAGGAACATTTAACATTTTTTCTGATTTTGTGTGGTTTCGCAAGAAAATAGCTCATTTTTAACAAACTTAGCCACAGCTAGTTGAAACTGTGTATAAATATCTTCATTTTTAGTCCAATTGCGTAGGTAATAAGGGAACATTTAACATTTTTCTGATTTTATGTGTTTTCGCAAGAAAATAGCTCGTGTTTAACAAACTTAGCCATAGCTAGTTGAAACTGTGTATAATTTCTTCTTTTTTAGTCCAATTACTTAGGTAATAGAGGAACATTTAACATTTTTTATGAGTTTGTGTGGTTTTAAAAGATAATAGCTCGTCTTTAACAAACTTAGCCATAACTAGTTGAAACTGTATATAATTTCTTCATTTTTAGTCCAGTTGCGTAGGTAATAAAAGAAGATTAAACATTTTTTTCTGATTTTGTGTGGTTTTGCAAGAAAATAGCTAGTCTTTAACAAACTTAGGCATAGCTAGTTGAAACTGTGTATAATTTCTTCATTTTTAGTCCAATTGCGTTGGTAATAAAGGCACATTTAACATTTTTTAGACACCTTAGATCATTATTATCTAAGGTGTCCTAGTTACACTATAAAGGCTTCGAAAAATTATTAATTCCAGAATTTATCTCTGACACTAAAGTAGAGAAGCCATATTGTTTCTTAATTCACCTCATGATATATTAGAATTCCCCGTCAGATTTTTATCATTGTCGATTATGTAAATCAATTTCCTAGAAATATGAATTCCCCGTTCGTATTCATTATTCTTAGAAACATCTATGATTGGTCTAGAAAGAGGCACGTGATCTTGTTCCGTTAGAAGATCAATAACATTGTCATGCTCGTTTTTAGTGCACATTTGCATTTTCCTGTCAGTATTGAATTCCCATATATGGAATCCCTTCCGGACAGGCACTCCTTCCCCTACTGACATAAATAGCACTCCTGGAGCAATTTGGCTTATTCCATATAGCAATTACTTGTATAGATGTTCCATGTTCTGCTTACATGTACATATGCTACCTTATTCCGAGCTTAATAAGAAATAAATGGGTAACTTAAAGACAAAGATGGCATTTCTACGAAAAGGCAAGTTTTTATTGTATCCAAAACTTCTGAAGTTTTGGAAAATACAAGGAACTTGAAGCGAAAATTTAGAAAAACTATGTTTATTTACCTTACATGTGCATCTCCCAGCTCGTTAAAAGCTTAATAAAAAAGACTGCTAAGCCTCTAGTCAAAGTTAGTGTATATATGAACAGCTGCGCTTTCATTCTATCTGGAACTCAAGGCCGTATCCAGGAGGGGGTTAGGGGGTTTGACCCCCCCCCCCGAAATGTTTGTCCAAATCGTACCCAATGTTGAACTTTACCCCCTCCCCCCCCCCCCCCCCCGAAATGTGGTTTGACCCCTCCCCGAAATGTTTGTCCGAATCGTACCCAATGTATGAACTTTACCCAATGTTTACATCAGAGAATTCTATAAAAACTTAGGTACCTGTGCATTATATGTCATCCATCACTATATACTGTACAAGGAACTAGTATGGGAAACCGGACAAACGGCTATTCTCTAGATAAATGGATGGCAAAGTGCGATTTAAATTGCGTTTACAATATTTAAACTGGTGTTAACGCTTAGAATATCTATTAAAAGTTGGAGATATATGATATTAACAAACATGTAATATTTTACAAGCTAGTTACGTAACAATTTTCATGTTTCATACATAGTTTTCAGTTCTGGAAATTATGAGCTACGTAACAATTTCCATGTTTCTTTTGCATGCAATAGACACCAAGAGTTTTATGACTCCTCCCCACAATGAATTTGATGGGTTTTATGACTCTCCCACACAATGAATCCAGATAGTTTTAGGACTCCTCCCCCTAGTCTTAAGTCTTTCTAACCTTGAGCAAAGATATAAAGTTTGACAAAGTGCTCCTCTGCTCAAACATTACATTAATAGCCTCCAGAATGATAGGACTATATGACACAGAATTTATTGGGTTGAAAAAATTATCCTGCGGCGTTATATTTGAATGTGCATTTTTATTATTGTCAATGGAACAAGAAGAAATTGCCTGTTATCATTGGATGGTGAACTATAACTTGTTTGATTATGATAAAATCTTATGGAATAATACATTACACCATATAAACAGACTGGAATTCTACGATAGAGTGATTACGCCATATAATAAAAGTGGTCAAGAACTGAAAATGTTCAGGAAGAAGTCAGTGAAATTTGTAGATTTTTCGGGGTTGAAGCACTATAGGTAAAGGGTAATGTACCTATAGATAAAGTTTTAATTCGAAACTGTGATCCTAGGATTCCACTTTTCAATTTAGAAGAATTTAAGTGTCCTAAATTTGAAGGGACTTAGCACCATCCTGAAGAGGAGGTTAAGTTCTTCGCATAGTGGTTATCTAGGGACATACCTGATCGTTATAAGTGCATAAGACATGGTAAAAAGTATTCAATATCAACGGATCCTCGTCTGTGGATGTTTAACAGTGATTTTTAAGTACTATTTTTATGTAAATATATATTTTTCAAATCTTTTTAATATGTTTAAGCAATAAATGTCTTAAATCTCAACCGTCTTTATTCTTTAGAATAGCTCATCACCATAAAAATTATACTTACAGATTCAGCATGTCAGAGAACATACTTTCAGGTTCAGCATGTTGGAGAACCCTAAATGGTCATCACTAAAAAGGTAAGTTAACCCTAAAAGGTTAAAGAATTTCTCTGAAATTACACTTTCAGATTCAGCATGTCAGGGAACACACTTTCAGGTTCAGCATGTTGGAGAACCCTAAATGGTCATCACTAAAAAGGTAAGTTAACCCTAAAAGGTTAAAGAATTTCTCTGAAATTACACTTTCAGATCCAGCATATCGGAGAAGTCCTACATTACTTTTCAACTTCATGTATATCCCAACACCAAATTTTCACAATGAAAAAGAAATATGTTATAGATCAATTCTAATTTTTTTCCTGAGAAAATAAAAAGGTTCCACTTCAGTTCCAATTTTTTTCGAAGAGATGAAAAAAATTATTGTTCTGTTCCAAATTTATCGTAGAAGATAGAAAAAGTTATACTTTGATCGTGAATATTCGCCATGAAGATAAGGAGCTCCACTTTAATTCTGAGTTTTCTCGAAGAAGTGCAAAATGTTCAAGTTCGCTTCTGAATTTTCTTAAAGAAGAGAAAAAGTTAGCTCAATTCTGAATTTTACCATAGAACATGACAAAAAGCTTTCACTTCAGTTCTTAATTTCTCAAAAGACATAAAAAATTTAAAGTTCTGTTCTAAATTTTTCCTTGGAAGATAGAAAAAGTTATAATATGATTGTGAATATTTTCCATGAAGATAAAAAGTTTCACTTTAACTCTAAATTTTTTCAATGAAGTAATGAAAAGTTCAAGTTCTCTTCTGAATTTTCTCAATGAAAAAGAAATTAGTTACAGATCAATTCTAATTTTTTTCCATGAAAATAAAAAGGTTCCACTTCAGTTCCGATTTTTCTCAAAGAGTTGAAAAAATTTAAAGATCCGTTCTACATTTTTCCATAGAAAATAGAAAAAGTTATACTTTGATCGTGAATATTCGCTATGACGATAAAAAGTTCCACTTTAATCTGATTTTTCTCGAAGAAGTTCGAAAATGTTCAAGCTCTCCTCTGAATTTTCTCAATGAAAAAGAAATTAGTTAGAGATCAATTGTAGTTTTTCCAAGAAAATAAAAAGCTTCCACTTCAGTTCGGATTTTTCTCAAAAGACATAAAAAATTTAAAAGTTCTGTTCTAAATTTTACCGTAGATACATCGATTCTGAATTTTTCCTCCAAGAAGAGAAAAAGTTCTGCTTTAATTCTATATTTTCTCAAAGAAGTGAAGAAAAGCTCAAGTTCTCTTCTGAGTGTTTCCCATGAGAAGAGAAAAGGCTCCACTTTAATTCTGAGTTTTCACAGCGAAGTGAAGAAAAGTTCAAGTTCTCTTCTGAATTTTCTCAAAGAAAAGAAAAAAGTTATAGTCCAATTCTAATTTTTTCCAAAGAAAATAAAAAATCTTCGACTTTCTAATAAGCATTCCAAGCGTTTGACATGCTAACGTATCCTAAAATTATAGAAATATAACAAAGTAATGCATAAAATATTTTTATTGAAATAACAACATGTAGAATACTAACATAAAAATATGTTACATATATTATTATAAATTATTAATATTATTGAGCAACTTTGGACATTTTGAATATGTTCCATAAAATAAATCATCATGTTCTTTCTTGACACTAGAGTTACTCGCTTCTCTTAGTTCATAACCACTAGAATAATCATTATTCCATTTTAAGTCACATACAATTATTACTGGGATGTCACATACAGGATCAATACACGTTTCATCCTTGGTATTATTTGATTCATTGACCATATGATCATTGGTAGTTATAATGTTCAATTGTGCTTCATTCTCCATTAATTTATTTTTATATTTATTAGTGATATTGTCTGCCAATCCTCTTTTTTTATTTTGACAGTGATTTCATTGTTTATTATCACATTATTTTTACAGAGGTAACAGTTCTGGCACGTTGACAAGATATAATTTATGATGTTGGTGCAGCAGTATACATGTCTTCTATTTCCCTTTGCTTTCATTCGAATGCTAACAACGGAAAGATGGCGAAAAGAATTATCAATGTATAACATTTTACCAGAACCATTGGCAAGAATTTGCCCCTCATCATCAACTATTATTTTTACGTTGGCATTCTCTTTGAGTACCAACTTCTCTGGTAATGATACCTTCACATATCCACCTTTTGAATGACGGAAATTCTTGGGTACTCCAAAGGAATTTAACCCCTCACTGTCATGACAACGTAGGCATACATTCCCAATAATATCTCCACTACTACTTGTTTCATAGTTTCAAATATATCTCTTTGTCAGCATTCAAGGCAACGATGACTTTATCATGTGTACACACTTTCCTCGAATAATTCATTTTCACTTCTTTTTTTAGATATGATGTCGGTGTTTATCCCTCCAATGGGTAAAAGTACTAATTTAATACATGCAATAAACTAGATAGTCTCGATAACCTACCATGGAGTACCACTGGGAAAGCCGCTTCCGATTTAAGAGCAAGAATATAGTACTTTAGCTACAACGGCAAGCATACATAGTGAGAGAGACATGCAAAGTCGACACAGCTTTATTTAATTTTTAAGGTTAATTTACACTATTAATTCATTTTCAAGGTTAATTTAGACTACGTTTACGTGCGCGCACGTTAAATATTCAATGTTCCTCTATTACCAACGCAATTTGACTAAAAATGAAGAAATTATACACAGTTTCAACTAGCTATGGCTAAGTTTGTTAAAGACGATATATTTTCTTGCGAAAACACATAAATAAGAAAAAGTGTTAAATGTTCCTTTATTACCTACGCAATTGAACTAAAACATGAAAAAATTATACGCAGTTTCAACTAGCTACGGCTAAGTTTGTTAAAGACGACCTATTTTCTTGCGAAACCGCACAAAATCATAAAAATGTCAAATGTTCCTTATTACCTACGCAATTGAACTAAAACATGAAAAAATTATACGCAGTTTCAACTAGCTACGGCTAAGTTTGTTAAAGACGACCTATTTCCTTGCAAAAACACACAAAATTAGAAAAAAATGTTAAATGTTCCTCAATTACCTACGCAATTGGACGATAGTGCGAAGAATTATCTTAAACATTACATACATGTATCTATTTTAAAGATGTTCCAGATATCTTAATAAATTAATTAAAAAAAACGACTACTTGTAACAAAAATAAACAAATTAAAATATATGCGAAAAATTATTTTAAATATTACTTACATGTATCTTTTCTAAAGATACTTCAAATACCATAAAAAAGCTCAACATGCTGCATCAGACCTCTGAGCTGTATTCTCTAACATATATATTTCCTCACTAAAGATATCTCAATAATATTTGATTCATCTATACCAAACTTCCTTAACAGCTCTCCAAAACTATATCTAGTGGAGGAAAATAGTACCCTCATTTTTATTATCATTAAACAATTTCAATCAAATAAACGAGAATATTCAAAAAAGTCATGTTGTCAGCCGAAATTTACATTTGGAGAAAAATAAGGCCTTTTAGGCGCAATTTATAAGCCCAAACACATCAAATCACTAAATCCAGTTACTAGATTTGTCCAAAATTTTCTTCATTTCTCTCAATCTCTCTTAATCTCTCAATCTCTCTTAATCTCTCAATCTCTCTTAATCTCTCAATCTCTCTTAATCTCTCTCAATTCGTCTCAATCTGTTTCGCCCAAATCATCCTCTAAAATGTCTCAAACTTTTTCGCCCCAAATAATCCCTAAAATGTCTATTAATTTGTTTCGCCGAAATAATCCCCTAAACGTAATTTCTGAATGTTCCTTTGTTTTGGCATCCCTGCACTGTCACATTTAAAATTCCCAGGAAACAATTCCCGCGTTAAATATATTCAATCTCCTTGTATCTCGTTTGAATTTCTGAAAATTATCTAAGGTGTCCTAGTTACACTTTAAAGGTTTCGAAAGAATATTAATTCCATAATTTATCTCTGACACTAAAGTAGAGAAGCCATATTATTTCTTAATTCTCCTCATGATACATTAGAATTCCCCGTCAGATTTTCATCATGGTCAATTATATAAATCAATTTCCTAGAAATATGGATTCCCCGTTCGCATTCTTTATGCTTAGAAACATCTATGATTGGTTTAGAAAGAGACACGTGATCTTGTTCCGTTAGAAGATCAATAACATTGTCATGATCGTATTCAGTGCGCATGTGTATTTTCCCGTCTGTATTCTATGCCCATATTTGGACTCCCTTACGGACTGGAACTCCTTCCCCTACTACTTATGTCTGTAGAATTAAATTCATTCAAAATATTTGCAGATAATTATATATTGTACATGGTAATGTAGGCACACCCCTGACTAATTTTACTTGAACAACAGCAATCAAATAAAAAAAGAAGTATAACATTTAATGTTCTTTATGAATATAAAAATTAAGAGAAAAAAACGGTTTTAGTTTAAATAAAGCAGTGGAACAAAACAAAAGATAAAAAACTTTAAGTAATGAAAAAATCTGAATATTTTGACTCCACGTCCGACAGCCTTTTTCAACTGTAAAAATTGATGGAAAAAAACAATATTTTAAATTAACTAACCTAAAGGAAATGACAAGTAGCAAAACAAGAAAAAAAAAATAAAAAGGACAACAAAAACAACAAATAAATACATCTCACATTTTAAGCACTTCCAGAACTGTTTGCACTATCGCCCAAAATGAAACCAGGGGTGGCAAGTCACGGGGGGGGGCAATGATTTTCTTCTTTCAAAATGAATACACAAAAATGGGGGGGGGTAATTTTTCACTGAAGATGCCAATAAAGCTATTTTTTGAAATCTAGGGGAGAAAACCAACTTTGTAGATAACGGAGAATTTATTATAATTACTATTAGATACCCGCTGATTTGGCTGAATTATTTTAATTTTGTGGCATTCAAGGGTGTCAAGGGGGTAGGGGACATTTATATCTAGAATTTGTTGCCCCCTAGATTTTGAAAAATAATTTTCAGGGGTATCTTCATTGAAAATTTAAAAAAAGACAAATTAGCCTGTCCTAGATTTTGAAAATACAATTAACCCACTTCAAATTCCCTTGAATTGACGTCACCGGTGGCAGTCTAAGGATAAATATTAATATTAGTATATTTTTTAGCTTACAGGGGGCTCCAATGGGGGAAGGGAGTTGGTAGGGGTTGAATATCCCTTGGATTTCTCCTCCCCTTGATTTTGAAGCCGTCCTAGCCGAGTGGTTAGCCCTTCAGACTTTAAATCCTAAGGTCAGGGTTTGATTCTTGGTGTCACTGGTTATTTGGTTTTGGAACGGGGGTCAATGGTGTGACCCTTTAAGCTCAGCCAGAGCCGACCCAGCTCTAAATGGTTACCTGGAGAATTCTGGGGAACAAACACGGGAAGCGTCGGATGATTTGCCCCCAACCGGTCAAAGGCATTGAATCAGGAGATCGGTACCTGTCCAACGCAGACCATGCGAAAAAGTTTTTTTTTAAGTTTTAAGGGAAATTCGTCATTTCAGCTGATTCGGGAATAGTAACTTTTTTTCTATTGAAGTAACGACAGCAAGTGCGTTTCCTTCCCTTTTCTTTTCAGAATATTTCCTTGTCTTGATTGCTGCCTCTTGGTTATGATTTCATAGTAGTGACTTCATAGTTAAACTAAGAGGATTTTCTTTTTTCCATTGGTCCATTGGTCAAGACTAGACCATTGGTCAGCATCCGAAAATTTTTTTTTTCAAGCTTATATTTTGAAAAATGTCTTTTTTTCGGTATTTTCATTGAAAAATTTGAGGATACAAAACAAAATTGCCTCCCCCCCTTAGGTTATGGGAAATGTATTTCTTTTGTATTTTCAATAAAAAATTGAGAAAAACCCACCCTCCACCCGTATATTCTCGGAAATATCCGTCCCTGGTAGAGCAAGTTCTTACTATTTTTTTCGTAATAATCTACTTATCCATGTATGGTTTTTGGCTCAAGTCATGTTTTTTTACGTAGTACGTTTACGTAGTACTCTTTTTAGTACTTAGACAAAAAAACTTAAATTTAACTTATTTATTTGAGGTATATCTAAATAATATTTTGAATCGTCAACCAAAAATACCTAATTTGTTGTTATGGAAAACTTCCAGCAGCTTGACTTGATATGGGGTCAATTGGTTAAATGCAAACATCTCATTTGGAATAATAGCTAGTTGGTCTTCCTTGTTAAAATATGCAACCGTAATAAGGTATAAAATCCACTTTCTAAAATTCCAAAATTTTTAATAGACACAGATCATCAGTCTTAAAGCAATACACCAAAGTAAGGGGTTACGCACTTACTCGCTTCGTAGACAAGAGATGGATGCAAAACTAATGTATAATGCCTGATAAAAGCAGTACTTCTACTACCCAGGGTCGCATCCAGGGGGGAGGGCGTACGTAAAAATATATGTAGACAATTTTTTTCGTTTCTTTGGTAGCCCCACTCCCCTCCCGGTTGAGCAAAAGTTCTGGATACTGCCCTGCCGCTATCCCTATATATATATATATATATTATATATATATTATATATATATATATATATATATATATATATATATATCTATATATATATATATATATATATATATATATATATATATATATATATATATATATATATATATATATATATAATATATATATATATATATAATATATATATATATATATATATATATATATATATATATATATATATATATATATATTTTGAAAAAATAAGTTTTCTGAAATCTCCCAAAATTATTCTTCATAAAAACACAAACGTTAGCGTAAAAACGAAATGCTAATTTATGTAAACGTTGGTTTTGGGGGGAGATTTTGGAGAATCCATTCTTAATTCTTGCGAATTTGGAGAAAACCCGACAAATTTTGGCTAGTTGAAGCAGTTATCAAAAGCAATGGGTATATTATAATTTAGCATTTTGTTTTTAGATTTCATAATTTTGTTTTTATTTTGTCCTTAAGACCTTTATCCGTATATTTTTATTCTTTATTTACTTTTTTTACACTGTTGACAGTCAAATGGAGGTCTCGAGCAAAATATCTGCATATTCTTCCTTTTTTTTAACTGGCTGGAAATATCCTTTTTTTTTCTTCACAGTTGCAATTTCACCCCGGCCAGGATTTAAGCATAGGCCAAGTAGGCCGGGCCTAGGGGCCTTCCTTTTTTTAAAGGCTAAAGATATTGTCATTTTTTCTTCTTCACATTTTTTTAAGTTTTTTTTTCATAAGATAGCGCAGCTACTGCGACTGCTGACAACTTAATGCAGCCCAGAACTACCTCAAGCCGACACAAATATGGACGCTCCTGCTCCAAACCAATCAGTTCAAAACTTCACTCTCTACCTCCTCCCGTGAAGTGGTATTTTTCAAAAGTTATTCCTAATGACCTCTTTCCACCCTATCTGGGGGCAATTTACTGTTTGGTTGGACCATCTGGGTGGTGCAGCCATTTAAGCAAAATTGTGCTGGAGGCCTTAGTTATTTATTACAAAAATAACGAAGCTACAATTAAAAAAAAAAATCTTTGAACAAATAGACTGATTAACGAATTTAATCCGCAAGCCCCCTAAAAACGTGCCCAAATATCCTCTGGTGACGTTGATGTAAATTCGTGAAACCGGAGGCAAGCTCAGAGGTAGAGTACAAGGTACATGAGATAGTGTTGATGACACAGTGAGAGGCTAGTAGTAGCTTACTATACACCTAACATCTAATATGTATATCCCCTTGTTTCAAAGACAAGATATAGTCCAGTTATGTGGTGGCTTTAGGCCTGGCCTATGGTATTGAGCTGTCCAAATATTAATTGTTGAAATTTGGTCAGAAATTAGGATACCAACTTCTCAAATAGTTTGTCAGAAAGGCATTTCCTGTGTGGTAAATACAGGTGCGAGGAACGAAGTTTATGCTGCTTTGTAATTTTCCACTTTTTAGTATAGAGCGATGTTGCCAAGTGGGACGTATTTAGATATTTTTTACGATGGTTGCGCATTGATTCTTTCAAATTAATCCGTTTTTGAAAATGGACACTTTTTTCTCTTAGACTACACTTTAGATACAATGGTACTTTCGGTGCATTTTCACTTTTATGGCAAAACCATCTCATTTCAGGCATCTGCAGGAACGCCACAACCTAAAATATTTGAGGGGGGGAGGGGAAGGGGTAATCGATTTTACCGAGTGGCCGGCCATTTTACCGACTGATTTGGGTAATGTTGCTATTAAAATTACTTTTTTTTTGTTTTTTACCGGCTGAGCTTGATCTTCTTTCATTTATTTCCATGTATTTTCATCACCCATTTACCTTTAAAAAAAAAAAAAAAAAAAAAAAAAAAAAAAAAAAAAAAAAAAAAAAAAAAAAAAAAAAAAAAAAAAAACCAGCCAGAAAATTAGCCACTATTTTGCCAACATTTATCTTTTTACCGACTGGCTGAAAACATTGGGAAACGTCGCCTCTCTCCCAATATGTACCCCTAGTCATCTGATAACTATGGCTAAGATCTATTGATTAAACAATATTTTTTTGGATCTTTGCATTCTTCAGCTTCAGACCGTCACTGCTGCGCTACACCATTTGGGCGTAGGACGGCAGTATTTGATAATTCCAGGGGCAAGCTAAATATTTACAAAATATAAACCGTCCATAGATGCACTTCCACTTAAATCAAGATTGAATGACATTCTTAGGCCCTCCCCCTTGCGAACACTCCTGCTGATATTATTGCCCCACTTACTGGTGGGCAACTGACCCATTTCAATCAAATCAGGAACTTTATTGTTGCATTAAGGGAGATATCAGTTTCGGGATTTTCATGAAACAGTTGTTTCCAGTTTTTGATCATCTACAGGATCGAGGGGATACCCAGTTTCCGCCGCTTGGTGTACATCTAAGAAATCCAATTGGGCCGCACAGTTGTACGACGTTTGGAACTCTTTCTGCTATGTTTGGCGCGCCATTGGTGTATGTGATTTCTGAATGTGGATTCCTCCTTGGCCAGATTGAAAAGAATAATTATATTGATTTCGCATTTTCGACAACAAAAAAATCAGAAAAACAAAAGAAAAGATCTGACGAAACCACAAACAGAGGTACCGATTTCGAGACTCTCTGTGTGTGTGTGGGGGGGGCGTACACCTAGATTTTATTACCACCCTAGTTTTTGAAAAATAACTTTATTTATACCTTCATGAGAGGGAAAATCTTTGCCCCTCTATGCTATAATAAATTGGCGCCCATGAACAGAAAAAGTAACAGCGGAAATAATAGTGAATGCACATATAATTAAAGAAGAAATACGAAAAATTTTATTGAATTTACATAAAAGATATTCATTCACGCACTTAGATGAAGGGAGGATTAGGGGCAATACCCTTTCGGCGATTCAGAGTTTCACTTTTTATATGCGATTCCAAAATTATTGATATAATCACTCCATTATTCTAACCCTTATTCCTTAAAAAAATAATATACCCGATTCCAATATAAACTTTCACATACCTACGGGCACCAACCTGGGGAAGAGGGTCGATTACCCTCCTAGATCTTGAAGACGTGTTTTTGCTATTTCTACTGAAAAAAAGCGAAACAAAATCCCTCCCCCTTTATTTTGAAAATATTTTGTTTTAATCTTCATTTTGAAGAAAATAGAAAAATCGTTGCTCCTACGTTTTCGTGAATTCGCACCCCTGTACCCGGTAAATACCTAGTAATCATGGTTGCAGCATTAGCAGCAACCTAGTAAAGAGTGAACCACAGCCCATAGTAACCAAAAGTTTAAAAACACGTTTAGAAGAAAACTGCCTAGTGAAAAAATTTGCCATCTGACATGGATTCAGGAATGGTAACTATTATTTCGGGTCCTCTCAAAAGCAAAAGTTTAATGCCAAAAATTTTTTTATGGTGATTTAAAAAAAAGCCCGGAACCCCACGAAAATGGTTTCAGATCAAAATCAAAAATGTACCATTGGAAACACCATGGTTGAAAACCTTTCACAGGGAAATTACAGTCCCCCTCCTTGAACACTCGGTACATGCCTAGTAATAATCAGGAGGATGTTTTTACTATGCCATTTATTTCTAGATAATATTATTTTTAAAAAAAAATCATCAGAAAAAGATATTCTAGACTAATTCTGACGATTTTCGTTGGATGTTTTGTTTCCAGTCAATCGTGGGGACATATGTGAATCAAGTTTGTTAAAACCATGCCAGTTGACAAAGTTCCTCATTTATACACGAGAAATCCCGACCGTTTAGTAATTTATTTTTGGTACGATCCATGAGGCCAATCAGGGGAAAAACAAATTTATTAAGCTTGGCGTTTTTTTTTTTGTTTTTTTTTTAACTATTCTATGCGGTTGTCTATGGGTTATTTTCAATGTCGCGATCACAATTAATAAAAATTCACTTTGTAAGTATTAGTTTTATCAGTTAATTATTTAACTAAAAAAACAAGTTTTTTTAACTGAAAGTAAGGAGCGACATTAAAACTTAAAACAAACAGAAATTATTCCGTATATGAAAGGGGCTGTCCCCTCCTCAACGCCTCGCTCTTTACGCTAAAGTTTTTATTGTTTTAAAAAATAAAGTTGTGAGACAGAGTCAAACTTTAGCGTAAAGAGCGAGGCGTTGAGGAGGGGACAGCCCCTTTCATATACGGAATAATTTCTGTTCGTTTTAAGTTTCAATGTCGCTCCTTACTTTCAGTTACAAAAACTTGTTCCTTTTAGTTAATTTCTGAACGTTTTTGAATTAATGCAGCTTTGATTTTGGCTCACCGTACATGAATAATTAAAACGAAATTCGCATATTAATTTCCCTTTTTTTGGCTAATTGGCTTTCTCGAAATTTTGTTCTGACGTAACTTACGAATTAACTTACGCAACGAATTTCTTACGCCACGTATATTAGGGAGTTCGCTCCTTTGTCAATAACTCGCTCTTTACGCTAAAGTTCGAATTTTGTTCGAATCACAAACCCCTGAATCACAAAGGCCGGTTAATTAGAATAGATAGCTCTTTTGAAAGTACTAAAAGAAAACTTTAGTGGAAAGAGCGAGGTATTGACTAGGGGGCGAACCCCCTCATATAAGTAATAATTTCTGTTCGTTTTAAGCTTTTATGTTGCTTCTAACTTTCAGTTGAAAAAAAAACTTGTTTTTTTATTTAATTTCTGATCGTTTTTTAAATAATGCTGGGAAATCTGGCACCCCCTTCATAGAAATGTCCCTTCCCCCAAGGAAATATTCTGCATGGAAATATCTTCCCCCTTAACCCCTACTCTGAACCCGAACCCCCACTAGAAAAAAATTCCTCCTGAAAACGCCTGTATACTTCCCAATAACCAATACTATATGTAAACAATCGGCAAAGTTTATAACTTGCATCCCTTCCCCCGGGAACCGTGGGGTATTAAGTCGTCCTCAAATACATATTAATTAAATTTTTGACTATGCTGAACAAAATGGGTATCTCAAAATTTTGATTGGGTGACTTCGGGAAAAAAGTAAGCGTGGGAGGGGGCCAAGTTGCCCTCCAATTTTTTTGGTCACTTAAAAAGGACACTAGAACTTTTAATTTCCGTTCGAATGAGCCCTCTCACGATATTCAAGGGCTACTGGATCGATACGATCACCCCTGGGAAAAAAAACAAACAAAAAACAAAAAAATAAACATGCATCCGTGATCTTTCTTCTGGCAAAAAATACAAAATTCCACATTTTTGCAGATAGGAGCTTGAAACCTCTAAAGTAGGGTTCTCTGATACGCTGAATTTGATGGTGTGATTTTCATTAAAGTTTATGACTTTTAGGGGTTGTTTCCCCCTTTTTTCGAAAATAAGGGAAATTTTCTCAGGCGCGTAACTTTTGATGGGTAAGACTAAACTTGATAAAACATATATATTTGAAATCAGCATAAAAATTTAATTCTTCTGATGTATTTATTGATATCAAAATTCCGTTTTTTAGAGTTTCGGTTACCATTGAGCCGGGTCGCTCCTCACTTACAGTTCGTTACCACGAACTGTTTGATAAGATTAATTTCTCGTTAGCAAGAGATAAGAACAGAGACAGATAAGAAAGAAGTGCCCAAAATTTCAGGAGAGTTTAGGGTTTTAGGGGGGGGGGAGGGTAGGCCCTGAGACTCCTGCACACGTCTTTGGCACGTCTTTGATTTATTTAAGTTTCACGATAACAAGATAACAAATATTGTTTTTTGCTGAAACCCGGACTTGAATAACAGATAATAAACTTTAACAGAATAGAAAGCTTACCTTATAGACTTTTCCTTACAAATTGAATTTTTTTTTTGGGGGGGGGAGAAATGTTTTATGTTGTAACCTTTTCATGAGGGACAAAGGTACTTAACTGTTAGTCAATACACAATCGAGAATTTGGATCTAGAATTTGGAAGAATTTGGAAATCAGAAAATAACCGGTTTATTTTTGTTTGTATACGGAGACAATTAGGTTCGGCACAGTGGAAAACTACATTGTAGCCATATTTTAATAAATATTTAGTTGGTATTTCGGTTACTATACTCAGTTGGTATTTAGGTTAGGTTGTATTTTGCATGCAGCCCCGCTATACTTAACCCCTCCCCCAATGTGCAAATAATGCAGTAAATCCTATCTATCAAACAGCTCGTGGTAACGAACTGTAAGTAAGGAGCGACCCGGCTCAATGGTAACCGAAACTCTAAAAAACGGAATTTTGATACCAATAAATACATCAAAAGAATCAGATTTTAATGCTGATTTCAAACATATAAGTTTCATCAAGTTTAATTACACCCATCAAAAGTTACGTGCCTGAGAAAATTTGGCTGATTTTAGAAAAAAGGGGGAAAGACCCCCTAAGAAATATAGAACCTTAATGAAAATCACACCATCATATTCAGCGTATAAGAGAACCCTACTGTAGATGTTTCAAGTGCCCATCTACAAAAATGTGGAATTCTGGATTTTTTGCCATAAGAAAGATCACGGATGCGTGTTTATTTTTTTTTTTATTTTTTTTTTTATTTTTTTTCCGATGGGTAATCGTATCGACCCAGTGGTCTTAGAATATCGTGGGAGGCCTCATTGGAACGAAAATTAAAAGTTTTAGTGCCCTTTTTAAGCAACCAAAAAATGGAGGGCAACTAGGCCCCCTCCCACGCTTTTTTTCCCAAAGTCAGCCGATCAAAATTTTGAGATAGCCATTTTGTTCAGCATGGCCGAAAATATGATAACTATGTCTTTTAGGATGACTTAATCCCCCGAAGTCCCCCGGAGGAGGGCTGAAAGTTATGAACTTCGCCCAATGTTAACACATAGTATTGGTTATTGGGAAGTATACAGACGTTTTCAGGGGGGATTTTTTCTGGTTGGGAGGGGGTAGGTCGGGGGTTATATGGAAGAATCTTTCCATGAAGGAAGTGTTCATGGGGGAAGGGACATTGCTATGAAGGGGGCGCCGGATTTACCATCATTATTAAAGAAAAAGATCAGAAATTAAAAAAAAACAACAAGTTTTTCAACTGAAAGTAAGGAGCAACATCAAAACTTAAAACAAACAGAAAATATTACGTACATGATTGGGTTCACCCCCTAGTCAATACCTCGCTCTTTAAGCCAAAGATTGTTTAGTACTTTCATAAGAGCTATTTATTCTAATTGAGGGGTCATTTGTGATTAAGGGGTCATTTTTAAAGAATTGGAACAAAATTCTAACTTTAGCTTAAAGAGCAAGGAATTGACTAGGGGGCGAACCCCCTAATATACGTATTAAAAATCTATGAATATAGAAGCATGTTACGTAAGTTAATTCGTAAGTTACGTATATTTATTACTAATAAAAACGTTCGTAAATAAAATTAAACAAGTTTCGAGAAAGCCATTTAACCAAATAAAAGTAAAATTAATATTTTTTTTCAATTATTCATGTACGGTGAGCCGAAATCAAAACCTGCATTAATTCAAAAACGTTCAAAATCAACTAAAAAAAACAGTTTTTTTAACTGAAAGTAAGGAACGACGTTAAAAATTAAAACGAACAGGAATTATTCCGTTTATGAAAGGGGCTGTTCCCTCCTCAACGCCTCGCTCTTTACGCTAACGTTTGACTTTCTCACAACTCTATTTTTTTAAGCAATAAAAAACTTTTGCGTAAAGAGCGAGGCGTTGAGGAGGGGACAGCCCCTTTCATATACGAAATAATTTCTGTTCGTTTTAAGTTTTAACGTCGTTCCTTACTTTCAGTTAAAAAAACTTGTTTTTTTTATTTAATCTCCCAAGCGTCTCAGTTGTTTCAACCCTGTGCCTGTAGATCCAAGTTCTCGAGTGTGTACTGGCTAACAGATAAGTAACGAGGCAGTTAATTCCTTAGATTTATAAAGAAGTAGGCTATTTATAGGATAACTATGCTAATTGCTTCCACCACAATTGTATGAACCTACCCTACCAACAACTCGTAACAACACAAAGTTATCTTGAAGTCTATGCTCTAATATTCTCTTCGCAGATTATAGATGTCCTTCTTTTCAATCAACACAAACTGTTTCCAAGAAGTTCAATTTGAGGTAATCAATTATATATAGTTTATTTGTTATTATAATAAGTTATCCTTTTGCACTGCGTGATCGCCTGTAACTTATAACTAATTACAAACGACGTCTTGAAAAATTCACTTCTTGTTGTCAATAATTATAATCAGTCGAGGTGTAAACCACCCTTATTATTCTGCACTACAATGGAACTTGGAATGCAATGGTATAATAGAAAACAATTTAAACAAACAAATGTGGTATATTTACTATTTGCATGTTCAACTATTATGATAAATTCTATGCTTCAATAATATTTCTTAATAATGTCTATGTCGAAATTTCCTTCATTTTCGACGTCAATATCGAGGGGCAGCCAGCTCTTCCCCACTAAGTGTACATCTCAGAGCGCTGCTTCTTTCACCACGACTTTTGCCACACCGCAGCTCCATATGTCGTAAATTTCTGCCACAGGTCGTGTATGCCACTGGTGTACACAAATTTTAAAAATGGGTCCTTATTTCAAAATAGTGTCTTGTTCAAAATGAAAGCGGGTGCCTTACGCCCAAAATAGGACAGGGAAGTGAAATCAAGGCTTTTAAACTTTAAACATAAACAACTTTAACATTGGGTTTAAATACATAACCATCTTTGAAAATTACATGTCGCTATGTAATAATAATAAAAAAAATGTGTAGCTAAATACTGTGGTTTCAATTTGGTATATGCAGTAAAAGCTTGCTTATGCAAGGAAAGAATATCTGCTTTGCGGATTATCCGCGGTCCACAAAGGAGCCGAATTAGTTTAAGTGACGTGAATTATGTACATCCAAGACAAAAATACTCGTCATTATATAGCATAGTAAGGTTATACCACAGTATAAAGATATAGCAGTAAGTTTACCGCAGATAATTTCTGGCTCTTCATTCCCGGTGCGAACAAACAGCTCCTCCCACTTATTCTTGCATTAGCGCGTACAAACAGCACCTCTCATTTGATCTACCATCAGCGGTCCAATTACCCTGGAACACGTATTTTGGCAGAAACTCTCTCAAAATGCCTTTGAAACCAACTTGAGACTTCGAAACCTACTTTTAATTCCTAAAAACATCTAATAATAACATTGCACTACTAATTACCGATTTTCCTATATGTATTGGAATAAATTAATTTAAAAGTAGTTTCTTCAAAATTTAGGGTTCCAACGTTGAAGCCAAGTTTCGCGTTCAAGAGAAATCTGACTTGTCTACGCGTGAAAAGATCTAATGTCGCTTTTGTTTCTACGTTCTCTGGAGCACTCGCACCTCGGTCCGGGCTTTTATGATGGGTGAGATAGGGAAAGATCATACTGCCTATAATTTATATACCGTGGGTTATACTGGCCGGGTAACTCAATTTTGGAAAACATAAGTCTAATAACTACAATACACATCACTGTAATAATAATGATAGTAACTTAGTAATTTAATATAGTGAAGCATGCTAACAGGGTGAAAATTCACAAAAATATAGAGGGGTAAGGATTTTTCATAAAAAAAAAGAAATAAAGACACATAAAAGGTTGTTTTCAGAGTTTTGGAAAAGGTGGGGGGGCAATTCAATTCGTTTTCTATTTTTTTTTACCAATGAAAACACCCCAGAAAATTATTTTTCAAAAGGCAGAAGGTTTATGTCCCTCTAATTGACCTTCTGTGGTTTAATATTCTTCCTATTTCGGATTACAGACAGCTCTCGCTCATAATTGGTTACCACACCACCAAATTGTATGAACAGTCAAGGGTTCAGTCTTATGATTTCAGACAACATGTGATTCTTTGACCTTCTGTACCAAAGATCGGGTACAATTCATTAAAATTAAGGTTTGACCCTTTTTCTAAACCGTCATATTAATTTTACAGTTTAAGGTACAAAAATATTTTTTGTCTCAACCACAGCTAGTTTCCCATACTTCCCACACGGGAAATGGTCTTAGCAAATGTCATTAGAAGAATGGCATTTGCCATTCTGAAGCCTATTGCTGATTCTAGGTGGGAGCAAAGGGCTAGCTAAGCCTGGAAATTTCCACGGTGGTGGTGGGCATCCAGGCAATGAGGCTTGACCCTCCGTCCCTAGGCAGCACAGCAAATCCGCTAGTGCACCTCAAAGTGGTGAAGGGGTGTAAACATCACTGAGCTCCACGCCGAGCAAGGTGATGACCAACGCGCTTCGGGTGACCGCAAGACTGGGGACCATGTGGTGTACCTTATCCCCAGGAAACGCTCAGTGATGATGAAAAATATGATGATGAAAAGTTTGGCTACGGCATCCCTGGTATTATGCGATGCGACGAGAATGGCGCTCTCGTCGAAAAGTATGCTAGCTACCGTCCTATCAAGAAGACAAGGCCTGAATATCGGCTGCTGGAACCTGTGCTCGATTAAATGTTCATTGACACAAGCTTTTGTAGCTGATGAATTTTATCTTTATAACCTTGATATTCTGTGCGTTTCTGAGACGAGACTAAATGGACGTAACATCTTGACCCTCGAATCTTCGGCTGGGAAGGCGGTCTCTTTTTATAACTTGGGACCATTAGATGGATCTGGCCGAGCAGGAGTAGGTATCCTGTTGTCCCCCAAAGCAGTCACTGGGCTCGTCGAATATGAGCCTGGGTCTGAGATAATCATACGGGCGAGAATTAAAGGTCGCACGAACAATCTGACTATCCTTAGCGTTTACGCCCCAACAAGAGATACCACTGAACAGCAAAAAAATCGATTTTACAGTGACCTGCAGACAGTCATTGATAAGACTCCCCGGAAAGATATCCTCCTAATTGGAGGCAACTTCAATGCAAGAATCGGCGGAAAGCTGAATAACTCGGAACAGGCGATCGGCAAGCACGGCCTCGGAGACAGGTGCACAAATGGAAACAGGATTTTGCTGTTCACAATACAGAACAATCTCGCTGTGGCTAACACCTGGCTTAGGCACAAGCCGTGTCATACATATACATGGGAATCCCGCGATGGAAGAGTAAAGGCCCAAATAGATTATTTCCTTGTATCCCAACGATGGAAATCCATAGTGTTGGACTCAAGAGTGAACAGAGGTGCTGACACGGGATCGAAAAATGGATCTGACCACTTCTTGCTGAAGACAAGGCTAAAGTAAAGACTTAGCTTAAGGAAGACTACTATGCCAAACCAGAAAATAGACGTGTCGAAGCTGAAAGTAGATGAGTACCTAGGAGCATTTGTCCTTGAACTCTCAAACCACTTCGCTGTCCTTCGAGATGACACTGAGGAGGCTACCCCGACTGATCAGTGCCCTAACTGCCCAAGATAAAGATTGAGAAGAAATAGAGCAAATTCAAGGACCACATCAATGAAGCTTCCTCAAACATACTTGGGTTTGTCAAGCGTAAAACCAAGAAATAGATCTCAGAAAAGACACTCAAACTCTCTGCCAAGAAAAAAGAAATGCCCAACAAGAAGTCCCCCACATACAAATTGCTACGACAAGAATGTCACAAATCAGCAAGAGCTGACAAAAACACCTACTGGCCTAATGTTGCCAGTGATATGGAAAGAGCCGCATCACGGAACGATACACGAAAACTCTATCAGATACTTGGAGAATGCACTGGGAAGAAGAAACAAACTACCATCCCCTCGCTTAAGGCAAAGGATGGGAAAATACTCACAAGCAGTGAGGAGCGTATCGAAAGATGGCGAGTTCACTTCCAAGAGCTATTGAGACCAGAAGACAATAGTAATCGAAAGTAACCACTTACAGCACCGCAGAACCCCCCCCCCCCCCCGCACAACCAGGCTTATGAAAATGTATGTGCGGACCCACCCTCCAGGGATGAAGTAATTAAGGCAATCCAAGTTTTGAAAAACCATAAAAGCCCAGGAATAGATGGGATTCCCGCCGAGGTACTGAAAGCTCTCCCCGAGGTGGCGGTGGATGAACTTTATAGCATGATAGCCGAAGGCTGGGACAATGAATACATCCCAGATGACTGGAAGACCTCAATAATTGTCCCTTTCTTCAAAAAAGGAGAACGAATGGACTGCAAAAACTACCGAGGTATATCCCTTATCCCCATTGCTGCCAAGCTGTTCGCAGTCATACTTTTAAATAGATACTTGGAGAATGCACTGGGAAGAAGAAGCAAACTACCATCCCCTCGCTTAAGGCAAAGGATGGGAAAATACTCACAAGCAGTGAGGAGCGTATCGAAAGATGGCGAGTTCACTTCCAAGAGCTATTGAGACCAGAAGACAATAGTAATCGAAAGTAACCACTTACAGCACCGCAGAACCCCCCCCCCCCCCGCACAACCAGGCTTATGAAAATGTATGTGCGGACCCACCCTCCAGGGATGAAGTAATTAAGGCAATCCAAGTTTTGAAAAACCATAAAAGCCCAGGAATAGATGGGATTCCCGCTGAGGTACTGAAAGCTCTCCCCGAGGTGGCGGTGGATGAACTTTATAGCATGATAGCCGAAGGCTGGGACAATGAATACATCCCAGATGACTGGAAGACCTCAATAATTGTCCCTTTCTTCAAAAAAGGAGAACGAATGGACTGCAAAAACTACCGAGGTATATCCCTTATCCCCATTGCTGCCAAGCTGTTCGCAGTCATACTTTTAAATAGATTCAGAGACACCAGAAACAGCCGAACGCGACCCAAAGAAGCAGGATTCAGGCCGGGCATGGGTTGCTGTAACCGGATTTTTAGCCTGCGACCGATCCTTGAACACCGGTTTAAACACCAGCAGGAAACAATCCAAATCTTCATAGACTTCATTACCGCGTTTGATTCGGTCCATCGTGATGCAATATGGGAAGCAATGAGAGAGAACGGTGTGCTTGAGAAGATCATAAATCTGCTCAAGGCATACTATGCTGGAACAAAGGCCCGGGTAAGAGTCGATGGCGATCTTTCATATCCGGTCCTGATCGAGCAAGGCGTACGTCAAGGCTGTGTCCTTTCACCAACTTTGTTCAACTTCGTCATCGATTGGATCCTCAGAGTCCTGGACAAGTATAAAGGCATTTCAGTGAGCCCGTCCTTCTCCGTCACAGATCTTGACGATGTGAACATGCTTGCTGAATCCGTTGCAGAAGCCCAGGCTATGATAAATGACTTGGCTGTCAAGGCACTCTTGACTGGTCTCCAAATAAGCCTACCAAAAACAAAATCCATGCAAACCGATGGGGTGGATGAAACCCCTGTGACCCTAAATGGTAATCAGATAGAGGACGTCCAGTCGTTCAAATACCTCGGATCGATGGACAACCCAGCCGGCGAATCTTCAGAAGAAATCCAGAGCCGCATAGCGTCAGCCTGGAGTGTCTTCCTTCAACTACGGAATTATCTGTGGAAGCGGAGCGAAATATCGCCACGCACAAAGCTCCGAGTGTATGAAGCTATGGTTCTCTCTGTCCTCCTCTATGGATGTGAAACGTGGTCACTTAAAGCAGCCGAAACGTTGAGCTTGAATATATTCAACCAAAAATGAATGCACTATATCCTGGGTATCCGCCTCTCAGATAGAATCTCGAATGAAGAAGTAAGGAGAAGATGTGGGGATCACCCACTTGTCTCTGACATTTTTAAGCACAGGAGACTGAGATGGTTTGGCCACACAATGCGCAGACCAGATGACCATATAAGCAAAAGATGTCTCAAATGACTACCACTACCGGCATGGAAGAAGAGGGCAGGAGGCCAAAAGAAGATGTGGCTAGCAACAGTTAAGTCTGATCTGGAGCCAATCGGAGGATTCCAAAAATACGGCCGTCGCTGGGAACGCCAGTGGCTGGAAATGGCGGAGCCTGCCACCCTCGAGCGAGACCTATGGAAGGAGGCATGTCTTCATCTGCTGGGCGCCACGATGAGTCTGGATGCGGCTTGAACGTGCAACAAGTACAAGTAAGTGCATTAGAAGAATAAAACAACTACAAAGGGAATATTGTCCCTTTCAATTTCTTTTTCGAAAAGTTTGATTTACGCCCTATCGATAAGGAACAATATGAACACTAGAACAGGATACAAAATGTATTGTATGCTTGTAGGTTAGGGATTATCTATTTTTTCCTTATTTGTTAGTGACATTCCCCTGGTATTTTTTCTCATTCCTTTTAGTTTAAAATAAAAAACATGTGGGGTTTTGAACACTCTAGAATTAGGGAAGGGTTTGCTAATAAGGGCTTAAAGTTTCCAAATCCTTGCCGACACAAAAGTACTGAATTAGCAAGAGCTCAATTAGCTGTGGATAAACCTATCTCAAGTAGCAACTGAGCTAAGGTTGTGACGTATATGCCCAGAGTCTATACGCGCGGTATGACATGTTTATCATGTTTGGAAAAAGAAGACGCTACAGTCTACAGTGCTCAAAGACAACAGCACCTTCCGAGGAAAAGTGCACTTTCTTAGTTTGTTTCGTGCCACATATTCTTTTTTGTTTTTAGAGGATTTTTTACCTACGTTTTGTTTATTTAATTGGCACCTGTTACTACAAAAAAATAAAATAAAAAAAAATAAACAACTGCATATGAAGGTGTTTTCAATAAAAATTATTCCCCGATTTTTCCTAATTTTTCAAGATATATATGACTATGTGAGTTTTCACCAATTCAAATAGTCAGATATCTTTTCTTTGTCCTTTGTACTTTGAAACAGCTCTCGGTACCAAAAACTGAATTTTGTTTACAATAGATGCATCAAAAAAATTAGCGAACAAATAAAAGTTCAATAGGGATAAATCCTTTTATGAGACAGTGAAAACAGTTCCAAAATCTCTGGATATTTCTTTCACAAATAGAGTGACCGTTTTCAGCAGATAAACTAAAAAAATGGAAATTTTAGTTTATATTCTTGATTTAGTTTATGAAATATAAACTAAATAATAAGTTTATATTATTTATATCTTTTATAAATAATTTATATTATTATGTCATTGGTATTTTCAAACAGTTCGTGGTAAGGAGCTGCAAGTAAGGAGTGACTCGGCACAATAGTCTCCGATATTCAAAAAACGGAGCTTTGATAATAATAGATGCATAAGATAATTGCCTTTTCATGCTGATTGCAAATATATAAAATTCATAGTTTAATTTTACCCATAAAAAGCTGGGAGTCTGGGAATGTTTGTTTGATTTTTGGAAAAGAGGGGAAACGCCCCTAAAAAATGAAGTAATCTTAAGGAAAATCGGACCAAAAGATTAAGTGTATCACAAAACCTTACTGTAGAGGTTTCAAGCTCTTACATACGAAAATGTAGCATTTTTCATTTTTTGCCAGATGAAAGATCGCAGATGTGTTTCTTTTGCATTTTTTTTTGTTTTCCCCAGGGTTGATCGCATCGAACCAATGGTCCCAGAAGATCGGTAAGGGGTTCATTCGAACGGAAATGAAAAGTTCTGGTGCCCTTTTAAGTGACCGAAAGGTAGGAGAATAACTAGCCCCCCCCCCAATCTCCTTTTCGCCCACAGTCATCTGAGAAAAATTTTGAGGTAGCCAGCTTGTTCAACATAGTTGGAAGGTCGAATAAATATACCTCTGGGAACGATATAACCCCCTTCAGCCCCTGGGGAAAAGGTAAGTCATGAGATTTGCCCATTGGTTACACATAATATTCGTTATTGGGGTGTGGTCAGACATTTATCGCGGGGGGAATTTCCATGGGAAGGGAGGTTTCCAGGCTAAAGTTTTACACGGGGGGGGGGGATTTGCCAGAATTTGTGTGAAAAATTCTTTTAATTTGTCTTACTTTCTCTTTGGTCCTCTCCTTATTTTGAATGTGTCCTCTCCAGATCTTCTAGGTCCATTGGTCTTCTAGACCCCGGTATTATAGAAACAGCAAATAAACACGCATCCATGATCTTTCTTCTGGAAAAATACGAAATTTCATATTTTTGTAGATAGGAAAAAAACAAGTTTTTTCCAACTGAAGGTAAGGAGTGATATTATAACTTAAAACAAGCCAAAATTATTCTAAATACGAGGGCACTGCCCCCTACTCATTATCTCGCTCATTACGCTTAAATATAACTTTGTCCGAATTCTTTAATAACGACTCACGAAACGCAAGGGCCGTTTCACTAAAATAAAAAGCTTTTTAAGGCACCAAAAAACTTTAGCGTCAAGAGAGAGGGATTGAGGAAGGGGGAGCCTCCTCATGTATGGAAAATTTTCTCTTTGTTTTAAGTTTCATGTTGCTCCTTGCTTTCAGTTGAAAAAACTTGTTTTTTTTTATTTGATAGTAAGCGGTACAGAAGTGTAGAGAACAAACACCCAAACTGTAATCACCGAAGCTACTTTTAAGGTCTATTTCTTTCGTAGAATAAGATAAAAAACGAGTTTTTCAACTGAAAGTTAAGGAGTAACATTAAAACTTAAAAGGAGCAGAAATTCGTATATGAGGGGGTTGTCTCATTCCTCAATACCTCAAGTAGAGCGCGAATGACATTTACGCTATAATTGGGTTGCAAGGGGGCGACTTCCCAGTTCATTTATCTAGTAATTTCTGCTTTTTTGGGGTTTGAGTTGAGTATCAGTTTTATTTTTGGTGCATTATAAGTTCATTATGGGTTTCATTTTTATTAAGCCTAAAATCTGTTTCTTTTTACTTCTGTTCATTGTTCATTATAATTTCTGGTAGTTTTTTTTGTTCTACTCAAGACATGGCTTTTTACTTCTGTTCATTATTCGTTATAATTTCTGGTAGTTACTTTTTTTGGCTCTACTCAAGACATGGCTTTTTACTTCTGTTCATTGTTCATTATAATTTCTGGTAGTTTTTTTTGGCTCTACTCAAGACATGGCTTTTTGCTTCTGTTCATTGTTCATAATAATTTCTGGTAGTTTTTTTTTTGGCTCTACTCAAGACATGGCTTTTTCCTTCTGTTTATTGTTTGTTATAATTTCTGGTAGTTTCTTTTTTTGGCTCTACTCAAGATATGGCTTTTTACTTCTGTTCATTGTTCGATATAATTTCTGGTAGTTTTTTTTTGGCTCTACTCAAGACATGGCTTTTTCCTTCTGTTCATTGCTCGTTATAATTTCTGGTAGTTTCTTTTTTTGGCTCTACTCAAGACATGGCTTTTTATTTCTGTTTATTGTTCATTACAATTTCTGGTAGTTTTTTATTTGGCTCTACTCAAGACATGGCTTTTTACTTCTGTTCAATGTTCGTTATAATTTCTTGTAGTTTCTTTTTGGCTCTACTCAAGACATGGCTTTTTACTTCTGTTCAATGTTCGTTATAATTTTTGATTGTTTCTTTTTTTGGCTCTACTCAAGACAAGGCTTTTTACTTCTGTTCATGGTTCATTATAATTTCTGGTAGTCTTTTTTTTGCATTACTCAAGATATGGCTTTTTACTTCTGTTCATTGTTCGATATAATTTCTGGTAGTTTCTTTTTGGCTCTACTCAAGACATGGCTTTTTACTTCTGTTCAATGTTCGTTATAATTTTTGGTTGTTTCTTTTTTTGGCTCTACTAAAGATATGGATTTTTACTTCTGTTCATTGTTCATTATAATTTCTGGTAGTTTTTGTTTTTTGGCTCTACTCAAGACATGGCTTTTCCTTTCTGTTTATTGTTTGTTATAATTTCTGGTAGTTTCTTTTTTTTGGCTCTACTCAAGACATGGCTTTTTACTTCTGTTCATTGTTCGATATAATTTCTGGTAGTTTTTTTGGCTCTACTCAAGACATGGCTTTTTCATTCTGTTCATTGTTCGTTATAATTTCTGGTAGTTTCTTTTTTTTGGCTCTACTCAAGACATGGATTTTTACTTCTGTTCATTGTTCATTATAATTTCTGGTAGTTTTTTATTTGGCTCTACTCAAGACATGGCTTTTTACTTCTGTTCAATGTTCGTTATAATTTCTGGTAGTTTCTTTTTGGCTCTACTCAAGACATGGCTTTTTACTTCTGTTCAATGTTCGTTATAATTTTTGATTGTTTCTTGTTTTGGCTCTTCTCAAGACATGGCTTTTTACTTCTGTTCATTGTTCATTATAACTTCTGGTAGTCTTTTTTTTGCTCTACTCAAGACATGGCTTTTTACTTCTATTCATTGTTCAATATAATTTCTGGTATTTTTTTTTTGCTCTACTCAAGACATGGCTTTTTACTTCTGTTCATTGTTCAATATAATTTCTGGTAGTTTCTTTTTGGCTCTACTCAAGACATGGCTTTTTACTTCTGTTCAATGTTCGTTATAATTTTTGGTTGTTTCTTTTTTTGGCTCTACTAAAGACATGGATTTTTACTTCTGTTCATTGTTCATTATAATTTCTGGTAGTTTTTTTTGGCTCTACTCAAGACATGGCTTTTTACTTCTGTTCAATGTTCGGTATAATTTATGGTAGTTTCTTTTTGGCTCTACTCAAGACATGGCTTTTTACTTCTGTTCAATGTTCGGTATAATTTTTGGTTGTTTCTTTTTTTGGCTCTACTCAAGACATGGCTTTTTACTTCTGTTCATTGTTCATTATAATTTCTGTTAGTTTTTTTTGCTCTACTCAAGACATGTCTTTTTACTTCTGTTCATTGTTCGATATAATTTCTGGTAGTTTCTTTTTGGCTCTACTCAAGACATGGCTTTTTACTTCTGTTCAATGTTCGTTATAATTTTTGGTTGTTTCTTTTTTTGGCTCTACTAAAGACATGGATTTTTACTTCTGTTCATTGTTCATTATAATTTCTGGTAGTTTTTTTTTTGCTCTACTCAAGACATGGCTTTTTACTTCTATTCATTGTTCAATATAATTTCTGGTAGTTTTTTTTGGCTCTACTCAAGACATGGCTTTTTAAGTCTGTTCAATGTTCGTTATAATTTCTGGTAGTTTCTTTTTGGCTCTACTCAAGACATGGCTTTTTACTTCTGTTCAATGTTCGGTACAATTTTTGGTTGTTTCTTTTTTTGGCTCTACTCAAGAAATGGCTTTTTACTTCTGTTCATTGTTCAATATAATTTCTGGTAGTTTTGTTTTTTTTGCTCTACTCAAGACATGGGTTTTTACTTTTGTTCATTGTTCGATATAATTTCTGGTAGTTTCTTTTTGGCTCTACTCTTGACATGGCTTTTTACTTCTGTTCAATGTTCGTTATAATTTTTGGTTGTTTCTTTTTTTGCTCTACTCAAGACATGAATTTTTACTTCTGTTCATTGTTCATTATAATTTCTGGTATTTTTTTTTGGCTCTACTCAAGACATGGCTTTTTACTTCTGTTCTTTGTCCATTATACTTTCTGATAGTTTTTTTTGCTCTACTCAAGACATTGCTTTTTACTTCTGTTCACTGTTCAATATAATTTCTGGTAGTTTCTTTTTGGCTCTACTCAAGACATGGCTTTTTACTTCTGTTCAATGTTCGTTATAATTTTTGGTTGTTTCTTTTTTTGGCTCTACTCATGACATGGATTTTTACTTCTGTTCATTGTTTATTATAATTTCTGGTAGTTTCTTTTTTTTGGCTCTCCTCAAGACATGGCTTTTTACTTTTGTTTATTGTTCATTATAATTTCTGGTAGTTTTTTATTTGGCTCTACTCAAGACATGGCTTTTTACTTCTGTTCAATGTTCGTTATAATTTCTTGTAGTTTCTTTTTGGCTCTACTCAAGACATGGCTTTTTACTTCTGTTCAAAGTTCGTTATATTTTTTGATTGTTTCTTTTTTTGGCTCTACTCAAGACATGGCTTTTTAATTCTGTTCATTGTTCATTATAATTTCTGGTAGTCTTTTTTTGCTCTACTCAAGACATGGTTTTTTACTTCTGTTCAATGTTCGATATAATTTTTGATTGTTTCTTTTTTTGGCTCTACTCAAGACATGGCTTTTTACTTCTGTTCATTGTTCATTATAATTTCTGGTAGTATTTTTTTGCTCTACTCAAGACATGGCTTTTTACTTCTGTTCATTGTTCGATATAATTTCTGTTAGTTTCTTTTTGGCTCTACTCAAGACATGGCTTTTTACTTCTGTTCAATGTTCGTTATAATTTTTGATTGTTTCTTGTTTTGGCTCTTCTCAAGACATGGCTTTTTACTTCTGTTCATTGTTCATTATAACTTCTGGTAGTCTTTTTTTTGCTCTACTCAAGACATGGCTTTTTACTTCTATTCATTGTTCAATATAATTTCTGGTATTTTTTTTTTGCTCTACTCAAGACATGGCTTTTTACTTCTGTTCATTGTTCAATATAATTTCTGGTAGTTTCTTTTTGGCTCTACTCAAGACATGGCTTTTTACTTCTGTTCAATGTTCGTTATAATTTTTGGTTGTTTCTTTTTTTGGCTCTACTAAAGACATGGATTTTTACTTCTGTTCATTGTTCATTATAATTTCTGGTAGTTTTTTTTGGCTCTACTCAAGACATGGCTTTTTACTTCTGTTCAATGTTCGGTATAATTTATGGTAGTTTCTTTTTGGCTCCACTCAAGACATGGCTTTTTACTTCTGTTCAATGTTCGGTATAATTTTTGGTTGTTTCTTTTTTTGGCTCTACTCAAGACATGGCTTTTTACTTCTGTTCATTGTTCATTATAATTTCTGGTAGTTTTTTTTGCTCTACTCAAGACATGTCTTTTTACTTCTGTTCATTGTTCGATATAATTTCTGGTAGTTTCTTTTTGGCTCTACTCAAGACATGGCTTTTTACTTCTGTTCAATGTTCGTTATAATTTTTGGTTGTTTCTTTTTTTGGCTCTAGTAAAGACATGGATTTTTACTTCTGTTCATTGTTCATTATAATTTCTGGTAGTTTTTTTTTTTGCTCTACTCAAGACATGGCTTTTTACTTCTATTCATTGTTCAATATAATTTCTGGTAGTTTGTTTTGGCTCTACTCAAGACATGGCTTTTTAAGTCTGTTCAATGTTCGTTATAATTTCTGGTAGTTTCTTTTTGGCTCTACTCAAGACATGGCTTTTTACTTCTGTTCAATGTTCGGTACAATTTTTGGTTGTTTCTTTTTTTGGCTCTACTCAAGAAATGGCTTTTTACTTCTGTTCATTGTTCAATATAATTTCTGGTAGTTTTGTTTTTTTTGCTCTACTCAAGACATGGGTTTTTACTTTTGTTCATTGTTCGATATAATTTCTGGTAGTTTCTTTTTGGCTCTACTCTTGACATGGCTTTTTACTTCTGTTCAATGTTCGTTATAATTTTTGGTTGTTTCTTTTTTTGCTCTACTCAAGACATGAATTTTTACTTCTGTTCATTGTTCATTATAATTTCTGGTATTTTTTTTTGGCTCTACTCAAGACATGGCTTTTTACTTCTGTTCTTTGTCCATTATACTTTCTGATAGTTTTTTTTGCTCTACTCAAGACATTGCTTTTTACTTCTGTTCACTGTTCAATATAATTTCTGGTAGTTTCTTTTTGGCTCTACTCAAGACATGGATTTTTACTTCTGTTCATTGTTTATTATAATTTCTGGTAGTTTCTTTTTTTTGGCTCTCCTCAAGACATGGCTTTTTACTTTTGTTTATTGTTCATTATAATTTCTGGTAGTTTTTTATTTGGCTCTACTCAAGACATGGCTTTTTACTTCTGTTCAATGTTCGTTATAATTTCTTGTAGTTTCTTTTTGGCTCTACTCAAGACATGGCTTTTTACTTCTGTTCATTGTTCAATATAATTTCTGGTAGTTTCTTTTTGGCTCTACTCAAGACATGGCTTTTTACTTCTGTCCAATGTTCGTTATAATTTTTGGTTGTTTCTTTTTTTGGCTCTACTAAAGACATGGATTTTTACTTCTGTTCATTGTTCATTATAATTTCTGGTAGTTTTTTTTGGCTCTACTCAAGACATGGCTTTTTACTTCTGTTCAATGTTCGGTATAATTTATGGTAGTTTCTTTTTGGCTCTACTCAAGACATTTTACTTCTGTTCAATGTTCGGTATAATTTTTGGTTGTTTCTTTTTTTGGCTCTACTCAAGACATGGCTTTTTACTTCTGTTCATTGTTCATTATAATTTCTGGTAGTTTTTTTTGCTCTACTCAAGACATGTCTTTTTACTTCTGTTCATTGTTCGATATAATTTCTGGTAGTTTCTTTTTGGCTCTACTCAAGACATGGCTTTTTACTTCTGTTCAATGTTCGTTATAATTTTTGGTTGTTTCTTTTTTTGGCTCTAGTAAAGACATGGATTTTTACTTCTGTTCATTGTTCATTATAATTTCTGGTAGTTTTTTTTTTGCTCTACTCAAGACATGGCTTTTTACTTCTATTCATTGTTCAATATAATTTCTGGTAGTTTGTTTTGGCTCTACTCAAGACATGGCTTTTTAAGTCTGTTCAATGTTCGTTATAATTTCTGGTAGTTTCTTTTTGGCTCTACTCAAGACATGGCTTTTTACTTCTGTTCAATGTTCGGTACAATTTTTGGTTGTTTCTTTTTTTGGCTCTACTCAAGAAATGGCTTTTTACTTCTGTTCATTGTTCAATATAATTTCTGGTAGTTTTGTTTTTTTTGCTCTACTCAAGACATGGGTTTTTACTTTTGTTCATTGTTCGATATAATTTCTGGTAGTTTCTTTTTGGCTCTACTCTTGACATGGCTTTTTACTTCTGTTCAATGTTCGTTATAATTTTTGGTTGTTTCTTTTTTTGCTCTACTCAAGACATGAATTTTTACTTCTGTTCATTGTTCATTATAATTTCTGGTATTTTTTTTTGGCTCTACTCAAGACATGGCTTTTTACTTCTGTTCACTGTTCAATATAATTTCTGGTAGTTTCTTTTTGGCTCTACTCAAGACATGGATTTTTACTTCTGTTCATTGTTTATTATAATTTCTGGTAGTTTCTTTTTTTTGGCTCTCCTCAAGACATGGCTTTTTACTTTTGTTTATTGTTCATTATAATTTCTGGTAGTTTTTTATTTGGCTCTACTCAAGACATGGCTTTTTACTTCTGTTCAATGTTCGTTATAATTTTTGGTTGTTTCTTTTTTTGGCTCTACTCATGACATGGATTTTTACTTCTGTTCATTGTTTATTATAATTTCTGGTAGTTTCTTTTTTTTGGCTCTCCTCAAGACATGGCTTTTTACTTTTGTTTATTGTTCATTATAATTTCTGGTAGTTTTTTATTTGGCTCTACTCAAGACATGGCTTTTTACTTCTGTTCAATGTTCGTTATAATTTCTTGTAGTTTCTTTTTGGCTCTACTCAAGACATGGCTTTTTACTTCTGTTCAAAGTTCGTTATATTTTTTGATTGTTTCTTTTTTTGGCTCTACTCAAGACATGGCTTTTTAATTCTGTTCATTGTTCATTATAATTTCTGGTAGTCTTTTTTTGCTCTACTCAAGACATGGTTTTTTACTTCTGTTCAATGTTCGATATAATTTTTGATTGTTTCTTTTTTTGGCTCTACTCAAGACATGGCTTTTTACTTCTGTTCATTGTTCATTATAATTTCTGGTAGTATTTTTTTGCTCTACTCAAGACATGGCTTTTTACTTCTGTTCATTGTTCGATATAATTTCTGTTAGTTTCTTTTTGGCTCTACTCAAGACATGGCTTTTTACTTCTGTTCAATGTTCGTTATAATTTTTGGTTGTTTTTTTTTTGGCTCTACTCAAGACATGGCTTTTTACTTCTGTTCATTGTCCATTATAACTTCTGCTAGTTTTTTTTGCTCTACTCAAGACATGGCTTTTTACTTCTGTTCATTGCTCGATATAATTTCTGGTAGTTTCTTTTTGGCTCTACTCAAAGACATGGCTTTTTACTTCTGTTCAATGTTCGTTATAATTTTTGGTTGTTTCTTTTTTTGGCTCTACTCAAGACATGGATTTTTACTTCTGTTTATTGTTCGATATAATTTCTGGTAGTTTTTTTTTTGGCTCTACTCAAGACATGACTTTTTACTTCTGTTCATTGTTGGATATAATTTCTGGTGGTTTCTTTTTGGCTCTACTCAAGACATGGCTTTTTACTTCTGTTCAATGTTCGTTATAATTTTTGGTTGTTTTTTTTTTTTGGCTCTACTCAAGACATGGCCTTTTACTTCTTTTCATTGTCCATTATAATTTCTGCTATTTTTTTTTTGCTCTACTCAAGACATGGCTTTTTACTTCTGTTCATTGTTCAATATAATTTCTGGTAGTTTTTTTTTTTTTGCTTTACTCAAGACATGGCTTTTTACTTCTGTTCATTGCTGGATATAATTTCTGGTGGTTTCTTTTTGGCTCTACTCAAGACATGGCTTTTTACTTCTGTTCAATGTTCGTTATAATTTTTGGTTGTTTTTTTTTGGCTCTACTCAAGACATGGATTTTTACTTCTGTTTATTGTTCGATATAATTTCTGGTAGTTTTTTTTTGTCTCTACTCAAGACATGGCTTTTTCCTTTTGTTCATTGTTCGTTATAATTTCTGGTAGTTTCTTTTTTTTGGCTCTACTCAAGACATGGCTTTTTGCTTCTGTTCATTGTTCAATATAATTTCTGTCTGTTTCTTTTTTTGGCTCTGCTCAAGACATGGCTTTGCTCTTTACTTTTGTTAAAACAAATCTTTTTTATCTTTATAAAAAAATAAGAGTGACAAGACTATAATTGCTGGACTTCAGTAAATAATTTCGTCAGCTAACGACGGTGAAAGTGCATAACCCAATAATTCTATTTTTGTGTGTAATTAATATTTTTATACACTTTCAGCATTCATTGAAAATTAATAATAATTTTTTGTCAATTTAATAATAATATTTTGGATTATTTTAAATATTATCAATATAATTAACGTGTTTTGTACACTCAATATTGTAATAAATAAATAAAATATTTGATGGTAATATTCAAAACATTTCTTAGGGATATAATAATATATATAATTGACACCTTGTTTTTATCTATGTCTTTTTTTATATGTTGCTTTTTTTTCAGATGAGTAGGTTTACATCATATGGTCCACTGAGTCCTAAACAAAATACCTAGTGACACACATCCAGTAATTCATCGAATAATTCGTGTCTTTCGATGATGGATCACTTATCAGTACGCTCATTCATCATGAAATTTTCGGTAGGCTGGAAAGGGTTTTTCAAGAAATTGGGTTAAGAGGGAGGCGATTTGACAACTTAATTATTGCTGGCTTCGACTGTAAGTCGACTACTGACATTGACAGACTGGTTTTACCTTCTGGATCGAGGACGCCTAGGTTTATTTTTCAAGGGGTAAGAGAGGGGTCTACAAGCAAACTTGTGGGAGCGAAAGTAAGGCTCTGAATCCTTTCTGCCAGAAAAAGGAATCCTTTGTAGAAAAATGAATTTTTCCCGGAAGAACAAATTATTGTAGGCTAAGATTGCAAGCCGAGCACTGACATTGACAAACTGGTTTTACCTTCTGGATCGAGGACGCCCAGGTTTATTTTTCAAGGGGTAAGGGAGGGGTCTACAAGCAAACTTATGGGAGCGAAAGTAAGGCTCTGAATCCTTTCTGCCAGAAAAATGAATCCTTTGCAGAAAAATGAATTTTTCCCGGAAGAACAAATTTTTGTAGACTAAGATTGCAAGCCGACCACTGACATTGACAAACTGGTTTTACCTTCTGGATCGAGGACGCCCAGGTTTATTTTTCAAGTGGTAAGGGAGGGGTCTACAAACAAACTTATGGGAGCGAAAGTAAGGCTCTGAATCCTTTCTGCCAGAAAAATGAATCCTTTGTAGAAAAATGAATTTTTCCCGGAAAAATGAATTATTGTAGACTAAGATTGCAAGCCGACCACTGACATTGACAAACTGGTTTTACCTTCTGGATCGAGGACGCCCAGGTTTATTTTTCAAGTGGTAAGGGAGGGGTCTACAAACAAACTTATGGTAGCGAAAGTAAGGCTCTGAATCCTTTCTGCCAGAAAAATGAATCCTTTGCAGAAAAATGAATTTTTCCCGGAAGAACAAATTTTTGTAGACTAAGATTGCAAGCCGACCACTGACATTGACAAACTGGTTTTACCTTCTGGATCGAGGACGCCCAGGCTTATTTTTCAAGGGGTAAGGGAGAGGTCTACAAGAAAACTTATGGGAGCGAAAGTAAGGCTCTGAATCTCTTCTGCCAGAAAAATGAATACTTTGTAGAAAAATTATTTTTTCCCGGAAAAATGAATTATTGTAGACTAAGATTGCAAGCCGACCACTGACATTGACAAACTGGTTTTACCTTCTGGATCGAGGACGCCCAGGTTTATTTTTCAAGTGGTAAGGGAGGGGTTTACAAACAAACTTATGGGAGCGAAAGTAAGGCTCTGAATCCTTTCTGCCAGAATAATGAATCCTTTGTAGAAAAATGAATTTTTCCCGGAAAAACAAATTATTGTAGACCAAGATTGCAAGCCGACCACTGACATTGACAAACTGGTTTTACCCTCTGGATCAAGGACGCCCAGGTTTAGTTTTCAAGGGGTAAGGGAGGGTCTACAAACAAACTTATGGGAACGAAAGTAAGGCTCTGAATCCTTTTTGCCAGAACAATGTCGTATTCTACCAAATATTAAGACTATTTCAATTTTTGTTTTCATTTCAGGGGCTTTGTGGAGGAAAATTAACCCCCCCCCCTCCCTCATGTGGGCCATCCATACTCTGTTATAAGAAAAAGCTTTATGTAACTGAAATGAATTGACGGTTAAGGTAAAGGCGGTCTCTAAAACAGGAAGTATGCTGATCAAATTTTTGGCTTTGACCTCGTGTTTTAGGCAGTAGAATTTTCTGCATCCTTATTTTATAATGCTCCATTTCGGATGTGCCTATTAAGGACTATAAAGGAAAGACAAGGGTCACTTTGGTTATACAGTCAGTGGTAGCAGGGCACAAATTGACGGGGTGAGGATACAGTTGACGACGGTTCATCCTAGATTTTTAATAACACCCTTTTTTGACATTGTCATTAAAAAAATCCCACCCCTCCTTTGGATTTTGAAAAACACCGTTTCTGTGTTTGTATTAAAAAAAATTTTAAAAGTCTCCATTACATTTTCGTGAACTGGTGCCCCTGAATAATAAATAACTTGTCATCATGTTCTTCTATCATGAAATCTCTGACGGGATGAAGAGTGTAGGTAGGTTTTCCCAGTGGCGGATCCAGGGAGCAAGAGGGGCGTCCCCCCTAACGCAGTCTAAAATAGTGTAAATTTACTCAATTAACGCAAGTTTGCGTTAATTAAACTTACTCCTAACGCAAGTTTATCGGATCAACCTTTTTCGCCCCCCCCCTAAAAAATCCTGATCCACCCCTAGGTTTTCCTCTATAGCTTATGCGATCGAGCAATTCGTAGTAACGACCTTCAAATAAAGACTGACCTCTGCGAATAGTAACCGAAACTCTAGAAAAGGGAAATATTTGTAAAAACATATACACTACCAGGGTTTGCTTTTAATGGAGGTTACAAACATGTGAAGTCAATTTATTTTAAATCTGCCTGACAAAAGTTCTTAGGCAAAAAAAATTGTATAAATTAAAAAAATAGGCACAAAATACACACCAAAAAGGATGCAATCCTAATTGAAATGTCCATCATCAGACTCATAATATTTACAAGTCCAGTACAGAAGATTTCAGCTCCTAACTATAAAATAAAAAAAAGACAAGTTTTTTTAACTGAAAGTAAGGAGCAACATTGAAACTTAAAAGGAACAGAAATTATTCCGTATATGAAAGGGGCTGTCTCCTCCTCAACGCCTCGCTCTTACGCTAAAATTTTTTTATTGTTTTAACAAATAAAGATGTGAGACAGAGTCAAGTGATTGAAGGGCAGCCAGCTTTCCCCTTACCGTGCCCTTTTATGCCTCTGGGCAGCCCCAATGGTATCATACTAAATTCGGGATAACCCTTTTATTAAGAATAGTCAAAAGGTCTAATTAGTACACAGCCGGGGTCAACATTGCCCCTTATAAACTTAGGAGCAATGACCCTAAGTTATATAAATACTTGTTGTTCATATATATGTTTTAGCAGAAAAGTTGGGCGTTTTGGTCTTAGTTTTCCAATAAGCTTGGACTTCTCAGGGATTGCTCACTAAGACAAGATTCTCCACAGTTTCTCAAGGGTATTCTCCTGAAACAAAAAGCGTACAAAAAGACTAAACCAAATAGAAAATGAAAAGACTTCATTTGCATCCAAGTTTTAAAGATACATTAAATAAAAAAAGAAGGTTTTTTCAACTGAAAGTAAGGAGCAAGACTAAAACTTAAAACGAGCAGAAATCGTTAGGTATATGAGGGGGTTCGCTCCCTCGTCAATTCCTCGCTCTTTACGCTAAAGTTCGAATTTTGTTCCAATTCTTTAAGAATGACCTCTGAATCACAAAGGCCGTTTAATTAGAATAAATAGCTCTTATGAAAGTATTAGAAAAAAAACCTATAATATTTTTAGACCTACTTAAGTACTTTATTTCTACTTTAAATTTGGATTTTCCGCTTTTTTCCTTACCAAGCCTATGGATTTTTGTTATGGAAATAGGAATTTTTTATACAACGGCGGGATTTCAGCAAAAGCGATTGACAAACGTTCTTGCTTCTGTCGGACTTGGATAGACCGGCGAAATTTGAAACAAAATAACCAACGGGGAAGGACTGAAGGTTTGATTCTTGGAACTGGGTGGCATCCATCAAGACGCCAAGTGGAGTGCTAAAGTTCACAAGCGTTCTTCATGTCATTCGGTTTATTTTTTGACTTCCATGCTCAAATGTCGTTTCAGCGTTCTGAAAACAGTAAAAAATGAAAAATGAAAGGCTCAAAAACATAACTTGGCTGCGACGACTTCTGTCAAGCATGTGATGAAGCGTAAAGGCCCCCCTACGTTCACCGAGAGTTTAAAGAAAAACAAAATGAAGTCCGTGAAATCCGATGCGACTGCGTCCGAATGCGTCACTCTTTTAAGCATTGGAAAAGACGATGGAGATGGCGACGACAACACCGACTCGGGGTATTAATCTTAGTATTTGGTGTTTTCTCTTAAATCTCATTATTTGATAAATCTCATTAAATTTTTCTGAATACAGTTTAAAGTACGTCTACATTCGGCATTTTCTGAAAAAATGGGAGGCAGCTAGCAGTCTACACTAGTTAAAGTCGAATAATTCAAAAGATGAGAATGCAGGCGCTGTCCTTAAACCAAGCTTTAAGTTATTCATTTTTGCTACTATACTCTGCTTCAAAATAACAACTCAATATAAAAAAAAGTCAAAACAAAAATAATGCGTGAAAAAGCAACCGGTTGGATATCATTCATGCCAATCCTTTGTACCAATTCAAATAAACACGTGTTGCAAAAGTTGCAAAAGTTGCGGTGTTGCTAAAGTAGTAATAGAGTTGCAAAATAAGTCGTCTTGAACAATTGCTATTAAAAGTCAGCCTAATAAGTCTATACTTGTAACTTGGAAAAAAGTCAGAAAACGGGGAAACTTTTAGGGATTTTGGTATTGAAAACAGGGATTTTTAGGGATTTTCCACCATCCTTTTAGGGATTGAAAAAATTTGAAAATTTGATAATATAGTGTAAGAATCAATTTTGTTAACATTCCTGTTCAAATAATAGTAAGCACGATAACATACTTACTTCCGGATTGTGTCCTGCTATAATTCTACTCTTTTTTTCGCGCTTAAATATTTTATTCCCACATTAGTGGAATGGAAGCACTGGTTTCTACATTATAAGCCCCAAATGTGACTTTCAATGGACAATTTGCGAGGTAAATCAAAAGACACTTTGTGCTGCCGGGTTATCAAAATAGCGATCTTTAAAGCCTCGCAACGGCTTAGGGAACCAAAAAGAACTTTTCAGAAAGTTATAAATATTTTGTCTCCAATTCATCCAATTTTTTTTTGCACTGTAGACCCCTATCGGACTTGGAATCAATTCAAGGTTAGGTACTGAGATAAACCAAAAGACACTATGTGAGCCCAGTTAATCAAAATTAGACATCATTATTATCTAAGAAACGGGTTGGGGAATGGCTTTAAAGTCTTCTGGGAGAGTTAAGGAGCCAAGTGGACCTCAAGGTTTAACTTGGGTGATGAGGATTAAGGTAAATCGAGAGATACCATATGCACATCCAGATTATCAAAGTAGCATATCTGCAATGCTCCAGAAATGTCTTTTGTGATCGAGGTGAAACTTTCAGAGGGAGGAAAGTTGACTTCAAGTTCTGTGTTTAGGGAATTAGGGTGAGAAAAATGAAAGGCCTAACAGTAATATAGCTAGGTCAAAATGCACTATGGGAACACAATTAATTGAAATAACATATCAAAAATATCTTAGGAACAACTTGGGGGGTTGAGCTGAAACTTTCAGGGAGTGTTAGGCTAGGATAAAGGAACTTCAAATTTTATTTTTGGGAAAAGCAATGAGAGAGCTCTAGCACTTCTGTCTCCAAAAAACTAGTTCACCCGAAAATAAGGGGTTGGAAAAGGGCCTCCAGAATTTTCTGAAAAGCTTTGGTCAAGTCCCTTGGTCAGTAGATGTTTATGCACAGAAAAAAAATCTAAAAGATTTTTTCCCCGAACCAGGGCTAACAAAATTTCTGATCTTCCAGGACCGCCAAGAGCAAAAGTTATTACTGGAGTTTGATTGTTTTGATCATCCCATTCAAAAAGACAAAAGTTTGACAAAAGACGCCCAAAAATAGAGCCATAAATTCCATTAACACGAGCAGGAATTACTCTAGGTTCAAGAGGGGCCACCATTTTCCTAAAAATTATGTTCTTCACGCAAAAGTTTTGCTTCTTTTCGCATTGTCTCAGAACTTTCGCAAGGTTCTGACCCAAGAAAAATGTGGTAAAATATTTTTATTTTATTTGCTAGCATAGGCCTCGCAGAACAAATGTTTCGAGCCATTTGAATGAAAATATTTTGTTGGCCGCATTTTGATGGCCCATACCCCAAACTGTTTTTTTTAAAATTAGATTATCTTTTTCCCTGGGTCTTACGGGTCTAAGATACAAATAATCAGTAACAAAGAAATTTTATTGTTTTTTTTTCAGCCCCTTAACATCATCTTCCCTACAAACAAAATATATGTTCTTCTTGACCCAGGGACGATTCCAAAGAGTTTCAAGGCTACCAGGCTCCTAAAATGAAGCAATAGTCCTATTTTTTCGTCTATAATACCTATCTGTAAGCAATTTACACTATGTTTAATTTACGGCCCTTACTCCAAGGACTGGCACTCATCTCATCCCCAGAGTCAAATTTTCTGGATCTTTCAACAGTTTTGAACAATTGACTATCTCAAAATGAAATCCAGTATCACGAGGCCCATACCGCAAATAATTAAAAACATTTTTATTTCCTAATGGGTCGAGAATAAGAGGCTCTTTTAACCATATCTGCTTTAACAATGAAATTGATTTTATCAGATTTTTCAGAAGGGGGATTTTTCAAGGAGGCAAATAACATATTTCAGATTGCAAACTGGCAATTTTTTCGCATTCTAGAATGCTCTCAGGAAAGCCCTTGTCGAACTTTAGCGTAAAGAACGGGGCTTTAAGGGAGAAGGATATCTCTCATTCCAGTGGCGGATCCAGAGGGGGGCGAGGGGTGCGCCCCCCCTAACGTAGTGCAATTTAGTTGATTAACCCAAGATTGCGTTAATTAAATTTGCTCCTAACGCAAGTTTATCGGATCCACCTATTTTGACCCCCCCCCCCCCTAAAAAACATCCTGGATCCAACCCTGCCTCATTCATAGAAAAATTTTTACTCCTTCTATGTTTTAATGCCACTCTTGGCTTTGATGTGAAAATACTAATTCAATAGCTACAAAGATCACCATTAACACCAGTAGATCTGTGTAAACCTACATTTGAAACAACATCATACTAATAAAGAATAAAGAGTGAAAATAGAGAACCATGGGAATTCTTTTTCACTTATAGTTAGGACTGAGGAAGCGCCAAGATGATACACAAAAACTAAAAGCATAAATACATAATTCAAATTAAGAGTCAAAGTGAGTCTATTTCACTGTCTGAGAGTGGCGGAATTTAATAGTAAGCATGATATCAAATTGAAAATAACACGCGACCCTCCAGATTCTGAATTTGAGCTTTCTGATTCTTAGCAAGTTAGATGACTACAGTGATGGATCCAGGGGAGTGAGTTGGGCGCGCGCCACCCCCTAACGTAGTCTAAAGTAGTGTAATTTACCTAATTAACGCTATTTTGCGTTAATTAAACTTGCTCCTAACACAAGTTTATCGGATCAACCTATTTTGCGACCCCCCCCCCTAAAAATCCTGGATCCGCCCCTGGATGACTATCTAGTTGAGTATATACCCAAAGGTTAGCATGCCATTGTAATTGGGACGGGGGAGGGGTGTAATTAATACGTTTGGATGCGGCTCATTCCTCAACTGATACTCTTTATAATAATTGCTCAAGAAATTATAAAATGTTAAATCAATCATGAAAGGTGAACAAAAACCTGCTGGAAAAGTAAAAAAAACAATTTAAACATAAAAAATCCAAATTATTTTCTAATTATCATTATTTAGGACAAGGTACGAATTTACCAAGCTGAATACACAAATGGCAAAATTAGTAAAAAACTGAATTAATGAAAAAAAAATAGCCAACATTTTCCAAAAAATAAATAAAAAAATACTCGCCCATAAAATAATAGTTAAGAGTTAATTGAAAAACATCGATTTTAATTAACTTTCTATTGATAAAAAGAAATAATTGCAATCAAATTCATAGATGTTAACTTTGGAAAAAATAACATTAAAAAAGAAATGTAAAAAACTGAAAAGTAAAGATGGCCGGCCTCCATCAAGCTCAAGACACCCAATGATAAATGAAAGACTCCGACAATAAGAAGTTGTCATTGTCAATGATGGATGACATATCACTATGCTCATTTATGATAAGCTTTGCGGCCAAATGCAAAGGGTTGGTCAAGAATTTGGGTTAACTGTAAATTTGTGTGATAACCTTATTATTGCTCTAATAGCAACCAGACAACTAGCAATAATATCTTTCTGGATTCTGAAGTTGTATCTTCTTGGACGGATGGGGTACCCACTTTTAAAAATTTCGCATACCAGGTGGCGCGGGCCAAGCGTGGTTTAAGTGTGGTGGACACTGTGTAAAGCGTGACAAAACGGGTGCTAAACGTGGCAGAAACTGTGCCAAGTGTAGCAAAACTGTGTGGCACATGTAGTGTTTTGAGATGTATGCCAGAGGGTGGAAAGTGGGCACCCCTCGTCCTGGACTCCGAAGCTGACGCTGCTGATGCTCTCCAACGTCATTGCCGCAGCTGAGAGTAAATGCACTCAAGCAACGCAGTAGCGGTTCTGGCCTCTCTTGAGCCCGGGGCAGAATCTTGATTGGACCCCCCCGCTGTCTCCCACAAAATTTTTGGGCCAAAAATTAACAAAATTTTCATCTGTTAAGAAGATTATTTTCAATTTATCATAGAACTAACAATTTATTTTTAATCATTTTTTAATTTATCATTCAAGTTTTAAATTTGTTTTATTAACGAATTAAGAATTTTTTCAATATTATCATTTATTAATTGCGCCCTTTACTTTACTTAAGAAAATAAAGTTTCAGAAATTACAAATGACTATAGCTATTAGATTATTTATTTGAAATTTTGCGCCACTAAATATTTTACGCTCGGGGCAAGTGCCCCCTCCTGAAACCACCTCCGAAGCAACTTATCTATGTGAATTTTGACTGATATATCTGATAGAAAGCATATTTTCCATGTCTTACTGAAAAAAATTATTTTGAAAACCTGTAAAAAAAGAACATCTTGAGCAATGTGTAAACGCGGTTCTAGGCGTGTACCCCCCTGAAAATCTTCACCGGAAAATACCCCCCCCCCCCCATTGAAAATACCCCCCCCCCCCCCCGCGTAAAATACCGCCGGTAGCTACCCCCCCCCCCCCCCCGCGGAAAATAAGGCTTTCCAAATTTGAAGATTTTATTTGACTTTTTTCCGTAGGGGGAAGAAATTTTGGCACTTGTTTATTATGCGCCACTCACTCAAGTTTACGCTGTGTAAAGTTCGACAACACACCAGTTTTTTCGTTAGTTTCTTCGTTACTTTAGAAATAAGTTTGGGCTATAGATTTGCACATTGGGGGGGGGGGGAGTAAAGTAAAGCGGGTCTGCATGCAAAATGTGTTTGGTACAATTATTCTGCATTATAGATAGATAGATATATAAGTGTATTTCAAAGAAACATGTCATTTACTTTATACTGGGATTTTCTTTTATTCTTTTTTTTTTTTTAGTTAATAAAACTTCCAGGTACCTCGCTATTCTTCTGCAATTTTTTAGTGACCCTATACCTAGAAATATTTGTTTTCTGACTTCAGACTGTCCAAGTACTTTACCCCCCCCCCTTTTTGTAGGAGGAAGGAGTTTTGGTACTTGTGTATTATGGGCAACTCACTGAAGTTTAGACTGTGTAAAACTCGAGAACAAACCAGTTTCTTCGTTAGTTTTTTTTCAGCTTGGCGCGAGACAAGACAAAGACAAGTGCAGGTTATAAGGGAAATATATAATTTGAGCTATATATTGGCACATAAGGGGGGGGGGGTAAAGTATTTGGACAGTTTGAAGTCAGAAAACAATTCTTTCTAGATATATGGCCACTAAAAAATTAAAGAAGAATAGCAAGGTATCTGGAAATTTCGTTAACTAAAAAAAAAAAAAAAAATCCCTGCATAAAGTAAATGTAATGTTTCATTTAACTGTTTTTTTCCAAGTGCTAAATGTTTTTTTTTTGAATGACCGTGTTTCCAAGTATTAAGTACTATTATTAGATTAATGTAGTGTTTCATTTAAGTGTTTTATGATGATCACTGATCAAAGTTTATGTTATTTGTGCCATTCATTTACGTTATTTTACTGTGTTCACGGCCGTATATTTGGCTTTAAAACACACTTATCTATCTATCTATCTAATATGCAGAATAATTGTATCATACACATTTTGCATGTAGACCTGCTATACTCTACTCCCCCTCCCTAATGTGCAAATCTATAGCCCAAATTTATTTCTAAAGTAACGAAGAAACTAACAAAAAAACCGGCGTGTTCTCGAATTTTACACAACGTAAACTTGAGTGAGTGGCGCATATTACACAAGTACTAAAACTCCTCCTCCCTTCGGAAATTAAAAAATAAAATTCAAATAAAATTCTCAAATGTGGAAATCCTTACTTTCAAAGAAGGGGGGGGTATTTTCAGGGGGGATATTTTCTGCGGGGGGCATTTTCCGCGGGGGAAGTTTTCCGAGGGTGTTTTCCAGGGGGGGGTGTTTTCTGCGGGGGGTATTTTGCGGAAGATAATCGCGGGGGGGGGACGCCGGCCACCGTATAAACACTATTCCAATATGCTATCAGTTTTAAACTCGGTCTATCTGACCAGAGAAAGGAACGTGATCCGAATAGAAGTAAACCGAATATTAGCTCATACGAAGATATTTGTTTTAATCAGGTGATGTACAATCCGTTTCAATATGAATCCGTTTCAATCAGTTTCAAACTGAAGTTAGACTATCATCTAAAAGTGTATAAGACGTTCAAAGGATAACCCCTACCGTATGATAAATTATATATCAGTTGAAGGAAACAAAAAGCATTTATGTACTGTTAATCTCGGTTTTTTTCTTTTTTTTTTAATTTCAGGATTGGAATTCGTTTTTAACTTTTCACCGTCAATGAAGAGATTTTTGAACTTTGTTATTTAGCGCTAGTAGTATCCATGTATAAGGTCCTAAATGCACATGGAATTGCATAAGAATATGCTCAAAAGTGTAATAGGTATGAACCGTACAAGAAAACCCACGCCTGAGGCACTACAGTTACAAGTGGACATTGCAAAAAGGCTGGCAAGCTATAAAGTGGCCAAGCATGTTTTGAAACTATAGTCAAGGCTTTATAAGATAATTAGAGTGGTTTTTGTTTTGATATCAAGTGTACAAAAATATACATGGTCGTTTGACGTGGGCATTAAAAATAAAAGCTGGCAACCTATAAACTGGTCCAACATGATTTGAGAGTATAGTCGAAATTATAATACTCAACCAGACTGTTATTTGAGGCAACATCCGTTTTTTAGGGGTCCAATCAGAGACAGCGGAGGTTGCTCAATATACGGTAAGTTGATTGGTGATTGGTTATAAATAAAAGGACTGATTTTTTATTCGTCCTTGAGATTTTGTATAAAATGCTCATACCTTACGATTAAATTTTCATAATGATTTAACATATCATGGATAGTACACTAAATATTATTGACATTGAAGTTATGGATACATCAGTTTATAATGTGAGTACAGCTTAGTAAATTTCTTAATTTATTTCCAAATAAAATCATTTTACCATCCCTCCATTAAATTCAAATTTTAGGGGCATCGCCCCCCTCCCCCCAACAATACAAATCCTACAATATGATGACTATAGTCGCTAGAAAACGTAAAGTACGCTCTTTTTCTATTATGTAAATAAAATCCCTCCTCCACTGCTCTGTTTACGAGCTTAATTCTTTAGAAATAGTTATTTCGTTCAAAATATTACTTTTCCCATTATCAAAAATAGAGTTTCCTGTCTAAAAACATCTGTGTCTAATCCTGTTAGCAAGAGTGACAATTTCCAAACAACAATTTCAAAACAACATATGTATTATCTGAAATTATTAATACCACATGTTTAAGGATAGCGGCAATGGTTTCCTTGACAAATAGATTCTTTTTATGGTCAAATTAGACGTGAGTAAAGCCTTTGAAATGCGATGCATAAGTGATGTTTGAACAATGTTGTCGATTTAAAATAGGGTCTAGCGTTATGGTATACTAAAAAAAAATTGATATTAAAATCGTTAATTAAAGAATACTACACTAAACTCAGATTTGAATTTAGGGGGTAATTTATATCATGGGAAGATGTTTTTGAAATCCCCCTCCCCCCCAAACTCAAAATTTTCAACAATTTTTATTTAGAACCTTTTTTGAATATTTCTAAAGCGCTAAGACATAGAGCGCTACAAACATCAGAATCAACTTTAGAGGACAAATTATGTTATGAGAAGATATTTCTGAAATCTCCCTTCCCCCCCAAACTCACAATTTTCCAGAATTTTACTTTAGAAGCTTTTTTAAATATTTTTAAAGCTCTAAGACATAGAGTGCTACAAACATTAGAGGACAAATTATATTATGGGAAGATGTTTTTGAAATTCCCCTTCCCCCCAAACTCAAAATTTTCCAAAATTTTACTTTAGAAGCTTTTTTAAATATTTTTAAAGCACTAATAGATAGAGCGCTACAAACATCAGAATCAACTTTAGAGGGCAATTTACCTGTAAAAGAGGGGTTATTATTCCCTTACTAAATTTTTCTTCTTTTTTAAGGAGGAGGTGGATTCATACAATTACTCTCCACCCGAAAAGAGACCAAGATGGAACGATACCACATCGATGCAAGCTGCAAGGCCTTCCATAATCAGATATGCTAGCTCCATTACAAGTTCTCTGGACCAGCCAGGACCCTCTCATGCCAGTGTCTGCTCTGCACAAACCTCTATGCAACCTGGCAAAAAATTCAAGAGGGAATGGATGGCTCCTCATGATGCATTGGTCTTGTCTACTCAAGATCGTGAGGGGACCACCCTTCATGCTTTGCCAGGGGCTTCAGGCATACAAGTGAAGTCTGAATTTGGAAATGTAGGTATTTTACCTCTACCTTATACCTGATTATTTACTTAAAAAATGCTAGGAGGAATTGAGTTTTGTGGGTGGGGTGAAAAATGGTACTTATTAAATGTCCAGGTAAACATAGGACTAGAAATACTTCAGTATAAATAAGGGTATTGCATCTTTCTGAACTTTCTGGGGTAGGGGCGGGGTAAGTATTTAGTTAAAATAATGCTAAGAGGAATTGAGTTTTGTGGGTGGGCTAGAAAAATGAACAGTTTTTTTAACTTTATAAAATAATGGATATTTCACATAGAAAATAAACCTTTTTTCTATAGATTAATGAAATTTCAGTGCCATCTTCATTGGGTCATGAAACATCAACATTTAGTGGACCTGAACCAATTCTAGCACCACCAATGGAGTTTAGAGATGAACCTACATTAGTTCTAGACAAGATGGAATGGCATAGGGGTTTTCTAAATAATTGTTTTGGGGACATGGCCAGCCTAGACGATTTAACTTGTGACATTGACATGATGGAGGACCCGGAATGGACAGATAGATTTATGCGTGAGCATTTAGGCGATGTTACTAGTGCATCTGAACCGGGTCCTCATAAAGAAATTCCGTCACAGAATAATACAGGCTGGCTTGATCAGCTATCCCCAAACACCTTGGAAAACATACTAACTGACTTGGAGGACTTCATTCCATCTCCATCCATTGCAATTGAATAGACTGGGGGTGGTGCTATTGACAATTCTATGTCACCCCCCACCATTCCGCTTAATGAGACACCTAGTGGTAGTAGTAGTAGTAATGATACAGCAACAACACAAGTACCCCCTCTTCCAGATTTTTTTCTGTCCAACTCTGCCTTGCACCACACAAAGGTCTAATACTTGCACACAGAGATGTTGGTAATTCGCCCGTATTTATCAAATTATGAGGAGGTTTTTCTAAATTGGGTTAATAGCATTCAAACTAAGTGGGAAAATTATAACGAGGGGGGTATTGAGTCGGGGGTTTTATATATTGAGAGTTTAAATGCTAATATTTGTAGATTTAAAAAGGATTTTATTGTAAGAGGTGGTGGGGAGAGGGCTATAGTTTTAAAATATCATTCAGATTTAGAGGGATGTAAGGGGGTTGAACGAATCTGTTTCGATACGAGGCTACAGTGTTTCAAGTATGCATTTTTAATTGCCGCATACAGACCTCTTCAAATAGATGCATCTAAGAAAAAGTTGGATGAAATGGCAGTTAATGGTAGGGAGGGTTCAAAGTTCCCCAAAGTAGATTTTAATTGTTTAAAGGGTCAATTTCCCGTGACACTAAAAGGAATAGATATTTTCGAGCGGACTAATGCACATTTAAAGATTGGTGTCACGGTGTTACAGTATGAAACAGAATTTGAGGAGGGCCACCGTTCCGATAAGAAGGGCGTAATATTTCCAGTGAGGGCTCCTTCAATTGAATCAGTGGAACATTGGGTGTGGCTTCTATACACGCCACCAACAGACCCCGATTCAATTAGTCATTTTAATCCAATTACCGATATTAGTAGGGTTTTGGGGGAGGGTAAAAAGGGGAATGTATGTTATTACTGTCCAACATGCCTCTCAAGATTTCGCTCTGATTTAAAGTTAAAGCATCACATGAAACACTGTAAACGTCATGGATACCAGGCTGTGGAGACGGTAAGCGGAGATAGAGCGATCTTACGTTTTAAAAATTTCCAAAACACGCTCCTGCAGAGCAATAAGATCGCTTTGGACTGCGAAGCGAAACTGACAGACATGTACGATTCGTCAAATTCAAATCGTGTGAAAATACATGAAGCCATAGGGGTCTCTTACGCTCACGCACAACGAGATTCCAATAATACCATGCAAGTGCTGGATGTAGTTGAGATTTTGGGTGACGGTGAAGACTGCATGCGCTTGGCATTGGTCAGTCTAATCAAAACAGCGAACGGTGCAATTTAGCGCCTTCGTTACACAAACTATCCTATGCTCCTATCATCAGATGACATAACGGCTATTAAAAATCGTAAAATGTGTTGGGTTTGCAAGGGAGAATTTGATGAAGGTGTTGGGTATGGGGTAAGGAGGAAGGTGATCGACCATGATCATTTGTGGCAGGAAATTACATCGGGGGGGAGTAACTTTAGGGGGTAGCACATCAGTCGTGCAATTTAAACGTTAGACAATAATATTTCGTACCTGTTTTTATACACAATTCCAATTACGACTTAAAGTTTGTTCTACCGGCGTTGGCCCGTATTGCCAAGGGTGGAGTTGTAGATGACCCATGGATAAATGGTTCTTTTTCATATAATATCGTACCCAAATCATCGGAGAAGCTACTGCTGCTAGAATTCATGTGGAAAACAGTTGAGAAGGGTAACACGTGCCTGAATAAAATCCGTTTTTTAGACTCTTTCAGCTTCTTCCCCAAATCTTTAAGTCAATTGATTCAGGTACAGAAAATTGAGAATTTTGATAGCTTCCCCCTCCTTAAACAGCGCTTCCCCGATGATGAAATGTATGATTTATTAACGTGTAAGGGTATATATCCATATGATTATTACAACTCTGGCTCGAGGATAGATGAGGTGTCACTACCGCCCATTGAAGCTTTTTACAATTCTCTTACTGAGAGTGAGTGCACCACTAGCGACTACGAATTTGCTAAGAGGGTTTGGGCAAAGGGCGGTTGTAAAAATGGGTGGGATTATTATAAACTATACTTGGCCAGTGACGTACTCACTTTTCTGGACATTGTGTGCAAAAATACGGATAAAATTTATGGGGAATTTGGGTTGGATTTAGGGTATTATTTTTCCACTCCTCATCGGGTGATGGACTTGATACTTAAAATCAGCAAAGAAGAAATAGTTCTGATCGCCGATGTGGATCAGCATCTGTTTGTAGAGAGATCAATGAGGGGTGGGTGTGTTTTTCACGGGGACCGTATCAAGAAAACTGATCCGACCGGACAGCACACCGATGAAAAGTCGGACGCAGTTTTTTTGGATATGAATTCTCTTTACCCATCGGCAATATCTCACTACTGTTTGCCGTGTGGCAATTATAAATGGCTTAGCAATCTGTGTGCTTCGAATTTCCCCAAAATTGCTAGTGTTGAGGAGAATGGTGCACAGGGATGGTTTTTGAAATTGAGGGTGAAATACCCGTGGAAATCCATGACTCGGTAAAAGACTTTGTTTTTCTGTGCATAAATAGACCGGTGGGTAGGGACTCTCTAAGCCCCTACAATTTATCTTTAGTAGAGGATGGGAGTATGCACTGGGTACCTTCAAAACAAAAACTAATTGCCGACCTCAACCCGAAACAGAATATCGTTGTTCATCACGTGCTATTGAAATGGATGGTGTCCAATGGTTTCAAGGTCACAAAGATTCATAGAGCCCTCCAATTTGATCAAAAGCCTTACATGAAAACGTTTATTGACACCTTTGTCAGTAAGCGTTTACAAGCGAAAACGAAAGTTGAAAAAGAAGTCTATAAACTCATTTTGAACTCAGCCTTCGGTAAAATGTGCGAAAGCGTACGAAACAGAAGTCAATGTGACATTGTAACCAATCCCAAAGATTGTGCTCGAATCATTGCGGATCCAAACTTCACATCGTTCACAATCATAGACTCTGACATGGTGCTCCTACACCACAAGAAAAGAAACATTGATTTAAATAAAAATATTGCAGGCGGGAGTGCAATAACTGAAATATCTAAGAAACTCTTGTTGTCATTTTATTATAATGTATGCAAGGTACAGTGGCCGATTGAGGGACAAGTTCAAGTGTATTACGGGGACACTGATTCACTCCTGTTAAAAGTCAAAACTGAAAATCTATTGAATGGTTTGGAAAATGGTGAGTACATTAGCTCACGAATAGACTACACTAATTTGGATGAATCCCGCTACCCAGAGCTAGTGAAACGCCAGGCCCCAAATCAATTGTTAATGTTAAAATCTGAAACGGGTAGCGATCTGATATCCAGTGGTGTGTTTCCTGGACCGAAGGTATACTGTGTGGAAACGCACAACAAGGATATCAAACAAGTTTGCAAGGGGGTACCTACACACTTTGTAAAAAACAATTTCGACATGAGTGTGTATAGAAACTGTGCGGAACGTAGTTTAGTCCCAAAAGCGAAAGTCATGGCGATTCGCTCTTTACAATTTAAAAACTACACAGTTAGAGTTGAGAAAAACGCCATGTCGGCCATATCGGACCAAGTCTATGTACTTGAGGATGGTGTGAAGGTACTACCACACGGTCATTATTTAATTTCAGACCGAGTTGAATGTATAGAGCACAGAAAACAACTCGGTCTAGAAAAATTAACTTAAATTCATTTAAAAAAAATTACAAATTAGGTGGGAGGATTTTTTGGGTAATGGGTGTTTTTAAATTTTTTTTTTCTATATAACAAACAATTTTCAATGTGTGTGTGTGTGTGTGTGTGTGTGTGTGTGCCAGGCAGGTCAATTTCCACTATTTAATGCAAGCCCCCGGCCCGCCACAGCGGGCCCCGCTTCCCGTCCCCACGGCGCTTCCGGTGGCACTTCCCGTGGCGCTTCCCGTCCCGCTGCAGCAGGCCCCCGCTTCCCGGTCGTCGCAGCGGCCGCCCCCGGGGGTTGGGGGAACCCCATTTAAAATACTTAAATAAAAAGTGATATTATTTTAAGTGCATTATTCATTAAATGTTGTATGTTTTATAAATAAATTAAAAAAAAGTGTATTTATTAAAGTGTTTTTTCTAGTGCCTATGTAAATGTTGTATTTTTTATTATAAATAAATTAAAAAGTGTATTTTTTCATATTTAATGTGCTTTTTTCAATGTAGTATTTTTTAAGTGTTGTTACTTTTATTCGTATAAAAAAAGAAAATATGATTCTTTATTCGTCTTCTTCTTCTTATTATTCTTGAACGGACTAGTAGTAGTAGGGAAATTATTTAGTCATTAGACAGCTATAGTCTACAGTTAGTTGTCTAGGTGAACTGTTGAAGGGAACATGTATCAATTTAAATCACCATTCAGATCGTTTCTATGTGGACCGTCAATGTCAGGCAAAACAACACTCTTAACTAAAATAATTAAAAATTGCGATAAAATGTTTGTGGAAAAGCCGAAAAAAATCTACTACTGTTACAGTATTTGGCAGGAGTCATACGATAAAATAAAAGCAATTGGCACGACGGGATTGGTTCAGATACAATTCACACAGGGACTTGATGTTTTCAGCATTATTGAACCAAACTCTTGGCTGATTATTGATGATCTGGCTGAATCTATTGAACAATGGTCCCAGGAAATGCTACAACTGTTCACTGTTCGCTCTCATCATGAACAGATTTCCGTTACTCTGGTTCTACACAATCTCTTTCATCAGAGCAAATGTATGCGAACACTTGCATTGAACTGCACCTACTATATCATCTACAGAGTTGTTCGTGATTCTAGCTTGCTAATAACTCTCAATAAACAGATATACCCCGGCGCCCCTAAATTTCTGCTCTCAGCATACAATCAGGCAACTAATAAACCCTACGGCTATATCCTATTGGTTCTTAATCAAAATACACCCGATGATCTGCGTGTGGTCACAGATATTTTTGACAATGAAATTACAGGATATCTCCCCGCGAACACTAAAAAGACCTATTAGTTGCTATCATGACACTGAAGAAACTACATGAAAATAGACATTTATTTTAAGTTCTAAGCACTTCAAAACCCTCGGTTAGGAAAGCCATACTCAAACATGGTATTGACAATGATTTCATTAATCTAATATCTGAACTTTGTTTAAAATTGACCGAGGGTAATGTTCAACTGCCAGAAGTAGTTAAGCAACAGGCAAAGCAACATCGTTCCATTGTACGTACATTGGCCTCTAAAAGGAAAGGAAAGAATTTTAAAAAGAAACGACTTCTTCAGGCGGGCGGTAGCTTTTTCACACTTTTACTGCCAATAATTGCAGGACTTGTAAACAGTTTTCTCTAGAGAATGGCAAAACCCTATAAATTGACTCCAACAGAACTCGCTATCTCACCCGTGGAACACTTTTAGAACAATCTGAGTAAATTCATTGATAATGAGAATATTGAGGATGATACAAAACTGCTTTTACTTCAAGATGCACTTCGCCGAGTGGACAAACATAAGCCCTATCGTGCGAAGGCCACTGGTATTGATCACAAAAAAGAATCATCTCCTCAGGATTCTGCTGCTGGAACACAATTAAAGAAGGAGGAATTGGATTCAATTGTATTTAAAATTGGAAATCTAATGCCCCACTCATATCGTGAACAAAGTAAACGACTCCTAACCTATCTCATGGAAAGTGGTCAAGATCATATTCAAGTTGATGGCAATGGGAAAGATATTATAATTCAGGGCAAGAACTATAATCTACTTGATTTAATCTATGATTTGATTACAAATCATAAAGGACTGTTATCATTTGACACTCATCTATACAACTTTCTAAATATATTAAACTTCCCCAAAGGTCTTATTAGCAATAGACAAATTCTAAAAAAATTAAATGAACATGCACCATCATCATCATCAACAACACCATTAAAATATGAGGAGGAAGAAGAAGAAGAAGAAGAAGATTTTAAATCAATCTTGGAAAATACTAGCACACCTAGTGGAAAATTGACAATGGTGGCGAGGAAAAAGCGAAAACGTATCAAGTCACCATCACCCCCATCACCAACCACAACTAGTATACAAAATGGTAGCGGACGTTAAACTACGTGTTTACGTTCATAATGGTTGAAGTTCTGAAAGGTGTTTATGAAAATATTGGTGAAGCGGGGAGTTTAAGTTCCCCCACCACTCTTTCCAAAGTCACTGGTGTTCACACTAAAAGTGTACAAGACTATCTACAAAATGAATCAAGTTACACTATGAATCATAGACTTCGTGCTAATCATTATCGAAAAACTAAAGCCTTTTTCCGATTGCATATAATGCAAGCAGATCTCCTAACTCTAGATGAGATTCAACAACGTCACAATACACCGTACAAGTACATTCTACTTGCAATCAGTGTTTATAGTCGTTATGCATATGCAATTCCATTGCGATCATAGAGAGGCGTTGAAGTTGCTCAGGCTATAGAAAGTATTCTCGAACGGGATTCGTATAAAAAAAATTCAAACGGATCGCGGTAGTGATTTTGTTAATCCCCATGTTGCAAAAGTACTAGGGAAATATAGTACACTGCTCTATCATAGTCATAGTCCTATAAAGGCTGCATTGGCCGAACGATTGATAAGAACTATTCGACTTTTAATTTCAAGATATTGTACATTGAAAAATACACCGGCTTTTATTCATGATTTAGATAAAATCATGTTGATCTATAATCAACGACTTCATCGATCATTGTCCAACTCAACCCCAACGGAAGTTCATCATTCTGATCATGATACAATTGACACCTTTCTTAAACAATATTCCAATGAAACGATTGTCAAGAAGAAAAAAATTCAATGTTGGTGATACTGTTCGAATTAATAGAACAACTAATGTTTTTGAAAAGGGGAATTGCTTGTGGTCCACAGAACTTTTTAAAGTGCCAAAAATCCTAGACACTAAACCCATAACTTATGGTTTGCGCGATACCAAAGATGAAGAGATTCTCGGCGGCTTTTATGACTATGAACTAAAAAAAGTAAAAATAATAGTGAAATCTATCAGATTGAAAAGATATTAAAGACTCGTACTCGCAGGGGTAGGAAACAGTTACTTGTTCGGTGGCTAGGATACAACTCTGATTTTGATTCTTGGATCGGTGTTGAAGATATTGACAATGCCCAATGATTTCTATGTAACATTTATGTCCAACGTTTCCGATCCTCTCTACAACGACTTGAATACGATAAGTGATTTTTGGACAAAACTTTCCCCCGCCATCAAATTTGACGGTGCGTATGAAGTGGCTCTTGTCGACTGTATTCTCAAAAATACCTATGACATCCTGAGAAAGGATCGTGTGTATGATATGAAAGTTATACCATTCGATTGGTCACTCTTTGTCGACTATGAATGGGTTGAAGCACTTAAATCTAGCGAATATCCACATGTTAAATTGAAATATATTGAATACGATAATATGACAGATTTGTGTCGTACAATCAATTGGAAAATCTCATATCTTAGGAATGGTACATTCCATTTTAATTATTCATTGGAACACGATAGGATTTACATTACCTCACCTGTTGAGACTGAAATAATTATTCTCAATGATAATCTGAGAGACGTTCTTGGCTTTAAACAGAATCTGATCAATGGGAAAAATGCTGGCACCGTTTACGGGATGAATCAAATTATTTTTGCTGATTATCCACCTGGTTTTGCCTCGGACTCTTGCATATTTCTCTATGCATCCTTTGTGGAAACATCGAGAGTCGGTAATTCAAATGTCCCCCTCCTACGTTTTCTTGAACGAAAAACAACTCATGAACTCGTTCATCACTATAATATAAAGCATCTTCAGTATGGTCCTGTAAACACTTCGTATTTGGAACTCTGTCAGTTAACACTAAGAAGTGAATTGGGTGATCCTCTAGCAATAACAAAAGGCTTACCAGTGATTACATGTCATTTTCGACCCATTGTCGACGTCATCAACACCTAAAATGAATAATAGAAGAATTCCATTTGTCTGTCCCGATATCGATTGCTATGTTGGTGCTCTGAGTCCAAGTCAAATAGGCAATGGATTGGACTACTACAAGGGGCGTATTACAATGTCTGGCTATGGTCTTGGTAGCTGGTTTGCTAGGCTATTTCGTTCTGCACTACCCCTTGACAGAAAATATCTTGTACCTGCTGCATCAAATTTTGCTGCCTCAACACTACAGGACTGGGGGTCGGGCAAGAATTTCAAGGAGAGTGTTAAGGAAAATATTAGATCTTCAGCAAGAGCCGTTGATGAGCAATTAAAATCTTGGCAAAATGGGGAGGGATTGAAAAGGATGCTTGCGCGTCATTCACTCATCAATCTCCACCCAGGCGGGAAGCGAAGGACATCAACCAAGACTTTGAGGAATAAAACAAGGAAGACCAATAAGCAGAAGAAGGAAAAGAAAAAGACTGTTAGATCAAAGAAGGATTTCTTCTCTTAAGATGACTTATCTCCCCCACAAGGAATCATATCCATCAATTAGTTCCTCATTGAATCTATTCAATGCTGAAAATGTTGATGTCAGTGTCAAGTATGGCTACTATGAACAATTTCACCCCCAACAACCCCTCTCGGAAAATATATACTTTCAAATATTTTCCAATGAAGACTATTTCATTGATTTGTCATCAACATTTATTGATTTAAATGTTGCGGTGAAGAAAAAGTCAGATAATACAACTCCAACTGTTGCCGATGGTCTCTCCTACGAAAACTGTATTCTAGACAACCTGTTCAAATAAATTAATGTATTTATTAATGGAACATTGGTGAGCACTAGAAATAATTTATCCCACTATGCAAGCTACATACAATTTATGATGATGACACCAAAGGCATACAAGGAGTTGAGAGGACAATCATTGGGATATAAATATCCCAATGAATATCAGGTGTTGATACTGACGGCGAGTTGACTACTGCAGTGAGCCAGGAGTATCATCTGGTTGGAAAATTAAATCATGAGATATTCAATATATCCCAACTGCTACCCCCCAATGTCAAGATTGACATAAAGTTACAGCTGGCCCCATCAAATTTCATTTTGAGAAAAACACTTCCTGCAGCACCCGATGCAAATGTCATTATCACATCGGCAATTCTCCACGTCCGAAAACAACAGGTTATGAGCTCTGTTGCATTGGCAGTGGAAAAGCTAAGAGCCAATGGCAACAACATTAAACTTCTTGTCCCCCATACGATCACCAATCAACGTCACATTGCCACCGGCTCTCGTAGTTATAGCGATTCATCATTTATCAATGGAGAAATCCCATCAAAATTGGCTTTGGCCTTTGTGAAGAGTGGCAGTGCCGTTGGATCCTGGACTGAATCCCCCGACGATTTTAATTTTTTTGGTCTATCTAGCCTTGTGTGCAAAGTGAATGGTATTCCACTGTAAACTCTATCATTTGACAAAAAATCCTATAGAACTCTGTACGAGTTGACCATGCAATCCCTAGATCATGACTCTCAACTATTTGAAAATGGAATAACCGATTCAATGTTTTCAAAAAATCATGGGGTAATTGTTTTGGACTTGTCGGGGACTCAGGATATGAGCATAGTACGAACAGGGAATGTACGTTTAGAGTGTACATTTGCCGATGCTTTGACTGAGAGTATCACGCTAATATCATTGAGTCAATTTGAAACCTATTGGGAAATCACACCCGACGGTAGTATTCTACTAGACCTAGCACCATGAACACAAACCAAATAATCAACGTATTTAGTATGGATCCATACATGTCCCAGTACAAGTCCTATTGTATACCATCGGACTTCATTGAAAAAAGTCCAAGTGTTAACAATACCTTAATCATTGTTAATAGCAGTCCATCGACTTTGAAGACCGGCCATTGGCTATGCATCTTTCAAACAGTGAAGAATATTGAATTTTTTGATCCTCCTGGCCTATCATATAAATTCTACACTCCATGCATCAGCAACTTTATTGAAAGCAGTGGGAAAACTATTATTCAAAATCAACGAAGAGTACAGGATTTAACGACTAAGACATGTGGCTTTCATGCACTACTCTCTTTCATGTTCAGAAGTCGTGGCTATACCTACAATCAATTTCTCGACATCTACGTTGACTTACCTCGATTGAATGACTTTCTAGAGGAAAATATACTTACAAGCGTATTTAATATTGATTTTAGTGCCCTACGAATAAAATGTTCTAAAAATGTATGTGAAATTGTTTATTAATAAATGATAAAAATTTATATACATGATAAAAACGACTTTTCTACTCTTTAGATTTCATCTTCTACTAGGTATAGGTATTTGTCGACAACAACTAATGCAGGTAGATTATCTGAATTCACAGTGTACTGATCCTGATGTGTTGCAATGTCAGGGTCACATTTTCTACAGTAGAGCGTAACTTCACTCTTGTCATATCTCTTTGTATAGTCAATGATACTATTCTCATTCATTCTATAGAATTCACATGTTTCAATTTGCTTATTTGAAGCAATTTCACAAACAGTGTCCTCAAGTGTCGAATCACATTCCGTCACAGCCAAATAAAAATCAGTTGGCCTATAATCATAACACCCATTGTCTTCACAACGATGACGTAGAAATCATATTCTTTTGTTGTTCCAACAGTTGAATCGCTGACCCGGCTCCTCCTCCCAGAACAATCTAAAACCACGACGATACCAATCTCGTAGCAATAAACTAAATCACGCTTAGGATTCTTTCCAATCATACCGAAATATGTATTCTCCCACTGATTACATTTATCATAGTGGCAATTGGAGCATAGGTGGCCTCTAGGATGAGAGTCACACACCTCTTCAAGACAGGACTTACAACCCTTAATTTGTACAGCATATCCTTTATGCAGTTTACACGGGTTGCATAATCTACACTTTTCATCGTACTCATCAATCATTGTGCAATTCTCACATGATGACCAGATGCCCAGTGTGTACATACATAGCGGACATGTGTGGAACATTTTTTCATGTGTTGACACTCTCACTGCCACAATGAAACTGAGCTAGCAACAACAACAAATTATCTGGGATAGAGAGCGAGGAGTAAATCATCCTTGAACGCCATCTTTCTCATGAAAAAAGTCCTAAATTTCTAAACTAGTGTTTAAAAGCATATCCAGAATATCATTTTGCCGTGTCGTGATTAATATATCAATAAATTGTGTAAATGCATTTGGGCCACGACGTAGAAGCTTCATGCAATACTCTAATGACGGAGAATCACTTTTCATTATATCGACAAGCATTCCCTGAGAAAATATCTTCCTTTGAATAGACAGCTCTAGAAAATCATCATCTAGAATCAAACGTTTTTCCATAAGCACTAGATTCCCCATGATTCGCTCTTTCTCAAATCTATCCATTATTAGAGTCCTAACACTCTCACAACCAACTTCAGACTAACCAGAATTTTTTCTACTCTAAAAAATATACGCTAGTCTACTATAGAAATAAAAATACCTTTCATTTAGAAACAATTTTATCGAGCATAATTACAACAATAATATTCACTGATGAATTTTGTTCTCATTAATATATTTCGCTAGCATATCTAAAGCTGCCTGAAGTCTATTTATATGCACAATATTCAGTTTTGCAGCAAAACATAGTTGCTCCTCCTGCTTAAATTTTCTTAATGATATCACATATCTAGCATACATATCGTCCCATTCAAGGCATAGTTTACAATCTCTGGTTATTTCCACAGCCAGATTGGGTACTCGTATATCGTTGCTGCTGCTGGCTCCAGCATCAATCTCCAATAATGTAAATGTACCGCTCATTTTCTCTACTAATATCCTCTCAAATAAACTATTCTCTCTGAATTCAATTCTCTTACTAATATGAATTGCAATGAAAACCATTCCTTTTATTCAAATCCAATCACCAATCAAGCTATCGTATATTGAGCAACCTCCGCTGTCTCTGATTGGCCCTAAAAAAAGGGTGTTGCCTCAAAAACCAGTCTGGTTGTCTTATATAACCTTGACTATAGTTCCAAAACATGATTGGCCACTTTGTAGGTAAAGGATTGGTCGCTTTTTACAATGCGTACGTCAAATGACACTGCATATTCTTGTGCAATTCCTTGTGTAATTCCATGTGCAATTAGGACCTTATATATGGATACTACTAGCGCTAGCTGCATGCTAGGGGAACACAAGAGAATCGAGAGGTTTCTGAAACTCTCAACAGTTTTCACTGTAAATTAGAGTAAAATCTGTGATTAGAGATCTTTTCATTCAGTTTATATAGGCCTGGCACTTATTTGTGTAACTTTCAAGCCACAATCTAAAAGGTAGTAATGCAATGTATAAATTATACAAAATTATGGCACTTATTTGTGTAACTTACAAGCCACAATCTAAAAGGTACCTTTATGCAACGAAATTTTGGTAACAGTGCAGTTCATGTCTTTTTCTGAAATAAACAAATTCTATTTCTTGAATTTTTGAGTCTCTTCAAGTTTTAGAGGTGTCCCTGCCCACACTAAGGCCTGGATGTAGACCTAGGCCAAACAATTAGTTTGCTGATTCTTATGGTTTTGTATTCACTTTGTTCTTTTTTTCTCATCAGTGGTTCATCAGTCAGGGCTAATTAATATCTCACCAGGGCTATAACTATCTCATTAATAGTTGGCTGGTAGGGCTGATTTATAAAAAAAAATAATCAGTAAATTCTGTCTTTAGCCTTGGGATATAGCCAGGGCTAATATATATCTCATCAGGGGTTTAAATTTCTCATCAATAAACCGCTAATATGGTTGATAAAAAAAAACATCAGCATACTTTGTGCTTAGCCCTGGACTATAGCCAGGGCTAATATATATATCATCAGGGCCATAACCATCTTATAAATAGTTGGCTCATAAGGCTAATGTTGAAAAACCCCAACAAACTTTGTGTTTAGCCTTGGGCTATAGCCAGGGCTAAATGGATGAGACTGGAGATATCTAATTATTAGAGCCTTTATGAACGTAATGAAGTACTAATTTTGCTATCATAGTCTTAAGTTCAGAACAAGACATACACTGGACTGATACTGAAGTTTCGCATGAAAGTCCAGTTGTCTCGCGTAAAAGTTTCAAGCTACATTGCGAAAATAAAATAAACTGAAACCGTAATGCACAGTGTTTCAGTGTCAGTAAACTCCCCAATAGCTTTCAAATTTCGTTTAAAATGTGCGAGCTAACACGTTGTAAAATATTGGTTTATTGATATTCCTATGAAATTATGGCAAAGTTACTCAGGTGCTACTCAGGGTTGACGACCAAAAAATTTGTTTTCATTCAGGATCAATAACAATTTGGTTTGTTCAGAGAAAATAAAAATTCTCGACTTATTCAATTATTTCTGATCTTTGGTAATGATTGCTCTCAGGATGTACATTTTAGTGTACAATACAGTTAGACCCCGGCGCCGCGCCGGCGGATCGATCGAATGCCGCCGACGAGAGGCCCGGTCGAAGGCCGCGGAAGTGTCGTAACGCCACCGGCGCGCCGCAGGCACGCCGCCGCCGGCAGAGGCGGCGGCGTTCGGTCGACTTTAAATTATTTTTACGGCAATTCTTTATTGCGTCAACCGCAAAGTCGGAGCTTTTCCTTCTCGTGTGGTTTAGTATTTCGATTTTCCTGATTAGAAATCAAGCAGAGCTTGCACTATCCCCGAATTTTCGGGTATTTCCCCGAAAGTCTATGCGTCACCTCGAAAAAAAATTTGGTCCCCCAAATCCCCGAAAATCACGCAATCACGGTGCCACCTCTAGTGATTTATCACCAGTGACTTTCCCTGCCAAATATTACTTTGTATACCATAATTCTTCACTGCTCTCTTGTTCATTAATTTTCGTCTCTTTTGTTACTTTGCATAAAAATCAGACATATGCAATATGCTATTGCAAATATTGCAATATACACAGTTCTTCATATGTTGACAAAAAAAGTATAGTCTTTATGAAATGAGTTTAAATCAATTCGAATGCAGTTTCCCAATCGCTATTTCTTACATCATTCGTAGTCAAGAATTTTATTTTCAAGTTGAATAGAATTATAGAACGCATTCACTACTATACAGCTTCAGCCTTTTGTTGGATTTTGAAATTTACAGCCGACAGATTGTTTCTACAGCTGAATTGTAAGTTTGCAGATTTTTTTTTTTTGCTGTTTTTAGATAAGATTTTCTTCATGTTTAATGCTCAATTATTGAACACCTCATAGAAAATACAATCTTCTTTCTGGAATATTTTTACCCCCCCCCCCAAAAAAAAAAAAAAAAAAAAAAAAAACAGCCTTCGGTTGAGACAACATTTAGCTATAGACTAAGCTATGTACAAGGTTGGGGAATTAAAGATTGAACCGTAAGTTACCCCAAAAATATGATTCATAAATAAATTGTAAATTATTGCCTATAGGGGAGGGGGATAGGGGGCTATCATTTTTAAATGATAATACCTCATTTTTTTTTTTTTATTGAAAGTAGGGATGCCAAAAAGATAATGATTTTTTTCATTTAAAGTGGAGACAGAAGAAAATGATATCAAATTCCCTGGGAAAGCATTGAAATATTTTGATAGACCCAGGGCCCCCCATTAGGACTTGTTCATTGTCTTGGGTATTTTGCGATTTCTCATAGGCTACTGGCCTAATTTGGCTTTTGTGTGTGCTCCCTTTTAATTCGATTCTTTGGATCTTATGGAATGCCATGGCGAATCTATCACTCAGTTTTCCAATAATTTGAGGTATATCTGAATAATTTCGACATTTTTTTTTGTTGTCTTTGTACCCCTTTACTCATACCCTCAATTTTTTTTTTCAAGGAACACTAAGCTGTTTAACGTTATTTTGCGTGTTTGTTTGAAACATATAGTGACCTTGTTAATTATTCAGTAAATTATTTTTCTAATGAAAGCTGAGACGGTATCCTATCAAGGTGGTATCCAGAGGGGGGGGGGGTAGGGAAGTATTATATTTAAATGATAATATCTCGAAATTTTATTCAATGAAATCAGGGATCCCAAAAAGTTCATTTTTTTTTAATTTAAAGCAGAGACGGCATCCTATCAAGGTGGTATCCAGAGGTGGGGGGAGGGGGGTATTCAGCTATCATATTTAAATGATAATACCTCGATTTTTTTTTAAAGCAGGGGTGCCAATAAGTCAATTATTTTTTTTATTTAAAGCAGAGACGGTATCCTATCAAGATGGAATCCAGAAGGGGGGCATAGGGAGTTATTATATTTAAGTGATAGTACCTTGATTTTTTTTTATTGAAAGCAGGGATGCCAAAAAGTTGAAAAGTTGACAAAATTAACAAGATTTTTGTGAGATATACTTGATGCAGCACTTGCATGGTTTTATCGTCCAAAGGGAAAGGGACATATGCGTCCAATCCGGTTTTTTTTCTATTGATGAAACGGGTTTACTTTGAAAACATTCATTCATATGTACCAGGCAGATTCACACTAAATTGGTGTGACGAAAGCGATATCGACATCCCCACCTAACGTTGCGCTCGAGTAACAATGGCGCCCTTGGTCCAGTGCCCAAGTTACATTAAAAGGCCAGGTCATAATAAAAGCTTTCAATTTGGGAGGTTCAAGGAGGAGTCTTTGACAGTCTTATGACCTCAGGGTACTAGATGTTGCAACGTTCTTACGTATCTACAGTGGTTTAGAAAATTCGATCACCCCACAAATGATTACCAAAAATATGCACAAATGTAACATTTGGAATATTATAACACTTTTTTCAAAGCTTTGAAGAAAAGCAAAAAAGTCTAAATACCCCTAACTACACTTGAAAGCTATTTTAAAAAGAAACTCTTTGGAGATTTCCATGGAAATGACCATAGCAGAAGCTTTGAGCCTGGGTGGGAATCAAAGAGGAGTCTAAGTATTTTGACCACAGGTGACTTATTGTTGCGACTTCCTTAAATTTGGTAATTCTTGTGAGCATTTGGATATCAAAGCTTAAACTCAATAACTGATACTAAGTGTCCTAACATTTTGCTTGGATTAAAAGTGACGAACTAGGATGATCATTTCAACATCTTCCTGGAGCTACTTCAGTCTGCATATTATTTCATTTAATTACACTTAAAACGGATGAGCTTTTCATTTTTTACCTAAGGAAATAGCTGGCACTTCATTTTTCTTCATAGCGAATAAACTATTAAGTGTTTTTTGTGTCATTGTAATTGAAGTGTTCTCATGTGAATCGTTCATCATGTATTTTTCAATTTGATAAATTTATTCCTTTTAGATACAGTTTATAATTTGACTGATATTAGGTATTTATCAGTTTATAATTTGGAATGAATCCCCAAAAGAAAAAATGAATAATATCCAAAAGAGCAGCCAAAAGCGATAAAAAAGCAGCAGTTCAGCCTTAGCCTACATGACATAATATATTCTATAAAGAAGCCAAAAAAAACTTTAAAATGAATTTTCTTTAAATTGTAATTAAAAATCAGTTTTTAATACAAGAAGGCTTCTTAGGAATCCAAAAGAGCAAAAAAAAAAACAAAAAAACAATCAATATCAAAGTCGCACATTTCAACTGTTTTAAATGTGACAAAACAGATATAGGCAAAGGGCATTATGAAAAAATTAAGCTTCTAAGTTCAAAGTTATATTCAAAGTTTTTACCCAGATAACTGACGAATTGTGTGATACGGTATTTGAAGTTTTATATGCAGTAATGCTCGATGAAAAAAACTACTAATTTTGATAATTATTTATGTTAAGAATACATAGCGAATAGATACTTCAACTACTCGTATTATGCAAGGATTCTGAAACGCCACAGCCATTTCGTTTCTACCAGATTTCTACTTCTCTTGATGAATAACGAAGAAGACCAGTTTCCAGCCAGCGACTTGTGAATTTTTGATCTCATGAATAGGCTCGAATCTGTTGTGAATTTAAGCTGTGATTTGAGAAAGACTGATGAAAACATTAATGTTTGCGGTCAACATTGATCGCGCCGGCGGCGCGCCGGCGGCGTCTTACCGGTGGCGCGGCGCGGCGTGCTGTTTTTTGCCCCGCCGCCGCCGGTCTTCCCTCATCGGCGCGGCGCCGGTCTTCCCTCATCGGCGTGGCGCCGGGGTCTAAATACAGTGTGTAGAAAAAGAAACGATTTTCCATCTTCGGGAAACAAAACTAACCGAAATTTCAAGTAGCTTGTAATTAATTTGCAACACAGAAAAAAAACATTAAAACAATAATTAAAAATTAAAGATAACTGCAAAAATAATTTCACTTAATATCTAATTCCAATTGTTCTCAAAAATTTGCACCAAAAAGTTTCTGCTAGCTCGCAGAATCAGATTTGTAAAGTAGTAAATGAGTATTTTTCCAACAATTTGCAAAAACGTATTAATTGTTCGGGCAAGTTTTAAAGTGGGAAAATCAAGATTCAAACTAGCATTTCAAACCTCAAATAATTATTTTGATGAAACACGAAGCTGTTCCGCAGAAATCGTCAACAGATATTTCTCAAATGAAGAAATTTGCAAGTTTCATTTCAATTCTTGAAAGTTTTGAATTTTGTGTCCAAAAATCCAGCAACAGTTTGTCTCCAACAAAGCTTCGAATTGTTATAGAATTCTAATAATAAATCCTAGTAAAAAAAAAATTTCTGTCAGCAGGCGGAAACACAATTGTTATCAAGGCTGTTACTGTACTAACAAAATTTCTGTGAGGACGACAGCGACGCACTTTTTGATTGCATACATTTTTCTGGTTTTTCTAATATTCGTCTTTTACTAAGTCGAAGCAAACTCGAATGGCAGTGAAGTGTACTTGCGTCATAGGTATTAAAACGCTATGTACAGAACAGGGCATGTTTTTTGCGTCATAGATATTGGTTTTTTGCGTCATGTTTTGCGTCATAGATATTAAAACGCTATGTGCAGAACCGGGCATGTATAAAGGATTTTGAATGAGGGAGATACTGCTTCCAAAAAGTGCAGAAAAATTTGAGGATTTATAAGGAATCGAAGAGAACTGAGGAAAAATCGTAAAAATCTTCTTTCGAGGAAGTTTCGTTTGGGGTTTCAAGAGTTTCAAGGGTATCATAGGAGCCTAAATTGAAAAAAAAAGGTTTTTAAAAAAATATATTCTAGTAAACTTTATTTGTAAATATTAATTTTCATCCAGATTCAACAGAGAAAACAATTTCTAATTATGTAATTTCTAACAATTTCTAACAATTAATAACAATTTCTAACCATTTCTTAACAATTTCTAACAATTTCAGTATATAAACAATTCTAAAAATTATGCTAAGTAACTATAAAGAATTTTGAAAATGAGCCCGAAACTCCTAAAAAATGACGTCAAACTCAGTCGAAAGATACAACAAGAAAAACTATACCTTTGCACAAGTAGCATTAACAAGTCTCTTTTCGTGTTTCATTTTTATTCCAAATGGGTAACTATATCGAGCCAGTGATCGTAGAATATTAGAAGAAGGCTCATTTGAATGGAAATACATTATTGTAAAAGCCTTAGAAACTTATAAGGGGGCTCATTTAAGTTGGAATTAAACTTTCTAGTACCCTTTTTATGTCACAAAGGAGACAAAAATTACATTAAAGAATGTAAAAATTCTGAGATAGTCAATCGATCAAAAACTATTTAATGGCTGTATTAGCTGTATCACACATAGTATCCAAACTGCTTCCATGTAAATATATATTTGCATCAAAAATTATATTTTAATTTACATAAAAAAATATATTTGTATCAAAAATGTATATTTGCATCAAAAATTAAATAAACAATCTTTTGCTTTATGCAGTATAATTTTTAGAAAGTGTTTTTGATGGTTTGTTACTATATTTCTTGTTATTTTTCCCTATCTCTTAAAATGACAGTTTGAACCACAACTTTTTTTTTGTTGGTTCACAAGTATCTACCCCGAAACATCTTGTAATTATGGGAAATGTACATTTGTGGCGATTGGACACAGGTTGTCGATTGTGCAATCCAGCATTTTCAAAGATTTAAAGTAAAAATATTCTTCCCACGATTAACATTTTGGCAAAAAAGAAAGAATAATACCACAAAGGTACCAGAAAGATTTGTTTTCTTCCCGTGAAGATACAAAGGTTGCAAACAAAATAAAACACCAGTTAATACTTATGACAAAAAAAATTGCGTGACAAAACGAAATAATTTGAAAAAGAGAAATTTTTAAACACTAATATGTCGAAGAAAAAAAATAATCTTTTAAGTTCATGTGCATCAGTTGAAGAGATGGCTTATAGTGCTAGACAAAATTCAGACAAATTTATTTTATTTACTAATAATTACAAAGTAAACTATAAATACACACAACCACTCGGGGAAGGCTCAAAAAGCCTGAAGGTAAAAAAAAAAAAAGAGGAGAAAATAGCAGAAAAAAAGCCTGAAGGTCATAGAGTTATTTGTTTTATTTTAATTTATAATTCTATTTTAGTAATTAATACAATAAGTTCTTAATGTTTAGAGCGATTTGATTTCTGACATATTTTATTTGAATTCTTGGTAGTTGTCGGTTATTGGAAACACACTCAAGAAGTGAAGTTAGGTTAATCCTAATGATAAATAACAAAACATGATGATAACATAGTACTTTCGAAACAAAATTACGGAAACCTAGCCTAATCAAGCCTAACCCAACGCAACCTCTCCTAACCTCAACCCCCACCCCTAATGTGTTAGTATATAGCCCAAATTATACAAGTCCAATGAATTCTGTCGAAGTCCAATGATTGTATCATCCATTAGTTGCTTTTGTAGCTATGAAACCAGTTTTCTGAGATGTAACCTAAGCGTAATTCTTGAATGTATTTCCAATAACCGACAAGCTGTGTTGCCACACTTAGTAAAATTTTACTAAACTTAGTAAAAACGGACCCGAGTTAGTAAATTTAGTAAAGTGAGGCCAAATGTAGTAAATTTTTGAATATTTTCGAAATTTAGTAAGTTTTTTTTTAGTAAATTTGCCAGGAATATGAAAAAGAAATGTTTAATGATTTTTGTGCCAAGTTTCATTCTGTTGAACAAAATTTGCATATTTTTCTCTTCCTGAATTGATATTTTTATTATATGGCTTCAGTTTCTGTCCCTCCCACCTCTTCATTACCATCAGTATGTCGCGTGAAGCTTTGAAAATCTGAAGCGTGGTTACAACCAACAAGTTTCGTTTTTATTGAGGAATCAATTCAGCAGTCAGTAGTGTTATTTTTAGTGACAGTTTCGAATATAGTAATAGGCGTGTTCGAAATACAAGGGTGCATGGTCAATTTTTGCTCAAAAGTGGTGAAAAACAACTTGGTAAGTCCTCACGGGAGAGGAAAAACTGACTCATGAAGTATTTTGTTTTTATTTCATTGGGTAGACAGAAGCCGCAAACAATTGAGTCCCCCCCCCAAAAAAAAAATTACTTGTCTTTCTAATGAGTGTTTCCTCCCAACGTAGGTAAAACACATATTAGGCCTTTTATTGCGATGTGCATGGAAAAATGGTTCAAACATAGGGAACCAAGATAGCCTGTAGTCCAGGTGCCAATTGACAAAAATACGCTTATTTTCAGGTCCTCTGTCGTCATTACATATCTGTTTTATGCTACCTGGAGATTTTTCTATACAGTTTTTTTTTTTCAAGTTTGCAATGCTACCTGTTACATGGCTCCAGCAAGGCATGCAGTTTTAAGAAGAAAAATGAATTACTGGCAATAAAGTTATATAATAATTATTGCAAAGATTTGTATTGGAAACAATTATTCTATACTCCAAGAACAGGTGCCTCACCTGTTTACCTTAGGCTGTTCTAGTCACTCCTTGGTACTGTGCTCTTCTCACGCTTCAGTACTCTTACCTGAAAGAGTGAAACACTTTATTAGAGACCTAGTCAACTATATAGGGTTTATTCCAAAACCTGTCAAAGAGTATGAACAGTTTCAAGAGTTTACAAATATTGCCAAGCACAGGCTGCTGTCTATTAATGCAACACGATGGCTGTCTCTTGAAGCAGTGGTTTACAGGATTTTCGAACTGTGGAGTGCATTGGTTTTGTTACTGGGCGACCAATCTAACAGTGCTGTCACTGATAGAACTATTCGAGAGAAGGAAAGCCTGATTTACCGTTTCATGAACGATCCCTTCTGCAAAGCATATCTATATTTTCTGGCTTTCGTGCTGAAGAAGATCAATGTACTCAATCTGGAGTTTAAGAGCAGAGCAGAGCAGTTCCCGTTCACAGAATGTGAATAGCACCTTAACTAAATTTACCTTGCTGTTAAAGAGCTTTGTGAAGCCCAGCGTGACAGAAAGTGATGTACATGAGGAAGTTTTGAAACTCTCCCTAGAGGATCAGACACTCCAGAGTTTAGTTCTTCCTTTGAGTGAATTGAACCTCGGTCCGTACACTGGGTGTCATTTGTTGCAGTCGTTTTCTGCTGAAGCTTGCAGAATCCTGAAAAAACTGCAGGTCATATTATGCAGAGCTGTGCAGGTAGAACACCAAGAGGCTCGACAGCGAAGATGAAACGCTCAGGAACCTCAAGTGCATTGATCCTGACGTTACTTTGAATGGTCAGAACACTAGTACCACTCACGGTTCAATTTCCGAATTGGTTGGGAATACTGATAGGAAAATTGAGGGAAAGAGAGACATCCTTCATGTGCAGTGGTCATAATTAGAATCTAGGACAGACTTTGTGAAAAATAGACTTAGTGACATTTTTAACCTGATATGCTCGGGAAAAATTTGCGGTTGATGAAGCATGGTAAGGAGAAGCCGATGTTTTATGATCTTTGCGAATTTATGTTGCAGCTGTGCTGTCTCCCCAATTCGTCTATTGAGTCAGAACGGTAGTTCTCATTTTGTCAAACATGAAGACAAAGCTTCAGAATCGGCTAAAGACGGAAACTGTTGCTGCGAGGAAGCGCACAAATAAATAGTGCGCAGAAAAAATGAAAATGGAGGAGTAGCAACATAGTCCATACCGCTGCAATTAGTGTCAACAATCTCAAGGCAGAAACAAGTTATGTCTTGACGGCAGTTTCTAGTTTTTCAGGCACCAAAACCTACCAATAGCAAAAAACTGCAGTCTACTCAGATAGTAAATTACTGTGTAATTTACGGAGCTGCACAAAGCAACAGAAGGAACGATGCATTCGAGGTTCTTGAGAGCTTCATTGGTGCCAGGACTGCATCCCCTAAGGAGATGGCAATAAAAGGCCGTCAAGGCCTGCTAGGCGGGTTGTCGCTCACATCAGTTTCTGGTACAATTTTTTCTCCCAACAAAATGCTGCAAGAGTGTTGAGACAACTGTTGCCCCTTTGAATTCACTTTTTGTAGGCGCGAACGGACAACTGTTGTCCGACGCGGTCAAGTCGGCAAGAAGTGATTTGAAAAAAACAGGATAGTATATTAGTAGTATGATAATAGGCACTACTGAACCTACAGGAAAACCTACAAGACCATGCACACTTTGAAACCTACTTTCAACCCTACAAGAATATGGAGTCAACATCCGCCAAGGCAGATTACCAGACCAATTGCACATGGAAACAGTTTGACATGTTTAGGGAGATTACGTTCCTTGGCACCTTTTCAGAGCATGTACTTATGCAACATGATTAAACACGCTTTTACAATCGGAACTCATTGATTGACATTTGCAAAAAAGGGGTAATTAGTGATTGGATAATTTTTTTACATGAAATCTCTGAATGAAATATTTTTGGAGCATGTACTTGACGATGGATAAAAGGGTTAAGGTGATTAGCAATTACGCTAATCTCTGAAATCTCTGAATAAAATATTTTTTGGGGGAGATGGGTTGATTGTGTACTGTATAATACACAAGTGATGTTTGGACAGTGTTGTCAATTCAAAATAGAGTTTAATGTTATAGTATACTAAATAGTTGATACTAAGAGAGATGTAGATGGCAAGAAAAGAATTTTAATAATGAAATTCGGAACAAACCCTAGAAATGCTTGCAAATCAAGTAGTAAGGTGTATGTGAGTACGAACCATCAAGGATCATAAGCACCAACGACCCTAACCAGCAGATACATCAACCCCCCCAAAGGTCCCTTACCCCCAAACTCGAAGGGTGCCCCCTCCCTCCAACTTTTTGCCCCCCCCCCATTTTTTTGATTTTTTTTAACATGATAATTTTTTCAACTTTTTTTTACATGTCTTCGAATGATATGAAACAAACTTAAATTTAGTAGTGTTTTGTTGTGGTTTATTATGTCACAGTTACATTCTCTTGATTTTTCAAAGTTCATTTTGAATTTCTTTCGTGAAATACAAGAGTTCGAAAATTTCAGTAGTGTTTTGTCGTGGTTTACCTTGTCACAGTTACATTCTCCTGATTTTTCAAAGTTCAATTTGGATTTCTTTCCTTGAAATGCAAGAGTTGGAATATTTCAGTAGTGTCTTGTTGTGCTTTACCTTGTCACAGTTACATTCTCTTGATTTTTCAAAGTTCCTTTTGGATTTCTTTCTTTGAAATGCAAGAGTTGGAATATTTCAGTAGTGTTTTGCTGTGCTTTAAATTGTCACAATTACATTCTCCTGATTTTTCAAAGTTCATTTTGAATTTCTTTCGTGAAATACAAGAGTTGGAATATTTCAGTAGTGTTTTGTCGTGGTTTACTATGTCACAGTTACATTCTCTTGATTTTTCAAAGTTCATTTTGAATTTCTTTCATGAAATACAAGAGTTGGAAAATTTCAGTAGTGTTTTGTCGTGGTTTACCTTGTCACAGTTACATTCTCCTGATTTTTCAAAGTTCAATTTGAATTTCTTTCCTTGAAATGCAAGAGTTGGAATATTTCAGTAGTGTCTTGTTGTGCTTTACCTTGTCACAGTTACATTCTCTTGATTTTTCAAAGTTCATTTTGGATTTCTTTCTTTGAAATGCAAGAGTTGGAATATTTCAGTAGTGTTTTGCTGTGCTTTAAATTGTCACAATTACATTCTCCTGATTTTTCAAAGTTCATTTTGAATTTCTTTCGTGAAATGCAAGAGTTGGAATATTTCAGTAGTGTTTTGTCGTGGTTTACCTTGTCACAGTTACATTCTCTTAGTTTTTCAAAGTTCATTTTGAATTTCTTTCGTTGAAATGCAAGAGTTGGAATATTTCAGTAGTGTTGTGTTGTGCTTTACCTTGTCACAATTACATTCTCTTGATTTTTCAAAGTTCATTTTGGATTTCTTTCATTGAAATGCAAGAGTTGGAATATTTCAGTAGTGTTTTGTTGTGCTTTACCTTGTCACAGTTACATTCTCTTGATTTTTCAAAGTTCATTTTGGATTTCTTTCGTGAAATGCAAGAGTTGGAATATTTCAGTAGTGTTTTGTCGTGGTTTATTATGTCACAGTTACATTCTCATAATTTTTCAAAGTTCATTTTGAATTTCTTTCATGAAATACAAGAGTTGGAATATTTCAGTAGTGTTTTGTCGTGGTTTACTATGTCACAGTTACATTCTCTTGATTTTTCAAAAATCATTTTGAATTTCTTTCATGAAATACAAGAGTTGGAATATTTCAATAGTGTTTTGTCGGGGTTTACCTTGTCACAGTTACATTCTCATGATTTTTCAAAGTTCAATTTGGATTTATTTCGTTGAAATGCAAGAGTTGGAATATTTCAGTAGTGTCTTGTTGTGCTTTACCTTGTCACAGTTACATTCTCTTGATTTTTCAAAGTTCATTTTGGATTTCTTTCGTTGAAATGCAAGAGTTGGAATGTTTCAGTAGTGTTTTGTTGTGCTTTACCTTGTCACAGTTAAATTCTCTTGATTTTTCAAAGTTCATTTTGAATTTCTTTCGTGAAATGCAAGAGTTGGAATATTTCAGTAGTGTTTTGTCGTGGTTTACTATGTCGCAGTTACATTCTCTTGATTTTTCAAAGTTCATTTTGAATTTATTTCATGAAATACAAGAGTTGGAATATTTCAGTAGTGTTTCGTCATGGTTTACCTTGTCACAGTTACATTCTCATGATTTTTCAAAGTTCAATTTGGATTTCTTTCCTTGAAATGCAAGAATTGGAATATTTCAGTAGTGTCTTGTTGTGCTTTACCTTGTCACAGTTACATTCTCTTGATTTTTCAAAGTTCATTTTGGATTTCTTTCGTTGAAATGCAAGAGTTGGAATATTTCAGTAGTGTTTTGTTGTGCTTTACATTGTCACAATTACATTCTCCTGATTTTTCAAAGTTCATTTTGAATTTCTTTCGTGAAATACATGAGTTGGAATATTTCAGTAGTGTTCTGTCGTGGTTTATTATGTCACAGTTACATTCTCTTGATTTTTCAAAGTTCATTTTGAATTTATTTCATGAAATACAAGAGTTGGAATATTTCAATAGTGTTTTGTCGTGGTTTACCTTGTCACAGTTACATTCTCTTGATTTTTTAAAGTTCAATTTGGATTTCTTTCCTTGAAATACAAGAGTTGGAATATTTCAGTAGTGTTTTGTCGTGGTTTACCTTGTCACAGTTACATTCTCTTGATTTTTCAAAGTTCATTTTTGGATTTCTTTCATTGAAATCCAAGAACTGGAATATTTCAGTAATGTTTTGTCGTGGTTTAACTTGTCACAGTTACATTCTCTTGATTTTTCAAAGTTTATTTTGAATTTATTTCGTGAAATGCAAGAGTTGGAATATTTCAGTAGTGTTTTGTCGTGGTTTACCTTGTCACAGTTACATTCTCTTGATTTTTCAAAGTTCATTTTTGGATTTCTTTCGTTGAAATGCAAGAGTTGGAATATTTCAGTAATGTTTTGTTATGATTTACCTTGTCACAGTTACATTCTCTTGATTTTTCAAAGTTCATTTTGGATTTCTTTCATTGAAATGCAGGAGGTGGAATATTTCAGTAGTGTTTTGTCATGGTATACCTTGTCACAGTTACATTCTCTTGATTTTTCAAAGTTCATTTTGGATTTTACATTCTCTTGATTTTTCAAAGTTTATTTTGAATTTCTTTCGTGAAATGCAAGAGTTGGAATATTTCAGTAGTGTTTTGTTGTGGTTTACCATATCACAATTACATTCTCTTGATTTTTCAAACTTTATTTTGAATTTCTTTCGTGAAATGCAAGAGTTGGAATATTTCAATAGTGTTTTATCGTGTTTACCTTGTCACAGTTACATTCTCTTGATTTTTCAAAGTTCATTTTGGATTTCTTTCCTTGAAATGCAAGAGTTGGAATACTTCAATAGTGTTTTGTCGTGGTTTACCTTGTCACAGTTACATTCTCTTGATTTTTCAAAGTTCATTTTGGATTTCTTTCCTTAAAATGCAAGAGTTGGAATATTTCAGTAGTGTTTTGTCGTGGTTTACCTTGTCACAGTTACATTCTCTTGATTTTTCAAAGTTCATTTTGGATTTCTTTCCTTGAAATGCAAGAGTTGGAATATTTCAGTAGTGTTTTGTCATGGTTTACCTTGTCACAGTTACATTCTCTTGATTTTTCAAAGTTCATTTTTGGATTTCTTTCGTTGAAATGCAAGAGTTGGAATATTTCAGTAGTGTTCTGTTATGGTTTACCTTGTCACAGTTACATTCTCTTGATTTTTCAAATTTTATTTTGAATTTCTTTCGTGAAATGCTAGAGTTGGAATATTTCAGTAGTGTTTTGTTGTGGTTTACCATATCACAATTACATTCTCATGATTTTTCAAACTTCATTTTGAATTTCTTTCGTGAAATGCAAGAGTTGGAATATTTCAGTAGTGTTTTGTCGTGGTTTACCTTGTCACAGTTACATTCTCTTGATTTTTCAAAGTTCATTTTGGATTTCTTTCCTTGAAATGCAAGAGTTGGAATATTTCAGTAGTGTTTTGTCATGGTTTACCTTGTCACAGTTGCATTCTCTTGATTTTTCAAAGTTCATTTTGGATTTCTTTCGTTGAAATGCAAGAGTTGGAGAATGTAACTGTGACAAGGTAAAGCACAACAAAACACTACTGAAATATTCCAACTCTTGCATTTCAACGAAAGAAAACCAAAATGAACTTTGAAAAATCAGGAGAATGTAACAGTGACAAGGTAAAGCACAACAAGACACTACTGAAATATTCCAACTCTTACATTTCAACGAAAGAAATTCAAAATGAACTTTGAAAAATCAAGAGAATGTAAAAATCCAAAATGAACTTTGAAAAAACAAGAGAATGTAACTGTGACAAGGTAAACCATAACAAAACACTACTGAAATATTCCAAGTCTTGCACTTCAACGATAGAAATCCAAAAATCAGCTTTGAAAAATCAAGAGAATGTAAGTGTGACAAGGTAAACCACGACAAAACACTACTGAAATATTCCAATTCTTGCATTTCAACGAAAGAAATTCAAAATGAACTTTGAAAAATCAAGATAATGTAACAGTGACAAGGTAAAGCACAACAAAACACTACTGAAATATTCCAACTCTTGCATTTCACGAAAGAAATTCAAAATGAACTTTGAAAAATCAAGAGAATGTAACTGTGACAAGGTAAAGCACAACAAAACACTACTGAAATATTCCAACTCTTGCATTTCAACGAAAGAAATCCAAAATGAACTTTGAAAAATCAGGAGAATGTAACAGTGACAAGGTAAAGCACAACAAGACACTACTGAAATATTCCAACTCTTGCATTTCAACGAAAGAAATTCAAAATGAACTTTGAAAAATCAAGAGAATGTAAAAGTCCAAAATGAACTTTGAAAAATCAAGAGAATGTAACTGTGACAAGGTAAACCACGACAAAACACTACTGAAATATTCCAACTTTTGCATTGCAAGGAAAGAAATCCAAAATGAACTTTGAAAATTCAAGAGAATGTAACTGTGACAAGGTAAACCATAACAAAACACTACTGGAATATTCCAACTCTTGCATTTCAACGAAAGAAATCCAAAAATGAACTTTGAAAAATCAAGAGAATGTAACTGTGACAAGGTAAACCATGACAAAACACTACTGAAACATTCCAACTCTTGCATTTCAAGGAAAGAAATCAAAATGAACTTTGAAAAATCAAGAGAATGTAACTGTGACAAGGTAAACCACGACAAAACACTACTGAAATATTCCAACTCTTGCATTTCGAGGAAAGAAATCCAAAATGAACTTTGAAAAATCAAGAGAATGTAACTATGACAAGGTAAACCACGATAAAACACTATTGAAATATTCCAACTCTTGCATTTTACGAAAGAAATTCAAAATGAAGTTTGAAAAATCATGAGAATGTAATTGTGATATGGTAAACCACAACAAAACACTACTGAAATATTCCAACTCTTGCATTTCACGAAAGAAATTCAAAATAAATTTTGAAAAATCAAGAGAATGTAAAAATCCAAAATGAACTTTGAAAAATCAAGAGAATGTAACTGTGACAAGGTAAACCACGACAAAACACTTCTGAAATATTCCAACTCTTGCATTTCAAGGAAAGAAATCCAAAATGAACTTTGAAAAATCAAGAGAATGTAACTGTGACAAGGTAAACCTTAACAAAACACAACTGAAATATTCCAACTCTTGCATTTCAACGAAAGAAATCCAAAAATGAACTTTGAAAAATCAAGAGAATGTAACTGTGACAAGGTAAACCAAGACAAAACACTACTGAAATATTCCAACTCTTGCATTTCAAGGAAAGATATTCAAAATTAACTTTGGAAAATCAAGAGAATGTAACTGTGATAAGGTAAACCACGACAAAACACTACTGAAATATTCCAACTCATGTATTGCATGAAAGAAATTCAAAATGAACTTTGAAAAATCAAGAGAATGTAACTGTGACATAATAAACCACGACAAAACACTGCTGAAATATTCCAACTCTTGCATTTCAACGAAAGAAATTCAAAATGAACTTTGAAAAATCAAGAGAATGTAACTGTGACAAGGTAAACCATAACAAAACACTACTGAAATATTCCAACTCTTGCATTTCAACGAAAGAAATTCAAAATGAACTTTGAAAAATCAAAAGAATGTAACTCTGACAAGGTAAACCATAACAAAACACTACTGAAATATTCCAAGTCTTGCACTTCAACGATAGAAATCCAAAAATCAGCTTTGAAAAATCAAGAGAATGTAACTGTGACAAGGTAAACCACGACAAAACACTACTGAAATATTCAAATTCTTGCATTTCAACGAAAGAAATTCAAAATGAACTTTGAAAAATCAAGATAATGTAACAGTGACAAGGTAAAGCACAACAAAACACTACTGAAATATTCCAACTCTTGCATTTCAACGAAAGAAATTCAAAATGAACTTTGAAAAATCAAGAGAATTTAACTGTGACAAGGTAAAGCACAACAAAACACTACTGAAATATTCCAACTCTTGCATTTCAACGAAAGAAATCCAAAATGAACTTTGAAAAATCAGGATAATGTAACAGTGACAAGGTAAAGCACAACAAGACACTACTGAAATATTCCAACTCTTGCATTTCAACGAAAGAAATTCAAAATGAACTTTGAAAAATCAAGAGAATGTAAAAGTCCAAAATGAACTTTGAAAAATCAAGAGAATGTAACTGTGACAAGGTAAACCCCGACAAAACACTACTGAAATATTCCAACTTTTGCATTGCAAGGAAAGAAAATCCAAAATGGACTTTGAAAATTCAAGAGAATGTAACTGTGACAAGGTAAACCATAACAAAACACTACTGGAATATTCCAACTCTTGCATTTCAACGAAAGAAATCCAAAAATGAACTTTGAAAAATCAAGAGAATGTAACTGTGACAAGGTAAACCATGACAAAACACTACTGAAATATTCCAACTCTTGCATTTCAAGGAAAGAAATCCAAAATGAACTTTGAAAAATCAAGAGAATGTAACTGTGACAAGGTAAACCACGACAAAACACTACTGAAATATTCCAACTCTTGCATTTCGAGGAAAGAAATCCAAAATGAACTTTGAAAAATCAAGAGAATGTAACTATGACAAGGTAAACCACGATAAAACACTATTGAAATATTCCAACTCTTGCATTTCACGAAATAAATTCAAAATGAAGTTTGAAAAATCATGAGAATGTAATTGTGATATGGTAAACCACAACAAAACACTACTGAAATATTCCAACTCTTGCATTTCACGAAAGAAATTCAAAATAAATTTTGAAAAATCAAGAGAATGTAAAAATCCAAAATGAACTTTGAAAAATCAAGAGAATGTAACTGTGACAAGGTAAACCACGACAAAACACTACTGAAATATTCCAACTCTTGCATTTCAAGGAAAGAAATCCAAAATGAACTTTGAAAAATCAAGAGAATGTAACTGTGACAAGGTAAGCCTTAACAAAACACTACTGAAATATTCCAACTCTTGCATTTCAACGAAAGAAATCCAAAAATGAACTTTGAAAAATCAAGAGAATGTAACTGTGACAAGGTAAACCAAGACAAAACACTACTGAAATATTCCAACTCTTGCATTTCAAGGAAAGAAATCCAAAATGAACTTTGAAAAATCAAGAGAATGTAACTGTGACAAGGTAAACCACGACAAAACATTACTGAAATATTCGAACTCTTGCATTTCAAGGAAAGAAATCCAAAATGAACTTTGAAAAATCAAGAGAATGTAACTGTGACAAGGTAAACCACGACAAAACAGTATTGAAGTATTCCAACTCTTGCATATCAAGGAAAGAAATCCAAAATGAACTTTGAAAAATCAAGAGAATGTAACTGTGACAAGGTAAACACGATAAAACACTATTGAAATATTCCAACTCTTGCATTTCACGAAAGAAATTCAAAATGAAGTTTGAAAAATCAAGAGAATGTAATTGTGATATGGTAAACCACAACAAAACACTACTGAAAGATTCCAACTCTTGCATTTCACGAAAAAAATTCAAAATAAACTTTGAAAAATCAAGAGAATGTAAAATCCAAAATGAACTTTGAAAAATCAAGAGAATGTAACTGTGACAAGGTAAACCATAACAGAACATTACTGAAATATTCCAACTCTTGCATTTCAATGAAAAAAATCCAAAAATCAACTTTGAAAAATCAAGAGAATGTAACTGTGACAAGGTAAACCACGACAAAATACTACTGAAATATTCCAACTCTTGCATTTCAAGGAAAGAAATCCAAAATGAGCTTTGAAAAATCATGAGAATGTAACTGTGACAAGGTAAACCACGATAAAACACTATTGAAATATTCCAACTCTTGCATTTCACGAAATAAATTCAAAATAAACTTTGAAAAATCAAGAGAATGTAACTGTGACAAGTTAAACCACGACAAAACATTACTGAAATATTCCAATTCTTGCATTTCAATGAAAGAAATCCAAAAATGAACTTTGAAAAATCAAGAGAATGTAACTGTGACAAGGTAAACCACGACAAAACACTACTGAAATATTCCAACTCTTACATTTCAAGGAAAGAAATCCAAATTGAACTTTAAAAAATCAAGAGAATGTAACAGTGACAAGGTAAACCACGACAAAACACTATTAAAATATTCCAACACTTGTATTTCATGAAAGAAATTCAAAATGAACTTTGAAAAATCAAGAGAATGTAACTGTGACAAGGTAAAGCACAACAAGACACTACTGAAATATTCCAACTCTTGTATTTCAAGGAAAGAAATCCAAATTGAACTTTGAAAAATCATGAGAATGTAATTGTGACAATGTAAAGCACAACAAAAAACTTCTGAAATATTCCAACTCTTGCATTTCAACGAAAGAAATCCAAAATGAACTTTGAAAAATCAAGAGAATGTAACTGTGACAAGGTAAAGCACAACAAGACACTACTGAAATATTCCAACTCTTGCATTTCGAGGAAAGAAATCCAAATTGAACTTTGAAAAATCATGAGAATGTAACTGTGACATGGTAAACCACGACGAAACACTATTGAAATATTCCAACTCTTGTATTTCATGAAAGAAATTCAAAATGATTTTTGAAAAATCAAGAGAATGTAACTGTGACATAGTAAACCCCGACAAAACACTACTGAAATATTCCAACTCTTGTATTTCATGAAAGAAATTCAAAATGAACTTTGAAAAATCAAGAGAATGTAACTGTGACATAATAAACCACGACAAAACACTATTGAAATATTCCAACTCTTGTAATTCATGAAAGAAATTCAAAATGATTTTTGAAAAATCAAGAGAATGTAACTGTGACATAGTAAACCCCGACAAAACACTACTGAAATATTCCAACTCTTGTATTTCATGAAAAAAATTCAAAATGAACTTTGAAAAATCAAGAGAATGTAACTGTGACAAGGTAAAGCACAACAAGACACTACTGAAATATTCCAACTCTTGCATTTCGAGGAAAGAAATCCAAATTGAACTTTGAAAAATCATGAGAATGTAACTGTGACAAGGTAAACCACGACAAAACACTATTGAAATATTCCAACTCTTGTATTTCATGAAAGAAATTCAAAATGATTTTTGAAAAATCAAGAGAATGTAACTGTGACATAGTAAACCACGACAAAAGACTACTGAAATATTCCAACTCTTGCATTTCAATGAAGCAAATCCAAAATGAACTTGGAAAAATCAAGAGAATGTAACTGTGACAAGGTAAAGCACAACAAGACACTACTGAAATATTCCAACTCTTGCATTTCAACGAAAGAAATTCAAAATGAACTTTGAAAAACTAAGAGAATGTAACTGTGACAAGGTAAACCACGACAAAACACTACTGAAATATTCCAACTCTTGCATTTCACGAAAGAAATCCAAAATGAACTTTGAAAAATCAAGAGAATGTAACTGTGACAAGGTAAAGCACAACAAAACACTACTGAAATATTCCAACTCTTGCATTTCAATGAAGCAAATCCAAAATGAACTTTGAAAAATCAAGAGAATGTAACTATGACAAGGTAAAGCACAACAAGACACTACTGAAATATTCCAACTCTTGCATTTCAACGAAAGAAATTCAAAATGAACTTTGAAAAACTAAGAGAATGTAACTGTGACAAGGTAAACCACGACAAAACACTACTGAAATATTCCAACTCTTGCATTTCACGAAAAAAATCCAAAATGAACTTAGAAAAATCAAGAGAATGTAACTGTGACAAGGTAAAGCACAACAAAACACTACTGAATATTCCAACTCTTGCATTTCAGTGAAACAAATCCAAAATGAACTTTGAAAAATCAAGAGAATGTAACTGTGACAAGGTAAAGCACAACAAGACACTACTGAAATATTCCAACTCTTGCATTTCAACGAAAGAAATCCAAAATGAGCTTTGAAAAATCATGAGAATGTAACTGTGACAAGGTAAACCACGATAAAACACTATTGAAATATTCCAACTCTTGCATTTCACGAAATAAATTCAAAATAAACTTTGAAAAATCAAGAGAATGTTCCTGTGACAAGGTAAACCACGACAAAACATTACTGAAATATTCCAATTCTTGCATTTCAATGAAAGAAATCCAAAAATGAACTTTGAAAAATCAAGAGAATGTAACTGTGTCAAGGTAAACCACGACAAAACACTACTGAAATATTCCAACTCTTGCATTCCAAGGAAAGAAATCAAAATTGAACTTTAAAAAATCAAGAGAATGTAACTGTGACAAGGTAAACCACGACAAAACACTATTGAAATATTCCAACTCTTGTATTTCATGAAAGAAATTCAAAATGAACTTTGAAAAATCAAGAGAATGTAACTGTGACACAATAAACCACGACAAAACACTACTGAAATATTCCAACTCATGTATTTCACGAAAGAAATTCAAAATGAACTTTGAAAAATCAGGAGAATGTAATTGTGACAATGTAAAGCACAACAAAACACTACTGAAATATTCCAACTCTTGCATTTCAACGAAAGAAATCCAAAATGAACTTTGAAAAATCAAGAGAATGTAACTGTGACAAGGTAAAGCACAACAAGACACTACTGAAATATTCCAACTCTTGCATTTCAAGGGAAGAAATCCAAATTGAACTTTGAAAAATCATGAGAATGTAACTGTGACAAGGTAAACCACGACAAAACACTACTGAAATATTCCAACTCTTGTATTTCATGAAAGAAATTCAAAATGAACTTTGAAAAATCAAGAGAATGTAACTGTGACATAGTAAACCACGAAAAAAACACTACTGAAATATTCCAACTCTCGCATTTCACGAAAGAAATTCAAAATGAACTTTGAAAAATCAAGAGAATGTAACTGTGACAAGTAAAGCACAACAAGACACTACTGAAATATTCCAACTCTTGCATTTCAAGGAAAGAAATCCAAATTGAACTTTGAAAAATCATGAGAATCTAACTGTGACAAGGTAAACCACGACAAAACACTATTGAAATATTCCAACTCTTGCATTTCATGAAAGAAATTCAAAATGATTTTTGAAAAATCAAGAGAATGTAACTGTGACATAGTAAACCACGACAAAAGACTACTGAAATATTCCAACTCTTGTATTTCATGAAAGAAATTCAAAATGAACTTTGAAAAATCAAGAGAATGTAACTGTGACATAATAAACCACGACAAAACACTACTGAAATATTCCAACTCTTGCATTTCACGAAAGAAATTCAAAATGAACTTTGAAAAATCAAGAGAATGTAACTGTGACAAGGTAAAGCACAGCAAGACACTACTGAAATATTCCAACTCTTGCATTTCAAGGAAAGAAATCCAAAATGAACTTTGAAAAATCATGAGAATGTAACTGCGACAAGGTAAACCACGACAAAACACTATTGAAATATTCCAACTCTTGTATTTCCTGAAAGAAATTCAAAATGATTTTTGAAAAATCAAGAGAATGTAACTGTGACATAGTAAACCACGACAAAACACTACTGAAATATTCCAACTCTTGTATTTCATGAAAGAAATTCAAAATGAACTTTGAAAAATCAAGAGAATGTAACTGTGACAAGGTAAAGCACAACAAGACACTACTGAAATATTCCAACTCTTGCGTTTCAAGGAAAGAAATCCAAATTGAACTTTGAAAAATCATGAGAATGTAACTGTGACAAGGTAAACCACGACAAAACACTACTGAAATATTCCAACTCTTGTATTTCATGAAAAAAATTCAAAATGAACTTTGAAAAATCAAGAGAATGTAACTGTGACAAGGTAAAGCACAACAAGACACTACTGAAATATTCCAACTCTTGCATTTCGAGGAAAGAAATCCAAATTGAACTTTGAAAAATCATGAGAATGTAACTGTGACAAGGTAAACCACGACAAAACACTATTGAAATATTCCAACTCTTGTATTTCATGAAAGAAATTCAAAATGATTTTTGAAAAATCAAGAGAATGTAACTGTGACATAGTAAACCACGACAAAAGACTACTGAAATATTCCAACTCTTGCATTTCAATGAAGCAAATCCAAAATGAACTTTGAAAAATCAAGAGAATGTAACTGTGACAAGGTAAAGCACAACAAGACACTACTGAAATATTCCAACTCTTGCATTTCAACGAAAGAAATTCAAAATGAACTTTGAAAAACTAAGAGAATGTAACTGTGACAAGGTAAACCACGACAAAACACTACTGAAATATTCCAACTCTTGCATTTCACGAAAGAAATCCAAAAGGAACTTTGAAAAATCAAGAGAATGTAACTGTGACAAGGTAAAGCACAACAAAACACTACTGAAATATTCCAACTCTTGCATTTCAATGAAGCAAATCCAAAATGAACTTTGAAAAATCAAGAGAATGTAACTATGACAAGGTAAAGCACAACAAGACACTACTGAAATATTCCAACTCTTGCATTTCAACGAAAGAAATTCAAAATGAACTTTGAAAAACTAAGAGAATGTAACTGTGACAAGGTAAACCACGACAAAACACTACTGAAATATTCCAACTCTTGCATTTCACGAAAAAAATCCAAAATGAACTTAGAAAAATCAAGAGAATGTAACTGTGACAAGGTAAAGCACAACAAAACACTACTGAATATTCCAACTCTTGCATTTCAGTGAAACAAATCCAAAATGAACTTTGAAAAATCAAGAGAATGTAACTGTGACAAGGTAAAGCACAACAAGACACTACTGAAATATTCCAACTCTTGCATTTCAACGAAAGAAATCCAAAATGAGCTTTGAAAAATCATGAGAATGTAACTGTGACAAGGTAAACCACGATAAAACACTATTGAAATATTCCAACTCTTGCATTTCACGAAATAAATTCAAAATAAACTTTGAAAAATCAAGAGAATGTTCCTGTGACAAGGTAAACCACGACAAAACATTACTGAAATATTCCAATTCTTGCATTTCAATGAAAGAAATCCAAAAATGAACTTTGAAAAATCAAGAGAATGTAACTGTGTCAAGGTAAACCACGACAAAACACTACTGAAATATTCCAACTCTTGCATTCCAAGGAAAGAAATCAAAATTGAACTTTAAAAAATCAAGAGAATGTAACTGTGACAAGGTAAACCACGACAAAACACTATTGAAATATTCCAACTCTTGTATTTCATGAAAGAAATTCAAAATGAACTTTGAAAAATCAAGAGAATGTAACTGTGACACAATAAACCACGACAAAACACTACTGAAATATTCCAACTCATGTATTTCACGAAAGAAATTCAAAATGAACTTTGAAAAATCAGGAGAATGTAATTGTGACAATGTAAAGCACAACAAAACACTACTGAAATATTCCAACTCTTGCATTTCAACGAAAGAAATCCAAAATGAACTTTGAAAAATCAAGAGAATGTAACTGTGACAAGGTAAAGCACAACAAGACACTACTGAAATATTCCAACTCTTGCATTTCAAGGGAAGAAATCCAAATTGAACTTTGAAAAATCATGAGAATGTAACTGTGACTAGGTAAACCACGACAAAACACTACTGAAATATTCCAACTCTTGTATTTCATGAAAGAAATTCAAAATGAACTTTGAAAAATCAAGAGAATGTAACTGTGACATAGTAAACCACGAAAAAAACACTACTGAAATATTCCAACTCTTGCATTTCACGAAAGAAATTCAAAATGAACTTTGAAAAATCAAGAGAATGTAACTGTGACAAGTAAAGCACAACAAGACACTACTGAAATATTCCAACTCTTGCATTTCAAGGAAAGAAATCCAAATTGAACTTTGAAAAATCATGAGAATCTAACTGCGACAAGGTAAACCACGACAAAACACTATTGAAATATTCCAACTCTTGCATTTCATGAAAGAAATTCAAAATGATTTTTGAAAAATCAAGAGAATGTAACTGTGACATAGTAAACCACGACAAAAGACTACTGAAATATTCCAACTCTTGTATTTCATGAAAGAAATTCAAATTGAACTTTGAAAAATCATGAGAATCTAACTGTGACAAGGTAAACCACGACAAAACACTATTGAAATATTCCAACTCTTGCATTTCATGAAAGAAATTCAAAATGATTTTTGAAAAATCAAGAGAATGTAACTGTGACATAGTAAACCACGACAAAAGACTACTGAAATATTCCAACTCTTGCATTTCACGAAAGAAATTCAAAATGAACTTTGAAAAATCAAGAGAATGTAACTGTGACAAGGTAAAGCACAACAAGACACTACTGAAATATTCCAACTCTTGCATTTCAAGGAAAGAAATCCAAAATGAACTTTGAAAAATCATGAGAATGTAACTGCGACAAGGTAAACCACGACAAAACACTATTGAAATATTCCAACTCTTGTATTTCCTGAAAGAAATTCAAAATGATTTTTGAAAAATCAAGAGAATGTAACTGTGACATAGTAAACCACGACAAAACACTACTGAAATATTCCAACTCTTGTATTTCATGAAAGAAATTCAAAATGAACTTTGAAAAATCAAGAGAATGTAACTGTGACAAGGTAAAGCACAACAAGACACTACTGAAATATTCCAACTCTTGCGTTTCAAGGAAAGAAATCCAAATTGAACTTTGAAAAATCATGAGAATGTAACTGTGACAAGGTAAACCACGACAAAACACTATTGAAATATTCCAACTCTTGTATTTCATGAAAGAAATTCAAAATGATTTTTGAAAAATCAAGAGAATGTAACTGTAACATAGTAAACCACGACAAAACACTACTGAAATATTCCAACTCTTGCATTTCACGAAAGAAATCCAAAATGAACTTTGAAAAATCAAGAGAATGTAACTGTGACAAGGTAAAGCACAACAAAACACTACTGAAATATTCCAACTCTTGCATTTCAATGAAACAAATCCAAAATGAACTTTGAAAAATCAAGAGAATGTAACTGTGACAAGGTAAAGCACAACAAGACACTACTGAAATATTCCAACTCTTGCATTTCAACGAAAGAAATTCAAAATGAACTTTGAAAAACTAAGAGAATGTAACTATGACAAGGTAAACCACGACAAAACACTACTGAAATATTCCAACTCTTGCATTTCACGAAAGAAATTCAAAATGAACTTTGAAAAATCAAGAGAATGTAACTGTGACATAGTAAACCACGACAAAACACTACTGAAATATTCCAACTCTTGTATTTCACGAAAGAAATTCAAAATGAACTTTGAAAAATCAGGAGAATGTAATTGTGACAATGTAAAGCACAACAAAACACTACTGAAATATTCCAACTCTTGCATTTCAACGAAAGAAATGCAAAACGAACTTTGAAAAATCAAGAGAATGTAACTGTGACAAGGTAAAGCACAACAAGACACTACTGAAATATTCCAACTCTTGCATTTCAAGGAAAGAAATCCAAATTGAACTTTGAAAAATCAGGAGAATGTAACTGTGACAAGGTAAACCACGACAAAACACTACTGAAATATTCCAACTCATGTATTGCATGAAAGAAATTCAAAATGAACTTTGAAAAATCAAGAGAATGTAACTGTGACATAATAAACCACGACAAAACACTACTGAATTTAAGTTTGTTTCATCTCATTCGAAGACATGTAAAAAAAAAGTTGAAAAAATATATCATGTTAAAAAAGAATAAAAAAAAATGGGGAGGGGGGGCAAAAAGTTGGAGGGAGGGGGCGCCCTTCGAGTTTGGGGATAGGGGACCTATGGAGGGTTGATGTCTCTGCTGGTTAGGGTCATTGGTGCTTATGATCCTTGATGGTTCGTACTCACATACACCTTACTACTTGATTTGCAAGCATTTCTAGGGTTTGTTCCGAATTTCATTATTAAAATTCTTTTCTTGCCATCTACATCTCTCTTAGTATCAACTATTTAGTATACTATAACGTTAAACTCTATTTTGAATTGACAACACTGTCCAAACATCACTTGAGTATTATACAGTACACAATCAACCCATCTCCCCCAAAAAATATTTTATTCAGAGATTTCTTGTTAAAAAATTATCCAATCACTAATTAGAATCAATCACACTCCTATTATTCAACACATTAATTAATATCGTTCATAGTGTTCAATTTGCGAATTCCTTCTCCCTTTTTGCAAAAATGTCAATCAAAACAATTCCTAAATACGCAATTTGACAATCTCTAGTTTTCGATAAAAAAAAACAGCGGGGAATCCCCGCTCGTAATTGCTAATCACCTTAACCCTTTTATCCATCGTCAAGTACATGCTACAAAAATATTTCATTCAGAGATTTCATGTTAAAAAATTATCCAATCACTAATTACCCCTTTTTTGCAAATGTCAATCAATGAATTCCGATTGTAAAAGTGTGTTTAATCATGTTGCATAAGTACATGCTCTGAAAAGGTGCCAAGGAACGTAATCTCCCTAAACATGTCAAACTGTTTCCATGTGCAATTGGTCTGGTAATCTGCCTTGGCGGATGTTGATTTTGACCATATTCTTGTAGGGTTGAATGTAGGTTTCAAAGTGTGCATGGTTTTGTAGGTTTTCCTGTAGGTTCAGTAGTGCCTATTATCATACTACTTATATTACCGACTGCTGAAGATTTGAAGCAGGTTGTTGTTTCTCCTCCTCCGAGTGTTGTGACCGACTCCAATCGAACGAAAATAGTCTAGTATTATACCTATGAAGGAGTTATAAAAAAGAGAATCTTCAAGGTGGAGTTTGCTTTTGTACTGTGCAAGCCCGCTTCTACCCTCAACCAATCAGAAGTAGCTCCACGCTTTTTTGGGAAAAGAAATATTCCACTTCCAGTAACTCCAACGAATCAATGTTGTCAGCCTATGTAACGACATCTGCAGTTTTAATTAAAACGGAATAAATAAAATTCGAGCAACAAACGACAGCAGTAGGTTTATTTGAATGAAAATGAAAGAAAATAGAAATAGACATAGAAAAAAGGAAAAAAGAAAAAAGAAAAGAAAAGAGAAAAAGAATGTGAAAACCACTATAGAAAAAAACCGCTATTGACCACTATTTGAAACCACTATGTGAAAACCACTGATTATCCTCCTATAGTAAAAGTCGATGCTTGTCGGTGCGCGTGTCCAAAAGTCCAAATGTTTTGGGAGCATTTGGTAAAAACAGAGGTGATTTAGTAAATTTTTCCTTTCAGATTTATTAAATCCTTCCAGGCCAGGGTGGGGACGCTGCCGATAAGTACCGGATTCCTTATCATTCCTTATGAGGTTATCGTTTGAATTTTAACTGTGGAAGCATCAGTGCAGTCGAAAAATGCTTTGTCGTTGACGCGGTTTTTATGACCCTACTGACCTGAAGGTTAATTCAAAACAGATATCAAACAGTTCTTGTTAACGAATTGTAAGTAAAGAGCGACCCGGCTCAATAGTAACCGGAACTATAAGAAACAGAATTTTGATACCATTAACTATATCAAAATAACTGTAGTTTTAGGCTAATTTCAAATATATAAGTTTCATTAATCTGTGTCTTACCCATTAAAGGTTACGAGCCTGAGAAAATTTGCCTGATTTTATAAAAAGGGGGAAAAAGTAATAGAATCTGAGTGAAAATCACACCATCAGATTCAGCATATGAGAGAACCTCTGCAGGGAGTCCGTGGCCCCTTCTCCGGCATTCGTCCCTGAATGGAAGGAAATCAGAGTAAAAATTTTAATTCAGAACAATCTGCTGTTATCCTTGGTATTCTTCCTAATTCAAAATAGGATTCGGTAGATCAATTTTCAAAAACGGAAGCTATTAAATAATATCAAAACAGTCGTCTCAAATTGAAACATTAACATCGCAGGACTACAAAAATCACAACACACACAACAAACACAACAACAACACAAAAAACAAACACAAAAAAAAACAACACAAACACGCAAAACAACAAACACAGAGAATATTGTAGTTGCAGCAATTCCTACAGCCTCGTAAAGAACGAACCACAACCTATAGTAATCAGAAGTTTAAAGTACTTCTGAAAAAAAACCGTCTAGTGAGAAAATTTCTTCTTTATAACATGTTTTATATTTTTAAGATGTTTTAAGATGCTCGTAATAGCATATTGCAAAAGAGAACTTCTGGCAATTACGATAAAGAGTATGAAACCTCTCAAAATAGCAGAAGACAGAAAAGTGCACCACTGAAATCACCGTGTTCAAAAACCGTAAGGCTTGGAAACCGACAAGCAGAAAACCGTAAACCATGTTCAAAAATCGTAAACCGTAAAGTTTTTATTCCCTTACCTAAAAAAAACAAGAAAAATTGCTTTTTCACATAGGTAGCAAAGATGTTTACTTTTTTCTTTTTTTCCACAAGGCTACCAGGCTACTGCAAAACAAAAGGCTTAGGGTTGTCGATCATAGAAACGTTATGATGGTACCCTTTTCACGTTTTCCAGCCTTTCCACTCCAGAAAGGGCGTCAGTAAGTCAATATTTTCGTTGCCGGGTGAAGCTCTATGATTTCCTTATCAAGTCGAATATATAAAAAGCTCGTTGGTATGAAGTTATCTTTTAAATGAGCCGTCAAAAAAGTGAATTTCCTTGTTGCTCGAAGTGGTGGGACTTTAGTTATCCTAGATAAGGGAGACCAAGGTTATTTTAATGGCGCAATTTTCGTTTCGACCTGATCCAATTTTTAGTGGTTTTCAAGCTTTTTTTGAAGCTCTAATTGGTTCACATTTGCAATTAGCTTTAGTTATTAATATTGATTTAAATAGTAATTACCATTCCTGAATCATATTCAAATGGCAATTCGATTCTCACTAGAGAGTTTTTTCAAGACGTAGTTTTAAAATTCCGGCTACTATGGAACGTTATCTGCTCTTTACTAGGTAGCACCTAACGTTGCAACCACGATCTAACAAAACTGGACAAAGTGTAAGAGAGGTGCAGAGTAAAACCAGTGTTGAATGCCCTCTTTTAACAAAGATTTTTGTTGACTTCTTTAGTTTTACCGTCTTAGTTAGATTTCACCGTCACTATCTTATTGTGTATATTAAATAAGAAAACACGAACAAAAATTGACATAAAACAAAGAAAGTTTTTCCAAGACAAAAGTCCAACACAGATAGCGGTCTTACTGGTGTGCAGAATCCTTTTTTAGAGTGCTGATCCTTTTATCAGAGGCAACGCTATAGCGCTGCCTATACTAAAGGCCATACGGCTCCAATGTTTTATTATTATTATTATTATTTATTACTATTTTTCCCAGAGGCACTTCATAAGGAAGGGGTCGTCGCATAAACTTCAAATGGGGCTCAGTTGATTGGAAATCGAGAGTTCTAGTGCCCTTTTTAAGAATCAAAAGTAATCGGAGGAAAACTAGCCCCCCTCCCCCACCCTTATTTTCCCAAATGCATCTGATAAAGTTTGAGATAGCCAATTTGTTAAAAATAGTTCAAAGATCATATAACAAAAACTCTGGTGTCGACACAAGCCTTCAGGGCCTGGAGGCAGGCGTTGTAAGTTATGCTCTGGGGGCATATATGGTTCTTATGGAAGGAATGCTCGTATAAACTTCAGAGAGGGCTCATTTGACTGGAAATTGAAAGTTCTAGTTCAAGTTTTAAGAGTCAAAAGAGATCGAAGCGTAACCAGCCCCCCGCACACGCCCTTTTTTCCTAAATGCATCTGATAAAAATTTTGAGATATCCATTTTGTTAAAAATAGTTCAATGATCATATAAAAAAACTCAAGTGTCGATACGGTTCCTATGAAAGTGATGCTCATATAAACTTCATAGAACGCTCATTTGATTGGAAATTAAAAAGTTCTAGTTTACTTTTTCACAGTCAAGAGATCGGAGGGCAACTAGCCCCTCCCCACGCCCTTTTTTCCCAAACCTATCCACTACAAATTTTTAAATGGTTATTTTAAAAAAATACTTCAAAAATTATATAGAAAAACTCTGGTGTCAACCCCCCCCCCCCCCAGGGCCCGGGGGGTAGGCGTTGTGAGTGTTTTCTTGGAGGCGTATATGGTTCTTATGAAAGGAATGCTCGTCTAAACTTCAGAGAGGGCTCATTTGGTTGGAAATTGAATGGTAGAGTTCACTTTTAAGAGTCAAATAAGATCCGAGGGCAACTAGACCCCCCCCACCCCCACGTCCTTTTTTCAAAGCCGTTAAAAATAGTAAAAAGATCGAATAAGAAAAAAACTTAGGTGTCGATACAACCCCCCAGGGCCTAGGGGGAGGCGTTTCTAAGTTATGCCCTGAGGGCAAGCACGGTTCTTATGAAAGTGATGCTTGTACAAACTTCATAGAGCGCTCATTTGATTGGAAATTGAAAGTTCTAGTTCACTTTTTAAGAGTCATGAGATCGGAGGCCAAATAGCCCCTCCCCACGCCCTTTTTCCCAAACCCATACACTACAAATTTTGAGATGGCATTTTTAAAAAAATAGTTCAAAATTATATAACAAAAACTCTGGTGTCGACACAACCCCCCAGGGCCTGGGAGGGGGGGGGGGGGGTAGGCGTAGTGAATGTTGTCTTGGAGGCGTATATAGTTCTTATTAAAGGGATGCTCGCATAAACATCAAAGAGGGCTCATTTGATTGGAAATTGTAATTTCTAGTTCACTTTTCAAGAGCCAAAAGATATCCTAGGGCAACTAGCCTTCGCCCCCACACACCTTTTTCCCCCAAAACCATCGGATAAAAATTTTGAGATAACCGTTTGGTTAAGTATAGTTCAAAGGTCAGATAAGAAAAACTTCTGTGTCGACGATACCCCCAAGGGCCCTGAGCAGGCGTTGTAAGTAATGCTCTGGGGACATATATGGTCTTTATGGAAGAGACGCTCGTACAAACTTCGGAGAGGGCTCATTTGATTGGAAATTAAAAGTTCTCATTCACTTTTTAAGAGTCAAAAGAGATTGGACAGCAACTAGCCTCACCCCCTCCAAGCTCTATTTTCCTCAAACCCATCCGATAAGAACTTTTAGATACTTTTTTTTAAATACTTCAAAGATCGTATAACAAAAAATCCAGGGTCCACACAACCCCTCAGGACCCGGGGACAGGCCTTATAATTTACTAATATAATAATTTACTATATAATAATTTACAACAAAATGTGTTTTCATTATTTCTGCCTCTTTTGTTTTTACATCTAAAGGATGTTCAACGAACAGTTATCATTGAGTTATCATTATCATTGAAAGCATTTCAATGATCAGTTATCATTGAAATGAGTCGGTACTTGAAAGCGAATTCACATTATTCGGCACTGGCAAGCGAATTCTATTCAAGATCGGACTTAGGTTACCTAAGCCACAAAGCAGAGGCGTCATCACTAGACTAAAGGGTCTTATAAATAAGAGTCTTATTAATACTTTCATACTTCTTAATATATTAATTTTAACTTCTTTATATAAAATTAATATTAACTTCTTAATATATACTTCTAATATAATACTAAACCCTTAATATATAATATTAACCTTTTAATGTATAAATACTTCTTTATACTTTTTCAAATCATGGACTTGTTATATGCTAGAAACTTAAGACAATAAGGTAACTTAGACCTAAAAATAATTAACCTAACAAAATGTGTTTTCATCATTTTTGCCTCTTTTTGTTTTTTACATCTAAAGGAGAATTAATCATTAAAATGAGTCGGCACTTGAAAGCGAATTCGCATTATTCGGCACTGGCAAGCGAATTCTATTCAAGATCGGACTTAGGTTACCTAAGCCACAAAGCAGAGGCGTCACCACTAGACTAAAGGGTCTTATAAATAAGAGTCTAATTAATACTTTTAATACTTCTTAATATATACTTCTATTAATATTAATCTTCTAATATAATACTAAATCCTTAATATATAATATTAACTTCTTAATGTATCAATACTTCTTTATACTTTTTCAAATCATGGACTAATTATATGCTAGCCCACCTGAGTCAGCCCAAGAATTTCACTCGTTTGGTAGTTTCAAAACAATTTTAAGAATTTTTTTAATCTCTTGACTTTTCATGTTTAATTATTTTATTTATTTTTTTAATTTTATTATTATTATTTAGGGGGGCGTTTGACCCTAGCCTGGTTTAGAAATGTTTGTTGTGAGGGGTACTGAGTTTGTCGAATTTTTTTGTGGCTTGGTTTCAAATATATATATATATTGGAATTTGGGGGGGGGGCTTTTTTTGACAGTTTTTTTCAAATTTTTTTTAGATGTCTTAGAATGACATGAAAGATATTTAAAACATAAAAAATTAATTTAATATTTTCCAAGTTCAAAATGAGAATGATATAGATATGTTAATCATGACTTTTACTATTAGAAAAATAATGCTTGCAGTAACACTTTTTTTGGACTGAATTTTATTTTGGACTTGGAAAATTATTCAACTTTATTTTTTACATAATTTTTTTCATCAATTTTGAAGTTCCACTTCTCTTCTGAATTTTAAAGGAAGAAAAAAAGTTCAACTTCTCTTCTGGATATTTTCATGGAAGTGGAAAATGCTAAGGTTTAATTCTGAATTTTTCCAGGGAATAGAAATAATCTTAAACTTCAATTCTGAATATTCCGGAGAAAAAAAGTAACATATCGGTTATGAGCTCCCTCAGAGAAGTTCCACTTAAGTTCTGAATTTTCTCAAAGAAGAGAAGAAAAGTTCAAGTTCCCTTCTGAATTTTTCCTGAGAAGACAAAAATGTTACATTTCAATCCTGAATTTTTTCACAGAAGGTAAAAAGTTATACTCCGTTTCTGTGATTCACCAACGAACATAAAAAAGTTCCGTTTTCGTTGTGAATTTTAGAACAGAGGAAAAAAAATACTAAGGTATGATTCTGAATTTTTAGAGAGAATAGAAATATTTCCAATTCAATTCTTAATTTTCTCAAAGAAGAAAAATAATTCTCACTTCACTTCTGAATTTTCTCAGTGAAGAAAAAGATGACACTTTTGTTTTTTTTTCTGGCTTGGAATTTTTTGGACTTGGAGAATTATTCAACTTTTTTTTATTTATTTTAACTTATGCGGCTGTATTAATGGTACTATATGCCTGCTCATCAAAACTACATAGATTATTATCTATTTTCAATCCAATACCAAAGGCTTATGGAATGGGCTATTATAAAGATAATTCATCAATAACAAGCTATTGTCTTGGCACTTGGTTTGGAAAGATGTGGGAACGTCTTAGTGGACGCCTTAATACTACAATCAGGACATATTTCAATTTTTTTTTTTACATGTCTTAAAATGACATGAAATATGCATGCGACTATATCAGAGGTACTCTATGGCTGCTCATCGACACTATGCGGCCACCCCACTGGTACTCCACCGTTGTCCGTCGAAAATTTGGGGTTTCTTCTATGTTGTCGATAATTATTGATTGTGCACTGGAAGGATAAACACATAAGTCTTATTTTAAAAATGAAAATGAAATACTTGAAGAAAGTATGTGCACATAACAGAGCTATCGTAGCAGTGAATGCTGACAAGGACAAACATTTGAACTATGAGAAAAGCACTAATGTTGACACCATTGGAAATATATGTGTGCATTGTCATGACAATGAAAGATTATATTCCTTTGAAGTAGCAAAAAATTCAACTCTTATGATGGTGGATATGCGAGATTGAGATCTCCAGAGATTATTGCACTCAAAGAGAATGCCAATATAAAATTAAAAATCTTCTTGCTTATACTTCTGGTAACGCGTTACCTGTTGATACATCCTATCGTCAACTTTCGGGTATTATTATTCAACGGAAGGTCAAAAGAAGACGAGCGCACTCCAGCATCAATGTCATAAATCATATCATGTCTATGTGCCGGAACTGTAACCTTTGTAAAAATATTGTGACAATCGACTGTGAATTCACAGGCAAAATTAAAAGGGCATGGACAGGTAACATCGCTAAGGAAATTAAAGGCAATTCTACGAAAAGCAGAGTATCAATGAACATTAATAGTATCATTGGTAGTTTACCATCAGATACCATCATTGAACAGAATAATAGCAATGATGAAAAAGTGAAAATGAAATACTTCAAGAAAGTATATGCGCTTAATAGAGTTATCGTAGTATTAAATGCTGACAAAGACAAATATTTGAACTATGAAAAAAGCACTAATGAATACACCATTGAAAATTTATGCGTGCATTGTCATGACAGTGAGAGATTTAACTTCTTTGGAATATCGAAATTATTCAAATGTACTGATGGTGGATATAATCGAATAAATATCAAAAGATGTTAGTGCTCAAAGATAATGCAACCCTAAAAGTAGCCGTTGATGACGAGGGTCGACTTCTTAGTCGTAGCGCAGGTAGCACGTTACCTCTTGATTAATTATATCGCCATCTTTTGGGTATTAATTTGAAAAAACTTTCCGAAAAATAAGTTTTTCAAAGAAAAGAAAAGACCATTTTAAACTGAAGCTCAGCAGATTCAAATACCTTTTAAAATTCAAATTCAAAATGACCAGAAATAACTATTAAAGAATAAATGAAACCAAAAACGAACAGAAATTAAATAAGCAATCATAGCAAAAACATACAACAAGTAATACTATAAATGAATAAATAGATCTTAAAGCGAATAATGCTTAGATTGAATATGAATATCAAGCTTAAAAAAAAACACACCTTCCCATTGAAGTATAAACAAAACTTAAAACGAACAGAAATTAAATAAGCAATCAATGCAAACAAACATACAATAGATATTAATGTAAATTAATAAATAAATCTTAAAACGAGTGAAACTTAAATTGAATACGCAAATCAAGCTTGAAACGAACAAAAATCACCACAAACAAGAGTTAGAGTATGACCTCCTTCTCTCACTGTAAAAGTCTAAAACCTACTGCGTCATTGGCGCTTTACTGAAAACTATATGCGTCTTGAACAGTCTTGGAAAGTATAAACAACATCAAATTGAATATTTGATGCATACTGATATTAATTGTTGAAATCAGTTCAAGAATTTATTTCACTGTAATTGTATTTTTATTTTCAATACTGTAAGAAATAGAAACCCTCGACCCTCCAATATCTTTTGATACTTAAAATGTGAACTAGAACTTTCAATTTCCAATCAAATGAGCCCTCTCTGAAGTTTATACGAGCATTCCTTCCATAAGAATCATATATGCCCCCAGGTCATAACTTATGACCCTTGGCCCTGAAGACTGTGGGGTGAATGTCCTGCTCAAATATATAATTTCCAGAAATTTCAACTACGCTGAACAAAATGGCTATACCAGAATTTTCATTGGATGTGTTTGGTGAAATGGTGGGCGTGGAAGGGGTGTCAGTTGCCTTAGAATCACTTTCTACTATTAAAAAGAGAACTTGCCGTTTAAATTTCCAATCGAATGAGCCTTTTCTGAAGTTTCTACGACAATGTTGTCTATACAAAACCTTATATACTACCAGGGCATAACTTAAAACCCTTGCCTTTAGGGCTGTGGGGGAGTTGTCATCCTCAAAGACCTAATTTCCAGAATTTAAAACTACTTTTAATAAAATGGCTGTCTCAAAATTTTGATTGGATGTGTTTGGGGAAAAGGTGAGCGCGAGAGGGGGATTAGTTGCCCTCAAATCACTTTCTACTATTAAAAAGAGCACTAGCCCTTTGAATTTCCAATCGAATGAGCCTTTTTTGAAGTTTCTACCACACCGCCTTCTATAAAAACCTTATATGCTCCTAGGTATAACTTAAAACCCTTGCCTTGAGGGTTGTGGGGGAGTGTCCTCTTCAAAAACATGTTTTCTATCTGAAAATCAACTACACTGAACAAAATGGCTATCTCAAAATTTTGATTGGATCAGTATGGGGGAGTGATGGGCGTTGGGGGGGGGGGGGGGGGAGGGGGGCTTGTTGCCCTCCAAGCACTTCCGACTATTAAGAAGGGCACTAGCCCTTTGAATTTCCAATCGAATGAGCCTTTTTTCGAAGTTTCCACGATAAAACCTTCTATAAAAACCTTATATACCCCCTGGGCATAACTTGAAATCCTTGTCTTAAGGGTATTGCGGGAGTATCCTCCTCAAAAACATATTTTCTGTCCGAAATCAACTACGCTGAACAAAATGGCTATATCAATTTTTTTTGATGTGTTTGGGGGAATGATGGGCGGGGGGGGGGGGCTAGATGCCCTCCAGTCACTTTCAACTATTAAAATGGACACTATCCCTTTCAATTTCCAATCGAATGAGCTTTTTTGAAGTTTCTACGACAAAGCCTTCTATAAAAACCTCATATGCCCCCAGAGTATAGCTTAAAACCCTTGCCCTGGGGCTTGTGGGGGATTGTCCTCCTCAAAAACATATTTTATTTCTGGAAATCAACTACGCTGAACAATATGCTTATCTCAAAATTTTGATTTGATGTGTTTGGGGAAATGTCGGGCGTGGGGGGGGGGGCTACTTTCCCTCCAATCACTTTCAAACTATTAAACAGGGCACTAGCCCTTTGAATTTCCAATCGAATGAGCCTGTTTTGAAATTTCTATGACAACGCCTTCTATAAAAACCTCCCAGGGCATAACTTAAAACCCTTGCCCTGAGGGTTGTAGGGGAGTGTCCTCCTCAAAAATATATTTTCTATTTGGAAATCAACTACGCTGAACAAAATGGCTATCTCAAAATTTTGATTGGATGTGTTGTGGGGAATGATGGGCGTGGGGGGGGCTAGTTTCCCTCCAATCATTTTCGACTATTAAAAGGCACTAGAACTCTCGATTTCCAATCGAATGGGCCCGCTTTGAAGTTTCTACGATGATCCCTTAAATATGAAGTGCCTCTGGGAAAAAAAAATAAATTAATAGTAAAACATTGGAGCCGTATGGCCTTTACTATAGGCAACGCTACAGCGTTGCCTCTGATTAGCATTCAACGGAAGGTAAAAAGTAGACAGGCATACTGCTGCACCAATGTCATAAAACATATCATGTCTCAGTTTCAGAATTGTTACCTGTGTAAAAATAATGTGTTAATAGACAGTGAAATCACCGCTAAAATAAAAAGAGCATTGGTATTGCAATTATGATGCCCGTAAACTATCTATAGTAAACTTTTGCTGATGCTATGTTTTTCATCAATTCATCTATATATTCCGTCGTGATATTGTCTTTCTATGCCCTTTTTATTTTACAAGCGGTTTCTTCATAATGTTTTCTCGTGACAGGGCACATATTCCATTTCGGTGCTATATATGACTTTTTACCTGGTTTCAGCTACATTCGCATCATACATTTCATCATTGGTGTTTTCTCTTCATTGACAGTATCTGATGTTAAACTGTCTATGATACCAGTAATATTCATCGATGCTTTTCTTTTCTTAGAATTGTCATTAATATCCATGTTGATATTATCGACCAATACCCTTTTTATTTTAGCGGTGATTTCACTGTCTATTACCACCACAGTAGACAAAATATACCAGTAAGCTTATCGCAGATCATTTCTGGTCTTCGTGAACAAAAAGCTCCTCCCACTTATTTCTGCCTTAGCTTGTTTAGCCTGTTTCTGCATTAGCTTTATTTCCGTTTTTTTCAATGCACTTTGATGGAAACAGTCGGAAACTGTCTAGCATGTCTAACATGTTTATATCTGCCAAAACGTTCTCCGGAGCACTCGCACCCCGGTCCGGGTTTTTATAATGGGTGAGATAGAGAATGATCATACTGGATAATATATGAACTGTGATTACCACATTATATTTACACAGGTAGCAATTATGACACTGAGACATGATATGTTTTATGAAGTTGTTGAAGCAGTATGCCTGTATTCTTTCTACCTTTCGTTGAATGCTAATACCTGAAAGATGGCTATATGATTTACCAATAGGTAGCGTGTTACCTGCGCTACAACCAAGAAGTTGACCCTCGTTGAAGAGAACTTTCTCTCTTGTACTGAAAAATTCAGAACAGAGCTGCGACCTATGCAAAAATAATGTCGTAATAGACAATAAAACCAGTAGTTAAATAAAAAGAGCACTAGCACACATTGTCAGTACAATCAAGAATATCTATGATCAACCACAGATTATCAGAGGGTTGGCTTGATTGTACTGATAATGTTTGCTAGTGCTCTTTTTATCTTACTACTGGTTTTATTGTCTATTACGACATTATTTTTGAATAGTTCGTAACTCTGTTCTGAATTTATCCGTAGAAGAAAGAAAGTTCTCTTCTGAATTTGCCCATTAAAGAGAAAAAAGTTACAATTCGATTCTGAATTTTTTTTAAAGATATATTCATTTCCATAGAAGAGAAAAAAGTTACACTTCGATTCTGATTTTTTTTAAAGATATATTTCAGTTCTGAGAATCACCAAAGAAGATAAAAAAAGCTACCCGTCAGTTCTGAGTTTCCTCTGGAGCTGATATCGTACCCTAAAAATAATGGAAACAAAGAGGAAGTAATGCAATAGAATATTTTTATTGAAATAATTACATGATGAATATCATCACAAAAAAATAAACACCTTAAATATACTCATCAAATCCTTCATGTTTTTTCTTCAGATGTCATATATTTCCATTTCGGCGGTATACAAAACTTTCAACCCCTCGTCATGTAATACAATAAAATATTTTTATTGAAATAATGGCATGATGAATATCATCATAAAAAATGAACACCTTAAATCTACTCATAAAATACTTCATGTTTTTTCTCCAGATGTCATATACTTCCATTTCGGGGGTATACAAAACTTTTAACAAACTCGTCATACATTTCACTGTTGATAAAGCTGATTTCATGGACTTTATCCGTTGGTAAACCCATTACGATAGCAGTAACGTTTGCTGAGGCTATATTTTTCATCAATTCATCTATATATTCCGTCGTGATATTGTCTTTCTATGACCTTTTTATTTTACTTCCGGTTTCTTCATAATATTATCTTGTGACAGGGCACTAGTTCCATTTCGGGGTCATATATGACTTTTAACCTGGTTTCAGCTACAATCGCATCATACATATCATCATTGGTATTATGATCTTCATTGACAGTATCTGATGGTAAACTGTCGATGATACTAGCAATATTCATCGATGCTTTTATTTTCTTAGAATTGTCATTAATTTCCATGTTGATATTATCTACCAATGCTCTTTTTATAGTGGTGATTTCAATGTCTATTACCAAATTATTTTTACACAGGTAACAATTCTGACACTGAGACATGAAGTGTTTTATGGCATTGGTGCAGCAGTATGCCTGTCCTCTTTTTACCTTCCATTGAATGCTAATACCTCAAAGATGGCAATATGATTTATCAAGAGGTAACTTGTTACTTGCGCTACGACCAAGAAGTTGACCCTCGTCATCGACTAATACTTTTAGGCTTGCATTATCTTTGAGCACTAACATCTCTGGAAATTTTATTCTATTATATCCACAATCAGTACTTTTGGGTAATTTCGATACTCCAAAGAAATTCAATCTCACACTGTCATGACAATGCACGCATACATTTCAAATATTGTCACCATTAGTGCTTTTTTCATAGTTCAAATATTTGTCTTTGTCAGCATTTAATACTACGATAACTCTATTATGCCCACATACTTTCTTGAAGTATTTCATTTTCACTTTTTCATCGTTGCTAATATTCTGTTCAATGATGATATCTGATGGGTAACTACCAGTGATACTATTAATTTTCATTGATACTCTGCTTTTCAGAGAATTGTCTTTAATTTCCTTGGCGATTTTATCTGTCCATGTCCTTTTAATTTTGCCTGTGATTTCACTGTCTATTGTCACAATATTTTTACAAAACCGGCACATAGATATGATATGATTTATGACATTGATGCTGAAGTACGCTCGTATTCTTTTGACCTTCCGTTGAATGCTAATACCCGAAAGCTGACGATGGGATGATTTAACAGGTAACGTGTTACCAGAAGTATAAGCAAGAAGTTGGCACTCGTCATCGACTATTAATTTTATGTTGGCATTCTCTTTAAGTGCAATCATCTCCGGAGATCTCAATCTTGCATATCCACCATCATAAGAAATGAATTTTTCGCTACTCCAAAGGAATTCAATCTCTCACTGTCATGACAATGCACACATATATTTCCAATGTTGTTACCATTAGTGCTTTTCTCATAGTTCAAATATTTGTCCTTGTCAGCATTCAATGCTACGACAGCTCTGTTATGTGCACATACTTTCTTGAAGTGTTTCATTTTCACTTTTTTTAAATAAGACTTATGTGTTTATCCTTCCAGTGCAACATCAATAATGATCGACAACATAGAATAAACCACGAATTTTCGACGGCCAACCATAGAGTACCAGTGGGGCGGCCACATAGTTGCGATGAGCAGCCATATAGTACCTCTGGTATAGCCGCATGCATATTTCATAAGACATGTAAAAAAAAATTGAAAATGTCCTGATTGTAGTATTAAGGCCCCCCCTAAGACGTTCCCATATCTTTGCAAACCAAGTGCCAAAACAATAGCTCGTTATTGATGGAGGATCTTTGTAATAGTCCATTCTATAAGCTTCTGGTTTTGGATTGAAAATAGATAATAATCTATGTAGTGTGAATGAGCAGCCATATAGTACCACTAATACAGCCGCACAAATAGAAAAAAAAATAAAAAAAGTTGAATAATTTTCCAAGTCAGAAAAAAAGAAAAGTGTCATCTTTCTCTTCACTGAGAAGATTCAAAAGTGAAGTGAGAATTCTTTTCTTCTTTGAAAAAATTCAGAACTGAATTGGAAATATTTCTATTCTCTCGAAAAATTCAGAATCATATCTTAGTATTTTTTTTCTGTTTTAAAATTCAGAATAGAAATGGAACTTTTTTATGTTCGTTGGTGAATCACAGAATCGGAGTATATCTTTTTCTCTTCTTTGAAAAAATTCAGGATTGAAGTGTAACATTTGTCTCTTCTCAGGAAAAATTCAGAAGAGAACTTGAACTTTTCTTCTCTTCTTTGAGAAAATTCAGAAATTAAGTGGAACTTTTTCTTCTTTGAGGGAGCTCAGAACTGATGTATTACTTTTTTTCTCCGGAATATTCAGAATTGAAGTTTAAAATTTTTTCTCTTCCCTGGAAAAAATTCAGAATCAAACCATAGCATTTTTCTCTTCCATGGATATATCCAGAAGAGAAGTTGAACTTTTTCTCTACCTTTAAAATTTAGAACAGAAGTGGAACTTAAAAATTGATGAAAAAAACTATGTAAAAAAAAGGTTGAATAATTTTCCAAGTCCAAAAAAATTCAGTCCAAAAAAAGTGCTAATACAAGCATTATTTTTCTAATTGTAAAAGTCACGATCAACATATCTATATAATTCTCATTATGAATTTGAAAAATATTAAACGTGTATTTTTTAAGTTTTAAGTATGTTTCATGTCATTCTAAGACATGTAAATAAAAAAGTGGAAAAGCTGTAAAAAACTGTCAAAAAATGGGTCCTCCAAGTCCCCCATCCCCTCTCCCCCCTCAAACCCACCCTCACCCCACCCCTCCCCCTTCCTGAGTTGTGACACGGAACCCAACCATCAGAAGAAATTGTCGGTCCAGTATGTATCTCAAATCATTGTTGTATGCATATTCTCTGAATGATGCCATAAATAATGCCCCGAAACAGATTACTGTTAACACCTAGTAACACACATAATCAGCAAAATATCAATAAAAAAAAATCATCCCTAAAATAACAACCATACATCCATACAATAAAACATCAAATATAACACCAATACAATGAACATTAAAAACCCATAAACATAAAACATCCATACAATAAAACACATATGGATTCTCTATATATCTGCTTGGATGATAAAACAAAACCATCCCTACAATAACAACCATACATCCATACAATAAAACACATATGGATTCTCTATATGTCTGCTTGGATGATAAAACAAAACCATCCCTACAATAACAACCATACATCGATACAATAAAACATCAAATATAACACCAATACAGTGAATATTAAAAATCCATAAACATAAAACCTCCATACAATAAAAAAAATCCTTACATCCATAAATATAAAACATCCATACAAAAAAAACAGCATTAAATAAAACATAGAATGATAGCCCGCTTGTATGGTGAACAATAAAAATCCTTACATCCATAAACATAAAACATCCATACAAAAAAACAAAATTAAATAAAAAATGGAATGATAGTCCGCTTGTATGGTGAACAATAAAACTCCTTACATCCATAAACATAAAACATCCATACAAAAAAACAACATTAAATAAAACATGGAATGATAGCCTGCTTGTATGGATTGACTATGTGTCTGCTTGGTATTATAGCCCGCTTGAATGGATGAACATCAAATAAAAAACCAATATAATGAACAATAAAAATCCTTACATACCATAAACATAAAACATCCATACATAAAAAAAACATTAAATAAAACATCAGTCATACAAAAATATGTCTGCCAGGAATGATAGCCCGCTTGTATGGCGGGAGTACTATCCGCTTCCTTAGATCATAGGCAGCGCGCTAGCACTGCCTAAGTAAAGAAAGATGTGGGCACAATGTGTTTTTTTTTCTTCAGCCGCGCACTTATCGAAGGAGTTGTCGTAGAAACCTCGAATAGCGCTCATTCGATTGGAAATTAGAGTGGCTAATGCCCTTTTTAGTAGTCGAAAGTGGTTGGAGTGCAACTACCCCTCCCCCCCACGCCCATCATTCCCCCAAACACATCCAATCAAAATTTTGAGATAGCAATTTTGTTCAGCGTAGTTGATTTCCAGATAGAAAATATCTTTTTAAGGAGGACACTCCCCAACAACCCTCGGGGCAAGGGTTTTAAGTTATACCCTGAGGGCATATAAGAACAATCTTGGCACGATGTACCATTTATAATTTTTTTCCTTTAAAGCAGGGCTCTCCATACGGAAGGGGTTGTCGTACAGACTTCAAAAGGGGCTCATTCGACTGGAAATCGAGATTTCTAGTGCCTTTCTAATAGTTGAAAGTGATTGGACGGCAATTACCCCCCCACCCCACGCCCATCATTGCCCCAAAACACATCCAATAAAAATTTTGAGATAGCCATTTTGTTCAGCGTAGTTGATTTTCAGATAGAAAATATATTTTTGAGGAGGATACTCCCCCAAAACCCTCAGGAGAAGGGTTTTAAGTTATGCCCTGGGGGCATATAAGGTTTTTATAGAAGGCGTTGTCATAGAAACTTCAAAACAGGCTCATTCGATTGGAAATTCAAAGGGTTAGTGCCCTTTTTAATAGTCGAAAGTGATTGGAGGGGAACTAGCCCCCCCCCGCCCATCATTCCCCCAAATACATCTAATCAAAATTGTGAGATAGCTATTTTGTTCAGCGTAGTTGTTTTCCAGATAGGAAATATGTTTGGATAGAAAACGAACAGAAATTACAATAAATAACCGAGTCAAACTCAAAGCGAGTAGAAATTAACATAAGTTGGGCGCAAAACCCCTATGCCTTCTTAAGACCAGAGCAAAATTTGCACTTTACTGAAAAAATACAAAAGAATGTGCATTGTCAGTTTAATATACATATACTGATATTTAGTAATCAAAATGTTAAAATTATTTGATTTATTAAAGTTATAAAAGTAAAAACATTTACATTTTTTTCAGTAAAGTGCAAATTTTGTTCTGTCCTTGGGAAGGCATAGTGGTTTTGCGCCCAACTTATGTTAATTTCTGCTCGTTTTGAGTTGACTCGGTTATTTATTGTAATTTCTGTTCGTTTTGGGTTTCATTTATTTATCGATGCTGATTTGTGGTAGTTACACGCTCGGTAGATTGTTTGATTTTATTTTTGCTCATTTTTGTTTAATGGAGTTCTCTACTTTTCTTTGAAAAACTTATTTTGTGGAAAAAGTTTTTTTAATTAATTGACACAGAAAGGGAGTACTGCCCGCTGTCTTTAATTGACCCAAAAAGGGGGTACTGCCCGCTTCCTTTAATTGACACAGTAATGTCCCACCTGTCCGCTACCTTATATTGACACAGTAATTTCCTACCTGCCCGCTTCTTTTAATTGACACGATACTACTATTGTCCAACATCTTTTTTTTGTTGGGGGGGGTCTCTTAAAATCGCTTTTTGTTTGTTTTTTTAATATTTTTTTTCTTTCTCTCTTTTCTTTGTTTTGTTTTGCAATTATGATGCCCGTAAACTATCTATAGTAAATGTTATTACAGGGATAGCTGTCATTCCAGCTTTTCTGCCGTTAAAGTTTTTTTTTGTCTCCTTTTCGTGTAGTATTGATTGGAGTCTGTTTAATTTATTCAATTATATTTTATGTGTTTAACATTTTTCTTCTATTGATTTAGTGCTTAATTGAAATGTATGTATTCCCCCTCTTTTACAGACCTAGGAGCCTTTGGGGTATTAGAAGAATGTATTCATTGTGTGATTAATTAATTACGAATAAATCTTATCTTATCTAGAAACTTAAGACAATAAGGTAACTTAGACCTAAAAAAAAATTATCCCCACTTGATGCCGCTTTTTAATGCTATTTTCCACGATAAATTCAGAAAAGGCACGCTGACATGATCAATAGCAATGAATTGAGCAATTGAGCATATCTTTGCAATGTTTCCTGCGTGCTACTTCTGTTCGTGACAACTGAGGCGGGTTTTTCAGCCCTTCGTTTTACCCCAGCCTAGATTTCTAAGTATTCAATTTTTGGAGTCTTTTTTTTTTTAGAAAACGCCATTTTTTGGTATTTTATACTTTAAAATAAAAAAAAAACCAAAAGTACAATTTTGAATGCCATATAGGACTTATGGTGACGTTAAGTCAGCTTTGTAAAAAGTGATTGGATAAAAAAAAAGTTTTTAAATGAGCTCTTAAACAGCCCTCTATCATGTAGCAGAAGCCCCCTAGTTCTGTTAGCGAGCAGACAATTTATTATTGATGTTTAGGGGGGCTGGGCGGGAGTAATTAAAAGCTCAGAAATAGATTTTAAAACCATGGACATTATGATAGTGCTCTTTTCGTTTTTAAAAGCCTTTCCATTCTGGAAATGGTCCCCAAAGTGCATATTTTGGGTGCCATATGCCACACCGTGACGGTGCTATTCATTCGAATTTATAAGGAACTATTTGATAGAAAATTACATTTTAAATGAACCCTTAAAAAACAATCTGTGATGTTCCACTGTCCCGGTAGCTGTGAAGAAAAAAACGGAAAAAGAGGCCACATCAGTACTACCAATGCAAAAAAGTTATTTTCCTTGTTGTTCAAGTTGGGAGCTGTAAGCGTCCTAAATAGGGTTTTAGACAGCAAAAATCTGAAAATCTGATAAAGTTCGAATATTCAAATCTACTGGTACAAAACAGATGAAAACTAATACAGGGCTGCTAGCCAAATTACTTCAAACCGGTAGTTACATAGTGACAATATTTTTTTTTGAATCGGAGTTTCAAAAATCCGTTGTATGGTCGTTTCAATGTCGTGAGCTTCTCCTTTCTTCTTTTAATTTTCTCAGTATAAAAGTAGATTTAAATGATCTTTGTTTACTTAACTAACTGTATGGATAAAGACCCTCCAGAGCAAAAATAGCGCGAAGGATGTCGAATCGATGTTTCAATTGCTGGTTCTTTTTTACTCGGACAGAAAGTAGAGCAGTGGTGCCTCTGGTCTCTCTTTCGCCCGGGGCAAAATCTTGATTAGCACCCCCCCCCCCACTGTCACCTCGAAATTTTTTAGGCTGAATCTTATAAAAATTAATTTATTAACAGAATAATTTTTAATTTAGTATTTAATGAATAATCTATTTTTAATTTTTTTACTTATTTTCTATGTTATTGAATTATTATTAATTATTTTAATTTCATTATTTAATGATTATTACATAATTATTTTTAATTTGGTCTATTTATAATTTTCATTCACTAACTATGTCCTCTACTTTATCAATAAAATTTCTAAAATTAAAAAGTGTTTATTGGCCGTTAGATTATTTGTTTGGAATTTTGCGTCCCAAAACTTTCTGCGCCCGGGGCAAGTGCTCCCTCGGCCCCTCCCTTAAACCGCCTCTGAAGCAGACCTGCCCAATCTTGCGGCAACGGGATTCGAACCCTGGTCCCTCTTTTGCCAAGCAGAAGTATCGATTCAATGTGCTACCAAAGGATAACTGACTGTATGACTGCTCAGTGTTTAGGTTATGACATTGATAAATGAATAGTAGATGTATCAACCTAGAATTTGGTTGAACCCAGGAAATGAGCCATTTGATTAGTTGCTTTGTCGGTTTTAACGAAACAAACCATGCTTATGTGATTGAATAGCCATTGGGGCCTGTTCATGAAGAGGTTGGAGGTTTAAAAATTACTTATCCGTTTAGTGGTCCCAATATGGAGTAGCTTTTTCTCTGTTCTCTATTTTTACAATGAAACTATGTTTAATTGATCTTTGTGTAGATGTTTAACCAACTGTATAACTGATCAGTAATAAGGTTATAATGTTTATAAATAAATGATAGATGTGGCCGATTTAATATTTGAAGCCCAACAAATGGTGCCAAATATCTAAGCCATTTGTTTAGTTGATTTGTCAGTTTTAGCCAAACAAATCTGAGCTATCACTAAAATATTCTTGATAATTTGGATAAGACCATTAAGGTCTGTTCACGAAGAGAAATTATTGGTCCTGAGATTTGGCTAATGTTAACAAATGGTTTTGGCTAATGTTAGTGACCAGACAATCGCAAAGAGAAATTTGATACTCCGCCATAGGGATAGAGAAACAAAATAAGGACCATATTCGGCAAAATTTTGCTGTCAGACTGTTAATCTAGAGCCACGATTTCCAAACATGTTTTTGCAATATTTTGGTGGGTCATAGGCACCCTTCGGCTGACAATACTTTAGAGCCTTAATTTTGAAAAAAAAATTTCTTGTAAATGACGTTACATTCGTGTGCATTTAAAGGGAAAAAAAAAATGCCTGATAGTATTGCAATGGTGGCATACATTGTATAAAAGGTGTTGTATTTAGACAATGTTTTTCATTAGTAGGCTATAAAATATGCCTAGAGGACAACCCGAAAAAATGCCAAGCTGATGGCTTTTTAAGCTTTCCTTCAGGTGAATACATGAAACATTTTGAATAAAAAAAATTCAAATATCATGAGGGGGCATGGGATTTTCGAAATGCTTAGGTGGGACTTGACCCCAAATCGGTCGGGAACAACTATTTTAGAATCACGCTATTTATTTAGAAGGGAATAAGGGAATTAGAACGGAATAAGATCACATTAGATATCTAAGATGGACACCAGAGATCTATGACACCATGATAATAACCGTTGTCTTAAATCTAACCGTTGTCATGATAATCTAACCGTTGTCTAACCGTTGATAATCTATTCCGCTGTCTATTTCTATGGTGAAACTCAGCCAATGCTGTATTTTTCAATAGCACTTTTGAAAGACTATAACCATTCCAATAATTTTAAAGAATGATTTGATTGAATAGTTGAAGCTTGTTCAAATAAAGTATTTTCATCATAGAATGCATAATTTTTACAAGTTTGAATTTTTAGTTCATTTCTCAAGAATTTATTTCACGCTATCATTACTCCTGTGCACCTATAACCTCCATGAACTCTCCCATTGATGAATTGTTTTTTTTTAGAACTTGAATGATGGTAGTTGCTCCCGGGCCCTTGTAAACTGCAAGAAGTCTTCCCGAAATGGATTGACTTTGCTCATTTTCCAGTGACTTGAACATGAGTTTAGTAGCTATTAAGCCATTACGTGCTCCAAAGACTCTTCCTAATCGGAAATGATTTTTTTTTCCCCGATTTCTCCATATGGCGATAGCTGCACGGCTGCTTCAAACTACTGAGACTTTTCCCAAAATGAATTACCTTTTGTCCTATTTCTTTGGCTTGTCCAGAAGGGTAGGATATCATTGGGCATAATAAACCCCCCTCCACATTTGTCTATAAACTTTTTGGTTTCTAATTCGTCAGCTTTTTCTCTGCTTGCCAAGATGAAACCGAACTTGGTTGTTGGTTAAATCTATTTCTGAATACTAGCTAAGCCCTTGTGAGTGAGGGGTTTAGAACCAACTCATCCCCTTTTGCGTTAGCTGAATATCCATATTCCTAAATGCTCACTGAAAATAGGGCATAGATACACGGATGCAAAACAAAAAAAAATTAATGAGATCCTGTAAACGAGCAGCCAAAGTAAATATTCGCCGCAAAATTTACATCAAAAAGTTGAGAACGCACGTATTTAAATACTTATCTATCAATGGTTATAAGCTACGCCTAACAGGTGTATTAACATTTGAATAACTTGGATTAGGAAATAAAGTGATGTCATCAGAAGGAGGCTGTTAGCTCGTTTTGCTATATCATTGAGTTTCATTTTTTCAGTTTCAATTTTTTCTCTCTCTCAGTCTCTATATTTCATTCCGTCTCTTTCTCCCTCTCTGTCTTTTTCTCTCTCTCTCTCTATCTCTCCATCCCTTCTCTCTCTCTCTTTCTCTTCTAACCTTCTCTCTTAGTAGAAAGGCCCCTATTGATCGTGACAGGGCTCCTTATATGGGCATGGAATCCCCAGGGAGGATGATTGCATAATCGAAGTGGAAATTTGGAACACCTGGGCTGTCAGTCTTTAATCAAATTGTTTCCGGGCAAAGTTTATTAATATCTTTGGAGTTCGACCAGAATTGCTTCCGGGGCAAAGTTTATAAATAACTGACAGGTGATGGCAAGGTTAATTGTAACTCCGGCGAATGTTTTGATCTTAGAGTTTAACGCGGGAAAAGGTATCTTAGTAATTTGAAATGTGACAGCGCAGGGATGCCAAAAACAAAAGGAACAAGCAGAAATTACGTTTAGAGATTATTTGGGCGAAACCGTTTTAGACATTTTAGGGAATTATTTCGGCGAAACAGTTAGAGACATTTTAAAAGATGAATTTAGAAGATGTTTTTAGAAGAAGTTTTGAGTATGGTCGTTATAATACATAAGTTCTATTTAAACAGTGTCGTGAGGTCCCATACCCCAACCCCAAAGGGCCCCGATCCCCTACCCCGACCCAAAGGGCTCCGATCCCCCTACCCCAACCCCGAAGGAAGCCCCAGGTCCCCAAAGGGCCCCCGGGCTCCCAAAGGGCCACCCCCCCCCCCCAGACCCCCAAAGGCCCTCCCCGGGCCCCCAAAGAGTCCCCTCCAAATTTTTTAATACTTTTTTAAGGCTTTATTATATCATTTCAGAACAAGTTCCTTTCTTAATGTCCATCCTAAACCCATTTTTCAACTTGAAGCACTTATCTTTTTCACCCACAACTATACTTTACAGCTTTTTGGATACCTCAACACCAAGAAATACTTTTCAAAGACCATTTCAGAGCAAGTTACTTTCTTAATGTCCCTCCTAAACCCATTTTCCAACTTGAAGTACTTATCTTTTTCACCTATAACTATACTTTACAGCTTTTTGGTTACCTCAACACCAAGAAATACTTTTCAAAGACCATTTCAGAACAAGTTCCTTTCTTAATGTCCATCCTAAACCCATTTTTCAACTTGAAGTACTTATCTTTTTCACCTACAACTATACTTTACAGCTTTTTGGTTACCTCAAAACCAAGAAATACTTTTCAAAGACCATTTCAGAGCAAGTTACTTTCTTAATGTCCCTCCTAAACCCTTTTTTCAACTTGAAGTACTTATCTTTTTCATCCACAACTATACTTTACAGCTTTTTGGTTACCTCAACACCAAGAAATACTTTTCAAAGACCATTTCAGAACAAGTTCTTTTCTTAGTGACCGTCCTAAACCCATTTTCCAACTTGAAGTTCTTATCTTTTTCACCTACAACTATACTTTACAGCTTTTTGGTTACCTCAACACCAAGAAATACTTTTCAAAGACCATTTCAGAGCAAGTTACTTTCTTAATGTCCCTCCTAAACCCATTTTCCAACTTGAAGTACTTATCTTTTTCATCCACAACTATACTTTACAGCTTTTTGGATACCTCAACACCAAGAAATACTTTTCAAAGACCATTTCAGAGCAAGTTACTTTCTTAATGTCACTCCTAAACCCATTTTCCAACTTGAAGTACTTATCTTTTTCACCCACAACTATACTTTACAGCTTTTCGGATACCTCAACACCAAGAAATACTTTTCAAAGACCTTTTCAGAGCAAGTTACTTTCTTAATGACCCTCCTAAACCCATTTTCCAACTTAAAGTACTTATCTTTTTCATCCACAACTATACTTTACAGCTTTTTGGATACCTCAACACCAAGAAATACTTTTCAAAGACCATTTCAGAGCAAGTTACTTTCTTAATGTCACTCCCAAACCCTTTTTTCAACTTGAAGTACTTATCGTTTTCATCCACAACTATACTTTACAGCTTTTTGGATACCTCAACACCAAGAAATACTTTTCAATGACCATTTCAGAGCAAGTTACTTTCTTAATGTCCCTCCTAAACCCATTTTCCAACTTGAAGTACTTATTTTGTTCACCCACAACTATACTTTACAGCTTTTCAGTTACCTCAACACCAAGAAATACTTTTCAAAGACCATTTCAGAGCAAGTTACTTTCTTAATGACCCTCCTAAACCCATTTTCCAACTTGAAGTACTTATCTTTTTCATCCACAACTATACTTTACAGCTTTTTGGATACCTCAACACCAAGAAATACTTTTCAAAGACCATTTCAGAGCAAGTTACTTTCTTAATGTCCCTCCTAAACCCATTTTCCAACTTCAAGTACTTATCTTTTTCACCCACAACTATACTTTACAGCTTTTTGGATACCTCAACACCAAGAAATACTTTTCAAAAGACATTTCAGAGCAAGTTACTTTCTTAATGTCCCTCCTAAACCCATTTTCCAACTTGAAGTACTTATCTTTTTCATCCACAACTATACTTTACAGCTTTTTGGATACCTCAACACCAAGAAGTACTTTTCAAAGACCATTTCAGAGCAAGTTACTTTCTTAATGTCCCTCCTAAACCCATTTTACAAGTTGAAGTACTTATCTTTTTCACCCACAACTATACTTTACAGCTTTTCGGTTACCTCAACACCAAGAAATACTTTTCAAAGACCATTTCAGAGCAAGTTACTTTCTTAATGTCCATCCTAAACCCATTTTCCAACTTGAAGTACTTATCTTTTTCACCCACAACTATACTTTACAGCTTTTTGGATACCTCAACACCAAGAAATACTTTTCAAAGACCATTTCAGAGCAAGTTACTTTCTTAATGTCCCTCCTAAACCCATTTTCCAACTTGAAGTACTTATCTTTTTCATCCACAACTATACTTTACAGCTTTTTGGTTACCTCAACACCAAGAAATACTTTTCAAAGACCATTTCAGAGCAAGTTACTTTCTTAATGTCCCTCCTAAACCCATTTTCCAACATGAAGTACTTATCTTTTTAACCCACAACTATACTTTACAGCTTTTTGGATACCTCAACACCAAGAAATACTTTTCAAAGACCATTTCAGAGCAAGTTACTTTCTTAATATCCCTCCTAAACCCATTTTCCAACTTGAAGTACTTATCTTTTTCACCCACATCTATACTTTACAGCTTTTTGGATACCTCAACACCAAGAAATACTTTTCAAAGACCATTTCAGAGCAAGTTACTTTCTTAATGTCCCTCCTAAACCCATTTTTCAACTTGAAGTACTTATCTTTTTCACCCACAACTATAGTTTACAGGTTTTTGGTTACCTCAACACCAAGAAATACTTTTCAAAGACCATTTCAGAGCAAGTTACTTTCTTAATGTCCCTCCTAAACCCATTTTCCAACTTGAAGTACTCATCTTTTTCATCCACAACTATACTTTACAGCTTTTTGGATACCTCAACACCAAGAAATACTTTTCAAAGACCATTTCAGAGCAAGTTACTTTCTTAATGTCCCTTCTAAACCCATTTTCCAACTTGAAGTACTTATCTTTTTTACCCACAACTATACTTTACAGCTTTTTGGACACCTCAACACCAAGAAATACTTTTCAAAGACCATTTCAGAGCAAGTTACTTTCTTAATGTCCCTTCTAAACCCATTTTCCAACTTGAAGTACTTATCTTTTTCACCCACAACTATACTTTACAGCTTTTTGGATACCTCAACACCAAGAAATACTTTTCAAAGACCATTTCAGAGCAAGTTACTTTCTTAATGTCCCTCCTAAACCCATTTTCCAACTTGAAGTACTTATCTTTCTCACCCACAACTATACTTTACAGCTTTTGGATACCTCAACACCAAGAAATACTTTCCAAAGACCATTTCAGAGCAAGTTACTTTCTTAATGTCCCTCCTAAACCCATTTTCCAACTTGAAGGACTTATCTTTTTCACCCACAACTATACTTTACAGCTTTTCGGTTACCTCAATACCAAGAAATACTTTTCAAAGACCATTTCAGAGCAAGTTACTTTCTTAATGTCCCTTCTAAACCCATTTTTCAACTTGAAGTACTTATCTTATTCACCCACAACTATACTTTACAGCTTTTTGGATACCTCAACACCAAGAAATACTTTTCAAAGACCATTTCAGAGCAAGTTACTTTCTTAGTGTCCCTCCTAAACCCATTTTCCAACTTGAAGTACTTATATTTTTCACCCACAACTATACTTTGCAGCTTTTTGGTTACCTCAACACCAAGAAATACTTTTCAAAGACCATTTCAGAGCAAGTTACTTTCTTAATGTCCCTCCTAAACCCTTTTTTCAACTTGAAGTACTTATCTTTTTCACCCACAACTATACTTTACAGCTTTTTGGATACATCAACACCTAGAAATACTCTTCAAAGACCATTTCAGAGCAAGTTACTTTCTTAATGTCCCTTCTAAACCTATTTTCCAACTTGAAGTACTTATCTTTTTCAACCACAACTATACTTTACAGCTTTTTGGATACCTCAACACCAAGAAATACTTTTCAAAGACCATTTCAGAGCAAGTTACTTTCTTAATGTCCCTCCTAAACCCGTTTTCCAACTTGAAATACTTATCTTTTTCCCCCACAACTATACTTTACAGCTTTTTGGATACCTCAACATCAAGAAATACTTTTCAAAGACCATTTCAGATCAAGTTCCTTTCTTAATGTCCCTCCTAAACCCATTTTCCAACTTGAAGAACTTATCTTTTTCACCCACAACTATATTTTACAGCTTTTTGGATACCTCAACACCAAGAAATACTTTTCAAAGACCATTTCAGAGCAAGTTACTTTCTTAATGTCCCTCCTAAACCCATTTTCCACTTGAAATACTTATCTTTCTCACCCACAACTATACTTTACAGCTTTTTGGATACCTCAACACCAAGAAATACTTTCCAAAGACCATTTCAGAGCAAGTTACTTTCTTAATGTCCCTCCTAAACCCATTTTCCAACTTGAAGAACTTATCTTTTTCACCCACAACTATACTTTACAGCTTTTTGGTTACCTCAATACCAAGAAATACTTTTCAAAGACCATTTCAGAGCAAGTTACTTTCTTAATGTCCCTTCTAAACCCATTTTTCAACTTGAAGTACTTATCTTATTCACCCACAACTATACTTTACAGCTTTTTGGATACCTCAACACCAAGAAATACTTTTCAAAGACCATTTCAGAGCAAGTTACTTTCTTAGTGTCCCTCCTAAACCCATTTTCCAACTTGAAGTACTTATATTTTTCACCCACAACTATACTTTACAGCTTTTTGGTTACCTCAACACCAAGAAATACTTTTCAAAGACCATTTCAGAGCAAGTTACTTTCTTAATGTCCCTCCTAAACCCTTTTTTCAACTTGAAGTACTTATATTTTTCACCCACAACTATACTTTACAGCTTTTTGGATACCTCAACACCAAGAAATACTTTTCAAAGACCATTTCAGACCAAGTTACTTTCTTAATGTCCCTCCTAAACCCATTTTCCAACTTGAAGTACTTATCTTTTCACCCACAACTATACTTTACAGCTTTTTGGATACCTCAACACCTAGAAATACTCTTCAAAGACCATTTCAGAGCAAGTTACTTTCTTAATGTCCCTTCTAAACCTATTTTCCAACTTGAAGTACTTATCTTTTTCACCCACAACTATACTTTACAGCTTTTCGGATACCTCAACACCAAGAAATACTTTTCAAAGACCTTTTCAGAGCAAGTTACTTTCTTAATGACCCTCCTAAACCCATTTTCCAACTTAAAGTACTTATCTTTTTCATCCACAACTATACTTTACAGCTTTTTGGATACCTCAACACCAAGAAATACTTTTCAAAGACCATTTCAGAGCAAGTTACTTTCTTAATGTCACTCCCAAACCCTTTTTTCAACTTGAAGTACTTATCGTTTTCATCCACAACTATACTTTACAGCTTTTTGGATACCTCAACACCAAGAAATACTTTTCAATGACCATTTCAGAGCAAGTTACTTTCTTAATGTCCCTCCTAAACCCATTTTCCAACTTGAAGTACTTATTTTGTTCACCCACAACTATACTTTACAGCTTTTCAGTTACCTCAACACCAAGAAATACTTTTCAAAGACCATTTCAGAGCAAGTTACTTTCTTAATGACCCTCCTAAACCCATTTTCCAACTTGAAGTACTTATCTTTTTCATCCACAACTATACTTTACAGCTTTTTGGATACCTCAACACCAAGAAATACTTTTCAAAGACCATTTCAGAGCAAGTTACTTTCTTAATGTCCCTCCTAAACCCATTTTCCAACTTGAAGTACTTATCTTTTTCACCCACAACTATACTTTACAGCTTTTTGGATACCTCAACACCAAGAAATACTTTTCAAAAGACATTTCAGAGCAAGTTACTTTCTTAATGTCCCTCCTAAACCCATTTTCCAACTTGAAGTACTTATCTTTTTCATCCACAACTATACTTTACAGCTTTTGGATACCTCAACACCAAGAAGTACTTTTCAAAGACCATTTCAGAGCAAGTTACTTTCTTAATGTCCCTCCTAAACCCATTTTACAAGTTGAAGTACTTATCTTTTTCACCCACAACTATACTTTACAGCTTTTCGGTTACCTCAACACCAAGAAATACTTTTCAAAGACCATTTCAGAGCAAGTTACTTTCTTAATGTCCATCCTAAACCCATTTTCCAACTTGAAGTACTTATCTTTTTCACCCACAACTATACTTTACAGCTTTTTGGATACCTCAACACCAAGAAATACTTTTCAAAGACCATTTCAGAGCAAGTTACTTTCTTAATGTCCCTCCTAAACCCATTTTCCAACTTGAAGTACTTATCTTTTTCATCCACAACTATACTTTACAGCTTTTTGGTTACCTCAACACCAAGAAATACTTTTCAAAGACCATTTCAGAGCAAGTTACTTTCTTAATGTCCCTCCTAAACCCATTTTCCAACATGAAGTACTTATCTTTTTAACCCACAACTATACTTTACAGCTTTTTGGATACCTCAACACCAAGAAATACTTTTCAAAGACCATTTCAGAGCAAGTTACTTTCTTAATATCCCTCCTAAACCCATTTTCCAACTTGAAGTACTTATCTTTTTCACCCACATCTATACTTTACAGCTTTTTGGATACCTCAACACCAAGAAATACTTTTCAAAGACCATTTCAGAGCAAGTTACTTTCTTAATGTCCCTCCTAAACCCATTTTCAACTTGAAGTACTTATCTTTTTCACCCACAACTATAGTTTACAGGTTTTTGGTTACCTCAACACCAAGAAATACTTTTCAAAGACCATTTCAGAGCAAGTTACTTTCTTAATGTCCCTCCTAAACCCATTTTCCAACTTGAAGTACTCATCTTTTTCATCCACAACTATACTTTACAGCTTTTTGGATACCTCAACACCAAGAAATACTTTTCAAAGACCATTTCAGAGCAAGTTACTTTCTTAATGTCCCTTCTAAACCCATTTTCCAACTTGAAGTACTTATCTTTTTTACCCACAACTATACTTTACAGCTTTTTGGACACCTCAACACCAAGAAATACTTTTCAAAGACCATTTCAGAGCAAGTTACTTTCTTAATGTCCCTTCTAAACCCATTTTCCAACTTGAAGTACTTATCTTTTTCACCCACAACTATACTTTACAGCTTTTTGGATACCTCAACACCAAGAAATACTTTTCAAAGACCATTTCAGAGCAAGTTACTTTCTTAATGTCCCTCCTAAACCCATTTTCCAACTTGAAGTACTTATCTTTCTCACCCACAACTATACTTTACAGCTTTTTGGATACCTCAACACCAAGAAATACTTTCCAAAGACCATTTCAGAGCAAGTTACTCTCTTAATGTCCCTCCTAAACCCATTTTCCAACTTGAAGGACTTATCTTTTTCACCCACAACTATACTTTACAGCTTTTCGGTTACCTCAATACCAAGAAATACTTTTCAAAGACCATTTCAGAGCAAGTTACTTTCTTAATGTCCCTTCTAAACCCATTTTCCAACTTGAAGTACTTATCTTTTTCACCCACAACTATACTTTACAGCTTTTTGGATACCTCAACACCAAGAAATACTTTTCAAAGACCATTTCAGAGCAAGTTACTTTCTTAGTGTCCCTCCTAAACCCATTTTCCAACTTGAAGTACTTATATTTTTCACCCACAACTATACTTTGCAGCTTTTGGTTACCTCAACACCAAGAAATACTTTTCAAAGACCATTTCAGAGCAAGTTACTTTCTTAATGTCCCTCCTAAACCCTTTTTTCAACTTGAAGTACTTATCTTTTTCACCCACAACTATACTTTACAGCTTTTTGGATACATCAACACCTAGAAATACTCTTCAAAGACCATTTCAGAGCAAGTTACTTTCTTAATGTCCCTTCTAAACCTATTTTCCAACTTGAAGTACTTATCTTTTTCAACCACAACTATACTTTACAGCTTTTTGGATACCTCAACACCAAGAAATACTTTTCAAAGACCATTTCAGAGCAAGTTACTTTCTTAATGTCCCTCCTAAACCCGTTTTCCAACTTGAAATACTTATCTTTTTCCCCCACAACTATACTTTACAGCTTTTTGGATACCTCAACATCAAGAAATACTTTTCAAAGACCATTTCAGATCAAGTTCCTTTCTTAATGTCCCTCCTAAACCCATTTTCCAACTTGAAGAACTTATCTTTTTCACCCACAACTATATTTTACAGCTTTTTGGATACCTCAACACCAAGAAATACTTTTCAAAGACCATTTCAGAGCAAGTTACTTTCTTAATGTCCCTCCTAAACCCATTTTCCAACTTGAAATACTTATCTTTCTCACCCACAACTATACTTTACAGCTTTTTGGATACCTCAACACCAAGAAATACTTTCCAAAGACCATTTCAGAGCAAGTTACTTTCTTAATGTCCCTCCTAAACCCATTTTCCAACTTGAAGAACTTATCTTTTTCACCCACAACTATATTTTACAGCTTTTTGGATACCTCAACACCAAGAAATACTTTTCAAAGACCATTTCAGAGCAAGTTACTTTCTTAATGTCCCTTCTAAACCCATTTTTCAACTTGAAGTACTTATCTTATTCACCCACAACTATACTTTACAGCTTTTTGGATACCTCAACACCAAGAAATACTTTTCAAAGACCATTTCAGAGCAAGTTACTTTCTTAGTGTCCCTCCTAAACCATTTTCCAACTTGAAGTACTTATATTTTTCACCCACAACTATACTTTACAGCTTTTTGGTTACCTCAACACCAAGAAATACTTTTCAAAGACCATTTCAGAGCAAGTTACTTTCTTAATGTCCCTCCTAAACCCTTTTTTCAACTTGAAGTACTTATATTTTTCACCCACAACTATACTTTACAGCTTTTTGGATACCTCAACACCAAGAAATACTTTTCAAAGACCATTTCAGACCAAGTTACTTTCTTAATGTCCCTCCTAAACCCATTTTCCAACTTGAAGTACTTATCTTTTTCACCCACAACTATACTTTACAGCTTTTTGGATACCTCAACACCTAGAAATACTCTTCAAAGACCATTTCAGAGCAAGTTACTTTCTTAATGTCCCTTCTAAACCTATTTTCCAACTTGAAGTACTTATCTTTTTCAACCACAACTATACTTTACAGCTTTTTGGATACCTCAACACCAAGAAATACTTTTCAAAGACCATTTCAGAGCAAGTTACTTTCTTAATGTCCCTCCTAAACCCATTTTCCAACTTGAAATACTTATCTTTTTCCCCCACAACTATACTTTACAGCTTTTTGGATACCTCAACATTCAGAAATACTTTTCAAAGACCATTTCAGATCAAGTTCCTTTCTTAATGTCCCTCCTAAACCCATTTTCCAACTTGAAGAACTTATCTTTTTCACCCACAACTATACTTTACAGCTTTTTGGATACCTCAACACCAAGAAATACTTTTCAAAAGACATTTCAGAGCAAGTTACTTTCTTAATGTCCCTCCTAAACCCATTTTCCAACTTGAGAAAAAATTTAAAGTTCTGTTCCAAATATTTCCCCGGAAGAAGAAAAGTTCAACTTCGATTCTGAATTTTCTCAGTGAAAATGAAATAAGTTATTGATCAATTCTATTTTCTCAAAATATTATAAAATTTTCCACTTCAATTCAGATTTTTCTCAGAGATGAAAAAATTTAAAATTTTGTTCCAAATTTTTCTTAGAAGATAGAAAAGTTGAAGTTCTAATCTGAATTTTACCAAAGAACATAATTCAATTCTAACTTCTCCAGAGAAAAAAAAAGCTTCCACTTCAGTTTTAAGTTCACCAAGTCATAAAAAATTTAAAGTTCAGTTCTAAATTTTTACATAGAAGATAGGAAAAGTTATACTATGACTATGATTATTTTCCATGAAGATAAAAAGTTTCACTTTAATTCTAAATTTTCTTAAATTCAGTTCCGACTTTTCACATAGAGATGAAAAAATTTAAAGTTCTGTTCCAAATTTTTCTTAGAAGATAGAAAAGTTCAAGTTCAGAATTTTCTTAATGAAAATGAAATAAGTTATTGATCAATTCTATTTTTCCAAATAATATAAAAAGTTTCCACTTCAGTTCAGATTTTTCTCAAACAGATGAAAAAATTTAAAATACTGTTCCAAATTTTTCATAGAAGATAGAAAAGTTCAAGTTCTCCTCTGAATTTTACCAAAGAACATAATTCAATTCTAATTTCTCCAGAGAAAATAAAAAGCTTCCACATCAGTTTTAAGTTCACCAAGACATAAAAAATTTAAGTTCAGTTCTAAATTTTTCCATAGAAGATAGGAAAAGTTATACTATGATTGTGACTATTTTCAATGAAGATAAAAAGTTTCACTTTAATTCTAAATTTTCTTAAATTCAGTTCCAACCTTTCTCAAAGAGATGAAAAAATTTAAAGTTCTGTTCCAAATATTTTCCCGGAAGAAGAAAAGTTCAACTTCGATTCTGAATTTTCTTAATGAAAATGAAATATGTTATCGATCAATTCTATTTTCCCAAAATAATATAAAAATTTTCCACTTCAGTTCAGATTTTTCTCAAACAGATGAAAAAATTTAAAATACTGTTCCAAATTTTCCATAGAAGATAGAAAAGTTCAAGTTCTCTTCTGAATTTTACCAAAGAACATAATTCAATTCTAATTTCTCCAGAGAAAATAAAAAGCTTCCACATCAGTTTTAAGTTCACCAAGACATAAAAAATTTAAAGTTCAGTTCTAAATTTTTCCATAGAAGATAGGAAAAGTTATACTATGATTGTGATTATTTTCCATGAAGATAAAAAGTTTCATTTTAATTCTAAATTTTCTTAAATTCAATTCCGACCTTTCTCAAAAAGATGAAAAAATTTAAAGTTCTGCTCCAAATATTTTCCCGGAAAAGAAAAGTTCAACTTCGATTCTGAATTTTCTCAATGAAAATGAAATAAGTTATTGATCAATTCTATTTTCCTAAAATAATATAAAATTTTCCACTTCAATTCAGATTTTTCTCAAAGAGATGACAAAATTTTAAATATTGTTCCAAATTTTTCATAGAAGATAGAAAAAGTTATACTTTGATTGTGAATATTCTTCATGAAGATATGGAGCTCCTCTTTAATTCTAAATTTTCTCGAAGAAGTGCAAAATGTATAAGTTCTCTTCTGAATTTTCTTAGAGAGGAGAAAAAAAAGTTAGCTCAATTCTGAAATTTACCAATGAAAATGAAAAAGCTTCCATTTCACTTCATTATTTCTCAAAGACATAAAAATTTAAAGTTCAATTCTAAATTTTTCCATAGAAGATAGGACTGGATATACTATGATTGTGATTATTTACCATGAAGATAAAAAGTTTCACTCTACTTCTAATTTTTCTTAAATTCAGTTCATTCATCTAAACACCAAAAACAATAGGTTAGGTTAGGTATAAATAAATATTAATAAATAATTAGAAACATTTCTCCATGTTTAAGTTAGGCTAGATTAGGTTAACTTATCATTAGCGCTCATGATAAGCTAACCTAACCTAACTTAAACATGGTAAAAAGATTAAATTTGGTTAGGTTCGGTTAGGTTAGATTAAGTTAGGTCAGGTTAAGTTAGGTTAGGTTAGGTTAGCCTACGTACGCGCGCGTACGTTGGCTAACCTAACCTAACCTAACTTAACCTGACCTAACTTAGTCTAACCTAACCTAACCTAATTTAATCTTTTTACCATGTTTAAGTTAGGTTAGATTAGCTTATCATGAGCGCTCATGATAAGTTAACCTAATCTAGCCTAACTTAAACATGGAGAAATGTTTCTAATTATTTATTAATATTTATTTATACCTAACCTAACCTATTGTTTTTGGTGGTTAGATTAATGAACTGAATTTAAGAAAAATTAGAAATAGAGTGAAACTTTTTATCTTCATGGTAAGTAATCACAATCATAGTATATCCATTCCTATCTTCTATGGAAAAATTTAGAATTGAACTTTAAATTTTTATATCTTTGAGAAATTATGAAGTGAAATGGAAGCTTTTTCATTTTCATTGGTAAATTTCAGAATTGAGCTAACTTTTTTTTCTCCTCTCTAAGAAAATTCAGAAGAGAACTTATACATTTTGCACTTCTTCGAGAAAACTTAGAATTAAAGTGGAGCTCCATATCTTCATGAAGAATATTCACAATCAAAGTATAACTTTTTCTATCTTCTATGAAAAATTTGGAACAATATTTTAAATTTTGTCATCTCTTTGAGAAAAATCTGAATTGAAGTGGAAAATTTTATATTATTTTAGGAAAATAGAATTGATCAATAACTTATTTCATTTTCATTGAGAAAATTCAGAATCGAAGTTGAACTTTTCTTTTCCGGGAAAATATTTGGAACAGAACTTTAAATATTTTCTTCTCTTTGAGAAAGGTCGGAATTGAATTTAAGAAAATTTAGAATTAAAATGAAACTTTTTATCTTCATGAAAAATAATTACAATCATAGTATAACTTTTCCTATCTTCTATGGAAAAATTTAGAACTGAACTTTAAATTTTTTATGTCTTGGTGAACTTAAAACTGATGTGGAAGCTTTTTATTTTCTCTGGAGAAATTAGAATTGAATTATGTTCTTTGGTAAAATTCAGAAGAGAACTTGAACTTTTCTATCTTCTATGGAAAATTTGGAACAGTATTTTAAATTTTTTCATCTGTTTGAGAAAAATCTGAACTGAAGTGGAAAATTTTTATATTATTTTGGGAAAATAGAAATGATCGATAACATATTTCATTTTCATTGCGAAAATTCAGAATCGAAGTTGAACTTTTCTTCTTCCGGGAAAATATTTGGAACAGAACTTTAAATTTTTTCATCTCTTTGAGAAAGGTTGGAACTGAATTTAAGAAAATTTGGAATTAAAGTGAAACTTTTTAACTTCATTGAAAATAGTCACAATCATAGTATAACTTTTCCTATCTTCTACGGAAAAATTTAGAACTGAACTTAAATTTTTTACGTCTTGGTGAACTTAAAACTGATATGGAAGCTTTTTATTTTCTCTGGAGAAATTAGAATTGAATTATGTTCTTTGGTAAAATTCAGATGAGAACTTGAACTTTTCTATCTTCTATGAAAAATTTGGAACAGTATTTTAAATTTTTCATCTGTTTGAGAAAAATCTGAACTGAAGTGGAAACTTTTTATATTATTTGGAAAAATAGAATTGATCAATAACTTATTTCATTTTCATTAAGAAAATTCTGAACTTGAACTTTTCTATCTTCTAAGAAAAATTTGGAACAGAACTTTAAATTTTTTCATCTCTATGTGAAAAGTCGGAACTGAATTTAAGAAAATTTAGAATTAAAGTGAAACTTTTTATCTTCATGGAAAATAATCATAGTCATAGCATAACTTTTCCTATCTTCTATGTAAAAATTTAGAGCTGAACTTTAAATTTTTTATGTCTTGGTGAACTTAAAACTGAAGTGGAAGCTTTTTATTTTCTCTGGAGAAATTAGAATTGAATTATGTTCTTTGGTAAAATTTAGATTAGAACTTGAACTTTTCTATCTTCTAAGAAAAATTTGGAACAATATTTTTAATTTTTTCATCTCTTTGAGAAAAATCTGAATTGAAGTGGAAAATTTTATAATATTTTGAGAAAATAGAATTGACCAATAACTTATTTCATTTTCACTGAGAAAATTCAGAATCGAAGTTGAACTTTTCTTCTTCCAGCGAAATATTTGGAACAGAACTTTAAATTTTTTCTCAAGCTGGAAAATTGGTTTAGGAGGGACATTAAGAAAGTAACTTGCTCTGAAATGTCTTTTGAAAAGTATTTCTTGGTGTTGAGGTATCCAAAAAGCTGTAAAGTATAGTTGTCGGTGAAAAAGATAAGTATTTCAAGTTGGAAAATGGGTTTAGGAGGGACATTAACAAATGAATTTCCTCTGAAATGGTCTTTGAAAAGTATTTCTTGATGTTGAGGTATCCAAAAAGCTGTAAAGTATAGTTGTGGGTGAAAAAGATAAGTACTTCAAGTTGGAAAATGGGTTTGGAAGGGACATTAAGAAAGTAACTTGCTCTGAAATGGTCTTTGAAAAGTATTAACCCAATTAATTTCCTTTAAAATGAGCTATTGAACAACCCTCTACGATGTTCCAGTGCCAAGCTATCTCTGGAGACAAAGAAAAAAAGAAAAAAATATCCCGTTTGGGGAGAATAACGTGGTAAAAGTCTATTTTCTTGATTTTCAAGCCAATATATTTTCTTTGTTATTCAAGCCAAAGGGCGGTAAGTTTCCTTTATGGAGGATTTGGACAAGGCGGTTCTAATGGTGTACTTTTTGTTTTGATCTGACTCTTTTTTTAGGAGCTACGGGTTTTTATATTTCTTAACATTGGAGGTGATCGTCTCTTACTAGGTTGCTAGCTACCGCTGCAACCCGGATTTCTTGGTGTTGAGGTATCCAAAAAGCTGTAAAGTATAGTTGTGTGTGAAAAAGATAAGTACTTCAAGTTGGAAAATAGGTTTAGAAGGGACATTAAGAAAGTAACTTGCTCTGAAATGGTCTTTGAAGAGTATTTCTTGGTGTTGAGGTATCCAAAAAGCTGTAAAGTATAGTAGTGGGTGAAAAAGATAAGTACTTCAAGTTGGAAAATGGGTTTAGGAGGGACATTAAGAAAGTAACTTGCTCTGAAATGATCTTTGAAAAGTATTTCTTGGTGTTGAGGTATCCAAAAAGCTGTAAAGTATAGTTGTGGGTGAAAAAGATAAGTACTTCAAGTTGAAAAAAGGGTTTAGGAGGGACATTAAGAAAGTAACTTGCTCTGAAATGTCTTTTGAAAAGTATTTCTTGGTGTTGAGGTATCCAAAAAGCTGTAAAGTATAGTTGTCGGTGAAAAAGATAAGTATTTCAAGTTGGAAAATGGGTTTAGGAGGGACATTAAGAAATGAATTTGCTCTGAAATGGTCTTTGAAAAGTATTTCTTGATGTTGAGGTATCCAAAAAGCTGTAAAGTATAGTTGTGGGTGAAAAAGATAAGTACTTCAAGTTGGAAAATGGGTTTGGAAGGGACATTAAGAAAGTAACTTGCTCTGAAATGGTCTTTGAAAAGTATTTCTTGGTGTTGAGGTATCCAAAAAGCTGTAAAGTATAGTTGTGGGTGAAAAAGATAAGTACTTCAAGTTGGATAATAGGTTTAGAAGGGACATTAAGAAAGTAACTTGCTCTGAAATGGTCTTTGAAGAGTATTTCTTGGTGTTGAGGTATCCAAAAAGCTGTAAAGTATAGTTGTGGGTGAAAAAGATAAGTACTTCAAGTTGGAAAATGGGTTTAGGAGGGACATTAAGAAAGTAACTTGCTCTGAAATGATCTTTGAAAAGTATTTCTTGGTGTTGAGGTATCCAAAAAGCTATAAAGTATAGTTGTGGGTGAAAAAGATAAGTACTTCAAGTTGAAAAAAGGGTTTAGGAGGGACATTAAGAAAGTAACTTGCTCTGAAATGGTCTTTGAAAAGTATTTCTTGGTGTTGAGGTAACCAAAAAGCTGTAAAGTATAGTTGTGGGTGAGAAAGATAAGTACTTCAAGTTGGAAAATGGGTTTAGGAGGGACATTAAGAAAGTAACTTGCTCTGAAATGGTCTTTGAAAAGTATTTCTTGGTGTTGAGGTATCCAAAAAGCTGTAAAGTATAGTTGTGGGTGAAAAAGATAAGTACTTCAAGTTGAAAAATGGGTTTAGAAGGGACATTAAGAAAGTAACTTGCTCTGAAATGGTCTTTGAAAAGTATTTCTTGGTGTTGAGGTAACCAAAAAGCTGTAAAGTATAGTTGTGGGTGAAAAAGATAAGTACTTCAAGTTGGAAATGGGTTTAGGAGGGACATTAAGAAAGTAACTTGCTCTGAAATAGTCTTTGAAAAGTATTTCTTGGTGTTGAGGTATCCAAAAAGCTGTAAAGTATAGTTGTGGGTGAAAAAGATAAGTACTTCAAGTTGGAAAATGGGTTTAGAAGGGACATTAAGAAAGTAACTTGCTCTGAAATGGTCTTTGAAAAGTATTTCTTGGTTTTGAGGTATCCAAAAAGCTGTAAAGTATAGTTGTGGGTGAAAAAGATAAGTACTTCAAGTTGGAAAATGGGTTTAGAAGGGACATTAAGAAAGTAACTTGCTCTGAAATGGTCTTTGAAAAGTATTTCTTGGTGTTGAGGTATCCAAAAAGCTGTGAAGTATAGTTGTGGATGAAAAAGATAAGTACTTCAAGTTGGAAAATGGGTTTAGGAGAAACATTAAGAAAGTAACTTGCTCTGAAATGGTCTTTGAAAAGTATTTCTTGGTGTTGAGGTAACCAAAAAGCTGTAAAGTATAGTTGTGGGTGAAAAAGATAAGTACTTCAAGTTGAAAAATGGGTTTAGGAGGGACATTAAGATAAGTAACTTGCTCTGAAATGGTCTTTGAAAAGTATTTCTTGGTGTTGAGGTATCCAAAAAGCTGTAAAGTATAGTTGTGGGTGAAAAAAATAAGTACTTCAAGTTGGAAAATGGGCTTAGGAGGGACATTAAGAAAGTAACTTGCTCTGAAATGGTCTTTGAAAAGTATTTCTTGGTGTTGAGGTATCCAAAAAGCTGTAAAGTATAGTTTTGGGTGAAAAAGATAAGTACTTCATGTTGGAAAATGGGTTTAGGAGGGACATTAAGAAAGTAACTTTCTCTGAAATGGTCTTTGAAAAGCATTTCTTGGTGTTGAGGTAACCAAAAAGCTGTAAAGTATAGTTGTGGATGACAAAGATATGTACTTCAAGTTGGAAAATGGGTTTAGGAGGGACATTAAGAAAGTAACTTGCTCTGAAATGGTCTTTGAAAAGTATTTCTTGGTGTTGAGGTATCCAAAAAGCTGTAAAGTATAGTTGTGGGTGAAAAAGATAATTACTTCAAGTTGGAAAATGGGTTTAGGATGGACAATAAGAAAGTAACTTGCTCTGAAATGGTCTTTGAAAAGTATTTCTTGGTGTTGAGGTAACCGAAAAGCTGTAAAGTATAGTTGTGGGTGAAAAAGATAAGTACTTCAAGTTGGAAAATGGGTTTAGGATGGACATTAAGAAAGTAACTTGCTCTGAAATGGTCTTTGAAAAGTATTTCTTGGTGTTGAGGTATCCAAAAAGCTGTAAAGTATAGTTGTGGTTGAAAAAGATAAGTACTTCAAATTGGAAAATGGGTTTAGGAGGGACATTAAGAAAGTAACTTGCTCTGAAATGGTCCTTGACAAGTATTTCTTGGTGTTGAGGTATCCAAAAAGCTGTAAAGTATAGTTGTGGGTGAAAAAGATAAATACTTCAAGTTGGAAAATGGGTTTAGGAGGGACATTAAGAAAGTAACTTGCTCTGAAATGGTCTTTGAAAAGTATTTCTTGGTGTTGAGGTATCCAAAAAGCTGTAAAGTATAGTTGTGGATGAAAAAGATAAGTACTTCAAGTTGGAAAATGGGTTTAGGATGGTCATTAAGAAAGTAACTTGCTCTGAAATGGTCTTTGAAAAGTATTTCTTGGTGTTGAGGTAAACGAAAAGCTGTAAAGTATAGTTGTGGGTGAAAAAGATAAGTACTTCAAGTTGGAAAATGGGTTTAGGAGGGACATTAAGAAAGTAACTTGCTCTGAAATGGTCATTGAAAAGTATTTCTTGGTGTTGAGGTATCCAAAAAGCTGTAAAGTATAGTTGTGGATGAAAAAGATAAGTACTTCAAATTGAAAAAAGGGTTTAGGAGTGACATTAAGAAAGTAACTTGCTCTGAAATGGTCTTTGAAAAGTATTAATTGGTGTTGAGGTATCCAAAAAGCTGTAAAGTATAGTTGTGGATGAAAAAGATAAGTACTTCAAGTTGGAAAATGGGTATAGGAGGGTCATTAAGAAAGTAACTTGCTCCGAAATGGTCTTTGAAAAGTATTTCTTGGTGTTGAGGTATCCGAAAAGCTGTAAAGTATAGTTGTGGGTGAAAAAGATAAGTACTTCAAGTTGGAAAATGGGTTTAGGAGTGACATTAAGAAAGTAACTTGCTCTGAAATGGTCTTTGAAAAGTATTTCTTGGTGTTGAGGTATCCAAAAAGCTGTAAAGTATAGTTGTGGATGAAAAAGATAAGTACTTCAAGTTGGAAAATGGGTTTAGGAGTGACATTAAGAAAGTAACTTGCTCTGAAATGGTCTTTGAAAAGTATTTCTTGGTGTTGAGGTAACCAAAAAGCTGTAAAGTATAGTTGTAGATGAAAAAGATAAGTACTTCAGGTTGGAAAATGGGCTTAGGACGGTCACTAAGAAAAGAACTTGTTCTGAAATGGTCTTTGAAAAGTATTTCTTGGTGTTGATGTAACCAAAAAGCTGTAAAGTATAGTTGTGGATGAGAAAGATAAGTACTTCAAGTTGAAAAAAGGGTTTAGGAGGGACATTAAGAAAGTAACTTGCTCTGAAATGGTCTTTGAAAAGTATTTCTTGGTGTTGAGGTAACCAAAAAGCTGTAAAGTATAGTTGTAGGTGAAAAAGATAAGTACTTCAAGTTGAAAAATGGGTTTAGGATGGACAATAAGAAAGGAACTTGTTCTGAAATGGTCTTTGAAAAGTATTTCTTGGTGTTGAGGTAACCAAAAAGCTGTAAAGTATAGTTGTGGGTGAAAAAGATAAGTACTTCAAGTTGGAAAATGGGTTTAGGAGGGACATTAAGAAAGTAACTTGCTCTGAAATGATCTTTGAAAAGTATTTCTTGGTGTTGAGGTATCCAAAAAGCTGTAAAGTATAGTTGTGGGTGAAAAAGATAAGTACTTCAAGTTGAAAAATGGGTTTAGGAGGGGACTCTTTGGGGGCCCGGGGAGGGCCTTTGGGGGTCTGGGGGGCCGGATGGCCCTTTGGGAGCCCGGGGGCCCTTTGGGGACCGGGGGCTTCCTTCGGGGTTGGGGTAGGGGGATCGGAGCCCTTTGGGTCGGGGTAGGGGGATCGGGGCCCTTTGGGGTTGGGGTATGGGACCTCACGACACTGTTTAAATAGAACTTGTGTATTATAACGACCATACTCAAAACCTCTTCTAAAAAGATCTTCTAAAATCATCTTTTAAAATGTCTCTAACTGTTTCGCCAAAATAATTCCCTAAAATGTCTAAAACTGTTTCGCCCAAATAATCTCTAAACGTAATTTCTGTGTGTTCCTTTTGTTTTTGGCATCCCTGCGCTGTCACATTTCAAATTACTAAGAAACCTTTTCCCGCGTTAAACTCTAAGATCAAAACATTCGCCGGAGTTACAATTAACCTTGCCATCACCTGTCAGTTATTATCTAAACTTTGCCCCGGAAACAATTCTGGTCGAACTCCAAAGATATTAATAAACTTTGCCCGGAAACAATTTGATTAATGACTGACAGCACAGGTGTTCCAAATTCGCAATCGATTATGCAATCATTCTCCCTGGGGATTCCATGCCCATATAAGGAGCCCCGTCACGATCAATAGGGGCCTTTCTACTTCTCTTTCTCATGACTCGCTTAAAAAGCTTTTTCCGCAAAAAAAGTTCTTCAAAGAAAACTAAAGAGCTACACAAAACTAAAGGCGGGCCGAAATAAATTCAAATAATAATTCAAGCTTAAAAGAAACAGAAATCATCATTAATAAATAAATAAACTGCAGATAATAAATTGCGGAACATTAACTTACTTTTGCGCACTGGGTCTTGAGGAAAAGGTCTTGCGCTCTTGAGGGAGGTCTTGGCGGAAACAACTACATTTATATTTATCCTGCCTTCTTTCACTGGCTGGAAATATTATCTCTTTTCCTTTTTCACATTTATTTTTGATTTTTTATTCATCAAACAGTTCGTGGTAACGAACTGTAAGTAAGGAGCGACCCGGCTCAATAGCAACCGAAACTCTAAAAAACGGAATTTTAATACCAATAGATACATAAGAAGAATTAGATTTTTATGCTGATTTCAAATATATAAGTTTTATCAATTTTAATCTTTCCCATCAAAAGTTACGCGCCTGAAAAAATTGCCTTATTTTCAAAAAAGGGTGAAACAACCCCTAAAAGTCATAGAATTTTAATGAAAATCACACCATCAGATTCAGCGTATCAGAGAACCCTACCTTAGAGGTTTCAAGCTCATATCTGCAAAAATGTGGATTTTTGTTTTTTTTTGCCAGAAGAAAGGTCACGGATGCGTGTTTATTCGTTTTTTTTTTTTTTTTTTTTTTTTTTTTTTTTTTTTTTTTTTTTTTTTTTTTTTTCCAGGGGTGATCGTATCAATCCAATAGTCCTAGAAGATCGTGAGAGGGGTCATTCGAACTGAAGTTAAAAGCTCTAGTGCCCTTTTTAAGTGACTAAAAAAATGGAGGGCAACTTGGCCCCCTCCCACGCTCATTTATTTCCCGAAGTCAGCCAATAAAAATTTTAAGATAGCCACTTTGTTCAGCATAGTCGAAAATCTAATTAATATGTCTTTGAGGATGACTTAATCCCCCACAGTTCCCGGGGTAAGGGCTGCAAGTTATAAACTTTGCCCATTCTTTACATATCGTATTGGTTATTGGGAAGTATACAGGCGTTTTCAGGAGGAATTTTTTCTAGTGGGGGGGGATCGGAGTTGGGGTTACGGGGGAGGATCTTTCCATGGAAAATATTTCCTTGGGGTAAGGGACATTTCTATGAAGGGGGCGCCAGATTTCCCAGCATTATTTAAAAAACGATCAGAAATTAAATAAAAAAACATTTTTTTTTCAACTGAAAGTAAGGAGCAACATTAAAACTTAAAACTAACAGAAATTATTACGTATATGAGGGGGTTTGCTCCCTAGTCTATACCTCGCTTTTTACGCTAAAGTTTTTTAGTACTTTCAAAAGAGCTATCTATTCTAATTAACCGGCCTTTGTGATTCAGGGGTTTGTGATTCGAGCAAAATTCGAACTTTAGCGTAAAGAGCAAGATATTGACTAGGGTGTGAACTCCCTAATATACGTAATAAAAACACACGAATATAGAAATTCGTTACGTAAGTTAATTCATAAGTTACGTCAGAACAAATTTCGAAAAAGCCAATTAGCCAAAAGAAGGAAAATTAATATGCGAATTTCGTTTTAATTATTCTTGTACGGTGAGCCAAAATCAAAGCTGCATTAATTCAAAAACGTTCAGAAATCAACTAAAAAAAACAAGTTTTTTTAACTGAAAGTAAGGAGCGACATTAAAACTTAAAACGAACAGACGTTATTCCGTATATGAAAGGGGCTGTCCCCTCCTCAACGCCTCGCTCTTTACGCTGAAGTTTGACTCTGTTTCACAACTTTATTTTTTTAAACAATAAAAAACTTTAGCGTAGAGAGCAAGGCGTTGAGCAGGGGACAGCCCCTTTCATATACGGAATAATTTCTATTCGTTTTAAGTTTCAATGTCGCTCCTTACTTTTAGTTAAAAAAAACTTTAGTTAATTTTTTTTTTTAGTTAATTTCATCATAAGGCTACCTTGCTCTTTTTACAAATTTCCTGTATTTTTTGACTGTAGCCAGTTATTCATGAGAATGTAGGAGGGGTGAAAATGTATTTCAAAATATAGGGGGAGCGGATGAATTTTTGTTTTTGTAACTTATTTTTAATGAAAATAATTAAAAAGACATTTTTGAATGAAAACACCAAGAAAGGTCCTTTTGAGAATCTAGAAGTCAAAACACCCAAAATTTAGCTGAATTCCTGAAATTTAACTAAATTTAGCTGAATTCCTGAAATTTAATCTAATTCCTAAAATTTAGCTGAATTTAGCTGAAAATTTAGCTGAAGTTTCCCAGACTATCTTGAATTCTAATTTAACTACAACCCTGTCTTACATAGAGATCCATTTTCAGATGATCTATGGTATCTATGAGCGTTAGTGCTTCCACAGTCCCCGAATTTCCCCACAAGAAAGTTGGGTTCTCCAAAACATCCCAATAAATAAGCTTCGTATATATACCAACGTTACTACGACACATAGATCGCTATTTTTTTTTCAACGTTAATTTTCAATGAGATCCAGGAGAGCCCAATCCTAATTCGACAAAATGCAGGGGAACTCCAAAAAATATGGGGATAGTTGAAGCAATGATATACATGTCAGTAAAGCTGATGCAGCTGGGAAAATTAGAAACAAGGGGAATTCAGACGGGTCCTCTGAACACGATTTTCCCCTGAACGAAATCTTAAAATAAGAAGGACAGAACGAATATATTCGTTATTTGTGAGCGGGGCCGCATCCATGATTTTGTTTGGAGGGGGGGGGGGGAATTTACACAAAAAATATAAAAAAGGCATGAAAAATTTGTTTATCTATATTTTGTTACTTTTTTACGAGTCGAAAAACATTTCGGAGGGAGGGGATCATGCCCCCTAGTCCTCCTGGATACGGCCTTAGTTTCGAGTAATACAACTGAGCTGCTTTTAAGGCATTATTTTTTTGTTCTATTAAATATTTTTTTTTTTAGCATCGTTACACCTTAAAGCGGACAGATGTTATTCCGTATATGAGCGGGGCTATCCTCTCCTCAACCCCATCCTTACGCTAAAGTTTTTTTATTATCATAGGCAGCGCATTCGCGCTGCCTAAGTAAAGAACAGTGTTGGCACAATGCATTATTATTATTTTTTTCCATACCAGGGCACTTCGTATTGAAGGAGTTGTCGTAAAAGTCTTCGAAAAAGGCTCATTCGATTGGAAATTGGAGTGGCTAGTGCCCTTTTTAATAGTCGAAAGGGATTGGAGGGCAACTAGACCCCCCACGCCCATCATTCCCCAAACACATCCAATCATAATTTTGAGATAGCCATTTTGTTCAACGTAGTTGATTTCCAGATAGAAACTATGTTTTTTAGGAGGTCACTCCCCCCCAACCCTCAGGGCAAGGGTTTTAAGTTATGCCCTGGGGGTATATAAGAACGATGTTGGCAAAATGTGTTATTTATTATTTTTTTCATTTAAACCAGAGCACTTCATATCGAAGAAGTTGTCGCAGTAGTAGGAAATTGCAGTGGCTTGTGCCCTTTTAACAGTCGAAAGTGATTGGAAGGCAACTAAAACCCCTTCCACGCCCACCATTTCCCGAAACACATCCAATCAAAATTTTGAGATAGCCATTTTGTTCAACGTAGTTGATTTCCAGATAGAAACTATGTTTTTTAGGAGGTCACTCCCCCCCAACCCTCAGGATAAGGGTTTTAAGTTATGCCCTGGGGGCATATAAGGTTTTTGTAGAAGGCGTTGTCGTAGAAACTTCAAAAAGGCTTATTCCATTGGAAATTCAAAGGGCTAGTGCCCTTTTTAATAGTCGAAAGTGATTAGAAGGCAACTAACACCCCTTCCACGTCCACCATTTCCCCAAACATATCCAATTAAAATTTTGAGATAGCCATTTTGCTCCACGCAGTTTAAAGTTCAGGAAATTATACATTTGAGAAGTACACTCCCCCACAGTCTTCAGGGCAAGGGTTATAAGTTATGCCCTGGGTGCATATAAGGTTTTTTTTTTATAGAAGATGTTGTCGTAGAAACTTCAAAAAAGGCTCATTCGATTGGAAATTCAAAGGGCTAGTGCCCTTTTTGATAGTCAAAAGTGATTTTAGAGCAACTAAACCCCTCTCATGCCCACTATTGCTCCAAACACATCCAATCAAAATTTTTAGATAACCATTTTATTCAACGTAGTTGAAGGTTTTGGAAATTATGTCTTTAGGGATGACAACTCCTCCTCCCCCACAGCCCTCGGGGCAAGGGATATAAGTTATGCCCTGGGGGCATATAAGGTTTTTATTGAAAGCGTTGTCGTAGAAACTTCAAAAGGGCTCATTCAATTGAAAATTGAAAGGGCTAGTACCTTTTTCGATAGATGAAAGTGATTGATGGATGACTAACGCCCCTCTCACGCCCATGATTTTCCCAAAAACATCCAATCAAAATTTTGAGATATTCATTTGTTCAACGTAGTTGAAAGTTCTAGAAATTAGGTCTTTTAGGATGTTAACCCCCTCAGAGCCCTCAGGGCAAGGGTTGTAAGTTATGCCCTGGGGGCATATAAGGTCTATATAGAAAGTTGTCGTAGAAATTTCAAAAAGGGCTCATTTGATTGGAAATTGAAATTGCCCTTTTTACTAGTCGAAAGTTAGTGGAGAGCAATTAACGCCCACCATTTCCCCAAAAATATTCAATCAAAGTTTAGAGATAGCCATTTCATTCAATGTAGTTGAAAGTTCTTGAAATTATGTATTTAAGGATGACAAACCCCAAAGCCCCCAGGGCAAAGGTTGTAAGTTATACCCTGGGGGCATATAAGGTTTTTATAGATAGACTTGTCGTAAAACTTCAAAAGGGGCTCATTCAATTGGTATTCGAGAGGGCTAGTCCCCTTTTTAATATTCGAAAGTGATTGGAGGGTAACTAACCCCCTCTCACGCCCACCATTCCTCCAAACACATCCAATCGAAATTTTCAGATAGCCAATTTGTTCAACGTAGTAGAAAGTTCTGGGAATTAGGTCTTTGAGAATGACAACCCCCCTCCCCCTCTCAGGGCAAGGGTTGTAAGTTATGGCTTGGGGGCATATAATGTTTTTATTGAAAGTGTTGTCCTAGAAACTTCAAAAGGGCTCATTTGATTGGAAATTGAAAGGGCTAGTGCCATTTTTAATAGTTGAAAGTGATTGGAGAGTGACTAACGCACCTCTCACGCCCACCATTTCCCCAAACACATCCAATCAAAATTTTGAGATATCCATTTTGTTTAACGTAGTTGAAAGTTCTGGAAATTAGGTCTTAGGGGATGACAACTACCCTAACAGCCCTTAGGGTAAGGGTTGTAATTTATGCCCTTGGAGCGTATAAGGTGTTTATAGAAAGCATTGTCGTTTCAAAAAGGGCCCATTCAATTGGAAACCCAAAGGCCTAGTGCCCTTTTTAATAGTCGAAAGTGATTGGAAGGCTTGACATTTTTATAGCAAAGATCGATGTGGGTATAATATCTTATTTTTCTTGTTGTTGTTGTTTAGACCAGGGCACTTTGTATCGAAGGAGTTGTCGTGGGAACTACGAAAAGGGCTCATTCGATGGAAAATAGAAAGGGCTGGTGCCCTTTTTAATAGTCGAACGTGATTGGAGGGCAACTAATCCCCCTCCCACTTCCTCTCTCTCATTTGCCCGTAAAACTAAATGTTGCCTTAAGATTAAATCAAAATGCTCTGTGTTAATGCTAATTCCCAATAAGGCATCTCAGCAGTATCCCAAGAATGACTGAGGGTATTATGTTCGAACTAACGGGGCTACTTCTGCTCTTAAAATTTAATCAAATCAAAATAGCGTAAGTGTATCCAAGCTATCAAAGAAAGTAAACAGATTTTTTTGCGAATAGTATCAATTTTTCCATTTCAGGTCAACTAGAGGAGGTATGAAACTAAATAAAACACTGCTATTTGTGTCCAGATTTTTAAAAGGATGTATTTTGTTAAAAATTGCTGAAAATTTTTCTCCAGCATACAAATAGCAGGCCAAACTATAAAGTCCTAAGAAAAACGAAAAGATTTAAAGTATTATTTTCTTTTCCCTGAAAAGACTATGTCAATATAAAACGAATAGAAATTAATTAAAAAAAACTTTTTTCCACAAAATAGGTTTTTCAAAGAAAATTAAAGAACTCCATTAAACAAAAACTGAGCAAAAATAAAATCAAATAATCTACCAAGCGTGAAACTACCCCAAATCAGCATCGATAGATAAATGAAACCCAAAACGAAAAGAAATTACAATAAATACCCGAGTCGAACTCAAAACGAGCAGAAATTTAACATAAGTTGGGCTCAAAACCCCTATGCCTTCCCAAGGCCAGAACATAATTTACACTTTATTGAAAAAATATAAAAGGTTTTTACTTTTATAACTTTAATAAATCAAATAATATTAACATTTTGATTACTAAATATCAGTATATGTAGGCCTATATTAAACTGGCAATGCCCATTCATTTGCCATTTCATTTGCATTCATGTGGTTAAGTATTTCGATTTTTCTTATTAGAAATCAAGCAAGGCTTGCACTATCCCCGAATTTTCGGGGATTTCGACGAAAATCTATGTGTCACCCCGAAAAAATTTGGTTCCCGTAATCCTCGAAAATCACCCTATCACGGTGTCACCTCTAGTAACTTATCGCTAGTGACTATCCCTACCAAATACTACTTTGTAAACCATTATTCTTCACTACTCTCTTGTTCGTTAATTTCCGTCTCTTGTTACTTTGCATATAAGCCAGACAGATACAATTGCAATATACACGGTTCTTCATATACTGAAAAAAGTATCGTCCTTATGAAATTGAATAAAAAAAAACACGAACTAACTGAAAGTAAGGAGTGACATTAAAACTTAAAACGAACAGCAATTATTCTGTATATGTGAGGGGCTACCCCCTCCTCAACGCCTCGCTCTTTACGCTAATTATTTTTTATTGTTTTAAAAAGTAGAGGGGTGAAAAAGAGCCAAACCTTAGCCTAAAGAGCGAGGCGTTGAAGAGGGGACAGCCCCTTTCATACACAGAATAATTGCTATTCATTTTAAGTTTTAATGTCGCTCCTTACTTTCAGTTAAAAAAAAAACTATTTTTTTATTTAATTTCTGAACGTTTTTCAACTAATGTAGGTTCGATTTTGGCTCACCGTGCATGAAAAATTAGAACTTAGTTTGCATATTAATTTTGGCAGATTTATTCCGGATATGAAGGGTTGCCCCCTCCTCATTACCTTGCTCTTTACGCTAAAGCTGTTAGCTCTTTTAAAAATGCTTCCTATTCTAATTAAACAGCCACTGTGTTTTTGAATTTTAGTAAACAGTCAAAGTTCAGCGTAAAGAATAAGGTATTGAGAAAGGGACAACCCTTCATACATGGCATAATTTCTGTTCGTTTTTTAAATAATGCCGGTAAATCCTCCATATATGGAATAATTTATGTTCTCTTTTCAAATAATGCCAGTAAATCTGGCTCACCCTCTATGAAATATACCCCTCCCCCTCACGGAAAACTCTTCCGTGAAAATTTCATCGAACGTTAATTGTACCCCCCCCCCCCCACAGTCCAATTCCCTCCAGACAGTTTTTTCCTCACTGAGAATCACCCCCCCCCCCTCTCTGTAAAATTGCTTGTGGGCGATTTACCCTGAAAAAGTATCCTTGGCATTTTTTCATTGGATTAAGACTTTAATCTCTAATCAGTTTCTCGATCACTCCAGAAATGCCCCCTTCCGTGGAAATTATTTCCCAGAAAACAAAACACGCCTAAAAAAGCCCCCGGAACATCTCAATATAAAAAATTTGGCAAGAAGAAGGTAAGACAATTAAAAACTATTTCGTATAGTAATTCTGGTAAAACCCTCCAGTGTAACATGTCCCCTAGAATATTCACTCACCAGAAATTTCCCTCCCATGGAGAAGATTCTCCCCTTAGAAATCCACCCTAAGCACCCCCCTCCCAAAAAAATGGCTGTATACTTCCCAATAAGAAATACCCATATGTAAGCAATGGGCAAAGTTCACAGCTTGCAGCACTTCCCCCGAGGACTGTGGCAGGTCATTTTACACCTAAAGACATAGTTATTAGATTTTTCGACTATGCTGAACAAAATGGCTATCTCAAAATTTCGATCTCGTGGCTTTGGGAAAAAATGAGCTTGGGAGAGGGTCTAGTTGCCCTGCAATTTTTTGGTCACATAAAAGGGCACTAGAACTTTTGATTTCTGTTCGAATGAGCCCTCTCGCGATATTTTAGCACCTCTGGGTCGATACGATCACCCCTGGGAAGAAAAAAGAAACAAACAAATAAACATGCATCCGTGATCTTTCTTCTGGCAGAAAAAAAAACAACAAAATTCCACATTTTTGCATATAGGAGCTTTAAATCTCTACAATAGGGTTATCTGAAATTGAATATTATTTCCTATAGGGGGGGATAGGGGGCTATCTTTTTAAGTGATAATGCCTCATTTTTTATTATTGAAAGCGGGAATGCCAAAAAGCTCATTATTTTTTTCATTTAAAGTGGAGATGGAAGAAAATGATATCAAATTTCCTGGGAAACCATAGAAATATTTTGATAGACCCAGGGCCCCCCATTGGGACTTATTCATTGTCTTGGGTATTTTTGGATTTCTCATAGGCTACTGGCCTAATTTGGCTTTAGTGTGTGCTCCCTTTTGATTAGATGCCTTGGATCTCATTGAATGCCACGGCGAATCTATTATCTACTATTTCAACTATTATGCAAAGGTTCTGAAACACCACAGCCATTTCGTTTCTTCCAGATTTCTACTTCTATTGATGATGATGAAGAAGACCAGCGTCCAGCCAACGACTTGCGAAGTTTTAACTCATGAATAGGCCCGAATCTGTTGTAAATTCAAGCCGGGATTTGAGAAAAACTGATGAAAACATTAAAATTTGCGGTCAACATTGATCGCCCGTTGGCGCGCCGCCGAAATCTCACCGGTGGCGGCATGAAAAAATCACCGGTGGCACGCCGGCGGCACACCACCTTTTGCCCCGTCGCCAAAGGCCTTCCCTTGTCGGCGCGGCGCCGGGGTCTAATTAAGATTCTATGACTTTTAGGGGTGTTCTCCTTTTTTGAATTTTATATATTGGAAATCAGCATAAAAGTCCGTTTTTTTTATGTATCTATTGGTATCAAAATTGGTATCCGTTTTTTAGAGTTTCGGAAATTTTTTCATGGGTAGGCACGCTTGTGACATCGGTATTCACAGCCTGGAAAACAAGAAACAAATTAAGATGAATAACGATTGATAAAAAAACGATTAATAAAACGCAGATAAAACACTGATTAATAAAACGCAGATGAGTAACGCAAAACAAGAAAAAACTTGTTTACGACGTAAAAAAGTAAAAAATGCACTTTTATGGGATGTTCTTCAGAAGTGAAAGCAGTCTACAAGGTACTCGTAAATCTTCGATTCAATTATAAAGATTATTTACATAACTTGCAAGCCACAAAATTATGTATTTTGTATAGTTTAGTAGGGATGAAGAAAGGAGGCAGGAAATTAAGAGATAGATATACTTGGGTAGCTTCAAGAACAAACAAATTAATGCTATTAAAGATCTCCCTTTTTATTTTTTTTCCTAAAGACTTTAAATGCCTCTTACTTTTGGAAAAAAGTATATCTAAAAATAACTTTAAAAATAAAATCCAAAATATCTAAAAATAAAGATTAAAAAAATCTCTAAAGGATCTGAAACCTTTCTATTGCAAAAATTAATTAAATAAAGAGTTTTTTTCTGAATGCCACATGCTTTTGAATAAAAAATTTACAAAAATAACCTAAAACTTAAATCCAAAATACCTAAAAATAAAAATTAATCAAAATAATCGACAAAGGCTCTGATACCTGTCTATTGTAGAATTAACCAAATAAAGCCTTTGTCTGAATGCCACATGCTCTGGGGTAAAATAAATATCTAAAAATAACCGGAAAATAAAAAATTAAATATCTAAAAACAAAAATAATCTAAAAGGGTCTGATACTGGTCTATTGTAAAATTAATTGAATAAAGCATTTTTCTGAATGGCACATGCTTTTGGATAAAAATATATAAAAATAACTTAAAAATAAAATCTAAAATATCTAAAAATAAAAACAAATAATAATAATTTAAATGGGTCTGATACCTGCCTATTGTAGAATTAATTAAACAAACTGTTTTTTTAATGTCATATGATTTGAACAAAAATGTCAAAAATAACCTAGCAATAAAATATAAAATTTCCTAATGCTCTCAATAGTCTTTCATCGATAATGATATTGCCAACTTTTCGTTTACAATTCAGGTACTCTATTAAATAAAACAAAAAGCATTTTTTTAAACTGGAAGTAAGTAGTAACATTGAAACAGAAAACGAAGAGAGATTATTCTATCTCTAAGAGAGACTGCTCCCTCCTCATCTCTACCCTCGTTATCTTGAAGCTTGAAAAACAAGTTGTAAAAAAAAAAACTTCTTATTCCAATTCAATGACCCCGGTGTATCAGCAGTTGTTCTTAAAGAATTGAAAAAAAATCAAACTTTAACGTAAAGAGCAAGGAGCTGAGAAAGGGCAGCCTCCCATAGTATACGGGATAATTTCTTCTCGTTATATGTTTAAATATTGTTTCTTACTTTCAGTTAAAAAAAACTTGGTTATTGCTATTCAGTTTCCGATAATTTTTAAAATCATGCCAAGGCCTAACCAAGATATGATGTACTCATATTCGTTTATTTAAATAGCTATCGTGCGTTCAAAAATGAACACTAACTTAAGCTACTTTTAAAATCACAATGACATGTAGTGATTTTACAATGACATGCAGGCTATTGGCGCTATATTTCTTCTTCTTTTTTTGAAGAGAAATAAATATACTAAACACAAGAAAAACAAAAAACAAGAAAAAAAAATAGGTAACAAATGCTCAAAATTTCAATCTCTGTCCCTAGAGACTTCGACAAAGTTTGTTTTAGGGTGAAATCTCATTTATTTTATTTTTAGTTTTTAAATATGCCCCCAAAAACCACGATTTTTTATGGTTAAATGTATATATCAATAATTGTGAATTGATTGGTAGTGTACTGTTGTTTCGGTTTTTCTGCTTAAGAATTAAAATACTGCTGCTACTACTACTACTAACAACTCACCACAGCACCAAGCCGCCTGAGTCCAACACTGCTACGCACGCTCCTCCTTCATCCCAATCTACTCAAAGCCTCCCTCTTTACACCCTCCCAGGAAGTGTTGGATCAGAATTATAATTTTGGACAAAATTTGAATATTTAGAAAAATTGTTCGATGAAAATCAGTTTTGTTGAAATGGTTAATAATAACATAATAATATTGTTATAACAGCATTTCTGTTGGAGCGAGAGCGGTATTATTGTTCATTTGGATGAAAATTCTGCCTAAAGTCTTGATCCTCCACGCGGTTGAAGCCGTCGCGACTTGTACATTAGGGGTCTTTGATGTTTCATTATGTACTTGTGTTAAAATACAATGAACATTGCATATAAATAGGATAAGAGAAACATTACCTTTTAAAATCACTGAAACCAAAGACCCTGATACCACTTGCCCTCCTCCCAAGAAACTTACATGCAAGGCTCATGATGCCCTATCTAGCCTTTTCCACCTCTGTGTCGGTAGGTAATATAAATGATTGTGTGAATAAATGAATGTAGTCTTTTATGCTATAAAGAAATAAATTATCGCAATGGAAGAGCCACTAATATCCCACCCCAGCACCAATAATTAAGGCGTAGACCGAAAAGTTTGACTTATCACAGTTCTTTAAGAAAGACAGCTCAAACACAAGGGCCGTTGAATTTGAATGAGAAGTATTTTTAAAGAACTTTAAGACTTCTGTGGAAATAGTGAGGGCTGAGGCAGGGGCAGCCCCCATCATATACAGAATGATTTCTGTTTGTTTCAAGCTTTAATGTTGCTCCTTACTTTCAATTGAAAAAACCTCAACATCAATTACGCATCTCAAGTCGAATGTAAACAGCTGCTTCTCAGTTTCTTACGTTTGATCTTCTCTGGGTTTGAACTTTTCAAAATGAATGGTTTTCTTATACTCCTGTTTTGTCCCTAGTTGGGCCAGGTAGTCACTCAAATTAAATAGTATACCCTATGAAAAGGGATTAAAGGTTGATGGCAATTTTTTAGCCCACAATTTTTTGAAAAACTTCTTATTTTAGAAAGGCGAACGTAATTTAGCATCAATGTAATTTCAAATCAAAAATTACCACCTATTGATTTTGACAAGATTAAGCGAATGAATTCACTTGATCTTCATTAGGCAAACCATTGGTAAAATTTTCTTTTGGTATCGAGTCGTGTTCATGTCCACAAGTTTCCACAGCCAGAATTTATTGGGTTTTAATTTCAAAAGCCTTTTTGGTAAATGTTTTACTGAAACTGAATAGAAATCCTTAAAAATAAAAGTGTTTAAAATTTTCACTATACCTGCAGAACCGTATTTCATAGAAATTTCATAGAAATCCTTAAAAATAAAAGTGTTTAAATTTCCACTATTACATGCAGAACCGCATTCACAAATTTCATTGTCCTTGGGAGAAGGGGCTTCTAAAAAACAAATAAAAGAGAAGCAAATTATTTAAAAAGAGTAACAAATCGCAGGAAAATGGGTTAATACCAATATTTCAGGGTAAAAGTGCAGACGTGAAGCCCTACAGCCACTTTCATCCCTGACTGCGATTGCGATATCAAATATTTATATTTAGCATCCGATTATTTTTTTTGTCGTACGTCTTGCCCGGTCGAGCAATACCACAGGCAGAATGACGTTACCTGGTTTACTTACGAGTTGTCGTTTGAGTTTTCCGATTTTAAACTCATGAAAGTCAATGAGATGAATTTAGAAGCTAAAATTTAAAATTCTCATTTAAAGGCTTTCAAGGAGCTGAAAGTTAATCCTTACAAGAAAAAAACGTATCGAAATTTGTGAGGCGAAATCTTGTAAGCAACTTCCAATCTAAAAAATTGCAAAGCAAACTTCAAAAATTATAATAGGTAGATGGATAAAGCAACAAAGGGTAAAATTCAATATCTTGACCTGCTATCTGCTTAGAGACCGATCCCTGATAGTGGAGAAAAGTACCTCTACCAGGACCCCACATAAATCTGATCTGTCTTCAGCACCAGAAACAATCGAACACGAAACACCAGATCCTAATTTACAAGCAGCTTTCTCATCTAATAAGCCATATCTATGTGAAGGAGTCATTTGGTACGTGACTTAAGCTCGTCTGAACAACAGTCAAAACTTTTGGGCTCTCTGGCTAAAGGGATGGAATTTATTACAAGCAAAAGTATGTTACTTTCGCAATCAAGATGAAGAGCTAAAAGTTTTTTCACAAGCCGATCAGCTGGTATTTTGCAATGATTTTTATGGCATAATGACTGTCTTGGGTATAGAATATAAAGCAGAAACTGTTTATTTATTGATGGTTTAACAGTAAGTTTAAAGGCTGTTCTTTTGCATGTTGGCAATGGACTTCACTCTACGTTGTTAAGTGAGGCTTCTAAAATGAAAGTGTGTTATGCAACTATCAGATTTATCTTGTAAAAGGGTTGATGATCATTACGAGACCTCGCTGAAGCGAAATACAGAAGAAAATCATGAATTTACATCGGCATTAATATTGCACGCTCCCCTGTTATCCCTTGAACTTTGGGAGGGGTGTTCGTGTCTTGTAATTTCCAGTTATTTTGTTTGAAATGAGGGTAAGTGGTCTGAATCTTGTGGTATATAGCCTTCTTTATGTATAAGAAGACTCAAACGGAGTTAGACAATTTGGGAAATGAAACGCCCTCTTTAAGGCATCTAGCACTCCTCTCCCTGCCTACAGGATGATCCCCCCCCCCCCCGATAATAGCTGGTGCGCAATCATACATTACTACACGTAATTTAGGAAAAGTCAAGTGAACAACTTTGTTAAATCAAGCAATAACATAATTTTCATACTAACCGTTTATCTTGTAAAGACAACCTGACTTTAGAGGAAAGAGTGTGTCACTGTGCGGCTCTTACAACAACTTGCGGCTCTTCTCATGCGGCTCTTACAACTTCTCTGACAACTAATAATCACAATATACAGTTTTCTGATATTTAAAAAATCGATTGGTTATCTCAGAATTTTCAATGGATAGCAAATCTTTTTTTGGGTTAAAATCGTATAATATTTTTTTTACGTTAAATTTTTTACGGTTAATTTTTTTACGTTAAAATCGTAAATTTTTTTTTTGTGTTAAAAATGTAGTTTGACCCCACTTTCCGCCATTTTCCCGTGGCTCAATCTTTTGTTCGCTGAAGAAGGGAATTAGACGTATTGATTTGCATTCGATTGAGCCCTCTTTCGATCTTATAGGGACTATTGGTTTGATGCAATCACCCTTGAAAAAAAAGCAAACAAATAAACATGCATCCATGATCCTTCTCTTGGGAAAATGCAAAATTCCAAATTTTTGTACACAGGAGCTTGAAACCTATAGAATAGTGAAAGAATGAATGAATTTTATTAATAACCTGTCTTACAATCAACAGAAAAAGACAGAACACAAACCTTGCCCTGAGGGCTGTGAGGGGGTTGTCATCCTCAAAGACCTAATTTCCAGAACTTTCAACTAAGTTAAACAAAATGGCTATCTCAAAATTTTGATTGGATGTGTTTGGGGAAATGGTGGGCGTGAGAGGGGCGTTAGTTGCTCTCCAATCAGTTTCAACTAATAAAAAAAGGCACAAGCCCTTTCAATTTCCGGTCGAATGAGCCATTTTGAAGTTTCTACGACAACGCTTTCAATAAACACTTATATTTCCCAAGGGCATAACTTACAACCCTTGCCCTGAGGGCTGGGGAGGGAGGTTGTCGTCCTCAAAGGCCTAATTTCCAGAACTTTCAGCTATGTTGAAGAAAATTGCTATCTCAAAATTTTTATTGGATGAGTTTTGGGGAAATAGTGGGCGTGAGAGGGGGCTTAGTTGCCCTCCCAACACTTCCAGCTATTTAAAAGGGCACTGACCCTTTCAATTTCCAATCGAATGAGCTCTTTTTGAAGTTTATACGACAACGCTTTTTCTAAAAACCTTGTATGTCCCAGGGCATAACTTACAACCCTTGACCTGAGGGCTGTGAGGGGGTTGTGATCCTCAAAGACATAATTTCCGGACCTTTCAACTACGTTGAATAAAATGGCATTCTCAAAATTTTAATTGGATTTGTTTTGGAAAATGGTGGGTATGAGAGGAGTGTTAGTTATCCTCCAATCACTTTCGACTATTAAGAATTTGTATGATTTACCTGTTTCCGTGTTATTTTGGAAACACAGCTCTTATACACAGCTTGATGGTGTACCAATAACGTTATTTAAGAATTTTCTTTCAATTTTTATGTCGATAATCGTTTTTCTTTGTAATAAGGTGTTAACTTCAGGACAATGGCCAAATGAGTGGAAGAGATCATTGCTTATGCCGCTTTTTAAGAGAGGTAACCCTAAGTTGCACATGAATTATCGTTTAATAGCGCTAGTCCCTGCTTTAAGTAAGATAATGGAGAAAATACTAGATACAAGGCTTTCTAAATGGTTAAATAAAAATAATATAATACATGAAGAACAAGGAGGTTTTAGGACAGGGTATGGGACGGTAGATGCAATATTTATTTTAAAGGCATTAATTGATAAATATGGAAAGGGAAAAACTTGTCTTTATGTGGGATTTCTGGACCTCCACAAGGCGTTCATCAGGGTCGACAGAGAGCTATTAAAGGATGCCCTGTTTAGAATTGGCCTCCCTCATTTGTTTGTGAGGTTGATAGTGAGTATGTATATTTGTGTGAGTGGAATCGTGTTAGTTGGTAACAGGTTTTCTAGGTTTTTTAATATTAAGCTGGGTGTAAAACAAGGCAGCACTCTTTCTCCTAAATTGTTTAATATTTTTATAAATGATGTTGTTGATTATCTAGAGAATAGATGGGCTCCGAATGTTAGTCTAAGGACCCATAAATTATCACTACTATTATTTGCAGATGATATTGCGTTGGTGGCTAGCACACCGCAAGATCTGCAGACGCTTTTGAGTCTTATAGAAGAATACTTGCAGATGAAAAAATTAAGGCTGAATGTTGAAAAGAGTGAAGTTGTTATTTTTAAAAAAAGGAAAACAAGTGGCGAAGATAATTATAAATTTAATAATAAGCAACTGAAAGTAAGTAAAAAAATAAAATATTTAGGATTTGTTTTATCGGAAAATGGAAGTTCAAAGAGTTATATTGATGAACTAATTAATAGAGGTAAAGTGGCCATGTCTGCAATTTTTAGAAATCCGACGATAATGGGAATTAAAAACCTAAAAATGCACAAAAGAATATTTAATACAAAAATTTTACCAGTATTAGAATATGGAGCGGAGATTTGGGGCGGAGAAGCGGCACAGAAGTTGGAGTCCCTCCAGCTCCAGTATTATAAAAGACTGTTTGGATTACATCAGACAACTCATTCACAGGTTCTGAAAGGTGACATGGGCCTGTTTTCGTTAAAACTACGTAGGTCTACTTTGATGCTTAGATTTTGGTTGAAGATCATTAGGTGTAATGAAGATAGACTAGTAAGTGCTGCTTATTATCAGATGTTGAGCTATGGTTCGAAAACGTCGTGGCCATCCCAAATTAGGTCATTACTAGAAAGAGTGGGAATGGCTTACTTATGGAATGACGGTCTTGGTTCCCCTGATCTACCAACAAATTTAGTAAGCCAGGTACGATTTATCTTAGAGGGTCAAGAAATTGAGTGTTGGCAAGGGCTGGTTTTAAATTCTGCTACATTGAATCTTTATAATCAGGTTAAACCTAGTTTTGGAGAGGAAATTTATTTTAAATTCAATTTACCGGCTATGATTTTATGTCGATGGATTCAGCTTAGGGTGAATTGCCTTCCAATCCAGAGCAGGCAAATGGTGTTCGACAGGGGGATAGTACATCCTGATGGTCGGTATGTGTGTCCTCTTTGTAGGGATGAGGACGAAGACTTGGACCATTTTCCCCGAAAGTGCCCGGTGCTGTCTGATTTAAGGGAAAATTACTTACATGGGATTTTTTTGCTGCTTCCAAAAATTTTACAAAGTAGTAATCCAACCACAATATTGCGTATTGGTGCGTACATAGAGAAGGGATTAGAAAGAAGGATATGTTTTTACAATTAATTATTATTAATTATATGGAATTAAAGTTATTTTTTGGTAATTTACCAGAAGGTATTTTTCGCTATGTATCATGTTAATGTGTGTTTCGTATTTTGCTCTGTTGTAATTTTTCTATTTTTCATAATTTTTGTGTGTATATGGCTCTTGGGCTTTTGAAATACACAATCTATCTATCTATCTATAGTGGCGCCAAAGAAAGATTAGCAAGGGCCAAAATCAATCAATCACAACAATTTCAGTGATATCAATTTACCGAAAGCTGGTGCGTATCCAGGGGGTAGGTAGGAGGTTGCGTAATTCATTGAGTTAGAAATCCCCTAAAGTATTTGTCCGACTTGTAAATTAGCATTGAAAATGTAGGTGAAAAGATTATATCTCTACTAAACCTAAAAATCCCTTCTCCAACTCATAAAGTAGTGTTAAGAAGGCAGGGTATAAAAAAATTGAACACCCCATACCCAGAACAGCAGTTATTTGGCAAAACATCTCCCCCTCCCAGCAAAAATATCCTGAATGTGGTCGTGACCCCAACTTAGTTTGCTCAAAAACAATTTTTTAGTTTTATGATGAGGAAAGGATGGCAATAAACATAATAGTGTGGGTTCTTCTGAGATAGTAAAGAAAAATTTCCAGCGGTGGAAAATTTCAGCTTTACCGATCTCTAACAAAAGAGTATCGACACACTGACAGCAAGTTTATGCCTTCAACGAAACTATATTGGCTGACCTATTTTCTATAATTAAAGAGTAAATGATAAAAGTCGTTAGACCTAAAAAAACAGGTACATATGCTTGAAGCTATTGATCTAGAAATCAATCACTAGGCTGTCCAGAATGATTGTTCTTCTGCCTTCTTGAAATACATTCTAGATGTTGCTAATTTTTTACGTCTTCCGGTAACACACAGCTTAGAGCTACGGTAATTGTGGGAAGTAAAGAACCTATTTAATATCCGTACCAAAACAAATCAGAGTCGACAATGACCGCAAAGCCTTTTTTTCCATCGCGTGTCGAAATTGCTTATAAGAGTAGGTAGAAAATGACTATAGACGTCTAAATTGTAGCTTAGATTACATCCTTGAGCAGTTAAGAGTTTCGTTCTCGCTGACGGCTGCCGGACTGTCAAATCGTGGTGATACTTTAAACAGACACATACAAGTATAATAAAAGCATTAGCCCGCCAAAATCATTTGTTAAACTCGGTTTCAAATTTCCCAAACGAGAAAATGGAAAAAATTTCCCCTTCATTATTGTCAATTCGATAGATAGAACGTTTATATACCGTTAACAACACCCATTAGTAAGTATATTCAGAGAAATTTTTTTGGGGTAAAAATTGTTCGCATAATTTATTTTTTGTTTAAGTAGCAAAAGCTTTGCCTTTGTGTTAAAAGAGAGAAAAGGGGTTTTATTAAAAGGAATGAAACACATTAACGACAAAACCCGAAGCTCAAAAAACTTGTATGGGTAGATATCACCCTTTACAAAACCCTACATACACAATCATTACCAGCAATCCTTACCCTCCCTTCCCAAAAACCAAAACAATAAATAACAATAAAATAAATATATAATAACAAATAAACGAAATAAATTAATTTTTAATAAATATTGACGATTCAACTGGGTATCGAAGACACAGAATTAAAAATCATTTATTTAGTCATTCTCCTCGTCGCCCTCCTAAAAAAGAGCTTAAAAGTTTAAACAAGTGCTTGTAAAGATAATTGGGCGACTATGTGAAGGTAAACAAGCTTCAAATTAGCAATTAAAACCTAAAAAATCTATAAAAATAAAATTAAAAGTGTAAAACACAAAAATAATTCAAATACATACAATTTATTATGTATGAAAGAACTATTTTACAAAGTTTTTTCGATCTCTTAATACAAATCTCACTCCAACCAAATCTCTCTACCATTTCGAAATTTTCCCAGTTTTCAAATCTCACATTCAAAATACATCTCAACAAAAACCTTAGGTTTTGGAAAAATATACTAACAACCGCTAATATCACTCTACTGTGTACTCACAGAAACACTTTCTTGTTAA
>CM051271.1:42465373-42477873 GCA_027921565.1 Artemia sinica | reverse complement strand
TCAGCGTAGTTGATTTCCTGATAGAAAATATGTTTTTGACGAGGACAATCCCCCACAACCATCAGTGCAAGGGTTTTAAGTTATACCCTGGGGGCATATAAGGTTTTTATAGAAGGCATTGTCATAGAAGCTTCAAAAAGGGCTCATTCGATTGGAAATTCAAAGGGCTAGTGGCCTTTTTAATAGATGAAAGTGATTGGAGGTCAACTAGCCCCCTCCCCCACGCCCATCATTTCCCCAAACACATCCAATCAAAATTTTGAGATAGCCATTTTGTTAAGCGTAGTGGATTTCCAGATAGAAAATATGTGTTGAGGAAGACACTTCCTCAGAGCCCTCTGGGAAAGGATTTTAAGTTATTCCCTGGGAACATGTAAGTTTTTATAGAAGGTGTTGTCGTAGAAACTTCAAAACAGGCTCATTCGATTGGAAGTTCAAAGGGCTAGTGCCCTTTTTAATAGTTGAAAGTGATTGGAGGGCAACTAATCCCCCCCACGCCCATCATTCCCCCAAACACATCCAATAAAAATTTTGAATTAGCCATTTTGTTCAGCTTAGTTGATTTCCTGATAGAAAATATGTTTTTGAGGAGGACTATCCCCCACAACCATCAGGGCAAGGGTTTTAAGTTATGCCCTGGGAGCATATAAGGTTTATATATAAGGCGCTGTCATAAAAACTTCAAAAAAGGCTCATTCGATTGGAAATTCAAAGGGCTAGTGGCCTTTTTAATAGTTGAAAGTGAATGGAGGGCAACTAGCCCCCTCCCCCATTCCCATCATTTCCTCAAACACATCCAATCAAAATTTTGAGATAGCCATTTTGTTCAGCTTAGTTGATTTCCCGATAAAAAATATATTTTTGAGGAGGACACTCCTCCACAACCCTCAGGATAAGGGTTTTAAGTTATGGCCTGGGGGCATATAAGGTTTTTATAGAAGGCGTTGTCCTAGAAACTTCGAAAGGGTCTCATTCGATTGGAAATTCAAAGGGCTAGTGGCCTTTGCAATCACTTTCAACTATTAAAAAAGACACTAGCCCTTTCAATTTCCAATTGATTGAGCCCTCTTGAAGTTTCTACGACAACGCTTTCAATAAAAACTTTATATGCCCCAGGGCATAACTTAAAACCCTTGCCCTGAGGGATTTGGGAGGAGGGGTTGTCATCACTAAAGACCTAATTTCCAAAACTTTCAACTACGTTGAATAAAATGGCTATCTAAAAATTTTGATTGGATTTTTTTGGGGGAATGATGGGCATATGGGGGGCTAGATGCCCTTCAACTACTTTTGACTATTGAAGAGGGCACTAGCCCTTTTAATTTCCAATCGAATGAGCTCCTTTTGAAGTTTCTACGACAACTTTTCAACAACAAATTTTCCCAAACACATCGAATTAAAATTTTGAGATATCCATTCTGTTCAACGTAGTTGAAAGTTCTGGAAATTTTGTCTTTTAGGATGATAACCCCCTCAGAGCCCTCAGTCCAAGGGTTGTAAGTTATGCCCTGGGGCATATAAAGTTTTTATTGAAAGCGTTGTCGTATAAACTTCTAAAGGACTCATTCAATTGGAAATTGAAAGGGCTAGTGCCCTTTTAAATAGTTGAAAGTGATCGGATAACGACTAACGTCCCTCTCACGCCCACCCTTTTCCAAAACACATCCAATCAAAATTTTGAGATATCCATTTTGTTTAACGTAGTTGAACGTTCCGGAAATTAGGTCTTTTAGGAATATAACCGCCTCAGAGCCCTCAGTGCAAGGATTGTAAGTTATGCCCTGGGGGCATATAAGGTTTATATAGAAAGTTGTTGTTTAAATCATAGGCAGCACGATCGCAAACGCTAACAAATCCAATCAATATTTTAGATAGCCATTTTATTCAACGTAGTTGAAAGTTTTGGAAACTGGTTCTTTAAGGATGACAACCCCCCCCCCCACAGCTCTTAAGGCAAGGGTTTTAAGTTATGCCCTTGGGGCGTATAAGCTTTTTCTTGAAAGTGTAGAAACTTCAAAGGGCTCATTCAATTGGAAATTAAGTGTGCTAGTGCCCTTTTAAACAGTTGAAAGTGATTGGAGAGCGACTAACGGCCTTCTCACGCCAACCATTTTCCCAAACACGTCCAATCAAAATTTTGAGATATCCATTTTGTTTAACGTAGTTGAACGTTCCGGAAATTAGGTCTTTTAGGAATATAACCGCCTCAGAGCCCTCAGTGCAAGGGTTGTAAGTTATGGCCTGTGGGTATATAAAGTTTATATAGAAAGTTGTTATAGAAATTTCACAAAGGGCTACAAACTAAATGTTGCCATAAGATTAAATCAAAATGCACTGTGTTAATGCTATTTCCCAATAAGGTATCTCAGCAGTATCCCAAGAACGACAGAGGGTATTATGTTCAAACTTTCGGGGCTGCTTCTGCTCTTAAAATTTTACCAAATCAAAAAAGCGTAAATGTATCCTAGCTATCAAAGAAAGTAAACGGATTTTTTTTTGCAAATGGTATAAAGTTTTCCATTTCAGGTAAACTAGAGGAGGTATGAACTGAATTAAACACTATTATTTGTGTCCAAATTTTTAAGCGGGTGTATGTTATTAAAAATTGCTGAAATTTTTCTCCATTATACAAATATCAGACCAAACTATAAATTCTTAAAAAAACGGAAATATTTAAATTTTTATTTTCTTTTTCTCTGAAAAGACTATGTCAATATAAAACGAACAGAAACTAATTTAAAAAATTTTCTCCATAAAATAAGTTTTTCAAAGATAAGTAAAGAACTCCATTGAACAAAAAATGAGCAAAAATAAAATCAAATAATCTACCAAGCGTGAAACTACCACAAATCAGCATCAATAAATAAATGAAACCCAAAACGAAAAGAAATTACAATAAATAACCGAGTCAAACTCAAAACGAGCAGAAATTAACATAAGTTGGGCTCAAAACCCCTATGCCTTCCCAAGGCCAAAAAAAATTTTGCACTTTACTGAGAAAATGCAAATGAATGTGCACTGTCAGTTTAATATACATATACGTATATTTAGTAATCAGAAATTACTATTGTTTGATTAATTAAAGTTATAAAAGCAAAAACATTTATATTTTTTCAGTAAAGTGCAAATTTTGTTCTGGCCTTAGAAGGCATAGGGGTTTTGAACTCAACTTATGTTAATTTCCGTTAGTTTTGAGTTTGACTCGGTTATTTATTATGATTTCCGTTCGTTTTGGGTTTCAATTATTTATCGATGCTTATTTGTGGTAGTTTCACGCTTGGTAGATTATTTGATTTTATTTTCGCTCATTTTTTGTTTAATGGAGTTCTTTACTTATCTTTGAAAAACTTGTTTTGTGGAGAAAGTTTTTTTAATTAATTTCAAAAAGGGCTCATTTGTTTGGAAATTGAAATGGCCCTCTTTAATAGTCGAAAGTGAGTGGAGAGTAATTGACCCCTCGCTCACACCCACCATTTCTCCAAAGACATCCAATCAAAGTTTACAAATAGCCATTTTGTTCAACGTAGTTGAAAGTTCTGGAAATTATGTATTTAAGGATGACAAACCCCCAGAGTCCCCAGGGCAAAGGTTGTAAGTTAAGATTAAATTAAATGCACGGCGTTAATGCTAATTCTCAAAAAGCCATCTCAGCAGTATCCCAAGAACGAATGAGGGTAATAGACTATGTTAATATAAAACGAACAGAAATTAAATTTAAAAAACTTTCCACAAAAAAGTTTTTCAAAGAAAAGTAAAGAACTCCATTAAACCAATTTTGATATATCCATTTTGTGCAACGTAGACGAAAGTTCTGGAAATAAGGTCTTTTAGGATGATAACCCCCTCAGAGCCCTCAGTGCAAGGGTTGTAAGTTATGCCCCGGGGGCAAATAAGGTTTATATAGAAAGCTGTTGTAAAAATCATAGGCAGCGCGCTAGCGCTGCTTAAGTAAAGAACGATGTGGGCACAATTTTTTTTTTTTTTTTTTTTTCCTCCATACCCTGAAACTTCGTATCGAAGGAGTTGTCGTAGAAACTTCGAAAAGGGCTCATTTGATTTGAAATTGGAGTGACTAGTGCCCTTTTTAATAGTCGAAAGTGATTGGAGGGCAACTAGCCCCCAATCAAGGGAACAATTCCAAAATGAACTTTGAAACATCGACAGAATGTAACACTGTCAAGATAAACCAATACAAAAATATTCCAAGTCTTACATTTCAATGAAAACAATCCAAATGAACCCTGAAAACCCTTATATCCCCTCGGGGATATAAAGTTTTTATTGAAAGCGTTGTCGTATAAACTTCTAAAGGGCTCATTCAATTGGAAATTGAATGGGCTAGTGCCTTTTTTAATAGTTGAAAGTGATTGGATAACGACTAACGCCCCTCTCACGCCCACCATTTTCCAAAACACATCCAATCAAAATTTTGAGATATCCATTTTGTTTAACGTAGTTGAACGTTCTGGAAGTTAAATCTTTTAGGAAGATAACCCCCTCAGAGCCCTCAGTGCAAGGGTTGTAAGTTATGCCCTGGGGGCATATAAGGTTTATATAGAAAGTTGTTGTATAAATCATTGGCAGCACGATCGCAAACACTAACACATCCAATCAATATTTTAGATAGCCATTCTATTCAACGTAGCTGAAAGTTTTGGAAACTAGGTCTTTAAGAATGACAACCCCCCCCCCCCCACACACAGTCCTCAGGGCAAGGGTTTTAAGTTATGCCCTAGGGGCGTATAAGGTTTTTATTGAAAGCGTAGAAATTTTAAAAGGGCTCATTCAATTGGAAATTAAATGTGCTAGTGCCCTTTTAAATAGTTGAAAGTGATTGGAGAGCGACTAACGGCCTCCTCACGCCAACCATTTTTCCAAACACATCCAATCAAAATTTTGAGACATCTATTTTGTTCAACGTAGTTGAAATTTCTTGAAATAAGGTCTTTTAGGATGATAACCCCCTCAGAGCCTTCAGTGCAAGGGTTGTAAGTTATGGCCTGTGGGCATATAAAGTTTATATAGAAAGTTGTTATTGAAATTTCACAAAGGGCTCCAAACTAAATATTGCCATAAGATTAAATAAAAATGAACTGTGTTAATGCTAATTCCCAATAAGGTATATCAGGAGTATCCCAAGAACGACTGAGGGTATTTTGTTCAAACTTTCGGGGCTGCTTCTGCTCTTAAAATTTTACCAAATCAAAATAGCGTAAGTGTATCCTAGCTATCAAAGAAAGTAAACTGATTCATTTGCGAACAGTATCAAGTTTTCCATTTCAGGTCAAATAGAGGAGGTATGAAACTAAATTAAACACTATTATTTTTGTCCAGAATTTTAAGAGGGTGTATGTTGTTAAAAATTGCTGAAAATTTTTCTCCAGCATACAAATATCAGGCCAAACTATAAATTCTTACAAAAACGAAAATATTTAAATTATTATTTTCTTTTTTCTGAAAAGACTATGTCAATATAAAACGAACAGAAATTAATTAAAAAAAATTTTCTCCACAAAATAAGTTTTTCAAAGATAATTAAAGAACTCCATTAAACAAAAAATGAGCAAAAATAAAATCAAATAATCTACCAAGCGTGAAACTACCACAAATCAGCATCGATAAATAAATGAAACCCAAAACGAACAGAAATTACAATAAATAGCCAAGTCAAACTCAAAACGAGCAGAAATTTACATAAATTGGGCTCAAAACCTCTATGCCTTCCCAAGGCCAGAAAAAAATTTGCACTTTACTGAGAAAATGCAAATTAATGTGCACTGTCAGTTTAATACACATTTACTGATATTTAGTAATCAAAATGTTACTATTATTTGATTTATTAAAGTTATAAAAGCAAAAACATTTATATTTTTTCAGTAAAGTGCAAATTTTGTTCTGGCCTTATAAGGCATAGGGGTTTTGAGCCCAAACTATGTTAATTTCCGTTAGTTTTGAGTTTGACTCGGTTATTTATTGTAATTTCCGTTCGTTTTGGGTTTCAATTATTTATCAATGCTGATTTGTGGTAGTTTCACGCTAGGTAGATTATTTGATTTTATTTTTGCTCATTTTTTGTTTAACGGAGTTTTTACTTATCTTTGAAAAACTTATTTTGTGGAAAAAGTTTTTTTTAACTAATTTTAAAAAGGGCTCATTTGTTTGGAAATTGAAATGGCCCTCTTTAATAGTCGAAAGTGAGTGGAGAGTAATTGACCCCTCGCTCACGCCCACCATTTCTCCAAAGACATTCAATCAAAGTTTAGAGATAGCCATTTTGTTCAACGTAGTTGAAAGTTCTCGAAATTATGTATTTAAGGATGACAAACCCCCCAGAGATCCCAGGGCAAAGGTTGTAAGTTAAGATTAAATTAAATGCACGGTGTTAATGCTAATTCTCAAAAAGACATCTCAGCAGTATCCCAAGAAAGACTGAGGGTATTATATTCAAACTTTCAGGGCTACTTCTGCTCTGAAAATTTAACCAAATCGAAATAGCGTAAGTGTATGCAAGCTATCAAAGAAAGCAAACAGATTTGTTTGCGAATGGTATCAAGTTTACTATTTCAGGTCAACTAGAGGAGTTATGAAACTAAATTAAACACTAGTATTTGTCTCCAGATTTTAAAAAGGGTGAATGTTGTTAAAAATTGCTGAAAAATTTTCTCCAGCATACAAATAGCAGTCCAAGCTATAAATTCTTAAAAAAAAGAAAAGATTTAAACTATTATTTTCTTTTTACCTGAAAAGGCTACGTTAATATAAAACGAACAGAAATTAATCTAAAAAAAACTTTTTCCACAAAAAAGTTTTTAAAAGAAAAGTAAAGAACTCCATTAAACCAAAAATGAGCAAAAATAAAATCAAATAATCTACCAAGATTGAAACTACCACAAATCAGCATCGATAAATAAATGAAATCCAAAACGAACAGAAATTACAATAAATAATCGACTCACACTCAAAACGAGCAGAAATTAACATGAGTAGGGCTCAAAACCCCTATGCCTTGCCAAAGCCAGAACAAAATTTGCACTTTACTGAAAAAAATACAAATGGAATGCGCATTGTCACTTTAATATACATATACTGATATTTGTTAATCAAAATGTTAATATTGTTTGATTTATTAAAGTTATAAAAGTAACAACATTTATATTTTTTTCAGTATAGTGCAAATTTTGTTCTGGCCTTGGGAAGGTACAGGGGTTTTGACCCCTACTCATGTTAATTTCTGCTCGTTTTGAGTATGACTCGGTTATTTGTTGTAATTTCTGTTCGTTTTGGGTTTAATTTTTTTATCGATGCTGATTTGTGGTAGTTTCACGCTAGGTAGATTATTTAAATTTATTTTTGCTCATTTTCGGTTTAATGGTGTTCTTTACTTTTCTTTGAAAAACTTATTTTGTAGAAAAATTTTTGTAATTAATATTGAGATTAAAAAATTGGGTGCTTGACCATTATTCAGAAAACACCAAGAATTTTTACAAGACAATAATCGGTTTATTGCTGTCTGTGCTCAGAGAGTTATAGCTTCGGCTCAATGGAAAACCAAATTGTAGCTATATTTTGATTAGATATTTAGTTGGTATTTTGGTTAGGTTAGGTTAAATTTTGCATGCAGCCCCATTATTCTTAACCCCCTCCCCCCTAATGAGCAAATATACAGCCTAAATAGTATATATATATATATATATATATATATATATATATATATATATATATATATATATATATATATATATATATATATATATATATATATATATATATATATATATATATATATATATATATATATATATATATATATATCATATCTATCTCCCAAGCGTTTTAGCTGTTTCAAACCGTGTACCTGTACCTGTGTTGGGTGTTTTCTGAATAATGGACAAGTACCAAAAATTGTGGAAGTACTGACCCTGTATCTGAAAGCTTTCCCTGTATCCCAGCTGGAATTTTTCGGCTGAAATTTTTTTTTCAGATGATTGTTGAAGCAAGCTACAAACTGTGATACAGATCCGTCATTTTCTCATATAAATTTGAATTATTACGTTGAACCACTGAAAGCGTAGAGATACCGGAAGCATTAATTATTTTTGTGAAATCAATCCTTCTTTACTGTCCTTGATGGCATGTTTGATACTACCTATGAATTTTGGTAAAATTACAGCAAAACTACATTAGCTAAGCCTGCTAGTTTCTCTATTACGTAATATTCAACGAGACAAAAGGATCCTTCACATTGTAAGCGTGGGACTTTATGCTAGGTTTGATTTTAAGGCTTTCACGTTTTGTGTTACGGTTCCTGCGCCTATCTCCGTATAAAAAATTCCTATCCCATTACAACACTAGCGACTCTAATCCAAGGACTTTAGTTGATGCCCTGGAATGACAAGGTTCAAGCCAAAGCATAGGTTGGTGTAAAGGTTCAAAATCCCAGTGGGGCATAAGTTCACCATCAACATAGACAACTCTCACAATCATCATTCACGGAAACTAACTATCGAAATAAACCAATACAAAATATTTTCTAGCTTCCACAAACTCAAGTAATTTTTGTTTCGTCAAGCATATCCATTTTCACACGTTAACATAAGAGAAAGTTGAAATTTGCTCGACTTCTTCTGTCAAAACTTTTGCGTTTCGTTCCGTAAGGTCAACCTGACCGCTGAGTAAGGTCAACCTGACCAGGACTGAGTAAGGTCAACTCAACCCTGAAATAACAAAGCTCAAATCCAAGCACAGGTTGCAGTAATGGTAGTCAGGTTCAAAGTCCCAGTGTACCACACAACAATATTAGTTTTTTTTTCTGCCATAAGTTCATCAACAACACAGGCAACTCTCACAATCATCATTCACAGAAACCTTAACTATTGAAATAAACCAATGCTAAATACTTTCTAGCTTTCACAAAATCAAGTTTTTTTTTCATCAAATATATCTTTCACACGTTAACATAAAAAATAGTTGAAATTTGCTCAACTTCTTCTGTCAAAGCTTTGCGTTTCGTTCCGTAAAGTCTTTTATCTAGGCTATAAAGCATTGCGGCAATAAAAAATAGAAAATACTTAAACAAAACCGTCAAGCAAGGAAGAATTGCCATCTGAAGCTAATTCAAGAATGGTAAATATGTTCCGATTAATCTAATTGGTAAAAGTTTGTTGCGAAAACAAATTCATGGTAATTTTGAAAAACAAAACGAAAAACGAAAATCACCGATAGAAATGAAAACTACACTTTGAAATCTCCATAGCCGAAAACCTTTAAAAGGAGAATTAAAGCCTTCCATCATGAGCAACGATGAAACTTGCTTTTTCACATGGGAAGCAGTGATATGTTTCCTTCCTTTGTTCTCCTTCTTCCTTTTTTTTTTGTTCCTCGCCGCCAGCGGAGCACTGAAACATCGCTTAGACATATATAAATACTCATGTGAAAGCTACTCTCTGAATCTACGTGCTTTTCATAATTAACAAAAGATATACTAAAATAAAATGTTATTCTTGACAGACACAGCATCTTCATATACAAGATGACATAAAAAATGCATTTTTTGACAAGAGATGATATATCATATGCATCTTTTGAAAAAACTCTTTTCTAGGACATGATGTAATATTCAAGCTACTCCATTGCCTAATTCCTAGTGGTTCGTTCTTTACTAGGTCCAGATAAATAAAGCCATTGGTTTTTTTTTCTGTTCGTGAGAATATTTTTAATTTAATGTCATGGTTTTTCTCGAAAGCTTGAAACTTATTTTCAAAAGCTTGAAAGTTACATCCATAAGCTATTGCTTACTTTAAACAGTGACTTGAGAAAAAGTGAAAGCACTAAAATCAGATACAATTGTTGACAAAAAGCGCACTTTATTGGTAGCATAGCCATTGAATAGGTCGTATTAATGAGCTGCAAGGAAGGAGTGACACTGCCCAATAGTAAACGAAACTCTAAATAATGGAATTTTGATACCAGTAGATACAATTAAGAGAATTGGCTTTTTATGTTGATTCCACATATATAAAGTCTATTAAGTTTAATGCTACCCACCAAAAGCTACGAGCCTGAGAAAATTTGCATGCTTTTTGAAAAAGAAGGAAACACCCCCAAAAAGTCAAGCAATCATAATGAAAACCAAAGCGTCAGATTCAGCATGCCAGAGAGAACTGTTTTAAATATTTCAAGTTCCTATCTTCAAAAATGTGGCATTTGGAATTTTTGGCAGGCGAAAGATCACGAATGCGTGCTTTTTCTTTTTTTTTTCTTTTTTTTTGCCAGGGGTGATCGTATCGAACTAAAAGTCGTAGAAGATCGGAAGGAACTTCACTTGAACGGAAATCAAAAGTTTTAGTGCCCTTTTCAAGTGTTTAGACAGATTAGAGAGTAACTAGCCCCCCACCCTTGTCCTTTTTTCCTCAAAGACATCCGATCAAGATTTTGAGATAGCCATTTGATTCAGCATGGTTGAAAGGCCAAAGGACTAGGCCTTTGGGAATGACATAGCCCCCATAGTCCTTGGGGGAAGGCTGTTAGTTAAGCAACTTGTCCATTAATCGCACATAATATTTGTTCTTGGAAAATATACGAAAATTTTGAGGGGAGAAATTTTTTGGTTGAGGATTTTCAACGGAGAAAAATTTTCTGTGGGATGAAAATTTCCAGGCGGAATTTTATATGGAGGGAGGGGGAGGGGATTTCTTGGCATTATTGGAAAAACGGTCAGAAGTTAAATATAAAAAAAGTTTTTTTTTCAAATGAAACCAAGGAGCCATATTCATACTCAAAACGAACGGAAATTATTCGTTATAGAGGGGGGCCACTCCTTCATCAACCCTCACTCTTTACGCTAAAGCTTGACTTTTGGTTACAAAAGGCTGCTCAAACACAAGGGCGGTTGAATTTGAATGAAAAGTATTTTGAAAGAGCTCAAAGATTATAGCGTAAAGAGCGAGGGTGATAAAGGGGCAGCCGCCCATATATACGGGATAATCTCTGCTCGTGTTAAGTTTTAATGGTGCTTCTTACTTTCATTTGAAATATAACCCAAAAGGGCAAATAATTTTGCTGAAAATTACGCCATTGGAATTTAGCCTATCAAAGAACCAAATTGTAGAACCTTCAAACTTTTATCAGAGGGAACGCCATAACGTTGTCTATAGTAAAGAGCCATAGGGTTTCAATGTTTCATTATTCATTATTTTTTCAAAGGTGCTTCAGAGGGGGCGCTTTTGATCGGAAATTGGAAGTTCTAGCGCTCTTTCTAAGAGCCAAAAGGGATCGAAGAGCAACTACCCCCACTCCTCCACGCTCTCTTTTCCTCAAATGCGTTCGAACAAAATTTTGAGATAGTCATTTTGTTCAAAATAGTCCAATGGTCAAATAACTATGCCTACTGGGTTGACAATACCCCACTGAGCCAGGGGGCAAGGGTTGTAAGCTATGTTAGTTGGCCATTGTTAACATACAAGTTTTTTTTTGGAAGATTTTATCTTATAAATTAGTAGTGGGGTCTTACTACTTTCAAACGGAGCCCACCCCAGACTTCAAGCAGAGCCCTCTGACGTCACGACACCCCCAGTCAAAATTGCTATGGCAGCCCTGGCAAGATCCCGTGAGAGCCCTGTTTCCAGGCAGGATTTGTACGGCAGCCCACTGACGTCATGTGACACACCCCTTTTTTGAGCACCTCCTGTTTCTAGGCAAGATATCAAGCGCATGTTTCGTCATGTGACACACCCCTTTTAATTTCTGTGACAGTCCTCTGATATCATGGTACACACCCCCGTTTCAACCGCATGTTACACCACGCGACAAACCCTCGCCTTTAAAGGGTCAGATAAGTGGAGCTAAAAACCCTTCATGCCGTCGCACCTGCGCAATGCGGTTACCGGTTCTATTGAAGGAAGCACAGTTCCCAAGACTCCGTGACACACCCCTCTAAACTCCAATGACGTCATACGAGGTGCCCCGTTTAAAACGGACAGGTATGTTGCGACAGGAACCCACGAGGGAATCCCCGCTTGTAATGTAATGACAGCTCACACCTTACGTAATTATTATGCAACACTATCATGTTGTACCTTTTTCGCCCAAAACCCCAAAGCGTTTTTTTTATTAATTTAGCGGCGGTTCACACTTTACGTAAGATCAGTGCATCTTACGCATGGACAGCGCATCCATCACTGCCAGATAATACCATTTTGACATTTTTCACCCAAAAGCCTCAAGACATTTTTTTTTTCGGCGTTTCATTTTTTCGCTCGAAACACCTTTCATATTTTTTATTTTTTTTTTCTTTTTCTAGGATTCTTGACTCGAAAGGACTCGAAAGGTCATTCCCTTCCAATGGTACAGCGCCCCAAGTAAGTCGTCTATGAAATCATTTCCAGTATTTTGTATCTGGAACCATATTCTAAAAATAACCTATTGCGGGACAGCTATGATTCCTCATTTTTTTGGCAATCGTTAGAATGATGCATTACTCTCCCAATTTGGTACACTCCAGG
>CM051271.1:42320373-42460373 GCA_027921565.1 Artemia sinica | reverse complement strand
AAAACACTTGAAGATTACCGGTTTGCGCAACGAAAAAATAATAAACCTAAATGACTAGATAAAAAGGTTGATCTGAGCTGGTGACGGAAAATGGGCCTCCTCTCCCACAAACGCCCCCCCCCCCCTCTCCCCTGGAGTCCTCTCCCGTCTTCTTTTTTTTAAATTACGCAGGCTATTGTTTATATATTTTATTATTTTATAAGCTACAATAAAGCCTAAAAATTACGTCTATTATCAAGGTGCCCTCTGAAAATGACTGCTAGGGGGGGGGTGGAATATATTGTTAGAATATATTTTAATATCCATAAGTTTAGCTCAGAGAAATGGATATTTTTGTTAAATGTCTTTCAATAATACTTCTTAATATGGTTTAAATATACCATTAATATCAGGCCATCAGGGGGGAGGGTCTGGTGCCGTATAGTGATGGATGGGGTGACGCCTTGGTGGTGTGGAGTGTTTTGTAGGGGTGTCATGATAGGCTTGGGTTGCAAAAACTAGAATCACGGGATAAAAGGGCATAGTTTTTTATTAGGAAATGCCTGAAAGATGTTTTGGGGGAGATGTAGCTATGTCGCGGGGGGGGGGTAATATCACCCTCAATTTTCAAAGGTGGTATGCATTGTCATTGACTAGTATACTCTAGAGCTTAAAGATAAGGTGGGAGGTGTTAATTGAATTTTTCACTAGAGGGGGAGTGAAATCTAACAATACTCCATGAAACGGTGCGTTTCGTTAAAAGCCTCTCAATAATACCTCTTAATATGGTTTAAATATACCACCATATCAGGTCACCCAGGGGATATGGGGGGGAGACTGGTGTCCCATGGGTGAATTGCCATGGCGGTGTGGAGTATTTTGTGGGGCATTATGATTGGCTTGGGTTGCAAAAAACTTGAATCACGGGATTTAAAGACATAATTTTTAAAATCAAATGCCTGAAAAATGCCTTGGTGGAGATGATGTATTGTCAGGGAAGGGGGGGGGGGAGTCAGGTAATGTCATTGTGGGGTGAACTACAGCTTAAAAGTTAGCTTGGTGACCTTAAGGAATTTTTCCCACGGAAGAGGTGAAAATCTAACAGATACTAAAAGAAGTGGATATTTTCCTTAAAATTTTTAATATGTCTTAAATTTGCATCTAATATCAACCTTATTCCTCCAGTATTGCATGCTAGAGGAAGGGGGGTGTATTGTCGCGATAGTGTGAAATCTAATAACCCTTGTAAAGAGACGATACGTTTTCGTTTTATCGTTATTAATATCTTGAGAGCAAATGTCTCCTGGGATGTATCAAATTGGGAGATAAACGCATCATCCTAACGAGTGTCAAAAAATGGAGAATCTTAGCTATCATGCAATAGGTTATTATTAGAATATGGTTCCAGATAGAGAATACAGGAAATGATTTCATGGACGACTTGCTTGGCACGCTGTACCATTGGAAGGGAATGAACTTTCGAGTCCTGGCGGGGTCAGGAACTCTAGAAAAAGAAAAAAAAGAAAGAAAAAATATGAAAGGTGTTTTGAGCGAAAAATGAAACGCCGAAAAAAAAATGTCTTGAGGCTTTTGGGTGAAAAATGTCAAAATGGTATTATCTGGCAGTGATGTATGCGGCGTCCATGCGTAAGATGTACTGACCTTACATAAAGTGTGTACCGCCGTTAAGTTAATGAAAAAAACGCTTTGGGGTTTTCGGGCGAAAAAAAGTACCACATGACAGTGTTGCATAATAATTGCGTAAGGTGTGAGCTGTCATTACGTCAGAAGCGGGGATTCTCCCGTGGGTTCCTGTCGCAAAGTACTTATCTGTCTCTTTGAAACGGGGCAAGTCTTATGAAGTCGTTGGAGTTCAGAGGGGTGTGTCACGGAGTCTTAGCAACTGTGTTCCCTTTACTAGAACCGGTAACCACATTGCGTATGTGTGACGACTTGAGGGGTTGGTAGCTCCACTTATATGACCCTTTAAAGGCAAGGGTGTATCGCGTGGTGTAACATGCGCTTGGAACGGGGGTGTGTACCGTGATGTCAGAGGACTGACAAAGAAGTTCAAAAGGGTGTGTCAGATTACGAAACATGCGCTTGAAATCTTGCCTACAAGCAGGACGTGCTCGAAAACGGGGTGTGTCACATGACGTCAGAAGACAGCCATAAAAATCCTGCCTGGAAACAAGGCTCTCACGGGAATCTTGTCAGGGCTGTCATGGAAATTTTGAATAGGGGTGTCGTGACGTCAGAGGGCTCTGCTTGAAATCTGGGGTGGGCTCTGTTTGAAAGTAGTAAGGCCCCACTACTTAAATTTTGGAGGAGGCTAATTCGATTGAAAATCGAGAATTCTAATTTCCTTTTGAAAAATTAAAAGTGATTAAAGTGCAATTAACCCCCCGGCCATTATTAACATTACCGATCACAAAAAACATAGAGATAACAGGTACTAATATAGATGAATAAATAAATCTTAAAACGAGTCAAAATTAAATTGCATGTTCAAGCCAAATTTAAACCGAATAAAAGTTACTACAAATAGGAGTTTGGCTACTGCCCTTTCCCCCTTCCTTAACCGTGAGGGTTTAGATTTTGTTGCGTCACTTCCGCTTTACTGAAAACGAAATATATGAGAAATATTTTCTTTTATATTTAGAACATTAAAAAAATAGAAATTGCAATGAAATAAAATTTTGAATTTCTGAGTTTCCAAAAATTAATATCATTATACATCAAATATTCAGTTTATTTTCACTAGTTCTTTCTGGTCGTTTTGATTATTCTAGTGCCTTTACATCTATTTTTCGTAGATGTTTTAAAAAACAAAAGTACTGAGTTTAAGGTTCATATAGTTTTCATTAAACCGCAAATGATGCAATAACATTTTGACTTTTACAGTTAGGGCTGTAGAAAAGGGCAGTAGCCAATCTCTTGTTTGTAGTAAATTTTGTTTGTTTCAAGTTTGACTTTAACATTCTATTTTTTTCTCGTTTTAAGATTTATTTATTCATCTATATTAGGACCTGCTATCTCTACGTTTTCTATGACCATTTATCTTAATTTCTGTATGGTTTGGATTTCATGTGTTCTTTAATTGTAATTAATTAAAAAAAACTTTTTTCACAAAATAAGTTTTTCAAAGAAGAGTTAAAAACTCCATTAAATCAAAAATGAGCAAAAATAAAATCAAATAATCTACCAAGCGTGAAACTACCACAAATCAGCATCGATAAGTAAATGAAACCCAAAACGAACAGAAATTACAATAAGTAACCGAGTCAAACTCAAAACGAGCAGAAATTAACATGAGTAGAGCTCAAAACCTCAATGCCTTCCCAAGGCCAGAAAATAATTTGCACTTTACTGAAAAAAGTATAAATATTTTTACTTTTATAACTTGAATAAATCAAATAATATCAACATTTTGATTAACAAATATCAGTATAAGTATATTGAAGTGACAATGCTCATTCTAATTGTATTTTTTTCAGTAAAGTGGAAATTATGTTCTGGACTTAGGAAGGCACAGGGGATTACATGCAAACCTTACATGCTCCCAGGGCATAACTTACAACCCTTGCCTAATTTCCAAGACTTTCGAAGATTAAAAAGGGCACTAGTCCTTTGAATTTCCAATCAAATGAGCCTTTTTTCAAGTTTCTACGGCAAAAATTTCAATAAAAACCTTATATGCCCCTAGGGCATAACTTATAACCGTTGCACTGAAGACTGCGGGGGGAGTGTCCTGCTCAAAGGTATAATTTCCTGAATTTTAAACTGCGTGGAACAAAATGACTATCTCAATATTTTGATTGGATGTGTTTGGGATGTGAAATGGTGGGCGTGGAAAGGGTGGTAGTTGCCCTCCAATCACTTTTGACTATTAAAAAGGACAATAGCCATTTCAATGTCCAATCGAATGAGCCCTTTTTGAAGTTTCTACGACAACGCGCTCTATAAAAACCTTATATGCCCCCAGGAAATAACTCAAACCCTTGCCCTGAGGGCTGTGGGGGAGTGTCCTCCTCAAATTCCAAACATAATTTCTATCTGAAAATCAACAACGCTGAACAAAATGGCTATGTAAAAATTTTGATTGGATGTGTTTGAAGAAAAGGTGGGCGAGAGAGGGGGGGGGGGTAGTTGCCCTCAAATCACTTTTGACTATTAAAAAGAGCACTAGACCTTTCAATCTCCAATCGAATGAACTCTTTTTCAAGTTTCTACGACAAAGATTTCAATAAAAACTTATATGCCCCCAGGCCATAATTTATAACCCTTGCCCCGAAGACTGTGGGGGGAGTGTCCTGCTCAAAGGTATAATTTCCTGAATTTTAAACTGCGTGGAACAAAAAATGGCTATCTCAAAATTTTGATTGGATGTGTTTGGGGAAATGGTGGGTATGGAAGGGGTGTTAGTTGCCTTCTAATTACTTTCGACTTAAAAAAAGGGCACTAGCCATTTCAATTTCTAATCGAATGAGCCCTTTTTGAAGCTTCTACGATAACGCGCTCTATAAAAACCTTATATGCCCCCAGGGCATAACTTAAAACCCTTGCCCTGAGGGTTTTGAGGGAGTGTCTCCTCAAAGACATATTTTCTATCCGGAAATCAACTACGCTGAAAAAAATGGCAATGTCTAAATTTTGATTGGATGTCTTTGGGGAAGGATGGGTGTGGGGGGAGGGGTCTAGTTGCCCTCCAATCACTTTCGACTATTACAAAGGGCACTAGCCCTTTGCATTTCCAATCGAATGAGCCTTTTTTGAAGTTTCTACGACAACACGTTCTATAAAAACCTTATATGCCCCCAGGGCATAACTTAAAACCCTTGCCCTGAGGTTAGTAGGGGAGTTTCCTCCTCAGAAACATATTTTCTATCTGGAATTCAACTACGCTGAACAAAATGGCTATCTCAAACTTTTGATTGGATATGTTTGGGGGAATAATAGGCGTGGGTGGGAGGCTAGTTGCCCTCCAATCACTTTCGACTATTTAAAAGGGCACTAGCGCTTTGAATTTCCAATCAAATGAGCCTTTTGTGAAGTTTCTACGACAACGCCTTATATAAAAACCTTATATGCCCCCAGGGAATAACTTAAAACCCTTGCCTTGAGTGTAGTGGGGGAGTATCTTTCTCAAAAACATAATTTTCTATCTGGAAATCAACTATGCTGAACAAAAGGGCTATCTCATAATATTGATTGGATGTATTTGGGGTGATGATAGGCTTGGGGGGCTAGTTGCCCTCCAATCACTTTCAACTATTAAAAAGAGTACTAGCCCTTCGAATTTCCAATCTAATGAGCCTGTTTTGAAGTTTCCTGCGACAGCGACTTCTATAAAAACCTTCTTTGCCCCCGGGGCATAACTAAAACCCTTGCCCTGAGGGTTGTGGGGGAGTGTCCTCCTCAAAAACATATTTTCTATCTGGAAATCAACTATGCTGAACAAAATGGCTATCTCAAAATTTTGATTGGATGTGTTTGGGGGAATGATGGGCTAGTTGCCCTCCAATCACTTTCGACTATTAAAAAGGGCTCTAGAACTCTCGATTTCCAATCGAATGAGCCCCTTTTGAAGTCTCTAAGACGACACCTTCCATGTAAAGTGCCCTGCTCTAATGTAAAAAATAATATATAGTACATTGTGCCAACAATGTTCTTATATACCCTCAGGGCATAACTTAAAACCCTTGCCCCGTGGGTTTTAGGGGAGTGTCCTCCTGAAATAGATATTTTCTATTTTGAAATCAACTACGCTGAACAAAATGGTTATCTCAAATTTTGATTGGATGTGTTTGGGGGGATGATGGGCGTGGGGGGGGCTAGTTGCCCTCCAATCACTTTAGACTATTAAAAGGGGCACTAGCTACCCCAATTTTCAATCAAATGAGTCCTTTTCAAAGTTTCTACGACAACTCCTTCGATACGAAGTGCCTTTCGAAGAAAGACGAAAAAAAACACATTGTGGCCACATCGTCCTTTACTTAGGCAGCGCTAGCGCACTGCCAATGATTCACCTGCGACTCGCTGAAATTATGTCTAACAATTTTTCAAAGGGAAATGTTAACTGTGTTTTCTTCGGAGATCTTCTTCAACTAAGACCTGTTTTAGCTAATCCCTCGTATATTCCATTGACTCTTCTTGAAATTCGAAATCGTATCGGTTCAGTCGGATAATTTAATTTACGGGAAGAATTTGAGTGTGATGAACTGACGATTAACATGAGACAAACGACAGACGCACTTTATGGTGAAGTTCTGTCCCATATTCGAGCTGTAGAAAGTCAACTCGCCTCTCTTAATGCAAGAAAACTTTGAACTGATCCAAGAGCTACGACAGAAGAAATTTAATATTTGTATTTAAAGCTGGTTAGCAAAGGAAAGACTGCTGTTATTCTCATGCCTACAAATGATGATTGTAAAGTGGTAAATACTTTTCTTTTACAAAAAAAAAAAACAGTGTAAATTTGGTAACCTTAACTGCTATTGATCAACTTTCATCAGTCGTTAAAGATGAGCAAATTGAGCATGAAGCTGAGAAGAATGTTATACGTTTTGCTGATGACATTAAACTCACAGGGGTTGCAGCAAAGACATTGGTCCTATGCATTGGGGCCAGAGTTATGCACCAAAGAAATATAGCTGTTGGCAAAGGATTGGTTAATGGATCAAAGGGATATATCCGAGGCTTTAGATGCTTGCCAAATGGTAATATAGGTAGCATCGTTATGCAATTTGACAACCAAGAAAACCTGGTTCAAATTTCCCGTGAGCCTCTGAGGTTTGAAGCTCTGAAACAAATTTATTACACTAGAAGACAGTTTCCACTTCAGCTGGCTTTTGCTACTACAATATATAAGTCACAAGGCCTTAGCTTAGAGTATGCCATAGTTGATGCCGGCAATAGATGCTTTGGACCAGGAATAATTTACGTTGCCTTGTCCAGAGTAACGACTAGAATTGGATTATATCTCATAGAATTGGATCCAAAAAAAATTATAGCCGACAATGATGCAATCACAGAATATAATCGTCTAAGAAGTAAGTACAGACCGGATCTCTATCTTTTGACAATCTAAGCAGTCAATTGTTGACATAGAGACCACTACTGGCAAACAAGAGCAGACAAATGAAGGACTTCAAAAAAAAAAGTTTAAAAATCCAACAGCATGCAGACAGTAAAAGGAGAATAAGTTTTAAGGAAGTATTGTCACCAAAACGGGCAAAAAAAACGAGATACTTTACATAATTCTTACAAGTCTGGAATTGGAGGAGGCAGGAAAGGACTAGATAACCTGGACAGCGTTTCGTGTTATGCTAACTCTGCTGTACAGTGTCTCTTCAGCATGCACAAAGTATTCTTTGACAAGCTTACCAATTTAACAGGCCCCGTTTCAAAAAAAATTGAACGGGTTGCATTGTCATCTTTTCACAAGAAGGAATCAACAAAGATGCTTAGGAGCTTACTTCCAAGTCAATATGGTTTTTCAGAGTAGAGGCAGCAGTCATTATGTGAATTTTGGGAGGTCCTATTTGCAAGAATTGACTATGAGATTACAATCAAAAATCCACTAATCAACGACAGTGCACTTAGTGAGATATTCCATTTTAAGAATCAAAATTTTTTGGTGTTTGAGACCTGTCATTGGAATCAAACTACTACTACTACAACTACTAACAACTCACCGCAGCACCAAGCCGCATGAGGCCAACACAGCTACGCAAGCTCCTCCTCCACCCCAATCTATTCAAAGCCTCCCTTTTTACACCCGCCCACGAAGTTCCCATTTCCTCTAAATCTTTCTTTATGACGTCCTCCCACCCCAGACGTGGACGACCTGCTTTCCGTTTAGCCCTAGATGGTTGGCCGAAAAGGACAATCTTGGGCAATCTGTCATCCTTCATCCGCACAACGTGCCCTAGCCACCTCAACCTTTCTTTCATTATAGCCCTAGAGAGCGGTATTAAACCACATTTTTCGTATAGCCCAGTTTGTTGGAATCAAACTGGGGATGAATTCCCAGTTGGAAAAGTTTGCTACTTTCCAATTCCGGGAGTTACTAACCCAGGCGCACCCGCTTATGAAGAAGAAATTGATAAAATAGACATTCAGTTTTCCAGAGTATTAAATCCACATCAAGCGGTTAAGAAATGTCTGTATCAACACAATCTAACACTGAAAACGGTATTTACTAAAACAAGCAACTTTCTTGCAGTTAATTTAGATCGAAGAGCCATGATGCATAAAATCACTAGAAAGATCGTATACATCCATTTGGATTCAATTGATCTTGAAACCACTGATGAATCCAATATTATAGGCAAAAATTACAATGAATTCTCGAAGTCAATAGAAATGTACAAGATTATTGCTGCTGCAATTCACCATGGTTCAACTTTTGATTCCGGGCAATACTTTGTCTACAGAAGAACACTTGAGGGACGGTGGTATATTTGCAATGATTCTGTAGTGCGAAATCAAAACAATATGGACGCAGCTGACCTATCAGATATGACTTTTCTCGTTCTTGAGAAGCACTCTTAAGAAAAATTTGGGAATATAATGTTTGGTCACTTAAGGAAGTTGATGAAGATTACTTCATCATTTACCCAAGAAAAATGGAGGGACATTGAGGACCTGCAATGGAAATGTTTTGCGGAACCAAGATCACGAGGACACGAGTATCTTATCAGATATAATTAGTCTAGAATTTAAGACTATATTAGTTGAAAGTATGTTCAGAACTAAGATAAGTCATAAAATATTGCCAGAAGTCTCATTGTGGAAAGTAATTCATTTAACCTATCTGAGGGTTATCTCTACTTTTTCTTATAGAAGAATTGCTTTGTTTACAGATAAACTCTTGAGGGACTCAAGAGTGGACTTTCGGCTGACCTATCGTATATGACTTTTCTCATTCTTGAGAAATATCCTTAAGAAAAAAAAAATGAAAATACAAAGTTAGGCCACTTTAAGGGAGATAGCCATAAGGCTAAAGCTGGATTAAGAAACAAATGAGAGATAGATTAGTTAAAAACATGTTTAGAGTTATTAAGGTAGAATAGAAAATCGATTTATATTAGTAAGAATTGCAACTAAGATATTAAACCACTCATTGGCTTTTTTCTCAAGGTTACCTAGATAGTTTACTTTAAGAAAAGGCCAAAGAAATAATAAGTTACTATGCTGGTACAACTTTTGAAAGTGGTCATTACTTCATAACTTACACAGGAGAATTAGAGAGACACTGAGCACCCCCTTTTGAAGTTTCTATGACGGACCCTTCCATATAATGTACTCTGCTGTAAAGGAAAAAAATAATACATAGTACACTGTGCCAACATTGTTCTTATATGCCCTCAGGGCATAAATTAAAACCCTTGCCCCGAGGACTGTGGGGGAGTGTCCTCCTCAAAATCTATATGTTCTATCTGGAAATCGACTACGTTGAACAAAATGGTTATCTCAATATTTTTATTGGATTTGTTTGGGGGAATGATTGGCGTGGGGGGTAGTTTCCCTCCAATCACTTTTGACTATTAAAAAGGGTACTAGTCCTTTGAATTTCCAATCGAATGAGCTTTTTTGAAGTTTCTACGACAACGCCTTCTTTAAAAACCTTATATAACCCCAGGGCGTAACTTAAAACCCTTGCCCTGAGGGCTGTGGGGGAGTGTCCTCCTCAAAAACATATTTTCTTTCGGATAATCAACTAGGCTGAGCAACATGGCTATCTCAAAATTTTGATTGGATGTGTATGGGGAAATGGTGGGCGTGGGGGGGGGGGGCTAGTTGCCCTCCAATCACTTTTGACTATTAAAATGGGCACTAGCCCTTTGAATTTCAAATCGAATGAGCCATTTTGAAGTTTCTACGACAACGCTTTCTATAAAAACCTTATATGCCCCCCAGGGCATAGCTTAAAAACCTCGCCCTGAGGATTGTTGGGAGTTTCCTCCTCAAAACATATTTTCTATCTGGAAATCAACTGCACTGAATAAAATTGCATTCTCAAAATTTTAACTGGGTGTGTCTGGGGGAATGATGGGCGTGGGGGGGATTTTTGTCCCCTAATCACTTTTGACTATTAACAAGGATACTAGCCCTTCGAATTTCCAATCGAATGAGCCTGTTTTGAAGTTTCTACGACAACGCCTTCTATAAAAACCTTACATGCCCCCAGGGCATAACTTAAATCCCTTGCCCTTAGAATTGTGGGGGAGTTTCCTCCTCAAAAATATATTTTCTATCTGGAAATCAACTATGCTGAACAAAATGGCTATCTCAAAATTTTGATTGGATGTGTTTGGGGGAATGATGGGCGTGGGGGGGCTTGTGGCCCCCCAATCACTTTCGAATATTAAAAAGGGGACTAGCCCTTCGAATTTCCAATCGAATGAGCGGGTTTTGAAGTTTCTACGACAACGTCTTCTATAAAAACCTTATATGTCCCCCGGGCATAACTTTAAACCCTTGCCTTGAGGGTTGTGGGGGAGTGTCTTCCTCAAAAACATATTTTCTATCTGGAAATCAACTACGCTGAACAAAATGACTATCTCAAAATTTTGATTGGATGTGTTCTGGGGAATAATGGGCGTGGGGGGGGGCTAGATGCCATCCATTCACTTTCGACTATTTAAAGGGTACTAGGACTCTCAATTTCCAATCGAATGAGTAAAGTTTCTTCGACGATCTCTTCCATATGAAGTGCCAAGCTTTAAAGGAAAAAAAATAATAAATAGTTCATTGTGCCAACATCATTCTTATATGCCCTCAGGGTATAACTTAAAACCCTTACCCCGCGGGTTGTGGGGGAGTTTCCTCCTCAAAAACATATTTTCTATCTGGATATCAACTACGTTGAACAAAATGGCCATCTTAAAATTTTGATTGGATGTAATTGGGGAAATGATTGGCGTGGGGGGGCTATTTGCCCTCCAATCACTTTCGACTATTAAAAAGTGCACTAGCCCTTTGAATTTACCATCGAATGAGCCTTTTTTGAAGTTTCTGCGACAACGCCTTCCATAAAAACCTTAGATGCCCCCAGGGCATAACTTAAAACCCTTGCCCTTAGGGTAGTGGGGGAGTGGCCTCCTCAAAAACATATTTTCTATCTGGAAATCAACTACGCTGAACAAAATGACTATCTCAAAATTTTGATTGGATGTGTTTGGGGAAATAATGGGTGTGGGCGGGGGCCAGTTGCCCTCCAATCACTTTCGACTATTATAAAGGGCACTAGCCCTTTGAATTTCCAATCGAATGAGCCTGTTTTGAAGTTTCTACGACAACGCCTTCTATACAAACCTTGAACCCTTTCCCTGAGGGTTGTGGGGGAGTGGCCTCCTCAAAAACACATTTTCTATCTGGAAATCAACTACGCTGAACAAAATGGCTATCTCGAAATTTCGATTGGATGTGTTTGGGGAATGATGGGCGGGGGAGCTAGTTGCCCTTCAATCACTTTCGACTATTAAAAAGGGCACTAGCCCCCCAATTTCCAATCGAATGAGCTCTTTTCGAAGTTTCTACGACAACTGCTTCGATAGGAAGTGCCTGTCGAAGAAAAAAAACACATTGTGGCCACATCGTTCTTAACTTAGGCAGCGCTAGTGCGCTGCCTATGAATTTTGGTTGTCTTGGGTTTGAATTATTATAGGAATTTTTTCTACTGGTCTTAAGTTTATTATGGCTCTTTACTGTTTTTTGAAGAGCTTCTTTTTGGAAAGCTTTTTTAATTAATCTACAAAAATGTGGATTTTTTGTTTTTAGATGGAACATCAGTGATAAGTGTTTTTTTTTTCAGGAGGCATCAGATCGAGCCAATAGTCATAGAAAATCGGGAAAAGGCTCAGTCGAACAAAAATTAAAAGCTCTACTCCCTTTATGAAGCATTCAAGATTTTACTTCAATGCAAAGCAGAGTTTTCTGCCGTTTTGTGGCACTAAACTACGCTTTTGACTAAAAGGGAATCGAGTTGCTATTGGTTGAAAATTCTGTGATAACCAACCAATTTGAAACCATCCAAAACTATATATGGAGCTTCCCAATTACAGAGGTAGTTTATGCTGCCGGCGGCGCATTTGTTCCCTAGGAGTCACGTAGTCAATGCAAAATAAACGGTTAAGATAAGATTTATTTGTAATGAAATAATTATATATTAAATGTGTGATACTAATCTCCTGAAGTCTCCTAGGCCTGTAAAGGATGGGGAAGACAAACGATTCAGTTAAGCGGTAAATCCAAATGAAAAAAAATATATAAATGAAAAGAAAAAAAGTTAAATATATTAAAAATAATACACATAAATTAATAGATTTCAATCAATCCTACATGAAAAAGAGAAAAAGGTAAAGAAAAGAAGAAGGCTTCTTCTGGTTTTGTTCGCATTTTTGACAATTTATTGCCAAAATATATTTAGCCTAAGTGGCTAATATTACTTTTAGCCACTGTTTGGTGACCTCCCTCAGCCTTTTAGTGCTACACCGTGTTTTATCTCTAATCAAAACAGCTTCAGTCTTAATTTTATTAGTCACTATTCATTCCCTTTACTTCCTTCCTTTAATTCCCTTTACTTCCTCCGTAAGGTCGTATTTCAGAGGCAACGCTATAGCCTTGCCTATAGTAAAGGCCATACGGCTCCAATGTGTTATTATTATTTATTTAGTGTTATTATTTTTTTCCTCAGAGGCACTTCACATGGAAAGGGTCGTCGTAGAAACTTAAAAGGGGGCTCATTCGATCGGAAATCGAGAGTTCTAGTGCTCTTTTAAGGGTCGAAAGTGATTGGAAGGCAACTAACATCCCTTCCACGCCCACCATTTCCCACAACACATCCAATCAAAATTTTGAGATAGCCATTTCGTTCTACGTAGTTGATTTCAAAATAGAAATTATGTTTTTGAGGAGGAAACTCCACCCATTGCCCTCAGGGCACGGGTTTTAAGTTATACACTGGGGGTATGTAAGGTTTTTATAGAATGCTTTGTCGTAGAAACTTCAAAAAGAACTCATTCGATTGGAAATTCAAAGGGTTATTGCCCTTTTTAATAGTCGAAAGTGATTGGAGGGCAACTAACCTCCATCTCATGCCCACTTTTTCCCGAAACACATCCAATCAAAATTTTGAGATAGCCATTTTGTAGATCGTAGTTAAAATTCTGGAAATTAGGCCTTTGAGGATGACCGCCCCCTCCCCCCAGTCCTCAGGGCAAGGATTGTAAGTTATGCCCTGGGGGCATATAAGGTTTTTATAGAAAGTGTTGTCGTAGAAACTTAAAAAAGGGCTGATTCGATTGGAAATCTAAATGGCTAATGTCCTTTTTAAAAGTAAAAAGTGATTGGAAGGCAACTAACACCCCTTCCATGCCCACCATTTCCCCAAACACATCCAATGAAAATTTGGAGATAGCCATGCTGTTCAACGTAGTTTAAAGTTCTGTAAATTATATCTTTGAGCAGGACACTCCCTCCCCCCCCCCCCGCAGTCTTCAGGGCAAGGGTTATAAGTTATGCCCTGGGGGAATATATGGTTCATACGGAAGGAATGCTCGTGTGAACTTCAGAGAGGGCTCATTTAGTTGGAAACTGAAAGTTTTATTTGACTTCTTAAGCGTCAAAAGATATTGGAGGGTACCCATCCCCCCAAACCACTTTTTCACAAATGAATCCGATAAAAATATTGAGATAGCTATTTTGTTAAAATTAGTTCAAAGATCATATAACAAAAACTCCGGTGTCGACACAACCCCCCAGGGCCGAGGGCAGGCGTTGTAAGTTATGCCCTCGAGGAATATGGTGTTCTTATGGAGGGGATGTTCGTAAAAACTTCAGAAAGGGCTCATTTGACTGGAAATTGAAAGTTCTAGTTCGGTTTTTGAGAGTCAAAAGATATTGGAGGGCAACAAGCCCCCCCCCAGGCCCCTTTTTCCCTTAATGCATCCGATAAAAAATTTGAGATAGCCATTAAGTTAAAAATTGTTCAAAAGTTAGATAACAAAGACTCATGTATCAACACAACCTCCCAGGGCCTGGGGGCAGGCGTTGTAAGTTATGCCCTGGGGCATATATGGTTCTTATGAAAGGGATACTCGTATAAACTTCAGAGAGGGCTCATTTGATTGGAAATAAAAACTTCGAGCTCACTTTTTAATAGTCAAAAGAGATCCGAGGGCAACTAGCCACCCTCCCTCCCCCACGCCTTCTTTTTCCAAACCCATCTGACGAAAATTTTGAGATAGAAATTTTGTTAAAATTAGTTCAAAGGTTGGATAAGATAAAATCCGTTGTCATTACAAACCCCCAGGGCCCAGCGGAAGGTGTTCTAAGTTATTTCCTAAAGGCATGTATAGTTCTTATGAAAGGGATGGTCGTATAAGCTTCATAGAGGGCTCATTTGATGGGAAATTGAAAGTTCTAGTTCACTTTTTAAGAGTCAAGAGAGTTAAGGGCAACTAGACCCCCCCACACCCTTTTTTCCCCAAACCCATCCACTCCAAATTTTGAGATAACCAGTTTTTTGAAAATTCTTCATATACGCCTGGGGCGCATATGGTTCTTATGAAATGGATGTTCGTATAAACTTTATAGAGGGCTCATTTGATTGGAAATTGAAAGTTCTAGTTTACTTTTCAAGAATCAAAAGATTTTGGAGGGCAACTAGCCCCCTCCCCCATTTAATTAAAAATAGCTCAAAGGTCAGATAAGAAAAACTCCTTTGTCGACGCAACCCCCCAGGGCCCGGAGGCAGGCGTTATGAGCAATACTCTGGGGGCATATATAGTTCTTATGGAAGGGATGCTCGTATATACTTCGGAGAGGGCTACTTTGATTGGAAATTGAAAGCTCTTGTTCACTTTTTAAGAGTCAAAACGAGGTCGGTGGGCAACTAGCCCCCCCCCCCCTCTCCACGCCCTAAATGCATCAGTTAAAAATTTTGAGATAGATATTTTGTTAAAAATAGTTAAAATTTCAGATAACAAAAACTCCGGTGTCGACAGAGCCCCCCAGGGCCCGGAGATAGGCATTGTAAGTTATGCCCTGGGGGTATATATGGTTGTTATAGAAGGGGTGCTCGTATAAACTTCATAGAGGGCTCATTGGATTGGAAATTGAAAGTTGTAATTCACTTTTTAAGAGTTAAATGTGATCGGAGGACAGCTAGCCTTCCCCCACACTCCATTAATTTTTTTCCCAGATGCACTTCACATAGGAGGGGTCGTCGCATAAACTTCAAATTGGGCTCATTCGATTGGAAATCGAGAGTTCTAGTGCCCTTTTTTAAGAGTCAAAAGTGATCGGAGGGCAATTAGCCCCCGCCCCCCAAGCCCTTTTCCCCCAAATACATATGATAAGAAATGTGTGGTAACCATTTTGTTAAAAATTAGTTCAAAGATCATATAACAAAAACTCCTTTACGTAAGGCCATTTCGTTAAAAATAGTTCAAAGGTCAGATATGAACACCTCCTGTCAACGAAACCCCCCAGGGCCCGGGGCAGGCGTTGTAAGTATTGCCCTGGGAGCATATATTGTTGTTATGGAAGGTATGCTCGTATAAAATTTGAAGGGGTCATTTGATTGGAAAATTGAAAGTTCTAGTTCACTTTTAAAGAGTCAAAAGATATCGAAGGGCAATTAGCCCCCCCCCATTATGCCCTTTTACCTCAAACCAATCCGACGAGAACTTTGAGACAGCCATTTTTTTTAATAATTCAAAGATCATATAACGAAAACTCCGGGGTCGACAACCCTCCAGGGCTTGAAGGCAGTCGTTGTAAGTGATGCTCTAGGGGCATATATAGTTCTTATGGAAGGGATGATCGTATAAACTTCGGAGAGGGTTCATATGATTGGACATTGAAAGTTCTCGTTCACTTTTTATCAGAGGCAACGCTATAGCGTTGCCTACAGCGTCGCCACTTCATATGTAGCGTGGCCACTTCATATGGAAAGGGTCGTCGTAGAAACTTCAAAGAGGGCTCATTCAATTGTATATCGAGAGTTCTAGTGCCCTTTTTAATAGTCGAAAATATTTGAAGGGTAACTACCCCCCCCCTCCCACGTCCATCATTCCCCCAACCACATCCAATCAAAATTTTGAGATAGCCATTTTGTTCAGCGTAGTTGATTTCCAGATAGAAAATATATTTTTGAGCAGGACACTCCCCCACAACCGTCAGGGCAATGGTTTTAGGTTATGCCCTGGGGGCATATAAGGCTTTTATAGAAGGCGTTGTCGTAGAAACTTCAAAACAGGCTCATTCGATTGGAAATTCAAAAGGCTAATGCCCTTTTTAATAGTCGAAAGTGATTGGAGGGCAACTAGCCCCCCCCCAGGACCATCATTCCCCCAAACACATCCAATCAAAATTTTGAGATGGCCATTTTGTTCAGTGTAGTTGATTTCCAGATAGAAAATATATTTTTGAGCAGGAAACTCCCCCACAACCGTCAGGGCAATGGTTTTAATTTATGCCCTGGGGGCATATTAGGCTTTTATAGAAGGCGTTGTCTTAGAAACTTCAAAACAGGCTCATTCGATTGGAAATTTAAAAGGCTAGTTCCCTTTTTAATAGTCGAAAGTGATTGGAGGGCAACTAGCCCCCCCCATGACCATAATTCCCCCAAACACACCCAATCAAAATTTTGAGATAGCCATTTTGTTCAGCGTAGTTGATTTCCAAATAGAAAATATATTTTGAGGGGGACACTCCCCCACAACCCTCAGGGCAAGGGTTTTAAGTTATGCCCTGGTGGTATATAATGCTTTTATAGAAGGCATTGTCATAGAAACTTCAAAACAGGCTCATTCGATTGGAAATTAAAAGGGCTAGTGCCCTTTCTAATAGTCGAAAGTGATTGGAGGGCACCTAACCCCCCCCCCCCCCACGCCCATCATTTCCCCAAACACTTGAAATCAAAGCCTTACGTAAAAAGCCATACGGCTCCAATGTTTTATTTTTTTTCCCAGAGGTACTTCATATGGAAAGGGTCGTCGTAGAAACTTCAAAGGGGGCTCATTCGATTGGAAATCGAGAGTTCTAGTGCCCTTTTTAATAGTCGAAAATAATAGGAGGGTAACTAGCCCCCCCACACCCATCATTCCCCCAACCACATCCAATCAAAATTTTGAGATAGCCATTTTGTTCAGCAAACTTGATTTCCAGATAGAAAATATATTTTTAAGGAGGAAACTCCCCACAATCCTCAGAGCAAGGGTTTTAAGTTATGCCCTGGGGGAATATATGGTTTTTGTAGAAGGTGTTGTCGTAGAAACTTCAAAACAGGTTCATTCCATTGGAAATACAAAGGGCTAGTGCCCTTTTAATAGTCGAAAGGGATTGGAGGGCAACTAGCTCCCCCCCACGCCAATCATTCCCCCAAACACATCCAATCAAAATTTTGAGATAGCCATTATGTTCAGCGTAGTTGATTTCCAGGTAGAAAATATGTTTTTGAGGAGGACACTCCCCCCACAACCTTTAAGGCAAGGGTTTTAAGTTATGCCCTGGGGGCATACAAGGTTTTTATAGAGGGCCGTGTCGTAGAAACTTCAAAAAAGGCTCATTCGATTTCAAATTCAAAGGGCTAGTGCCCTTTTTAATAGTCGAAAGGGATTGGAGGGCAACTAGCTCCCCCCCACGCCAATCACTCCCCCAAACACATCCAATTAAAATTTTGAGTTGGCCATTTGGTTCAGAGTAGTTGATTTTCAGATAGAAAATATGTTTTTGAGGAGAAAAATCCCCCACAACCCTCAAGGCAAGGGTTTTAGTTATACTCTGGGGGCATATAAGGTTTTTATAGAAGGCGGTGTCGTAGAAACTTTGGAAAAGGCTTATTCTTTGGAAATTCAAAGGGCTAGTGCCCTTTTTCATATTTGAAAGTGATTTGAGGGCAACTATCCCCCCTCTAACGCCCAGCTTTTCCCCAAACATATCCAATCAAATTTTGAGACAGCCATTTTATTAAACGTAGTTTTAAGTTCTGGAAATTAGGTCTTTGAGGATGACAACCCCCCACAGCCCTCAGGGCAAGGGTTTTAATTTAAGGATTCTCCGAATCCTTCATTTTATTTCTTATGGAAGGGATGCTAGTATAAACTTTAGAGAGGGCTCATTTGATTGAAAATTGAAAGTTCTTGTTCACTTTTTAAGAGTCAAAAGAGATTGGAGGGCAACTAGCCCCCCCCCTCCTTCCTCCACGCCCTAAATGCATCAGATAAAAATTTTGAGATAGAAATTTTGTTAAAATTAGTTCAAAGGTTGGATAAGATAAATCCGTTGTCAATACAAACCCCAGGGCCCAGCGGAAGGTGTTCTAAGTTATTTCCTAAAGGCATGTATAGTTCTTATGAAAGGGATGGTCGTATAAGCTTCATAGAGGGCTCATTTGATGGGAAATTGAAAGTTCTAGTTCACTTTTTAAGAGTCAAGAGAGTTAAGGGCAACTAGACCCCCCCCACACCTTTTTTTCCCCAAACCCATCCACTCCAAATTTTGAGATAACCAGTTTTTTGAAAATTCTTCATATACGCCTGGGGCGCATATGGTTCTTATGAAATGGATGTTCGTATAAACTTTATAGAGGGCTCATTTGATTGGAAATTGAAAGTTCTAGTTTACTTTTCAAGAATCAAAAGATTTTGGAGGGCAACTAGCCCCTCCCCCATTTAATTAAAAATAGCTCAAAGGTCAGATAAGAAAAACTCCTTTGTCGACGCAACCCCCCAGGGCCCGGAGGCAGGCGTTATGAGCAATACTCTGGGGGCATATATAGTTCTTATGGAAGGGATGCTCGTATATACTTCGGAGAGGGCTACTTTGATTGGAAATTGAAAGCTCTTGTTCACTTTTTAAGAGTCAAACGAGGTCGGTGGGCAACTAGCCCCCCCCCCCCCCCCTCTCCACGCCCTAAATGCATCAGTTAAAAATTTTGAGATAGATATTTGTTAAAAATAGTTAAAATTTCAGATAACAAAAACTCCGGTGTCGACAGAGCCCCCCAGGGCCCGGAGATAGGCATTGTAAGTTATGCCCTGGGGGTATATATGGTTGTTATAGAAGGGGTGCTCGTATAAACTTCATAGAGGGCTCATTGGATTGGAAATTGAAAGTTGTAATTCACTTTTTAAGAGTTAAATGTGATCGGAGGACAGCTAGCCTTCCCCCACACTCCATTAATTTTTTTCCCAGATGCACTTCACATAGGAGGGGTCGTCGCATAAACTTCAAATTGGGCTCATTCGATTGGAAATCGAGAGTTCTAGTGCCCTTTTTTAAGAGTCAAAAGTGATCGGAGGGCAATTAGCCCCCGCCCCCCAAGCCCTTTTCCCCCAAATACATATGATAAGAAATGTGTGGTAACCATTTTGTTAAAAATTAGTTCAAAGATCATATAACAAAAACTCCTTTACGTAAGGCCATTTCGTTAAAAATAGTTCAAAGGTCAGATATGAACACCTCCTGTCAACGAAACCCCCCAGGGCCCGGGGCAGGCGTTGTAAGTATTGCCCTGGGAGCATATATTGTTGTTATGGAAGGTATGCTCGTATAAAATTTGAAGGGGGTCATTTGATTGGAAAATTGAAAGTTCTAGTTCACTTTTAAAGAGTCAAAAGATATCGAAGGGCAATTAGCCCCCCCCCCCATTATGCCCTTTTACCTCAAACCAATCCGACGAGAACTTTGAGACAGCCATTTTTTTTAATAATTCAAAGATCATATAACGAAAACTCCGGGGTCGGCAACCCTCCAGGGCTTGAAGGCAGTCGTTGTAAGTGATGCTCTAGGGGCATATATAGTTCTTATGGAAGGGATGATCGTATAAACTTCGGAGAGGGTTCATATGATTGGACATTGAAAGTTCTCGTTCACTTTTTATCAGAGGCAACGCTATAGCGTTGCCTACAGCGTCGCCACTTCATATGTAGCGTGGCCACTTCATATGGAAAGGGTCGTCGTAGAAACTTCAAAGAGGGCTCATTCAATTGTATATCGAGAGTTCTAGTGCCCTTTTTAATAGTCGAAAATATTTGAAGGGTAACTACCCCCCCTCCCACGTCCATCATTCCCCCAACCACATCCAATCAAAATTTTGAGATAGCCATTTTGTTCAGCGTACTTGATTTCCAGATAGAAAGTATATTTTGAGGAGGACACTCCCCCACAACCCTCAGGGGAAGGGTTTTAGGTTATGCCCTGGGGGCATATAAGGCTTTTATAGAAGGCGTTGTCGTAGAAACTTCAAAACAGGCTCATTCGATTGGAAATTCAAAAGGCTAATGCCCTTTTTAATAGTCGAAAGTGATTGGAGGGCAACTAGCCCCCCCCCCCCCAGGACCATCATTCCCCCAAACACATCCAATCAAAATTTTGAGATGGCCATTTTGTTCAGTGTAGTTGATTTCCAGATAGAAAATATATTTTTGAGCAGGAAACTCCCCCACAACCGTCAGGGCAATGGTTTTAATTTATGCCCTGGGGGCATATTAGGCTTTTATAGAAGGCGTTGTCTTAGAAACTTCAAAACAGGCTCATTCGATTGGAAATTTAAAAGGCTAGTTCCCTTTTTAATAGTCGAAAGTGATTGGAGGGCAACTAGCCCCCCCCCCCCCATGACCATAATTCCCCCAAACACACCCAATCAAAATTTTGAGATAGCCATTTTGTTCAGCGTAGTTGATTTCCAAATAGAAAATATATTTTTGAGGGGGACACTCCCCCACAACCCTCAGGGCAAGGGTTTTAAGTTATGCCCTGGTGGTATATAATGCTTTTATAGAAGGCATTGTCATAGAAACTTCAAAACAGGCTCATTCGATTGGAAATTAAAAGGGCTAGTGCCCTTTCTAATAGTCGAAAGTGATTGGAGGGCAACTAACCCCCCCCCCCCCCACGCCCATCATTTCCCCAAACACTTGAAATCAAAGCCTTACGTAAAAAGCCATACGGCTCCAATGTTTTATTTTTTTTCCCAGAGGTACTTCATATGGAAAGGGTCGTCGTAGAAACTTCAAAGGGGGCTCATTCGATTGGAAATCGAGAGTTCTAGTGCCCTTTTTAATAGTCGAAAATAATAGGAGGGTAACTAGCCCCCCCACACCCATCATTCCCCCAACCACATCCAATCAAAATTTTGAGATAGCCATTTTGTTCAGCAAACTTGATTTCCAGATAGAAAATATATTTTTAAGGAGGAAACTCCCCCACAATCCTCAGAGCAAGGGTTTTAAGTTATGCCCTGGGGGAATATATGGTTTTTGTAGAAGGTGTTGTCGTAGAAACTTCAAAACAGGTTCATTCCATTGGAAATACAAAGGGCTAGTGCCCTTTTAATAGTCGAAAGTGATTGGAGGGCAACTAGCCCCCCTTTCACGCCAATCATTCCCCCAAACACATCCAATCAAAATTTTGAGATAGCCATTATGTTCAGCGTAGTTGATTTCCAGGTAGAAAATATGTTTTTGAGGAGGACACTCCCCCCACAACCTTTAAGGCAAGGGTTTTAAGTTATGCCCTGGGGGCATACAAGGTTTTTATAGAGGGCCGTGTCGTAGAAACTTCAAAAAAGGCTCATTCGATTTCAAATTCAAAGGGCTAGTGCCCTTTTTAATAGTCGAAAGGGATTGGAGGGCAACTAGCTCCCCCCCACGCCAATCACTCCCCCAAACACATCCAATTAAAATTTTGAGTTAGCCATTTGGTTCAGAGTAGTTGATTTTCAGATAGAAAATATGTTTTTGAGGAGAAAAATCCCCCACAACCCTCAAGGCAAGGGTTTTAGTTATACTCTGGGGGCATATAAGGTTTTTATAGAAGGCGGTGTCGTAGAAACTTTGGAAAAGGCTTATTCTTTGGAAATTCAAAGGGCTAGTGCCCTTTTTCATATTTGAAAGTGATTTGAGGGCAACTATCCCCCCTCTAACGCCCAGCTTTTCCCCAAACATATCCAATCAAATTTTGAGACAGCCATTTTATTAAACGTAGTTTTAAGTTCTGGAAATTAGGTCTTTGAGGATGACAACCCCCACAGCCCTCAGGGCAAGGGTTTTAATTTAAGGATTCTCCGAATCCTTCATTTTATTTCTTATGGAAGGGATTCTAGTATAAACTTTAGAGAGGGCTCATTTGATTGAAAATTGAAAGTTCTTGTTCACTTTTTAAGAGTCAAAAGAGATTGGAGGGCAACTAGCCCCCCCCCCCCCTCCTTCCTCCACGCCCTAAATGCATCAGATAAAAATTTTGAGATAGATATTTTGTTAAAATATTTCAAAGTTCCGATAACAAAATTTCTGGTGTCGACACTGCCCACCAAGGCCCGGAGGTAGGCGTTGTAAGTTATGCCCTGGGGGCATATGAACAATCTGACAATTCTTAAATAAACAATCAATGCAAACAAACATGCAATAGATATTAATGTAAATTAATAAATAAATTTAGTGCTTATATTAATGTAAATTAATAAATAAATTTTGCTGGGAGGAATTTAACGGGGAGGAATTATCAGCAGGAAAAGATAATGTTCTTTGAGGGGGAGGAATTTCCCTGGGGTGGGTTTTGCAAATGTGAATTATTCAGGGAGGGGACGACTAAACCCATTTGATAATATTCTAAATTTTACATCTGAAAGTAACGGGAATAAAGAATCAACGGAAATGTCAGAGATAGCACTTCAGGTTCTTTTAGACAATTTTGTTCGTGTCTTTTGAAAAAAGACATTTTCAAAAGACAGATTATTTTCAGCTGTATTACTTTCTCTGTGGCTGCTCAATTATTCGTGTGAGGGGAGAGACTTCCCCCCACCAATGTCTACACTAAGGTTTCAGTTTTTATCTCGAGGTTTAAAAATGAACGCAATGCGATAAAACTATAACTCAAAATAACATATATAGAATTAAATATGCAAATAACGCGGAACAATTAATTAAAATTGCATAATATGAGTTGAGGCTCACCCAAATGATGTTCCAGGGGGCTCACCATACCACAATATATGAAATCAATCCTGCAATAACTGTAAATATAAAGTATTTTTGAGTATTTTAACGTCTTCCAAAACTCAAACGGTCCAGCATTGTGCAGCCCAATGATTCTGTCTAATCTCCTAAATCGGGAGCGGAGGAGATAAGGGAAGTTCCATCCCGTATTGGATGAGTCTCCAATCTCACCCTCCCCTCTCCTACTGTCTACGCTAAAGTTTTCTTCTTTATGCCAAGTACGCCACCCCCACCCCAAAGACTTTAATAAGGTAAAGTTTTGTATGGGAAGAACACATAGTAAATCTATTATATTTATCCAATTATAAGGTTAAAATACATACTCTGTGATAGATACAAAATTGCTTTGGCACACAAATCCTATTAAGGTCAATTCCAAACAGTCGTGATCCCCTTAGGTAAGCAAGTGAAATGGTCAAAACCCCCTTATTAGAGCTATTTTTCCAATCCATTAATTGTTGTCAATCGCTGTCCACAAGTTATGCAAGCTTTCTATTGTTCATATATAAGGTTTTTATCAAAGAGGTATTCGTATAGACTTTGAAAAAAACCCTCATTCGATTTAAATTGAAAGTTCTAGATCCGGTTTTTAAAGTCAAGAATAATCAAACAGTAAGCACCCCCCCCCCCTATGCCATAAAAACTTGAAACTTTATGCAATCAAAAACAAACAAAAATTAATTAAAAAAAAACTTTCCAAAAAATAAGTTTTTCAAAGAAAAGTAAAGGCCATTTTAAACTTAAGCTCAGGAGATAAAAATACCTGTTAAAATTCAAACTCAAAACGACCAGAAATTACTATTAAAGAATAAATGAAACCCAAAACGAACAGAAATTAAATAAACAATCGTAGCAAGAAACATTCAACAAGTAATAATATAAATGAATAAAAAGATCTTAAAGCGAGTAATGCTTAGATTGGATATGAAAATCAAGCTTAAACCGAAAAAAAATATTTTGCTATCAAAGCATAAATGAAACTTAAAACGAACAGAAATTAAATGAACAAGCAATGCGAAGAAACATACAATATATATTAATGTAAATGAATAAATAAATCTTAAAACGAGTTAAATTTAAATTGAATATGCAAATCAAGTTTGAATCAAATAAAAATAACTACAAACACGAGTTTGGGTATCGCCTCACTGCAGAAGCCTAAAACGTCATTGGCGCTTTACTGAAAACGAATTATATTACAAATGTTTTCTTTTGTACTTAATATTTAAAATAAATATTAAAATTACAGTAAAATTTTGAACTGATGAGCTTTCAGCAATTAATATCATTATACATCTAATATTCAGTTTAGTTTATTAGTTCTTTTCAAGATTGGTCAAGACAAATATAGTTTCACTACAAACAAAATTTGGATACTGCCCCCTTCTTTAACTGTAAAAACCTAAAGTCTTTTGCGCCATTGGCGCTTCACTGAAAACGAATTACTCGTATATTACAAATTTATTCTTTTCCAGTTCTGACAGCATTGAAAATGAAAATAAAAGTTACAGTGAAAACAAATCTTGAACTGATGGATCTTTCAACAATTAATATCATTATATGTCTAATATTCAATTTGATTTTGTTTATACTTTCCAACACTGTTCAAGACTCATATAGTTCTCAGTAAGGCGCCAATGACGAAGTAGGTTTCAGGTTTCTGCAGTGAGGCGATACCAAAACTCTTATTTGTAGTTATTTTTATTTGATTCAAACTTGATTTGCATATTCAATTGAAGTTTCACTCTTTTAAGATTTATTTATTCATTTACATTAATATATATTCTATGTTTGTTGGCATTGCTTGTTCATTTAATTTCTGTTCGTTTTAAGTTTCATTTATACTTTAATAGCAAAATATTTTTTAGGGTTTAAGCTTGATTTTCATATTCAATCTAAGCATTACTCGCTTTAAGATCTATTTATTAATTTATATTATTACTTGTTGAATGTTTTTTGCTACGATTGTGTATTTAATTTATGTTCGTTTTGGGTTTCATTTATTCTTTAATAGTAAATTCTGGTCGTTTTGAGCTTGAATTTTAACAGGTATTTTTATCTCCTGAGCTTAAGATTAAAATGGCCTTTACTTTTCTTTGAAAAACTTATTTTTCGGAAAGTTTTTTTTTTAATTAATTAAGATTAAAAAGAGATCGGAGGCTCCCTCTCTACGCCCTATTTTCCTCAAACCCATCCGATAAGAACTTTGAGAGAGCCATTTTTTCAAAATGGTTCAAAGATCATATAATGAGAAATCCGGGGTCGACACAATCCTTCAGGGCCCGGGGTAGGCATTTTAAGTTATGCCTGGGGGGTTTATACAGCTGTTGTGGAAGGGATGCTCGTATAAACTTCAAAGAAGGTTCATTTAATTGGAAATTGAAAGTTCTAGTTCGATTTTTAAGAGTCAAAAGAGATCACGAGGCAACTACCCCCCCCCCCCGCCACGCCCCTATACCCCCAAATGCTTCTGATAAAAATTTTGAGATAGCCATTTTGTTTAAGATAGTTGGGGGGTCAGATAAAAAAAATCTAGTGTCAACACAACCACCCAGGGCCAAGGGACAGGCGTTGCAAGTTATACCCTGGGGGCATATATGGTTCTTATGGAAGGGATGCTCGTAAAAACTTCAGAGAGGGCTGATTTGAATGGAAATTGAAAGTTCTAGTTCAATTTTAAAGAGCCAAAAGAGATCGGAGGGCCCCTAGCCCCCCTCCCCTACGCACTTTTTTTCCCAAACCCATCCAAAACAAATTTTGAGATAGCCATTTATTTAAATAGTTCAAAGGGCAGATAACAAAAACTCTGGTGTCGACACAACCCCCCGAGGCCCGGGGACAGGCATTGTAAGCTATGTCCTGGGGCTGTATATGGTTCTTATGAAAGGGATGCTCGAATAAACTTCATAGAGGGCTCATTTGAATGGAAATTTAAAGTTCTAATTCATTTTCTTAGAGTAAAAAAAGATCGGAAGGCAACTAGCCCCTCCCACCCTCCACGCCTTTGGGTCTATTGGATGGATAGACCCATCTGATAAAAATTCGAGGTGACCATTTTGTTAAAAACGGTTCAGACAACAGATATTAAAACTCCGGGATCGAGACAACCACCCAGGGGCCAGGGACAGGCATTGTAAGTTATACTCTGGGGATATATATGGTTGTTATAGAAGAGATGCTCTTATAAACTTCAGGGAGGGCCAATTTGATTAAAAATAGAAAGTTATAGTTCACTTTTAAAGAGTCAAAAGAGACCGAAGGGCAATTACCCCTTCCCACGCCTTTTTCCTCAAACCCATCCGATACAAATTTTGAGATAGCCATTTTCCTAAAAATAGTTCAAACATCAGATAATAAAAACTCCGAGGTTGACATAAAACCCATTTTTTCAATTTGATATTGTTACTTTGATAACAGTTTTGATACTCTGATGAACATTTGATTTTTTTTTTTTTAAAGCTTGATATTGAAATAAGGAATTTTTAAAAACTTGAAATTTTTGCCATCAAAAACGAACAAAAATTAATTAAAAAAAAAACTTTCCGAAAAATAAGTTTTTCAAAGAAAAGTAAAGGCCATTTTAAACTTAAGCTCAGCAAACACAAATACCTGTTAAAATTCAAAGTCAAAACGACCAGAAATTACTATTAAAGTATAAATGAAACCCAACACGAACAGAGATTAAATAAACAATTATAGCAAAAACACACAACAAGTAATAATATAAATGAATAAATAGATCTTAAAGCGAGTAATACTTAAATTGAATATGAAAATCAAGCTTAAACCAAAAAAAATATTCTACTATTGGAGTGTTGAAAGATCCATCAGTCCAAGAATTTATTCCACTGTAATTTTATTTTTATTTTCAATGCTGTAAGAACTGGAAAAGAAAATATTTGTATTATGATTCGTTTTCAGTTAAGCGCCAATGACGCAGTAGGCTATTGATTTTTGTTTACAGTTAAGGAAGGGGGCAGTATCCAAACTCTTGTTTGTAGTGAAACTATATTCGTCTTGAACAACTTTAAAAAGAGCTAATAAATTAAACTGAATATTTTATGTATAATGACAAGGCCGTATCCAGGGGGGGGGGTCACCCGGTTTGAACCCCCCCCCCCGAAATTTTTGACCGAGTCGAAAATTAGTAAAAACCTAGGTAAAAATCAGTAAAATTAGTCGAAAACTGAGTCAAAAATTAGTAAACCCCCACCCCCGAAAAATTCAAAAATTAGTAACCCCCCCCCCCCCCCCCGAAAAAAAAAATCCTGGATCCACCCTCGTATAATGATATTAATTGCTGAAAGCTCATCAGTTCAATATTTTACAATAATTTTAATGTTTATTTTTAACATTAAGTACAAAAGAAAATTTTTGTCATAAAATTGGTTTTCAGTAAAGCGCCAATGACGCAACAGGTTACAAAGTTTTACTGTGAGAGAAAGAGACGATACCCAAACTCTTGTTTGTAGTGATTTCTGTTCGTTTCAAGCTTCATTTGCATATTCAGTTTAAGTTTCACTCGTTTTAAGATTTATTTATTCATTTACATTAATATCTATAAGTATGTTTGTTTGCATTGATTGTTTATTTAATTTCTGTTCATTTTAAGTTTCATTTATACTTGGATAGCAAAATATTTTTTTTCGTTTTAAGCTTGATTTTCATATTCAGTCTAAGTATTACTAGCTTTAAGATCTATTTATTCATTTATATTGTTACTTGTTGTATATTTTTTGCGATGATTGTTTATTTAATTTCTGTTCGTTTTGCGTTTCATTTATTCTTTAATATTAATTTCTGGTCGTTTTGAGTTTGAATTTTAACAAGTGTTTGTATCTGTTGAGCTTAAGCTTAAAATAGCCTTTACTTTTCTTTGAAAAACTTATTTTTCGGATTTTTTTTTTTTTTTTAATTAATTATCTTATAATTAACGGACTATTCAGGCAGCTAAGAAAATAGCTTACCACTCTGGTTGGAATTGCATCCTGAATCCAAATTTAACATGCAGTTGCGTCGGAAATAAACTTTGCTCCCATCCCTATATATACCAATTCAGGGTATTTCTTTGCACATTAGGGGGTGGGGATATATTTCAAACTACAGTCCCAATTGCATCCTGAATCCAAATTTAACATTCATTTGCATCAGAAATGAACTTTATCCCCCCCCCTAATGCGCCCCCTAATAACAATCTAAAAATGTCTTTGTTTTAGCATGTATCCTTCTGGGGAGCCGCTATTTTACACCTTTGCTCTCTATGATAAATGGTTTTACATTTGTGTCACTGAAAAAGCTGATTTTAATAGCTTTGTGCTTCTCCAGCTGAAATCACAAAATTTGGGCATAAAATACTGTTGTTCTTAATGTCCTTGAAAAATACTCAAGAAAGAATATGTAGAGAGTCAAGATCCAGTAAAGCTATAATTCCTGAACGATCAGTTTCCTGTATGAGGCTTCTAGCTTTATTATGAACTTTAGAAAGCAGTTTTAAAAGAGAAGGGAAAGTTCCATCGGGCAATATTAAAATGAGATTGGATCAAGCAGTGAAGAACGATTTCCAAAATTGATCTAGGAAACGCATGTTTAAGTTTTTTAAGATATACAGACTCCTGCATACATTTGGTTTAATCAAGTCAACCTGACGTTTGAAGAGAGGTTTCCATCATTAAGAATACCCAAAAATTCGACATACAGATCTATAGATCAAATAGTGCTGCCACTTGACAAGCAAATTTCAGATAAGAAAAACTTGAGAAAAAGCTTCAAATATTCTAATCTTGGTTTGCACACTTATCTTCTTTTATTCTTCCAAACTTTTTGCAATATTATGAAAGATAAACTTTATTTAAAAAGTCGGATTTGAGATGGTGGTTGCCCTCTTCACATTTAGGGTAACCCTTGGTAGTCAGCTAAAAAAACGAACAAAAAATTAAATAAAAACCAGTTTTTTCATATGAAAGTAAAGACCGATATTAAAACTTAAAACGTAAAGGCATTTCTCCGTACATGAGGAAGAAGTTGAGGTACATGAGGGAGGTTGCTCCCTTGTAGTCCCTCACACTCTTTAAGCTAAAGTTTAATCTTTTTTCCTAATTTCTTAAGAGCGACTGCTCAAACACAAGGGCCGTTGTACTGAAATAAGGAACATTTTCAAGCACTGTAAAAATTTGGTGCAAATAGCGGGATTGAGAAAGGGGATCGAAATAAGAAGCTTCTTAAAGCCCCATAAAAAATATTATATAAATAGGAGCGGGCTGAGGAGGGGGCAACCCCTCATATAGGGAACAATTTTAGTTCGTTTTAATGTCGCTTTTAGAACTGCTATATTCAGTTACAAGCCCCTTCTTTTTGCGATGTGGGTGGATTGGTCTTCTCCATTTGGACTGGGGCAGAGGAATGGTATCACATTTGCTTCCTAATCTTTAATGGTTCTCCAATTGTATATAAAAAAAAAAATGAAAAATAGATCTTACCTTTTAATCCGTTCTTTGCAGCGATGTTGATTTGCAAGAAAATTTAACTTTTGAATTAAGGAGGGCGTTATTTTTGCAAAAGAAAAAAGAAGAAAAAAGTAGTCAATTGAAACTGGCCTAAGTGAACCCAAATCACAGGGATAGAACCAAGGGAGGAAACTCTTTAGGAAGCTATTTCGGGAGAAGGGGGGGGGGGGGTTAACATTAACCAACAGACCATTTTTTTAATTTTTTAATTCGAGCTATTTCGTTTAGTGTCAAAGATTAAAAAACAATATATGGTTGAAAAACTGTTGACTGGCGAATATTTCTGTTTGATTCAAAAAATGTTTCACTACACTTGACCTTTTTAACCTGAGGCTGGGAGATACAGAAACAAGACTGGAGGTGGGACATGAAATTAGATACTAGTTGGAAGAGACGGAATAAAGTATTAAAGACAGAAGATGCAGGACTAGATGCAAAAGTTTGTGTTTGTCCTTGACAGTAAGTGGGCAACTTCTTGGCTTCATTCCAATATCCCAACGACATCCTTCACTTTTGAGTAATTGTTGTATTGTGAAGCGTTTGACAAAAACCCACGAAATGAACTAATCACCTAATTTTCCGAACATTATTATTTGCTTGAGTGGATAAATTGTGTGAGTAAATTTCTTTATGTTATGATACATGTCAAGGTGTGAAATTTTGTGGGTGCTGACTTACATTCAGTGGCTTGTGAAGCTTGTTGTTCTTATTATGCACAATGTCAATCCCATTAATCTGCTACAAGATATAGTTTCTTTATCTTCAAGAGTTTGGTGTATTTTTCTCAATGCAAAAAAAACTATATGTCTCTTTCTTAATATTAACTCATTGTACTATTGAAAATTCAACTATCGGTTTTTCCACTCTCCACTACCTAGTTTTTGTCTCAAAGAACAATTGTTTGCTCCATACGTGGCACATTTTTGCCATACCATTACTCTTCACGCCATACGCGGCTCAATTTTTGCCACGTATGGCACACACCACCAAGTGCACTTGATTTCCGATAGTGGATGATCCCTCGATTCAACCATCATGGAAGAATCGTAAGATGGACGGTAAAATTCAATTTTATGAAACTATGATTGAGGTTAATATCTCTGGAAATCTCCCGGGAAGTTTCTGGGTAAGAGTTTGTTGTAGGCTACTCTGAATTCTGCCAACCTTACTCCAAAATGTATGCTTAAGGAAACAAAAATTAAAAGCTACATATTAAAGAATAGATTCCTTAAAAAGAAAATGAAGAAAAAAAATCCACCAAGGCCCGAAAAATCAAAGACTAACTGTTAAAATCCGGAGCTTGCTAGCTTTTTGTCACCTATGGTACGTCTTATAGTTAAGCTCTTTCTGCCACATGTTGTAGATTGCCGCCACGCTATGCCTCTTCGTACCACACATTGCACCCTCCATATCCTTCGTAGGGTTTAGCCATACTTGACACGTGCCAATAGGGTGTTTAACTTTTTTTTAAAGTGGCAAGCCCCTCAGTCAAATATTCTGGCCTCGCTGGAAACCAAGGGTACGTTCCAGATGAAAATTTTAATTTATTACGTATTTACTTTGAGTTTAATATGAATTAACTCCAAACGCAGAACAATTTATTTACTAATTCCTTAATATACATTATAATAAGTATTAAAATATTAGTAGTTTTAATGAGTAATGAGTACAATATGAAAAATTAACCAAATATTATTTACTTCTCGTTGAAGCTGGAATCACGGGTGGCTCGAAGCACTCAGGCCAGGGGAGGGGGGTGAGAACCCTTATTTAAACGACTTGTAGATCATATTCTACGACTCGTCATTACCTACAAATTTCATAGACAATAGTGTTTTATCATTTATACTTATCTACGGGAACAAAAAAGGACAAAAACGGAACACTACATGTGCAAATGCACAACTAAGAAAAGCTTAAATCTGGATTCGCCTCTTCTTCAAAATGGACCAACGCTGAACAATCTTGTTTAAGTCTACACCATCGGTGAGGTCTTTCTCACTCGCCAACAACAGAAGGGAATCCAGTCGAGAATCAGGCATGGGAGTTCTCAGCCAATTCTTCACAAACTTGAGTTTGCTGAATGTTCTTTCGGCAGCTGCAACTGCAACAGGTGCAGTCGCTGCCAATTTGCAGAGACGACTGGCTTGCTTAAGCTGACGGTTCCGGCGATGTCCTTCACCAAGGACTTCTCTGAAGCAAGCAGCGCCTTGGCAAAACTGGAACAAAACTTCAAGCTCTACTTGAAGAGCAGTAGCGTCTGGAGCTCTTTCCTGGTTTGGGAAAAACTTTGTTGCTTGCTCAATATCTGCAACTGAGATACTTTTGTTCAAAGGAGGCTGGATTAAGGTGCAAAATGGCAGAAAATCGGCAAGGCAAGCTCTGAGATTATCTCCCATCATTGTAGTCAAATTGTCAAGCAAGATTCCGAAATGTTGTCTATAGAACTGATGCATTGAGATATCGGCTTAACTTTGAGCTCGGCTGTCATCACGAGATGGTCCAAGTCTCCGACGATGGTGTCTGATGAAATCAGCCTCTGGGTCCACTTCCATCTTTTTGGCAAACTGTGCTGCACTGTCAATTAAACTTTTCATTTCCTCACAAGATATTCTTTCAAAAAGTTTCTTCGTAGCGTCTAGCATCTCAATTGTGTCGATGATGCTCATCTCCTCTTCTTCAAGCTTTTCTGTTGCAATCCTGGCCTTGTACATGATATTTTTCATGAACATAAGGCAGGCAATAAAATTGACGTTGAGAATCCTTTTCAGGAGGCCGCTGGCTTGTGCTTTCGTCTTCGTATCGGCGTTCTTCATCTGTTTTATTTCGTCAAGGGCTGAGACTATTGCTTCAAACGAAGTAACCACTGCTTGTATGGTTTCAGCCCTTGCGGTCCACCGGGTCCGTGATAAGTTTTGGAGATTAAGGCTGTTTTCAATCGAAGAGAGTTTTTCTTTAAGGGCGGCAAAACGCTTTGTAGATGAAGAGAAGAACACATACATTTCTTCGAGGATATTGAAAAGCTCGGCTATCAAGAGAGATGAATTGCAACTATGCTCTGTCATGGTGTTTAGTCTGTGGGCCTGGCAGGGTATATAAGGGACACGGCGACTGAGAAGTTCCGATACTTTCTGCTGGGCTGCATTAAACTGACCAGCCATTGCACTTGCATAGTCATATGACTGAAAAGCTAGTTTATCCAGCCGAATTCCTCTCCTTGTCAGTGTTTCTATTATACTTTCTGCCATACCCTGACCAGTTTTGTCATTTGCCTCGCTAACATCTAATAGTCTCTCTCTAGGCATCCCTTCCGAGCTGATGGTGCGGATTACGACTGCAAGCTTATCAGAATGTGAAGCATCGGGTGTCGTATCCGCCATCACAGAATAAAATTCTGAATCCAGGACTTCGTCAAGGATCTTCTCCCTGACTTCTGCTGAAAGCAATTCAATAAACTCGTTCTGAGACATTTTGTGTAGATAGGTAACTTTGTATGGTCTATATCGAGAATCATTTAACCAAGCTTCAAAAGCAGGCACATATCTCGCTAGAAGTTAACAAATTGAACAAAGTTGTCGTCTTGTTCTTTCGTTCTTCTAAATGCAATGCCTTGTCTCGCTAGGGTTCTTGCAACGTCCAAAAGAATTGTCACAATTTTTCTGTTTGTCTCTTCATCTTTTGCTTGCTGCAAAAGCTTAGCTCGAGTTCTTTTATCAAGTAGAAAATCAACATGACTATTACTGCTGACGAAGTGGCATTAATCCGACAAAGCTGCTTTGTGTGACCCGGAAGAGAAGTGACTAGCCAGTTTTCCTTTCTTTGCTTTTCCTTGGCTCTTCATTTTGTGCCATTGCCGCACACCGTCTTCCACCCAAGCGTTTTCGGACTGGTCTCGCCCCGGACCACTAGGGAAAAGCGAGCAAACGAAGCAGAAGGCAGCATCTTTCTCGATACTGTACTCTAAGAACTGGTAATCTTCATACCAGCCGGGGTGAAAACGACACTGTTTCTTTTTTGATATTGACGGATCAGCTGGGAACACACTCAGCTTTGGTTGATTAGGACCACATGAAATCAGGTATTTCCTTTAATTTTCACTAGAGATTGGCTTCCTTATTCTAGGATCCTTGTGAACTACACTTTCGGAGTCGTCACTGTGATTTTCGACAACAACTCCACTAGTTGCCGAAATGTTAAGAAGTTCTTCACTGCAATCGACTGTTAGTTCCTTGCACAGCTCAAACACAGAAGAAGATGTAGGTTGTATTTCCACCAAGATATCTCTTGCATTCAACGCAGAATTTTCCCAGACGGTCTTAACTAAGTCATTGGAACCAGCAACTACTGATATAATGTACTCCAGCTTGGCGACACATGAAAAGAGTTTCATGTTGTGTCTTTGATCGGAGACCTCTTGCCCTTCATGCCATCGGTCAACATCATTTGTGTTGACCGATGACATGAAGTCTTCTCCGGTTTCGAATTTATCTCTCGTTTCTGTCGCTAGGTGTCCTGACAAGGTCGTTGTTCTAACGCCAAGTGTTTCCTTGGTAATTGTAACATGCATTTCCTGAAACAAAATTGTCAGTAAACACAATTTCGCCGGAGACCGCCCCAAAACCGGTTTTGGCCGGATTCTGGGTGAACTACTTGTCCGGTAAGAAATGAAGCTGAAAAACGGATTCAGAATGTCTCCTTACCCCTATGTCGACCCTCTAATCAGCTTCAGGAACAACTTTTACCTTCTTCCAAACCGGATTCCGGGCGAAACTCAATGTTCCGGCGTCAAAATAAATTTCAGGTTTGGATTCAGCATGTCTACTTACCCCTATTTCGACGTTCTAATAAGTTTCAGGAACAACTTTTACCTTTCGCCAAATTACCGGTTTTGGCTTTCCGGGCGAACTGCTTGTCCGGTAAGAAAATGAAGCTGAAAACAGATTCAGAATGTCTCCTTACCCCTATATCGACCCTCTAATCAGCTTCAGGAACAACTTTTACCTTCTTCCAAACCGGATTCCGGACTAACTGCTTGTCCGGTAAGAAAATGAAGCCAAAAAACGGATTCAGAATGTTTCCTTACCCCTATGTTGACCCTCTAATCAGCTTCAGGAACATCCTCCAAATTTCCGGTTTTGGCCGGATTCTGGGCGAACCAATTGTCCGGCGTCAAAATAAATTTCAGCTTTTTATTCAGCATTTCTACTTACCCCTAAAGTGACTATCTCATTGGCATTTAAAAAATATTTGTTCGCCCCTTAACTTGAAACCCCCTCCCTCACACCCAAATATAGAGCTAGGGAGCCCATCTACGAACTTGACCTTTACTTTGACCAAAAGGCACCAAGTTTGAACAAAATATCTCAACCCCTTCGAGAGTTATAGTGCTAACAGACGGACAGATGGACAAATTGGTATCCGTCACTTGCGTTTTGGGATCCCAAAAAAATGTCCATGGCTAAAATATAATAATATTCTTTCAAAGCGGATTAATTTAAGACCACGAAATTTTGTAGTGTGTCCTTTCTTCTTTTTGTGCTATATTTTATTGGCTATTTGTGGGCTATATCAGTTGATCTCTCGTTTTGTTTCATGTTTGTGACATAACTCCTTGATCAGGCTTTTCTGCGATATTTAGTTGATTGATTTTTTTTATCTGTCTGATTGGTTTTATCAAGGCATCAGACCCGCCTTATCTTACTTACGTCAGGCTCCGAGATCTCGAACTTCTTAGGCCATTCTTATCCACCCTAACGGAACGACACTGATTTTTGCATTCTCCTTGTTTGACTCTTTTCGAGCCAGGTTAGGCTTCCGCTTTTTCTGATCCTAAAACGTTAGTGACGGATACCTAGCAAGGGATTGAGATATTTTGTTCAAAATTGGTGTGAGAATCCTTTGGGTCAAAGTACAGGTCAAGTCCGTAAATGCCAAAACCGGGAATTTGGTAGAATTAAAGTTTATTTCTAAAGTCGATTAGAGATTCGAAATAGGGATAAGGAGAAATGCTGAATTCATTTTGAACTTTATTTCTTTGACGGATAAGCAGTTCACCCGGAATCCGGCCAAAACCGGAAATTGGCTATTGGTAAAAGTTTCTTTTGAAGTCGACTAGAGATTTGAGTTCGGAGTAAAAATAAATACTGAATCTGTATTAGCTAAACTTTATTTTTTTCACTAAACAAGGAATTCGTATGGAATCTTGCAATCCGGAAATTTGATAAAAAGCTAAATTTAATTCTGAAGTCGTATAAAGCTTTGACTTGGATTGCGATGCAGAAGTAAATTTTCAGGCGGTTATTAGGGATAAATGTTAACATGTTCACGGAGTCTGGCGATGATTGGAAACCTACAAGACCCGATTGTCTGGACAAAGAAGTCTAATAAAACCTTTGGTCTGCTTGACTACGAGGAGACAGTTAATCAGAAATACCGGGTTTTCAAGTTTTCCGCAGTAAATACAGAAAGCACTGCTACTGCTGCAACCTTTGCTTTAAACGACCTAGGATCACTAATGTACGAGGCCAGCCCAGGACAAGACTGTATATTTTGATGGAAACGGTGAATATCCTACGCAACTGGTCCCACATCCGCTTTTTCGTGCCTATAAGACTGTTCCTAAATATTCGATGCAAAATCTTAAAATTTTGAGATCCCAAACGTAAGTGACGGGATATCTATGACTTTGTACAATTTGTCCGTCTGTAAGCAAGATAAATCTCTAAGGGGTAGGCCTATTGATGTTTTGGTCAAACTTGGTGTGAGGATTCTTTGGGTCAAAGTACAGGTCAGTTTCGTAGATGGGCTATGTAGCTCTATATCTAGGGGTGGGGGTTAGTTAAAGATATTTTAAAAGTAAATAACATAGTCGATTTAGAGGTGTAAGGAGACATGCTGAATCCATATCTGAAACTAATTTTCTCGCTGGACAAATAGTTCGCTCAGAATCCAGCCGAAACTGGAAAAATGATCAACAGTAAAAGTTGTATCTGCAGTTGATTAGAGGTTCGATGTAGGGGTAAGGACACATACTGAATTCGTTTTCGACCGTTATTTTCTTCCCAGACAAGTATTTAGCCCAGAATGCGTCCGAAACTGGAAATCTGGAAGAAATAAAAATGTGTCTGCAAGTCGATTACAGATTCGGTACAGGGGTAAAGATGCATGCTAAATCTGTATCTGAAGTTTTTTGGGCCGGACAAGTAGATCGCTCAGAATCCTGCCAAAACCGGAAATTTGGTAAAACAAAAACAAAATCCGAAGTATAAGGGGCAAGGAGACATACTGCATTCGTTTTTAACCGGAAATTTAGCGGACTAGAAATAAAATTTTGCTACGAAGTCGATTATAAATTCGAAATAGAGTAAAATTGCATACTGAATTCATACTTGCTCATCCGTCACTTTATATTTTTGCCGGACAATTAGTTTGCCCGGAATCCGGCCAAAATTGGTAAAAATATTTTTCTGATCTTAATTAGAGTTTCGATATAGGGGTAATGAAACACGCTGAATCTGTTTTTGAACTTTATTTTCCTGCCGGACAAGTAGTTCGCACGGAATCGCTAACATCGGGAATTCAGTAAAAGTGAATGATTTTTCTAAATTTGATTGTCGACTGGAGATGATATTTAGGCGTAAATATAGCTGCTGAATCCATATCTGAACTTGGTCTTCTCGGCAGAATAGCCGTTTGGTCGTAATCCGTCGAAAACCCCACTTCGGTATAATTTTTTTTTACATTTTCGAGCGGTTGATTAGGGATAAATGCTAACATGCTTACGGGTCTGGAGAAGACCGGAAATCTACAAACCTGATTGTCTGGACCAAGAAGTCCAATAAATATTCCATTTTTGGGATCCTATCGAAATCTTTGGTCTTGTTTTTACTTCGACAATACGCCTATTTTTTTTATTTTTTTTTTTTTTAAATCCCACCTCCTCTCCTCTCAGTGACAACAAATTTACTTTAAGCAACAAATCTATTTCTTAACTTTTATGCGTCACCTACACTTTTTTAAATAACAATTAGCAGCCGAACTGGACACACAATAAGTCACCATACACTACCTGAAACTTTTCCATTATAAAAAAACTTGCCTTAACCGTAAAAAAGGGTGTCGTTCCCCCACAGGAAACTCTTCTTACGGTGGCTATCTCTTATCAACTCATAAAACTTTTCCAAATAGTGACCCGTCATGTCCCCCCCCCCAAAAAAAGGAACTAAAACAAACTATTAAATTTAATAACAATAACAAAACCTAAAGAAAGATTTCTATCCTTATAACTTTCTTTAACACAAGAAACCACCGCAATATATACGCAAAGACAAAAAAAAACATCGAAGAAACTTATAATGATAACACTTTTTAAATTTACCTTTTCTTCTTTTCACTTTAAAAACAAATTCGGCTGCTATTTAACGACAATGCACCTTAAGACCAAGGCGAAGTACTAAATTTATGTTTGGGGACGTTTCGCCATGGGGGCGTTTGCTAAGAGGAAATTATGTTATGGGGACATCTCCACGGAAAGTTTTGCAGACAAGCCGAGTTTGTAACTATGTTTCACTAGAGTCATAGCCAAAAACTTACCTCCCGACTTGAATGAGCTATTCCAGCGTCTTCAAAACCACCCCTGCCCTGGGAAACAAATTCTGGGTACATGGCCAAATCTTCCTTGTCCTTTTCAAGCGCTGTATCCACCTCAATCTCAGACTCGTTTTGTAATCGAGCTTTTTTCACTGTCCTAGATACACTTGCTTCAAAGGGGTTTCGCGGGGCTCCTGTCATTTGAATTCTGATTGCTTTTCCATTGTGTTTAGAAATCTCATGCCTTCTTTTCCACTCGTAGTCAAAGTTTGACCCACAGTCAATGCACGTAACCTTGTCTCTCACGTTCGGTTTATTCATGTTATCCAGTCAGACTTCACTTTAACAACTAGCCAACAATAATGTTGACAGGCTAAATCTGAACGACCTATCTGAGACAGACACAAATTATATGTGAGTAAGAACAGGTTTTGAAACAAAGCGAGTTGCTGCCAGTCCAGTCCCTTTGGGACAAAAATTATATGCGATTAAGAACAGGTTTTGAAACAAAGCGAGTTGCTGCCAGTCCAGTCCCTTTGGAAATCATTTCCCCAGAGACCTAACGGGGTTATGAAACCTGGTTTAATTTAAACGACCTTGTCTTTGAGTGACAGTCTTTCCAGGAGGAAGAAAAACGACTCGGACTGTCACTGACTGAGATGAGCGCCCGGGACCTGGATGAGGCCAAAATAAACGACTGATACAACTTAGCAAGAGGCAGGGGGTGTATCACCCCCCCCCCTCTCCCCCCCTTCGAGCCACCCCTGGCTGGAATGTACTCCAAATCGGTTAACTGCAATTTTCTTCTTCGTCTTGTTTAATTGTAGCTCCAAGGACTTGATTTACTTCTAACTTTGATTTTAAAGCTTGATTGATTTTAACAGTCACAAGAAAATTTCTTCATAGAAATTCTGACAGGAAATTGCCGAAAATATTTATTTAAAAAAAAAGCTAAAAATAATAATTCGGCCATTCAATCCTAACTACATGGATTTTTATCCACATTGACAGAATATGTTTATTAAGATATGCTTAAACATGTTCTTTAAACCATGTCCTAAATTTAAGACAAAAAAAGTCCAGAATTTTTTTCACAGTAGATGACTAGTACATTAACATAAAACCAGTGATGTATGTTTTTTGTCTGGTTTTCTTCTGTTTTTTGGCTTCAATAGGTTTTGCAATTAAGCCATTCATCTGTGCAAGCCATGAGGTTTAACATGTTTTGCAATTCACAGTTAAAGAACAATTACCCCGTATTATCTAAAGGGTCACGTTCATGTTCTTGCTGAGGAATATTGAAGTAATTTTGACATTAAATGCTCATAATGCCTATCAAGAGTGTTCAAAGGGGACTAGCAGCATTTCCTTTAAAATACTACTACTACTACTACTAACAACTCATCGCAGCACCAAGCCGCCTGAGGCCAACACAGCTACGCACGCTCCTCCTCCACCCCAATCTATTCAAAGCCTCCCTTTTTACACCCGCCCACGAAGTTCCCATTTCCTTTAAATCTTTCTTTATGACGTCCTCCCAACCCAGACGGGGACGACCTGCTTTCCGTTTAGCCCTAGATGGTTGGCCGAAAAGAACAATCTTCGGCAATCTGTCATCCTTCATCCGAACAACATGCCCTAACCACCTCAACCTTTCTTTCATTATAGACCTAGAAAGTGGTATTGAACCACATTTTTCGTATAGCCTATTGTTTGAAATACGGTCAGTCAGCCGGGTACCCAGAACAATCCTTAAGCAATTTCTCTGGAAAACATCTAGCAAATCTTCATCCGCTTTTCGGAGCGTCCATGCTTCAGAGCCATATTTGACCACTGTCATCACTGTAGCTTCTAAGATTCTAATCTTGGTTTGCAGACTTATCTTCCTATTCTTCCAGACTTTTTTAACTGTGAAAAAACACCCTGAGCCTTGGCTATTCTATTTTTAACATCTTCACTGCTCCCACCATCTTTACTAATAATACTACCAAGGTAAGTGAAACTGCCCACCTGATCAATCTTTTCATTACCCAACGTCACCTTTTCATCTTCACTTATTCCTAGCCTTAGTGACTTGGTCTTCCTAACATTAATTTTCAAACCAATACTAGCACCCTGAACTCGCAAAACCTCTTAAAACTTCCTTTAAAATAATCCATGAAAATAGACCCACCCCACCTAACTAGTTGGTTGCTCTCGGAAAAGTCCCTGGCTATCTACTTTGAAGTTGCTGCAGTAGCAATAAAGACCAATACACGGTCCACGGAATAGAATTTTAAAATCGGAAAAATTTCACAAAGTTTGCCATTGATCATGAAATTTTAACTTCCATAAAATGCGGAAAAAAAGCTGAAAAATCAAATTTGGAAAACTAAGAAAAAGATTTGACGCCATTGTAATTGTTATGGTAGTGACATTTATTGGTAGTGATTATTCCCGTGAGTTTTTTTATTTAAATTTAAATAACAGAGAGAAGCTTTGAGTAATTACGAGAAGGGAACGAAAAATGCCTAAAAAGTCGTTAGACCAGAATAAATAATTTATCATTGATTTTTTCGGGATTCGAAGACCAGACCCCGGAGACAAAAACTATTAAAAGACGTTTTTCACCAGGGGTAGCCTCCTGAATGTCTCCACAATATATTTTTTTTTTCACTAGACATCGTATTGAATAGGTTGTCGTAAATATTTTCAAAAGAGCTCAATCGCCGAGATATCTTGAGTTGTAAAAACTTCGGTGACACCAAACTTGATCGCTGCAAGTGGTTATGCGGCTCTGGCTATTTATTTCTGGACAATTTATTTCAGGAATGGCCCGCGTCAAATCACCAAATTTTGGATCATCCGATTTTCCCTCTAAAAATTTCAAATTTTGGTTTTCTGCCCACTAGCCCTTGATTTTGGTAGCTTCTTCTTCTTCTTCTTCTTCTAGGGTCCTTCTTTCTTCCATACTGGGTGCTTACTTACACATTTTTTTTACTAATAAGCAGAATTTAATCAAACATTCGTTCTAAGAGAAAATTCAAGTCTATAGAATTCTGTAGCATAAATTTTAATTTTGGAAAATAGCGGTTCCTAAGCGGTAAACAAGGGCGTATGTAGGAGTTTTTTTATAAGAAAAAACTTTAAAAACACATCAAAACTTTGTTTATATGCGTTTTGTCACGTTTTTACGAGTCGGACAAAAATTTCGGGGAAGGGGGTCAAACTTGGTACCCTCCCTCTAGATACGGCCTTGGTGGTGAAAATTGTTATTTTAGAAATAGAAAGAGTTGAAGAATCAAAAGCTATATTAATAGATTTAGCACATCAAGAAACTACTACACACATAATTTTAGCTTCTTGGCCCCACAACCTATGAACTTAGAACCCACCATTTTTATTCGACTTGTTTGCTGTCGTGACTGTTTTTTGCTTGACCAAAAAATCAAACAGTTCGTGGTAATGAGCTGTAAGTAAGGAGCGACACGGCTCAATGGTAACCGAAACTCTAAGAAACGGAATTTTGATACCAATAGATATATCAAAAGAATCAGATTTTAATGCTGATTTCAAATATATAAGTATATGTAGAAATAAAAAAACTAATATAGAAAAAAGGGAGAAAGACCCCCTAAAAGTTACAGAACCTTAATGAAAATCACACCATAATATTCAGCGTATCAGAGAACCCTACTGTAGAGGTTTCAAGCCCCTATCTAGAAAAATGTTTATTTGTTGTTTTTTTTTGTTTTTCCAGGGGTGATTGTATCGACCCAGTGGTCCTAGAATATTGTGGGAGGGCTCATTGGAACGGAAATTAAAAGTTCTATTGCCCTTTTTAAGTGACCAAAAATGGAGGGCAACTAGGCCCCCTCTCACACTCATTTTTTCCCAAAGTCAGACGATCAAAATTTTGAGATATCCATTTTGTTCAGCATGGTCAAAAATATGATAACTATGTCTTTTAGGATGACTTAATCCCCTGAAGTCCCCAGGGGGAGGGCTGAAAGTTTAAACTTGACCCAATGTTAATATATAGTATTGGTTATTGGGAAGTATACAGACGTTTTCAGGGGGGATTTTTTCTGGTAGGTGGGGAGGGTAGGGGGTCATATGGGAGGATCTTTCCATGAAGGAAGTTTCAAAGGGGAAGGGAAATTGCTATGAAGGGGGCGCCGGATTTCCCAGCATTATTAAAGAAAATGATCAGAAATTAAATTAAAAAAAAACAAGTTTTTAAACTGAAAGTAAGGAGCAACATCAAAACTTAAAACGAACAGAAAATATTACGTAAATGATTGCGTTCACCCCCTAGTCAATACCTTGCTCTTTAAGCCAAAGATTTTTTAGTACTTTCATAAGAGCTATTTATTCTAATTAACGGCCATTGTGATTAAGGGGTTATTCTTAAAGAATTGGAACAAAATTCGAACTTTACCTTAAAGAGCAAGGTATTGACTAGGGGGTGAACCCCCTAATATACGTATTAAAAATCTATGAATATAGAAGTTCGTTACGTAAGTTATGTTGTTGTTGTTTTTTTTTTTTTTTTTTTTTTTTTTTTTTTTTTTTTTTTTTTTTTTTTTTTTTTTTTTTTTTTTTTTTTTTTTTTTTTTCTCTTCGGCACTTTCCTTGGATACATCGTTTCGTTTCGCGCTGAAGAAGAGAGGCGTTTGTCCTCTCGAAATATTCGCTTTGTTTTTTCAGTATTTTCATTTGGCCTATAAAAACCCCATTTTTGCTTGTTTTTCTTTCTTTATGGAAGTTAATTCGTAAGTTAAATATATTTATTACTAATAAAAACGTTCGTAAATAAAATTAAACAGGTTTCGAGAAAGCCATTTAACCAAATACAAGTAAAATTAATATGCAAATTTTGTTTTAAGTACTCATGTACGGTGAGCCAAAATCAAAACCTGCATTAATTCAAAAACGTTCAAAAATTAAATTAAAAAAAAACAAGTTTTTTTAACTGAAAGTAAGGAACGACGTTAAAACTTAAAACGAACAGAAATTATTCCGTATATGAAAGGGGCTGTCCCCTCCTCAACACCTCGCTCTTTACGCTAAGGATTGACTTTCTCACAACTCTATTTTTTTAAACAATAAAAGAAACTTTAGCGTAAAGAGCGAGGCGTTGAGGAGGGGACAGCCCCTTTCATATACGGAATAATTTCTGTTCGTTTTAAGTATTAACGTCGTTCCTTACTTTCAGTTAAAAAAAAAAAAAATTATTTATTTAATACATAAAGAAAACAAAGCAAATATCAATGTCCGTAAATTGACAGCGCTATTGACGGCGCTATTTTGACAAACAATAAGGTGTTTTATAAATGCTAAGGGTTAGACAATCAGACAGTTTTAGATTTGGTATATTTAAAACCCTTGTGTCCTGAATAACAACTCCTTAACCTCGTCATTTAGGAAAATTTGGCCTCTCTTTTTCGATTAATCATCTGTTATTAAAAAAGCTTTTGTTGACTAAAACAAAAAAATCTAGCCAGGAACCCAGGAACCCGGCAAGGATTTTTTTAGTTTTTGTTCGAATGCTTCAAAAAAATTAATAAGGGGGTGGGTTGTATTTTTTTCGATTTTTTGAAAGGACAAATATGTTTTTTAAAATCTAGCGTGGAGGGTGAGGGGCTATTGCCCCACCCATCAGTCCCCCTCTCTTAAGTGACACCCCTGCATCTAGTCCTATTTCTTAACACTATAAATATTAATTGTCGTTGATATTGTATTCTTCACTATATATTATTATTATTATTATTATTATAAGTCCCATTATACTTGGTCATTTTAGTTTTTATTCGGCTGTTCTGTGCCGTTTCATATCATATATTGACGAAATATTTAATATTTATAATTGACTTCAATATGTCTTTTACAGCATGTTCCTTCGATTACTGCACACCTCTGTGTGTGGGTTGTTTGCTTCTGGTGCTGCCAGAATAAACATTTTTCGAGCTGACTTTGTCCTGAAAAACTAAGAAACTTGTTCATGAATCATCATAACCCAAGCACGTTTACATTATCAATATTTTAACGCTCAAATGGCTATTTATTCTTTTGTTTAGACAAAACTACTATAACCTCAAGTTTTGTCACAAATTTAAACAAATCAATATCTTTCTGCTAAAAATAAAAAAAGTTTCTAACAAGCTTTTTCAACAGCCCTACGGTTTTCGCTATCAGGGTTATTTCAATATCAAATAAAGTCTTTAAGGTTAATTTAAGCAGCCATATGCGCAAGGGAAGACCATCAAGCATCCAACCCTTCTGAAAATTACCTGGATTCAGGCAAAAGTGTTCCAAAAATAGGAATAAATATTCAAATGTCCCTCTACTACAGTGCTTTCACCATCCCCAAATTTGTCGGGGTTTCTCCTATCTCCCTCAAAAGTTATTTAGATTTTCCAAAACCTCCCCAAAAACTATCATTCGTAGATACACGGACATCTTAAATACAATCCTAAATACAAATCGTTAATTTTTGTCAGCGTTAACTTTCAAAGGGGATTTGGGGGAACCTAGCTTACGTTTAAGGAAATTTGGGGATAGTAGAGTCATTGTTACATGTAGGTGTTTTAAATAACTTTTAGTGAAGAATCTGATAACTGAATAACGAAAGTTTATTTATTTTAGACTTGGGTCTTCTTAAGCCAGCTGGCACATAGGGTGACAATGTCACCTCTCTATAAACCCATTTCCAGAAGAAATGGGTTTACCAGAAGAATTTTTGTTCGGAGGGGAGCGTTTAAAAGAAATTGTTTTTGTGGGAATAGGGTTTATGAAAATAATTTTGATTCGAGGCGTGTTACTTTTTTCCGAAAAAATTTTTTTGCCTGCATTTTCACGATTAATTTACGAGTCGGAGAAAAATCTCAGAGGGGGGAAGCTCAAGCCTGGTATCCTTACCTCTCCTGGATACGCTACTGACGCTAATAAGGATTGAGCAAAAAATTAAAAGGGAAATGTTTTGCCTGTGTTTATTATTTGTGTTATTGCTGCATTCCCCACGTTATCTGATTGTTGATGACAGCAGTGGCATCGTTTGGGGGGACAAGTGGGGCAGTTGCTGATTTGGAGAAAAATATTACTATACAGCCCATGCCCCTTGACTATCTGGATGTAGACTCTACATCTGGATGACAGGAGCAACGCCCCTGGATGACAGGACACTGAATCATAGACAGTGCGCTAGAGCTGCCTAAGTAAAGAACGATGTGGGCACAATGTTTTTTTTTTTCCTCCACCCGGGCACTTCGTATCGAAGGAGTTGTCGCAGAAACTTTGAAAAGGGCTCATTCGATTGAAAATTGGAGTGGCTTGTGCCCTTTTTAATAGTCGAAAGTAATTGGATAGTAACTAGCGCCCCTCTCACGCCCACCATTTTCCAAAACACATCCAAGCAAAATTTTGAGATATCCATTTTGCTCAATGCAGTTGAACGTTCTGAAAATTAGGTTTTTTAGGATGATAACCCCCTCAGAGCCCTCAGTGCAAGGGTTGTAAGTTATGCCCTTGGGGCATATAAGGCTTATATAGAAATCTTTGTCGTAGAAACTTGAAAAAGGGCTCATTCGATTTAAAATTCAAAGAGATAGGGCCCTTTTAATAGTCGAAAGTGATTTGTGGGCAACTAATCCCCCTCTCACGCCCACCTTTTCCCCAAACACATCCAATCAAAATTTTTAGATAGCCATTTTATTCAACGTAGTGGAAAGTTTTGGAAATTAGGTCTTTAAGGATTACAACCCCTCCCCCCACAGCCCTCAGGGCAAGGGTTGTAGGCTATACCCTTGGGCATATAAAGTTTTTATTGAAAGGGTTGTCATAGAAACTTCAAAAGGGCTCATTCAATTGGAAATTGAAAGGGCTAGTGACTTTTTTAATAGTTTAAAGTGATTGGATAGCGACTAACGCCCCTCTCACGCCCACCATTTTCCAAAACACATCCAATCAAAATTTTGAGATATCCATTTTGTTCAACGTTTTTGAACGTTCTGGAAATTAGGTCTTTTAGGATGATACCCCCCTCAGATCCCTCAGTGCAAGGGTTGTAACTTATGCCTGGGGGCATATGAGGTTTATATAGAAGGTTGTTTTATAAATCATAGGCAGCACGATCGCGCTGCCTAAGTAAGGAACGGGGACACTCGAGAACAAGACAAGAAACGGGGACTAAGTAAAGAGGAGGACACTCCAACACAACCCTCAGGGCAAGGGTTTTAAGTTATGCCCTGGGGGCGTATAAAAACGATGTTGGCACAATGTACTATTTATCAATTTTTTCCTTTAGAGCAGGGCACTTCGTATCGAAGAAGTTGTCGTAGAAACTTCGAAAAGCGCTCATTCAATTGGAAATTGGACTGGCTTGTGCCCTTTTTAATAGTCGAATGTGATTGGAAGGCGACTAATACCCCTCTCACGCCCACCATTTCCCCAAACACATCCAATCAATATTTTGAGATAGCCATGTTGTTTAACGTAGTTGAAAGTTCTGGAAATTTGGTCTTAGAGGATGACAACCACCCTAACAGACCTTAGGAAAACGGTTGTAATTTATGCCCTGGGGGCATATAAGGTGTTTATAGAATGCGTTGTCGTTTCTGAAAGGGCTCATTCGATTGGAAATTGAAAGGCCTAGTGCCCTTTTTAAGAGTCGAAAGTGATTGGAAGGTTTGAGATTTTTATAGTAAAGATCGAAGTGGGTGTAATGTATTATTTTTTGTTGTTGTTGTTGTTTAGACCAGGGCACTTCGTATCGAAGGAGTTGTCGTGGGAACTTCGAAAAGGGCCCATTCGATTGAAAATATAAAGGGCTGATACCCTTTTTAATAGTCGAAAGTGATTTGAGGGCAACTAATTCCCCTTCCATTCCCACCCTGCCACGCCAACCCTCCCATTTCTGCTCTTAAAATTTAAACAAATCAAAATAGCGTAAGTGTATCCAAGCTATCAAAGAAAGTAAACAGATGTGTTTGCGAATGGTATCAAGTTTTCCATTTCAGGTGAACTAGAGGAGGTATGAAACTAAATTAAACAGTACTATTTGTGTCAAGATTTTTAAAAGGGTATATGTTGTTAAAAATTGCTGAAATTTTTTCTCCAGCATACAAACAGCAGGCCAAACTATAAAGTCCTAAAAAACGAAAAGATTTAAAGTATTATTTTCTTTTTCCCTGAAAAGACTATGTCAATATAAAACGAACAGAAATTAATTTAAAAAACTTTTTCCACAAAATAAGTTTTTCAAAGAAAAGTAAAGGATTCCATTAAACAAAAAATGAGCAAAACAAAAAACAAATAATCTACCAAGTGTGAAAGTACCACAAATCAGCATCGATAAATAAATGAAACCCAAAACGAACAGAAATTACAATAATTAACCGAGTCAAACTCAAAACGTGCAGAAATTAACATAAGTTGGGCGCAAAACCCCCATGCTTTCCCAAGGCGAGAACAAAAATGTAACTTTACTGAAAAAATACAAATGAATGTGCATTGTCAGTTTAATATACATATACTGATATTTAGTAATCAAAATGTTAATATTATTTGATTTATTCAAATTATAAGAGCAAAAACATTTATATTTGATAACCTGACAGGACACTGAACCTGACAGGACACTGAATCCCATAAAAACAGCGGGTATGGGTTGAAACTTGGATTTTGCCGTCTCTTTATCCTAAAATAGACCCTGCAACCCAAAGAGGCTTAATTTCTTGCAGTTTTGAGGGTATTTTTAAAATAGTATTTCAAGTTTACGGTAATAAGGTTTGTGCAAAAAGTTTGGAAATGTGTACCATGAAATGATGGGGTATTGTTTTCTGGTCCCTTGTGCGCCCTTTGGAAACAAGAAGACATTAAAATTGTATACAAATAGAAAATGAGGAAATATTCTCACTTAAATCTTGCTAAAAAAAAAAAAAAAAAATTGTAGAACTTGTCACCCCCTCCCTGGGAATTTTCCAAGGGAAACGCTTGCTGCCTTGAGGATTCCTTAGGGAGAGAAAACTTCAAGCTTTTTGAAATAAATTGTTTTTATTATATTCGATATTTTGCTGGGAAAACACAGTATTGAAGATAAAAGAAACCACCTATCAAACAAATGAGAAAATTCAGATCGTTTAAGGCGAATAAATAATCAGCCCTTTGTTGGTGAATATTACCGTTGAAATTTAATTAGTTTTACAAAAATTAAGTTTTTCAATCTGATTAATTTTGTTTTATAGCTCCCTTTCGAATTTTGACCTCGCTCATTTTGGTGGTCTAACATTGTCCGTAACATTGTCATGTATATATATATATATATATATATATATATATATATATATATATATATATATATATATATATATATAATATATATATATATATATATATATATATATATATATATATATATATATATATATATATATATATATATATATATATACATATATATATATATATATATATATATATATATATATATATATATATATATATACAATACGTTCCTTGACCGTTTGTTTCTTAAGATTGCCGCAATTTTTGAAACAGGATTCATTTTGTTATAATTATTAAATAAAAAATAGTTTTTTCAACTGCAAGTAAGAACAAACATACAAATTGAAGCATAAACAAAAAAACTAATCCGTATATGAGGTGATCTGCCCCCTCCTCAATCCCTTGTTCGCTGCGCTGAAGTTTTTTAGTACTTTAAAAAATTCATTCAATTCAACGGACTTTGTGTTTTTGGCGATCTTTCTTAAGAAATTGGGACAAAAAGTCAAACTTTAGCGTAAAGACCGAGGGATTGAGAAGGGTAGCCCCCTAATGTATGGAATAATTCATGTTCGTTTTAAGCAAGTTCAGTTGAAAAATATGTTGTTTTTTTTATTCAATTTCTGATCGTTTACTATGCCCTGGCCTAATCAAGATATACTTTGCGCTACCGGCTCCATGAACTGATTTCAACGAAAATCCCCAAATCCCCAATTTCTTGCTACGGTATAAAAACTGTATGTATTTCTGCTTAAGAATTAAAATGTTGGGTTGGCATTAAAATTCTGAGACAAAATTCGAGTATTTTTTCAAAATTTTGGATGACCAGTAATTTTGTTGAATATGTCCTTTAGAATACTTTCACTAAGGAATTTCGGGTGGAAGGAAAGGTACATAATTTTTTATATAGATAGAAATTCTTCTGTATGGCTGAAGCCACAGCAACCTCTAAAATAGGGCTTTCTGATGTTTAAATACGTTGTATACACGCATGTTTAAATACATTGAAACGTTATATATATATATATATATATATATATATATATATATATATATATATATATATATATATATATATATATAATATATATATATATATATATATATATATATATATATATATATATATATATATATATATATGTATATATATATATATAATATATATATATATATATACATATATATATATATATATATATATATATATATATATATATAATATATATATATATATATATATATATATATATATATATATATATGTTGGGAATATATATATATATATAGGAATATATATATGTTCCTATATATATATATATATATAGGAAAAGAGAAATATTACCATTTGAAATAGCTGAAACGTAGCACTTACCTGTCAGTAGTAACCGTACAATGCATTGAAAGTATACATTCAGATATACGCCTGAAGGCATAGATATGTGTGTGTACTTTAAACGAATTGTACGGTTACCAGGGTCATTTGCCTATTACAATGAACTCTACATTGGGTTGATAGACATGTTTTCTATTATGTCACCCATTTTTGGAGGACAACCAGAGAGAGAGAGCGACGGTCACACTAACTACTTGATTAGTAGTTGGATTCGGATATAAGGAGTAATTTTCATTGTATTTCATATTAGTAAGAGAATTGAATTCAAAGAGAATAGTTTATTTGAGAGGATATTAGTGGAGAAAAAATGAGTGGTGCATTTACACTATTGGATATTAATGATGGAACCGACAGCAGCAGCAGCAACGATATACGAGTACCTAATGTAGCTGTGGAAATAACCGCTGGGTGTAGACTATGTCTTGAATGGGACATTATGTATGCAAGATACGTGATATCATTAAGCAAATTTAAGCAGGAGGAGCAACTATGTTTTGCTGGAAAAGTGAATATTCTCCATATAAATAAACTTCGGTCAGCATTAGATGTCCTATCGAAATATATTGATGAGAACAAAATGCATCAGTGAATATTATTATTGTAATTATGTTCAATAAAAATGTTTCTAAATCAATGGTATTTTTTTTTCTTTCTATAGTAGACAAGCGTATATTTTCTAGAGTAGAAAAGAGAAATTCTGATTAGTCTGAAGTTGGTTGTGAGAGATTTAGGACTCTAAAAATGGATAGATTCGAGAAAGAGCGAATCATGAGGAATCTAGTTCTTATGGAAAAACGTTTGATTCTAGATGATGATTTAATAGAGTTGTCTATTCAAAGGAAGATATTATCTCGAGGAATGCTTGTCGATATAATGAAAACTGATTCTCCATCATTAGACTATTGTATGAAGCTTCTACATCGTGGTCCAAATGCATTTACACAATTTATTGATATATTGATCACGACACGACAAAATGATATTGTGGATATGCTTTTAAACATTAGTTTAGAAATTTAGGACTTTTTTTCATAAGAAAGATGATGCTCAAGGATGATTTACTCCTCTCTCTCTCTCTCAGACATTTTTTTTTTTGTTGCTAGCTCAGTTTCATTGTGGCAGTGAGAGCGTTAACACATGACAAAATGTTCCATACATGTCCGTTATGTATGTACACACAGGGCAGCTGGTCATCATGTGAGAATTGCACAATGATTGAGGAGTATGATGAAAAGTGTAGATTATGCAACCCGTGTAAATTGCATAGAGGATATGCTATACAAATTAAAGGATGTAATTCCTGTCTTGAAGAGGTGTGTGATTCTCATCCTAGAGGTCACCTATGCTCCAATTGTCATTATGATAAATGCAAGCAGTGGGAGAGTACATATCCCGGTATGATTGGAAAGAATCCTAACCGTGATTTTAGTTTATTGCTACGAGATTGGTATCGTCGTGGTTTTAGATTGTTCTGGGAGGAGGAACCGGGTCAACGATTCAACTGTTGGAACAACAAAAGAATATGGTTTCTACGTCATCGTTGTGAAGACACTGGGTGTTATGATTATAAGCCCACTGATTTTTATTTGGCTGTGACGGAATGTGATTCGACACTTGAGGACACTGTTTGTGAAATTGCTTCAAATAGGCAAATTGAAACATGTGAATTCTATAGAATGAATGAGAATAGTATCATTGACTATACAAAGAGATATGACAAGAGTGAAGTCACACTCTACTGTAGAAAATGTGACCCTGACATTGCACTACATCAGGATCAGTACACTGTGAATTCAGATAATCTACCTGCACTAGTTGTTGTCGACAAATAGCTAGTAGTGGATGAAATCTAAAGAGTAGAAAAGTCGTTTTTATCATGTATATAATTTTTTTTTATTAATAAACAATTTCACATACATCTTTAGAACATTTTATTCTTAGGGCACTAAAATCAATATTAAATACACTTGTAAGTATATTCTCCACTAGAAAGTCGTTCAATTGAGGTAAGTCAACGTAGATGTCGAGAAACTGCTTGTAGGTGTAGCCACGACATCTGAACATGAAAAAGAGTAGTGCATGAAAGCCACATATCTTAGTCGTTAAATCCTGTACTCTTCGTTGATTTTGAATAATGGTTTTCCCACTGCTTTCAATAAAGTTGCTGATGTATGGTGCGTAGAATTTATACGATAGGCCAAGAGGGTCAAAAAATTCAATATTCTTCGCTGTTTGAAAGATGCTTAGCCAATGACCGGTCTTCAAAGTCGACGGACTACTATTAACAATGATCAGGGTATTGTTAACACTTGGAATTTTTTCAATGAAGTCCGAAGGTATGCAATAGGACTTGTACCGGGACATGTATGGATCCATACTAAATACGTTGATTATTTGGTTTGTGTTCATGGTGCTAGGTCTAGTAGAACACTGCCGTCGGGCGTGATTTCCCAATAGGTTTCAAATTGACTCAGTGATATTAGCGTGATACTCTCAGTCAGAGCATTGGCAAATGTACACTCTAAACGTACATTCCCTGTTCGTACTATGCTCATATCCTGTGTGCCTGACAAATCCAAAACAATAACCCCATGATTTTTTGAAAACATTGAATCGGTTATTCCATTTTCAAATAGTTGAGAGTCATGATCTAGGGATTGCATGGTCAACTCGTACAGAGTTCTATAGGATTTTTTGTCAAATGATAGAGTGTACAGTGGAATACCATTCACTTTGCACACAAGGCTAGATAGACCGAAAAAATTAAAATCATGGGGGGATTCAGTCCAGGATCCAACGGCACTCCCACTCTTCACAAAGGCCAAAGCCAATTTTGATGGGATTTCTCCATTGATAAATGATGAATCGCTATAGCTACGAGAGCCGGTGGCAATGTGACGTTGATTGGTGATTGTATGGGGGACAAGAAGTTTAATGTTGTTGCCATTGGCTCTTAGCTTTTCCACTGCCAATGCAACAGAGCTCATAACCTGTTGTTTTCGGACGTGGAGAATTGCCGATGTGATAATGACATTTGCATCGGGTGCTGCAGGAAGTGTTTTTCTCAAAATAAAATTCGATGGTGCCATCTGTAACTTTATGTCAATCTTGACATTGGGGGGTAGCCATTGGGATATATTGAATATCTCATGATTTAATTTTCCAACTAGATGATACTCCTGGGTCACTGCAGTAGTCAACTCACCGTCAGTATCAACACCTGTTCGATATTCATAGCCCAGCGATTGTCCTCTCATCTCCTTGTATGCCTTTGGCGTCATCATCATAAATTGTATGTAGCTTGCATAGTTGGATAAATTATTGCTAGTGCTCACCAATGTTCCATTAATAAATACATTAATTTGTTTGAATAAGTTGTGTAGAATACAGTTTTCATAGGAGAGACCATCGCCGGCATTTGGAGTTGTATTATCTGACTTTTTCTTCACCACAACATTTAAATCAATAAATGTTGACGACAAATCAATGAAATAGTCTTCATTGGAAAATATTTGAAAGTGTATATTTTCCGAGAGGGGTTGTTGAGGGTGAAATTGTTCATAGTAGCCATACTTGACACTGACATCAACATTTTCAGCATTGAATAGATTCAATGAGGAACTGATTGATGGATATGATTCCTTGTGGGGGAGATAAGTCATCTTAAGAGAAGAAATCCTTCTTTGATCTAACAATCTTTTTCTTTTTCTTCTTCTTCTGTTGCTTATTGGACTTCGTTGTTTTATTCCTCAAAGTCCTTGTTGATGTCCTTTGCTTCCTGCCTGGGTGGAGACTGATGAGTGAATGACGCGAACGCATCCTTTTCAATCCCTCCCCATTTTGTCTAGATTTTAATTGTTCACCAACGGCTCTTGCTGAAGATCTAATATTTTCCTTAACACTCTCCTTGAAATTCTTGCCCGACCCCCAGTCCTGTAGTGTGGAGGCAGCAAAATTTGATGCAGCAGGTACAAGATATTTTCTGGCAAGGGGTAGTGCAGAACGAAATAGCCTAGCAAACCAGCTACCAAGACCATAGCCAGACATTGTAGTACGCCCCTTGTAGTAGTCCAATCCATTGCCTATTTGACGTGGACTCAAAGCACCAACATAACAGTCAATATCGGGACAGACAAATGGAATTCTTCTATTGTTCATTTTTTAGGTTATTGTACCGTCGTTGTCGTTGACAATGGGTCGAAAATGACATGTAATCACTGCTAAGCCTTTTGAAATTGCTATTGGATCACCTAATTCAGTTCTTAGTGTTAACTGACAGAGTTCCAAATAGGAAGTGTTTACGGGAATATACTGAAGATGCTTTATATTGTAGTGGTGAACATGTTCTTGATTGGTTTTTCGTTCAAGAACTCGTAGGAGGGGAACATTTGAATTACCAACCCGAGATGTTTCCACAAATGAAGCGTAGAGAAATATACAAGTGTCCGTGGAGAAGCTGGGTGCATAGTCTGCATAGATAACATGGTCACTACCACTGAAATTTTCTGTCTTAATAATACGGTTTTTAAAACCAAGAACCTCACGTAAATTTTCATTGAGGAAAATTCTTTCATTCTCAAATGGATTGGTAATATAAATTCTCCTTTGTTCCGTCGAGTAATTGAAAGTGAAACCACCTTTTTTTCGACTTGCAATTTTTTTGTTGATAACTCGACACAGTTCATGCATGTTATTGTATTCCCTGTAGGGGATGTTAGCAATAGGGTACTGATTAGAGTCAAAAGTTGCCATTGCACCTTCATCACCGAATTCAAACGGTCGTATTTTTATTTCATATTTACGATCCTTTCTCAGGATGTCATAGGTATTTTTGAGAATACAGTCGACAAGAGCCACTTCATATGCACCGTCAAATTTGATGGCGGGGGAGAGTTTTGTCCAAAAATCACTTGTCGTATTCAAGTCATTGTAGAGAGGATCGGAAACGTTGGACATGAATGTTACATAGAAATCATTGGGCATTGTCAATATCTTCAACACCGATCCAAGAATCAAAATCAGAGTTGTATCCTAGCCACCGAACAAGTAACTGTTTCTTACCCCTGCGACTACGTCTCTTTAATACCTTTTCAATTTGATAGATTTCACTAGCATTTTTAACTTTTTGTAATTCATAGTCATAAAAGCCGCCGAGAATCTCCTCATCTTTGGTATCACGCAGGCGATAAGTTATGGGTTTAGTGTCTAGGATTTTTGCCACCTTAAAAAGTTCTGTGGACCACAAGTAATTCCCCTTTTCAAAAACATTAGTTGTTCTATTAATTCGAACCGTATCACCAACATTGAATTTATTTTTCATCTTCTTGACAGCCGACGATTCATTGGAATACTGTTTAAGAAAGGTGTCAATTGTATCATGATCAGAATGATGAACTTCCGTTGGCGTAGAGTTGGACAATGATCGATGAGGTCGTTGATTATAAATCAACATGATTTTATCAAGATCATGAATAAAAGCCAATGTATTTTTCAATGTACAATATCTTGAAATTAAAAGTCGAATAGTTCTTATCAATCGTTCGGCCAATGCAGCCTTTATAGGACTGTGACTATGATAGAGCAGTGTACTATATTTCTCTAGTACTTTTGCAACATGGGGATTAACAAATTCACTACCGCGATCCGTTTGAATTTTTTTATATGAATCCTGTTGGAGAATACTTTCAATGGCCTGAGCAACTTCAACACCTCTCTTTGATCGCAATGGAATTGCATATGCATAACGACTATAAACACTGATTGCAAGTAGAATGTACTTGTACGGTGTATTGTGACGTCTTTGAAGCTCATCTAGAGTCAGGAGATCTGCTTGCATTATATGCAATGGGTAAAAGGCTTTAGTTTTTCGATATTGATTGGCACGAAGTCTATGATTTCTATGCAGAGTGTAACTTGATTCATTCTGTAGATAGTCTTGTACATTTTTAGTGCGAACACCAGTGACTTTGGAAAGAGTTGTGGGGGAACTTAAACTCCCCACCTCACCAATATTTTCATAAACACCTTTCAGAACTTCAACCATTTTGAACGTAAACACGTTGTGTAACGTCCGCTACCCTTTTGTATACTGGCTGTTGGTGGTGGTGATGGTGGTGATGATGACTTGATACGTCTTCGCTTTTGTCTAGCTATCAGCGGTGTGCTAGTATTTTCCAAAATTGATTTAAAATCTTCTTCTTCAAGTTCATTTTTAATGGTGTCAATGTTGTTGTTGTTGTTGTGTTGATGATGATGACGCATGTTCATTTAATTTTTTTAGAATTTGTCTATTGCCAATAAGACTTTTGGGGAAGTTTAATGTATTTAGAAAGTTGTATAGATGAGTGTCAAATGATAATAGTCCTTTACGATTTGTAACCATATCATAGATTAAATCAAGTAGATTATAGCTCTTGCCCTGAATTATAATCCCTGTTCCATTGCTCTCAACTTGAATGTGATCACTTTCCAAGAGATAGGCTAGGAGTCGTTTACTTTGTTCACGATATGAGTGGGGCATTAGATTTCCAATTTTCATTACAATCGAATCCAATTCCTCCTTCTTCAATTGTGTTCCAGCAGCAGCAGCAGAATGCCGAGGAGATGATTCCTTTTTGGGATCAGCAGCAGCAGCAGTGGGCTTCGACCGATAGGACTTGTGTTTGTCCACTCGGCGAAGTGCATCTTGAAGTAAAAGCAGTTTTTTATCATCCTCAATATTTTCATTGTCAAGGAATTTACTCAGATTGTTCTCAAAGTGTTCGACGGGCGAGAGAGCGAGTTCTATTGGAGTCAATTTATAGGGTTTTGCCATTCTCTCTCTCTCTTTAGAGAAAACTGTTTACAAGTCCTGCAATTATTGGCAGTAAAAGTGTGAAAAAGCTACCGCCCGCCTGAAGAAGTCGTTTCCTTTTGAAATTCTTTCCTTTCTTTTTAGAGGCCAATGTACGTACAATGGAACGATGTTGCTTTGCCTGTTGCTTAACTACTTCTGGCACTTGAACATTACCCTCGATCAAATTTAAACAAAGTTCGGATATTAGATTAATGAAATCGTTGTCAATACCGTGTTTGAGTATTGCTTTCCTAAGCGGAGGTTTTGAAGTGCTTAGAACTGAAAACAAATGTCTATTTTCATGTAGTTTCTTCAGTGTCATGATAGCAACTAATAGGTCTTTTTAGTGTTCACGGGGAGATATACTGTAATTTCATTGTCAAAAATATCTGTGACTACACGCAGATCCTCGGGTGTATTTTGATTAAGATCCAATAGGATGTAGCCGTAGGGTTTATTAGTTGCCTGATTGTATGCTGAGAGCAGAAATTTGGGGGCTCCCGGGTAGATTTGTTTATTGAGAGTTATTAGCGAGCTAGAATCACGAACAACTCTGTAGATGATATAGTAGGTGCAGTTCAATGCAAGTGTTCGCATACATTTGCTCTGATGAAAGAGATTGTGTAGAACCAGAGTAACGGAAATCTGTTCGTGATGAGAGCGAACAGTGAACAGTTGTAGCATTTCCTGGGACCATTGTTCAATAGATTCAGCCAGATCGTCAATGATCAACCAAGAGTTTTGTTCAATAATGCTGAAAACATCAAGTCCCTGTATGAATTGTATCTGCACCAACCCTGTCGTGGCAGCAATCGCTTTTATTTCATCATATGACTCCTGCCAAATACTATAGCAATAGTAGATTTTTTTCGGCTTTTCCACAAACATTTTATCACAATTTTTAATTATTTTAGTTAAGAGTGTTGTTTTGCCCGACATTGACGGTCCACACAGAAACGATCTGAATGGTGTTTTAAATTGATACATGTTCCCTCAACAGTTCACCTGGACAACTAACTGTAGACTATGGCTGTCTGATGACTAAATAATTTCCCTACTACTACTACTACTCCGCTCAAGAATAATAACGAGAAGAAGAAGAAGAAGAAGAATAAAGAATAATATTTTCTTTTATTATATACATAAAAAAGGTGACAATACTTTAAAAAATATACTACATTGAAAAAGGCACATTAAACATGAATAAAAAAAAATACACTTGTTTTTAAATTTATTTATAATAAAAAAAAATACAACATTTACATAACCACTAGAAAAAAAACAAAAACAAACACTTAAATAAATACACTTTTTTTTCTGTTTATTTATTTATAAAAAAAATACAACATTTATTGGACTAATGTGCACTTGAAATATCACACTTTTATTTACAACATTTTAAATTTTGGGGTCCCCCCCCCTCCCCCCGGGGGGGGCGGCCGCTGCGGCGGCCGGGGCCGGGAAGCGCCGGGGCGCCGGGGGGCCCGCTGCGGCGGGCCCGGGCCGGGGGTTGGCATTAAATACTGGAATTGATCTGCCTTGCAAACACACACACACATTGAAAATTGATTGTGATAGAAAAAAAGAATTAAAAAAAAAAACCTAATTACCCAAAAAAAAAAACCCTCCCACCCAATTTATACTTTTTTTTAGTGAATTTAAGTTAATTTTTTTAGACCGAGTTGTTTTCTGTACTCTGTACATTCAACTCGGTCTGAAATTAAATAATGACCGTATGGTCAGTACCTTCACACCATCCTCAAGTACATAGACTTTGTCCGATATGGCAGACATGGCGTTTTTCTCAACTCTAACTGTGTAGTTTTTAAATTGTAAAGAGCGAATCGCCATGACTTTCGCCCTTGGCACTAAACTACGTTCCACACAGTTTCTATACACACTCATGTCGAAATTATTTTTTACAAAGTGTGTAGGTACCCCCTTGCAAACTTGTTTGATATCCTTGCCGTGCGTTTCCACACAGTATACCTTCGGTCCAGGAAACACACCACTGGATATCAGATCGCTACCCGTTTCAGATTTTAACATTAACAATTGATTTGGGGCCTGGCGTTTCACTAGCTCTGGGTAGAGGGATTCGTCCCAATTAGTGTAGTCCATTCGTGAGCTAATGTACTCGCCATTTTCCAAATCATTCAATAGATTTTCAGTTTTGACTTTTAACAGGAGTGAATCAGTGTCCCCGTAGTACACTTGAACTTGTCCCTCAATCGGCCACTGTACCTTGCATACATTATAATAAAATGACAACATGAGTTTCTTGGATATTTCAGTTATTGCACTTCCGCCTGCAATATTTTTATTTAATACAATGTTTCTTTTCTTGCGATGTAGGAGAACCATATTGGAGTCTATGATTGTGAACGATGTGAAGTTTGGATCCGCAATGATTCGAGCACAATCTTTGGGGTTGGTTACAATGTCACATCGACTTCTGTGTCGTACGCTCTCGCACATTTTACCGAAAGCTGAGTTCAAAATGAGTTTATAGACTTCTTTTTCAACTTTCGTTTTCGCTTGTGAACGCTTACTGACAAAGGTGTCAATAAACGTTTTCATGTAAGGCTTTGATCAAATTGGAGGGCTCTATGAATCTTTGTGACCTTGAAACCATTGGACACCATCCATTTCAATAGCACGTGATGAACAACGATATTCTGTTTCGGGTTGAGATCGGCAATTAGTTTTTGTTTGAAGGTACCCAGTGCATACTCCCATCCTCTACTAAAGATAAATTGTAGGGGCTCAGAGAGTCCCTACCCACCGGTCTATTTATGCACGGAAAAACAAAGTCTTTTACCGAGTCATGGATTTCCATGGGTATTTCACCGTCAATTTCAAAAAACCATCCCTGTGCCCCATTCTGCTCAACACTGGCAATGTCGGGGAAATTCGAAGCACAGGGATTGTCAAGCCATTTATAATTGCCACACGGCAAACAGTAGTGAGACATTGCCGATGGGTAAAGAGAATTCATATCCAAAAAAACTGCGTCCGACTTTTCATCGGTGTGCTGTCCACTCGGATCAGTTTTCATGATACGATCCCCGTGAAAAACATACCCACCCCTCATTGATCTCTCTACAAACAGATGCTGATCCACATCGGCGATCAGACCTATTTCTTCTTTGCTGATTTTAAGTATCAAGTCCATCACCAAATGGGGAGTGGAAAAATAATAACCTAAATCCAACCCAAATTCCCCATAGATTTTATCCGTATTTTTGCACACAATATCCAGAAGAGTGAGTACGTCACTGGCCAAGTAAAGTTTACAATAATCCCACCCATTTTTACATCCGCCCTTTGCCCAAACCCTCTTAGCAAATTCGTAGTCGCTAGTGGTGCACTCACTCTCAGTAAGAGAATTGTAAAAAGCTTCAATGGGCGGTAGTGACACCTCATCTAGCCTCGAGCCAGAGTTGTAATAATCATATGGATATATACCCTTACACGTTAATAAATCATACATTTCATCATCGGGAAAGCGCTGTTTGAGGAGGGGGAAGCTATCAAAATTGTCACTTTTCTGCACCTGAATCAATTGACTTAAAGATTTGGGGAAGAAGCTGAAAGAGTCTAAAAAACGGATTTTATTCAGGCACGTGTTACCCTTGTCAACTGTTTTCCACATGAATTCTAGCAGCAGTAGCTTCTCCGATGATTTGGGTATGATATTATATGAAAAAGAACCATCTATCCATGCGTCATCTACAACTCCTCCCTTGGCAATGCGGGCCAACGCCGGAAGAACAAACTTTAAGTCATAATTGGAATTGTGTATAAAAACAGGTACGAAATATTGTTGTCTAACGTTTAAATTGCATGACTGATGGGCTACCCCTCTAAAGTTACTCCCTCCCGATGTAATTTCCTGCCACAAATGATCATGGTCGATCACCTTCCTCCTCCCCCCATTCCCAACACCATCATCAAATTCTCCCTTGCAAACCCAACACATTTTACGATTTTTAATGGCCACTATGTCATCTGGTGATAGGAGCATAGGATAGTTTGTATAACGAAGGCGCGAAATTGCAGCGTTCGCTGTTTTGACTAGACTGACCAATGCCGAGCGCATGCAATCTTCACCGTCACTCAACATCTCAACTACCTCCAGCACTTGCATGGTATTATTGGAATCTCGTTGCGCGTGAGCGTAAGAGACCCCTATGGCTTCATGTATTTTAACATGATTTGAATTTGACGGATCGCACACGTCTGTCAGCTTAGCCTCGCAGTCCAAAGCGATCTTATTGCTCTGCAGGAGCGTGTTTTGAAAATTTTTAAAACGTAAGATCGCTCTATCTCCGCTTACCGTCTCCACAGCCTGGTATCCATGACGTTTACAGTGTTTCATGTGATGCTTTAACTTTAAATCAGAGCGAAATCTTGAGAGGCATGTTGGACAGTAATAGCATGCACCCCACGCCCCCCTTTTTACCCTCACATAAAACCCTACTAATATCCGTAATCGGATTGAAATGACCAATTGAATCGGAGTCTGTGGGTGGGGTGTATAGAAGCCACACCCAATATTCTACTGATTCAATTGAAGGAGCCCGCACTGGAAATAATACACCCTTCTTATCGGAACGCTGACCCTCTTCAAATTCTGTTTCATACTGTAACACCGTGACACCAATCTTTAAATATGCATTAGCCCGCTCAAAAATATCTATTCCTTTTAGTGTCACGGGATATTGACCATTTAAACAATTAAAATTTACTTTGGGGAACTTTGAACCCTCCCTACCATTAACTGCCATTTTATCCAACTTCTTCTTAGTGGCATCATCGCGCAGAGGTCTGTATGCCGCAATTAAAAACGCATACTTGAAACACTGCAGCCTCGTATCGAAACAGATTCGTTGTATCCCCCTACACCCCTCTAAATCTGAATGATATTTTAAAACTATAGCCCTCTCCCCATGCCCACCTCTTACAATAAAATCCTTTTTAAACCTACAAATGTTAACATTTAAACTTTCAATAAATAAAACCACAGATCCACTACCCCCCTCGTTATAATTTTCCCACTTACTTTGAATACTATTAGCCCAATTTAGAAAAACCTCCCCATAATTTGATAAATGCGGGTGTATTGCCAACATCTCTGTGTGCAAGTATTTCGAATACATCTCACCCGCACTTTCATTTAAAAAAAATATTTTTAGTGCTATTGATGCTTTTAAACTGACCCCCACTCCCCACACCCCCATTTGTTGTTCAAGAATGGCTCGAATCTTATCAGTATATGAATGTGTAATGGCCAGGGGATCTGTTATTATATCCCCCGACACTAGAGAGTTGAAAGGGTCACCGAATTTGGCGCTGTAGACCAATGTGTGATGCAAGGCAGAGTTGGAGAGAAAAAAATCCGGAAGAGGGGATACTGTTGCTGTTGTATTAGTACTACTTCTATCTATAGCATTAAGTGGAGTGGTGGCGGGTGACAGAGAATTGTCAATAACACCACTCCCAGTCTGTTCAATCATATTGGAGGGATGTGGCATGAGGTCCCCTAGCACATATTCCAATGTGTTTGGAGACAATTGGTCGAGCCAGCCTGTATTGTCCTCTGATGGAATTTCGTTATGAGGACCCGGTTCAGATTTACTTGTAACATCATCATCTAAATATTCACGTATGAAACTATCTGTCCACACCGGATCCTCAAACATGTCAATATCACAGCTTAAGTCATCCAGGCTGGCCATTTCCCCAAAAACATCGTTAAGGAAGCCACTTTCCCACTCCATATTCTCTAGGACCAATGTAGCTTCATCCCTGAACTCTGCTGGTGGTGAGAGAATTGGTCCTGTAAATATAGTTGCTTCATCACTCAATGGTGTCGCTGGTGGTGCTATATTTTTAATCTGTAGAAAAAAAAAGTTTTATTTTTTATGTAAATTTTTTATAGTTAATAAACTTTGTCAATTTCTCATAGTCATTGTCATACTACCATCACCATCACCTAAACAATTAAAAGAAGAAGAAAAAAAGTTACATTGCCTTATGTCTTTCATAATGTCAACTGAACATGTTAAAAAATATATATATATTTTTTTTTTTTTTTTAGTCAGGAAAATGTAGTCTTATTCTTAGAAAAAATTAATGGTTTTATTCCAAATTTTTTTTTTTTTTTTTAAAACAAAAATGCAAAATATGAGTCCAATTCGATTGTTTGAGCCTCTTCATTATAAGTGTCAATGAAATTTGACAAGATAGGTTCGAATATTGAACTTTGTATTTTTTTTAAAAAATATAAATACCACAAAAAGGTATTTTTTCAAAAATAGGGGGCAATTGCTCCTTATATCTAAATTGTCACCACTACTATCCTAAGCTCCTGCTGAAGCTAGTTTCGAATATTGAACTTTGTATTTTTTAAAAGTATAAACCTCATATGTCGGTGGTTGATGATGCTACCTTCTCAATAATCCGTATTTTCCTGTGTCTTTTGCCAACGGATTTGTTTGAAGTTGACCTGGGCTAAATAAATGCTTGTAAGAGAGAGAAGAACTCTTTTCTCCATCCATATCAACAATTAAAGTGCAATTAAAATGTTGGATGGTCCTTTTTTAGAACCCTCCCCCCCCCCTCCCCCTCTCCCGGGGAGGACCCTTGGGAACCGGGAGCTTCCTTCGATGTAGGAGGATCGATACCCTTTCGAGTTAGGGAGGTGGGGTATTGGACTTCACAGCACTGTTCAAATAGAACAACCTCAAATTCTTTCTCGAAAACATCTAAGTGTTTCAATGAAATGATCAAAAACGGCTTCACCCAAATAATGTTTCTTAACATTACCGCGAAGACATATTTGGAAATTATCAAAAAAAACCTTTTTCCCTGTGTAAATTGCTTATTGAAGATATAGATCTTGCTATTTAAAGTCCACTTTGCATGCGACCCTACTTAGAATTCAAATTATACCTGTCGGGCGGATTTAAAATTCAGGTGTGCTGATGGGACATTTTGATAAGAGCCCGGATGCGCGCGAGAGCTTAGTGCAAAAACATATAGCAGTTTAAGAATGATTGCCAACTGTGAAATAGTGAATTATTTTTTTTTTTATATAGTTAGTTTGTCTAAAAGGAATATTGGGATTTTTGCATTAGAACGCATCTTGGATAGAAGTTACGAGGTAAGGTTTTTTTTTTCGTTATAGAAATGCATGAAAATCATTCCTTTATACATATACCAGCTAATTTGGGTAATGAAAGAAAATGAAATAGTTTTTTAGAAGCAAATTTTAAGTTTTACTCATCAAAAGCTATGCCCCTGAGAAAATTTACCTTATTTTTGAAAATAGGGATAGAAACAAAAAAATTATGTATATACTTACAAATTCTGACTGGACTTCTATATCTGAACTCCTTGGCAAAACTTGAGGGGGGTTAAGGCCACAATCTTCAGTAGGTGGAGCTGAGGCATTATATAAGGCAGTCCACTCCCTTTTCAAGTTCCTTCCAGCTGATATGGAGCTAACACGGGGGTCAGAGGTCCCTGTCATTAAAAGATTCGCAGGCATTGGCTGGTCTTGTGTAGTTCTAGTAGCGAATTTGATAACTGAAGGTCTTGTAGCTTGCATTAGTATACCTTCGCTATATCGTGCCCTCTTTTCAGAAGGGGGGGTATTGCATGTGTCCACTTCCTTGAAAAAAAAAATGCATTTTAGGTTTTGGGAAAATAATTCAGTTTATGTTAGGCATTTAAAGTACTGCAAAACATTTTAAACTGATCATGATAAAAATCACACCGTAAATGCAGACTGGCCTGGAAGTATTTTCAAAAACACACCTAAAAAAAAAAAAAAAAAAAAAAAAGCCGCCGTAAGCTTCAACCTATAGGAGAATTATTTAGAGGTTTCAGCTCCTAAAAACAATAGGCTTCTAAGTATATAAGTACCCTTAGTTCTAGTGTATGGAAAGAATTTCTTCCTTAACTTAATGATAAGATAATTTCTTTTTTCTATTATAATAATGAGAAAATTTTTACTCACCAGAAATTGCTTTGAATTATCCATTTTCTATATAAATGCTTACAAAAAATGTCAGTTGTGTTATGTTCAATAAACTATTCCAAACTGTTGAGGTATCTAATTTGAAACTTGAATATATACAGAAAATAATTAGCTTCTAAAAAAGACACACTGGTTTTCCAACACGGATGTAACCTAAAAAAAAACTTGTTTATCATGAAATAGAAATTCAGTTAATTGTGCCAGAAAAAACTTGAAGCAGAACAGATTATAACCAACCTGTTTGGTACGGGCACGTACGCAAAGTATATACCTTCAAGCAAATTCCATATGATATTTCAAATTACTATACCATCTATAGAAATGATACCTCTTTGCAAATGACCCTGGTAACCATACAATTCGTTTAAAGTACACACACATATCTATGCCTTCAGGCGTATATCTGAATGTATACTTTCAATGCATTGTACGGTTACTACTCCTGTCCTCCCCAGAAATTTCCTGGCGAGGCTCATGACGTCTTGCCTCCCTTTTTCCACCTCTGTGCCGCCAGGTATGTGAATATTATATTTTATGCTACATAGACAAAGATTGTCGCAATAGGAGAGGCACTAAAATTTTACCAGTTCTTCAATATTTTCATTTTTAAATTGTGAATGAAGTAATTGCTCTTTTGCGCATTATAGGACGCCACGAGCCTTGTGACTTGCACAAACGAATGGCTGAATTGCAAAACTAATAAATAAAAAATACCGGCAAAAAGTGACATGGATACATTGTCTTTTTTTAATTTAATGAACCAGTCATCTGTTACAATAAATCTTCAGGATTTTCTTTTATTAGTGCTATTATATAGAGAACGTGTTTAAGCATATTTTAATTTAGCATCTATAAACTCCATGAAATTTGCCAAAAAAAATCCTGATCAAGCCTTAAATTAGTCTTTAACAACTTTAAATTTTCTTCTATATAGAGAAGTTTTACAGCATGAATATAGAAAAAAAAACTTTTTCTTTTTTCTTAAAGCATATATCTTTAAAACAGAGGCGTCATTTCGTTAAAATCCTGGGGGGGGGAGGTAAATTTAGAGCCGATTTTCCCAAGTCAAGTGAAAATGACCAAGTGAAAAATGGAAAGTGAGCCATATAGTACCATAAAGGCAAAGACGATGGTGTCGTTTGAAGGGGCAAGGGGGGGGGGAAGTTGCCCCTCAGTAATTTGGAGAAAAATTATTATTTATCCCAGGCTCCTTTACTCTCCGGTTTTAGGCCCCTCTCACCCCTTCTCAATAAAAATGCTGGAGCTACGCCCCTGGGCAAGGATATACTAAAGAAAACTGATCTGTTTCTGTGTAGGCCTGAATTATGTAAGGTCATCTTAGTTTTAACAAGATTTTTGAAAACGCTAAATTTCAGCTGAGAGGGGCAATCATATCAAATTACACCCCTGCCTTAAATTTATTTAAAACAAATTAGAAAAGACATATAAATTAGAAATTTAGCATTAACGATGTAAGTAATCACCGAGACAAGTGCACAAGTTGAGATCAATGACCAGGCCCCTGAAATATCATGATTTTTTTTTCTTTTCTCATATTTTTCAAAAACTAGCTTGTTTTGCCCTTTTTGTGAATCCCCCTTCCTCTTAAAAAATCGATTTTATGTCAATGGTGTGGAAGTTTCACTTTAAATGAAGAGGGGTGGTATTAAATGGACAGAGCTTTGTACCACAGTTACCATTTTACCTTGTTACCATTCCTGCCTTAAAGCAAGGCTTAGAAGAAGATACCTCTTAGCATCATCGTTGCAGCAGCAGCAGCTTCAACCTAGTAAAGAACAAGCAAAGACAACAATAAAGAGAGAGAACAAGTAAAAAACAAAACAACAAAGAGAGAAATCTAAACAATGAAGAAAAAAACGGGACTATAACCAGTAGAAAGAAAAAATAAAACTAAAACTAAAACTAAACTCACAAAAAAAACAGCAAAGAGAGAAATCCAAACAATGAAGAAAAAACGGGACTACGACCAGTAGAAAGAAAAAATTAAACTAAAACTAAAACTAAACTAAAAAAAAAACAAAAAAAAACAAAAAAAAAACAAAAAAAAAACGAAGAGAGAAATCTAGACAATGAAGAAAAAAAACGAGACTACGGCCAGTACAAAGATAAAATAAACTAAAACTAAACTAACAAAAAAAGCAAAGAATAAAATCTAAACAATGAAGAAAAAAACGGGACTACGACCAGTGGAAAAAAAAATAAAACTAAAACTAAACTAACAAAAAAAAACAGCAAAGAGAGAAATCTAAACAATGAAGAAACATTCGGGACTACGGCCAGTACAAAGAAAAAATAAAACTAAAACTAAAACTAAACTAACAAAAAAAAGCAAAGAATAAAATCTAAACAATGAAGAAAAAAACGGGACTACGACCAGTGGAAAAAAAAAAAAAACTAAAACTAAACTAACAAAAAAAACAGCAAAGAGAGAAATCTAAACAATGAAGAAACAAACGGGACTACAACCAGTAGAAAGAAAAAATAAAACTAAAATGATGAGATATTCCGCCTGCATGAAACGAGGCATCTTCAATGCTGATAAAACAAAGATAAAAACTAAAATAACCTAGAAAGAATTAATATCCAAAACCAAGAAATAAAAACAGCTAATATCAATATCTACAATTGTCGCTGTGTGCACATATAGGCAAGCCAGCCATGGTTGGCTAGCCAGCCAATTGTGTAATTAGTGTAAATTAGTAGTCCTTATTAGTGGGTCCGTGAATTAGGTCCTTAAATTAGTTTTTATTTATTTTTTTCCGTTTTATTTTTTGGTTTTAGATATTATTCAATTTTAGGTTACTTGGATTTTTCATTGGTTTTAGCGTTGAGGACGCCTGCCGTTTTTGTTTGTTTTCTTCCTCTACTGACCGTAGTCCCGTTTGTTTTCTTCTTGACATTTCTTTTGATCTTTTTTTCGCTATGCCAATTGTGGCTGGCCAGTTCAGCTTTAGATCTTTCATTAGCCCATGATAACTGAAAATTTAAGAACGCGTTGTGAAATAAAAAAAAAGCAAAACAAAAAAAAACTACTGTCAAGTGAGGATGAATTGCCATTTGAAGCTTGTTCAGGAATGTTAACTGTTATTCCGGCAAACCTTACGACAAAAAGTTTATTTCGGAATAAATTTATAAGAGTTTCTAAAAATATCATGAAACCCCTCAAAAATGGTACCGGAACAAAATGAAACCCTCTTTATCGGGATCACCATAGTCGAAAATCTCATAAAAACAATTGGTACTTGTGCATTATATCCTAGCCCCGAAAGAAGTCAAGTTTGGTTAATGCTAATGAAATAAAATAAAATAGGATGAAAATATAATAGTTTAGAAACAAATTTGGGCTGTATAATTGTACATTAGGGGGGGGGGGAAGTAAAGCATAACATATATTAAATACGTAACCTAACCTAGGAAACTTTTCCCCCCTAAACCCAAAAAAAACAACAGTTTAAATATTGTAAACGCAATAAGAAATCGCGCTTTGCATTCCATTTTTCTATTGCAAATACCCGTTTGACTGATTTCCTGTTGTACTTCATTGTACAGTCTATAGCGCTGTGTTGGATATAATTAAAAAGTACAAACAATTTTACATGGCTGATGCAGAAGTTCCACTTCAGTTGAAGAGGGTCACTATTAAGGAAAAGGACCATTATCACCATTGTTGCCATGTTACCATTTTACCCTGTTAACATTCTTTGTTCTAAACAAGAATTTAGAAGTAGAGACCTCTTAGTATCATTGTTGCAGCAGTAGCTGCAACCTAGTAAAAAAAAGCTCTAGCCCATAGTAACTGAAAATTTAACGCGTTAAAAAAGGATACTTGTGTAGAATCTGGTAAGTGCACGACAATTGTATTGCAAAGATCTTTATGAAAACAGGTTTACGCTGCCTTGTGAGATATAAACAAAGGGTTTTTCACTCCGGGAAATATACTTAAAGTTTAGTTTTCTGGGGTTTAGGGGCACTAAGAGGTACCTAGGTTGGGCTACGTATTTGATATATGTTATACTTTACCCCCACCCCTCAATGTGCAAATATATAGCCCGAATTTGTTTCTGAATTATTATATTTTCATTCTCTTTTCTTTTATTTCATCAGCATTAACGAAACTTTACTTATCGCGCACTTACCAGATTATACTTAGAAAATGGTGAGAATGGTATACTTAGAAACTTAGAAAATTTTGAAACTTAGAAAATAAAAACTTTACCATTGGACTTACCCTTGTCCAAAACTCTACATAGGCACTGGTGGATCCAGGGAGGGGGTGAAGAAACCCCGGGCCCTTCCCAAGATTTTTTCTGGCTCCCTCTTATCCTGTTTGTTTTCTTTTTTACTCTTTTTAGAATAAATTTGTCAATTTAGTCAATTATTGGCTGCTTTGCCACATTGCCCCACCCCAAGATTTTGCTAGTTGGCGTCCTTGTCACAGTGGGCCTCCTCCAAGATTTTGCTGTAGATCCGCCCCTGTACATAGGAGTATTGCAATACCCCATGTCGAGCAATAAGGAAAATCACGTGGGAAGCGGTGATGTGTCCCTCTTTTTATCTTTTTTTTTTAATCAAAGACTAAAAAATTATGATCCTTCGTTAAAGTAATATTCAGGCAATCATTGCTAATGACGCAATTTTTCTGATGGGAAAGAACCTTAAGACCAGGAACACCAATTCATAAGAAAAAAGGGGGGGGGAGGGAAGATTTCTTAAGAGTGGGGCACTTTTAAAAAAGATACAGAAAGAAGTATTGTTCAAAATCTAAGGGGGAGGGGACATCCTTTTCCTATGAAAACAATATTTAGAATTTAGGGGACAAAAATCTATCCCCCCTTCCAATTGGCACACCTGCTTAGGATGATCAGTGTTGACCGCTTTATAAGAGGGAAAATGTTGTTTTCCAATCTCTAGTGTCTCTTACATGTTTATGCGCATACATTTGACACTTTCTAAACTGAAATTAAGACATGAGACTTAAGAGATAATTTAATATTCGTGCAAAAAATACCTTTCTTTTCTAAAATAAATAAATATTCAAGTTTACACGTAAAAAAATAGAGCAAAAAATTTACAATTACAAAAAATAGATCGTCCTTGAAATCATGTTTTCGTAAGCATTCCACAACACCTAGAAGTAGTAGGATGACCCACTACTTGACTTCAACACAATTTTAAACCCGCGAGATTATTTCCAGTATAACCGGATGCTCAAGCTACCTTTTACTACATATTGAAAACGCTTTCTCCAGGCTGAGGAGTTACACACTTTCAAAATTAAATATACCATGTGGCGCAGGTCATGCGGGATGGGTTTGGCAAACTTTGTGTGAGAAGACATGGCGTGGCGGAATTGTGCATACGCGTGGAGTTTGTCATACATAGTGATGGAAGTGGCACTCAGAGATGTACATCACATGGTGGAGTGTGGGCATTCCCTCGCTCCGGGCTTGTTGAACAAAACCAAATTTGTTGCCGAAAAGAAAAGACCGCTAGTTAATTACAACTGGGATGACATGGCAACATTTTCTGAGTGGCTTAGACATAAAGTATTATTTTAAATTTGCTTGCTCATTCATTTAAAGAATTGTTAGAAAATAAACCGCGTTCTAATTTCTTGCTTTGAAATAAAAACGATTTAATTATTCTAAAGCGTTCTAATTTCACAACTTGTGTGTAGCTAGGGAGCAATGAGTGTGCAAAACAACTATGTGAACAATGTGATACAGGCACGTACGCTAAAATCTGTTTTGTAGATGACTAATTTCATCTACACAATGTAAAACGAGCGATTTATGTTAAAATGGGGGCAATATAGCATACTATGTAGGTTTGTGGGTAAAATCACTCAAAATCTTGGGAATTTGGAAGAAGGTCATGCTCCGCCACACCAAGCACCAAAAAAAGAACGCATCAAGCACCAAACACCGAAACGCACCGAAGCACTCCAAACACCACCATGTGAGTGAATCAACAATCTTTAATAGACATAGATAGCAGGATCTCATTTTACAGCAGCCCAGAAAGTGGAAAACCCACTGAGTTACATTATATATGGATTAATCACTCTAATTTTCATATTATTCGCCGATTTATTTTGTTTCAATGAATTCCTCCCCCCCCCCCTCCCAGGAAAATTCGTTCATGTTTGCAAAGAGTAACTACAGAAAAACGACTAGGGTGAACTTCCAGTAAGTCAAGTTCAAGTGAAAACATCGTCGTATCAAACAGTTCGTGGTAACGAACTGTAAGTAAGGAGCGACCCGGCTCAATGGTAACCGAAACGACTAGGGTGAACTTCCAGTAAGTCAAGTTCAAGTGAAAAACATCGTCGTATCAAACAGTTCGTGGTAACGAACTGTAATTAAGGAGCGACCCGGCTCAATGGTAACCGAAACTCTAGAAAACGGGTTTTTGATACCAATAGATACATCAAAAGAATCAAATTTCAATGCTGATTTCAAATACATAACTTTCATCAAGTTTAGTGCTACCCATCAACAGTTACGCGCCTGAGAAAATTTGGCTGATTTTCGAAAAAAGGGGGAAAAACCCCCTAAAAGTTATAGAACCTTAATGAAAATCACACCATCATATTCAGCGTATCAGAGAACCCTACTGTAGAGGTTTCAAGCTCCTATCTACAAAAATGTGGAATTTTCCATTTTTTACTAGAAGAAAGATCACGGATGCGTGTTTATTTGTTTGTTTTTTTGTTTTTTTTTCCAGGGGTGATCGTATCGATCCAGTGGTCCTAGAATATCGTGGGAGGGCTCATTGGAACGGAAATTAAAAGTTCTAGTGCCCTTTTTAAGTGACCAAAAAAATGGAGGGCAACTAGGCCCCCTCCCACGCTTATTTTTTTCCCAAAGTCACCCGATCAAAATTTTGAGATAGCCATTTTGTTCAGCATGGTCGAAAATATGATAAATATGTCTTTTAGGATGACTTAATCCCCCGAAATCCCCAGGGGGAGGGCTAAAAGTTATGAACTTTACCCAATGTTAACATATAGTATTGGTTATTGGGAAGTATGCAGAAGTTTTCAGGAGGGTTTTTTTTCTGGTAGTGGGGGGGAGTGGGTCGGGGGTTATGTTGGAGGATCTGTCCATGAAAGAAGTTTTCATGGGGTAAGGGAAATTGCCATGAAGGGGGCGCCGGACTTGCCAGCATTATTTATTGGTTATTGGGAAGTATACAGACATTTTCAGGAAGGATTTTTTTCTGGAGGGGGGGGGGGCTAGAGGATAGGGTTACTCTGGAGAATCTTTCTGTGGAGGATGTTTCTTTGGGGTAAGAGACATTTCTATGAAGGGGGCGCCGGATTTCCAAGCATTATTTAAAAAACGATCAGAAATTAAATAAAAAAAACAAGTTTTTTCAACTGAAAGTAAGAAGCAACATTAGAACTTAAAACGGACAGAAATTATAACATATGTGAGGGGACTCTCCCCCAAGTCAATACCTCGCTCTTTACGCTACAGTTTTTTTTAGTGCTTTCAAAAGAGCTATCTATTCTAATTAAACGGTCTTTGTGATTCAGGGGTTTGTGAATCAAATTTTTTTTTTAACTTTTAACGTAAAGAGCGTGGTATTGGCTAAGGGGAGAACCCCCTCATATACGTAATAACATATACGTAATAAAAAAAACAATAAAAAAAACAAGCGATACGGCTCAATAGTAATGGAAACTTTTAAAAACGGAATTTTGATGTCAATAAATGTATCAAAAGAATGTGTTTATAATGCTGATTCTAAATATATAAATTTTATTAAGTTTAGTATTACTCATCAAAGGCTTCGAGCCTGAGAAAATTTACCCGATTTTTTAAAGAGGGGGGAAACATCCCCTACAAGTGAACGAATTTTAATGAAAATCATACTGTTAGATTCAGCGTATCACAAAACCCTATTACATAGGTTTCAAGCTCATATCTGCAAAAATCTGCAACTTTGTATTTTTTGCCAGAAGAAAAATATACGAATATAGAAGTTAGTTACGTAAGTTAATTTGTAAATTACGTCATAACCAAATTTAGAGACATCCATTTAGCAAAAGAAAAGTAAAATTTTTATGAAAATTTTGTTTACTTATTCAATGACGGTGAGCCAAAATAAAAGCTGCATTAACTAAAAAACGATCAGAAATTAATTAAAAAAAGCAAGTTTTTTTAACAGAAAGTAAGGAGCGACATTGAAACTTAAAACGAACAGAAATTATTCCGTATATGAAAGGGGCTGTCCCCTGCTCAACGCCTCGCTCTTTACGCTAAAGTTTGACTCTGTCTCACAACTTTATTTTTTAAATCAATAAAAAACTTTAGCGTAAAGAGCGAAGCGTTGAGGAGGGGACAGCCCCTTTCATATACGGAATAATTTCTGTTCGTTTTAAGTTTCAATGTCGCTCCTTACTTTCTGTTAAAAAAACTTGTTTTTTTTTTTATTTAATTTTTGAACGTTTTTCAGCCATCACTGGCAGGGTGTTGTATTGACGTTTCAGTTGCCGGGTCTCTTTTTTACGGTGACAAGTAATGAAACTAAAAAAAAATAAAAAAAAACGCAAAAAAAAATCGATTTCTTGTTAAGGTAGTAAAAGAGTTAGACCCGTGACCCATGCTGTGTTCCAAACAATGCGAAAAGCAACTAAAGAATTAAATCTGATCATAGATAAGGTAAGAGTAATTTGAATATAATTCAAATTTCGAAGATAGCAAGCAGACAGATGAGCGATAAAATATCAAACAGTTCGTGGTAACGAACTGTAAGTAAGGAGCGACCTGGCTCAATAGCAACTGAATCTCTAAAAAACGGAATTTTGAAACCAATAGATGCATCAAAAGAGTCAGATTTTTATGCTGATTTCAAATATATAATTTTCATCAAGTTTAGTCTTACCCATCAAAAGTTACGCGCTTGAAGAAATATGCCTTATTTTCAAAAAAAGGGGAAAACACCCCCTAAAAGTCATAGAACTCTAATGAAAATCACGCTGTCAGATTCAGCGTATCAGAGAACACTATAAAGGTTTCAAGCTCGTACCTGCAAAAATATGGGATTTTGTATTTTTTTGCCAGGAGAAAGATAACGGATGCATGTTTATTTGTTGCGTTTTTCCTAGGGGTGATCGTATCGACCCAGTGGTCCTAGAATAAGTGACTAAAAAATGGAGGATAACTAGGCGCCCTCCCACGCTCATTTTTTCCCCAAAGTCACCCGATCAAAATTTTGAGACAGCCATTTTGTTCAGCATGGTCGAAAAATACAATAACTATATCTTCGAGGATGATTTAATCCCCCACAGTCCCCGGGGGAAGGTCTGCAAGTTATGAACTCTGCCCGATGTTTACATATAGTATTGGTTATTGGGAAGTATACAGAAGTTTTCAAGGACAACTTTTTCTTGTAGTTGGGGGGATGGGTCGAGGGTTACGAGGGAGAATCTTTCCATGGAGGAATTTTTCATGGGGGAAGGAACATTGCTGTGAAGGGGGCGCCGGATTTCCTAGCATTATTTAAAAAAAAAACGATCAGAAATTAATAAAAAAAAACAATTTCTTTCAACTGAAAGTAAGGAGCAACATTAAAACTTAAAACCAACAAAATTATTATGTATATGATTGGGTTTGTGCCCTAGTCATTAACTCGCTCTTTACGCTAAAGTTTTTTTGTACTTTCATAAGAGATATTTATTCTAATTAACGGCCTTTCTGATTAAGGTGTCATTCTTAAGGAATTGGAACACAATTTGAACTTTAGCATAAAGAACGAGATATTGACTAGGGGGCAAATCCCCTAATATTCGTAATAAAAACTTACGAGTATAGAAGTTCGTTACGTAAGTTAATTCGTAAGTTATGTCAGATCAAAATTTCGAGAAAGCCATTTAGCGAAAAAAATAAAATTAATATGCAAATTTCGTTCTAATTATGCATGTACGATGAGCCAAAATCAAAGCTGCATTAATTCAATAACGTTTAGAAATGAAATAAAAACAAAGTTTTTTAAACTGAAAGTAAGGAGCAACATTAAAACTTAAAACAAACAGAAATTATTCCGTACATGAAAAGGGCTGTCCCCTCCTCAACGCCTTGCTCTTTACGGTAAAGTTTGACTGTGTCTCACAACTTTATTTTTAAAACAATAAAAAACTTTAGAGTAAAGAGCGAGGCGTTGAGAAGGGGACCGCCCCTTTCGTATACGGAATAATTTCTGTTCGTTTTAGGTTTTAATGTCGCTCCTTACTTTCAGTTAAAAAAAAAACTTGTTTTTTTATTTAATTTCATACAAGAGTCATTGACAGATCACCGTGGACAAAGCTGTATCCAGAGGGGGGGGGTGGAACTCCACTCCCCCGGAATTTATATCTGTATCGTAAAACCTAGTAAAAGGGCATATAAACAAATTTTCGATGCTCTAAAAAAACAATTGTGCACCCCCCCCCCCCCCAAAGAAAAATAGTCCCCTCCACAAAAGATAATCCTAGATACACCCTTGACCGTTGAGCTAAAGAAAAGTGAAAGATGCACAAAAAAGAACATAAAGTGACTCAGCATCAAGTGATGGATTTTTGTGTAAACTCCCCTCCCCCGAACAAAATCCTGGATACGTTCTTGACCGTGGAGCCAAAAAAAAAATTCGAAGATGCACATGAAAGAACATAGTGACTCGAGATCCAGTGATGGTTTAGTTGCTACAGGATTGTTTAGTTGCTACAGGATTTCCTTACCCAGGATTTCAAAGGGTGGAGGGTGAAAAACTACCAAACATTCATTGATTCTCAACACAAGAGAAAAGTCTGTATCTTAATAGCCTTTTTTTTATTAAAGAGACAGGGGCAATAAGATACACGGCAATAAGCAGGGGCATATAAGGGGCAATAAGATTAAAGAGACAGGGGCAATAAGTTGCACATGAAAGAACATAGTGACTCGAGATCTAGTGATGGTTTAGTTGCTACAGGATGGTTGGGCAATGTGGCACTTTAAAAATTTATTTCCCTTTAGTGGTTGTGTAATGCCAATTAACAGCTTAACTCGATTTTTCTTAAAGAGTCAGCTAATTGGTTAAATATGACCCAGAGCACAAATTTCTCATCATATATTTACAGCGTCTGAAGAAAACAGGGTTAGTCATTTTGAAAGTGAGAAGGTCAATATGTCAAACAGGAAGTCACTAGAAAACTTAATAGAGAAAATTATAGAGGAGGCATATCTTAGAAGGTGTAACAGCTTTTAGATTTATTAAGAAAAAAGGAGGATTGGAGAGAGAAGTATTTTCTTAAAATGGGTTTACCTATGTTTTGGGTAATGGCTCTTCGTGTGGATTTTATTCCACTTGGACCAAAAAAAAAATATATCAGAAAAGCTTAGGATACAGATTAGTCCATATTTATGTCATATATGGGGCAAAATAGAAGAATTGTGCCTTTTTTTTGCCAATGTATTGGTTACGGAAATTAAGAGTAAAATTACTTGGAGTAGATACAGTTGGAGCTGATAGGAGGAAAAAGACCCTGGGGACTAATCTCTACATTGACATCAGTAATGTTCGTAAATTTATGAAAATCAAGCATGGAGAGAACTAGATGAGGAACGGGTCCATTTGCTTTACTTTTTTATATTGGCGATTCCGAATAAATATTTTGAATGTTTTTTTTTGTTATTTTTTTTTTTACCCACAACCTGTTTGGCTTCCGTAATGAAATGCATACATACATCCCCATTAAACTACTCGATTAGTTGAAGTTCGTGAAGTAAAACCCAGCGGATATCCATTGGTGACTAATTTGAAGCTACTAGCTATAAACACTCTCCACACGTGAGAATACAAGGGAAATCCAAATACAAGGGATTGCATAAACCCCATTTACCCCCACCTCAAACCATACACCCCATGTACATACACCCGAGTTAAACCTCTCGTTAAAGTTTGTGAAGTAAGTTAAAGTTTGTGAAGTTTAGTCAAAGCTTGTACTGCAATGGATACATACATCCTTATTTAAACTACTCGATTAGTTCAAGTTCGTGAAGTAAAATCCAGCGGATATACATTGGTGACTAATTTGAAGCTACTAGCTGTAAACACTCTTCCCAAGTGAGAATCTAAGGGTGATCCAAATACAAGGGATTGTGTAAACCCCATTTACCCCCACCACACACCATACACCCCATTTATATACACCCGATTTAAGCCTTTCAATAAAGTTTGTGAAGTCAGTTAAAGTTTGTGAGGTTTTGTTAAAGCTTGTACTGCAATGGATACATACATCCTTATTTAAACTACTCAATTAGTCGAAGTTCGTGAATAAAACTCAGCGGATATCCATTGGTGACTAATTTGAAGCTACTGGCTATAAACACTCTCCACACGTGAGAATATAAGAATGATCCAAATACAAGGGATTGCATAAACCCTATTTAACCCCACCTCACACCATACACCCCATTTACACACACCCGATTTAAACCTTTCGTTAAATTTTGTGAAGTAAGTTAAAGTTTGTGAAGTTTAGTCAAAGCTTGTACTGCAATGGATACATACATCCTTATTTAAACTACTCGATTAGTTGAAGTTCGTGAAGTAAAACCCAGCGGATATCCATTGGTGACTAATTTGAAGCTACTAGCTATAAACACTCTCCACACGTGAGAATATAAGCGTGATCCCCATTTACCCCCACCTCACACCATACACCCCATTTACATACACCCGATTTAAACCTTTCGTTAAAGTTTGAGAAGTAAGTTAAAGTTTGTGAAGTTTAGTCAAAGCTTGTACTGCAATGGATACATACATCCTTATTTAAACTACTCGATTAGTTGAAGTTCGTGAAGTAAAACCCAGCGGATATCCATTGGTGACTAATTTGAAGGTACTAGTTATAAACACTCTCCACACGTGTGAATATAAGCGTGATCCCCATTTACCCCCACCTCACACCATACACCCCATTTACATACACCCAATTTAAACCTTTCATTAAAGTTTGTGAAGTCAGTTAAAGTTTGTGAGGTTTTGTTAAAGCTTGTATTGCAATGCATACATACATCCTTATTTAAACTACTCGATTAGTTGAAGTTCGTGATGTGAAACCCAGCACATATACATTGGTAACTAATTTGAAGCTACTAGCTATAAACACTCTCCACAAGTGAAAATCTAAGGGTGATACAAATACAAGGGATTGTATAAACCCCATTTACCCCCACCACACACCATACACCCCATTTACATACACCCAATTTAAACCTTTCGTTAAAGTTTGTGAAGTATGTTAAAGTTGGTGAAGTTTAGTTAAAGCTTGTACTGCAATGGATACATACATCCTTATTTAAGCTACTCGATTAGCTGAAGTTCGTGAAGTAAAACCCAGCGGATGTACATTGGTGACTAATTTCAAGCTACTAGCTATAAACACTCTCCACACGTGAGAATATAAGAATGATCCAAATATAAGGGATTGTATAAAACCCATTTACCCCCACCACACACCATACACCCCATTTACATACACCCGATTAAGCCTTTCATTAAAGCTTGTGAAGTAAGTTAAACTTTGTGAAGTTTAGTTAAAGCTTGTATTGCAATGCATACATACATCCTTATTTAAACTACTCGATTAGTTGAAGTAGGTGAAGTAAAACCCAGCAGATATACATTGGTAACTAATTTGAAGCTACTAGCTATAAACACTCTCCACAAGTGAAAATCTAAGGGTGATCCAAATACAAGGGATTGTATAAACCCCATTTACCCCCACCACACACCATACACCCCATTTATATACACCCAATTTAAACCTTTCGTTAAAGTTTGTGAAGTAAGCTAAAGTTTGTGAAGTTTAGTCATAGCTTGTACTGCAATGGATACATACATCCTTATTTCAACTACTCGATTAGCTGAAGTTCGTGAAGTAAAACCCAGCGGATATCCATTGGTGACTAATTTGAAGCTACTAGTTATAAACACTCTCCACACGTGAGAATATAAGCGTGATCCCCATTTACCCCCACCTCACACCATACACCCCATTTACATACACCCAATTTAAACCTTTCATTAAAGTTTGTGAAGTATGTTAAAGTTAGTGAAGTTTAGTTAAAGCTTGTACTGCAATGGATACATACATCCTTATTTAAACTACTCGATTATCTGAAGTTCGTGAAGTAAAACCCAGCGGATATACATTGGTGACTAATTTGAAGCTACTAGCTATAAACACTCTCCGCACGTGAGAATATAAGGGTGATCCAAATATAAGGGATTGTATAAAACCCATTTACCCCAACTAAACACAATACACCCCATTTACATACACCCGATTTAAGCCTTTCATTAAAGCTTGTGAAGTAAGTTAAAGTTTGTGAAGTTTAGTTAAAGCTTGTATTGCAATGCATACATACATCCTTATTTAAACTACTCGATTAGTTGAAGTTCGTGATGTAAAACCCAGCACATATACATTGGTAACTAATTTGAAGCTACTAGCTATAAACACTCTCCACAAGTGAAAATCTAAGGGTGATACAAATACAAGGGATTGTATAAACCCCATTTACCCCCACCACACACCATGCACCCCATTTACATACTCCCAATTTAAACCTTTCGTTAAAGTTTGTGAAGTATGTTAAAGTTGGTGAAGTTTAGTTAAAGCTTGTACTGCAATGGATACATACATCCTTGTTTAAACTACTCGATTAGCTGAAGTTCGTGAAGTAAAACCCAGCGGATGTACATTGGTGACTAATTTGAAGCTACTAGCTATAAACACTCTCCACACGTGAGAATATAAGGGTGATCCAAATATAAGAGATTGTATAAAACCCATTTACCCCCACCACACACCATACACCCCATTTACATACACTCGATTAAGCCTTTCATTAAAGCTTGTGAAGTAAGTTAAAGTTTTTGAAGTTTAGTTAAAGCTTGTATTGCAATGCATACATACATCCTTATTTAAACTACTCGATTAGTTGAAGTAGGTGAAGTAAAACCCAGCAGATATACATTGGTAACTAATTTGAAGCTACTAGCTATAAACACTCTCCACAAGTGAAAATCTAAGGGTGATACAAATACAAGGGATTGTATAAACCCCATTTACCCCCACCATACACCATACACCCCATTTACATACACCCAATTTAAACCTTTCGTTAAAGTTTGTGAAGTAAGTTAAAGTTTGTGAAGTTTAGTCAAAGCTTGTACTGCAATGGATACATACATCCTTATTTAAACTACTCGATTAGTTGAAGTTCGTGAAGTAAAACCCAGCGGATATCCATTGGTGACTAATTTGAAGCTACTAGTTATAAACACTCTCCACACGTGAGAATATAAGCGTGATCCCCATTTACCCCCACCTCACACCATACACCCCATTTACATACACCCAATTTAAACCTTTCATTAAAGTTTGTGAAGTATGTTAAAGTTAGTGAAGTTTAGTTAAAGCTTGTACTGCAATGGATACATACATCCTTATTTAAACTACTCGATTATCTGAAGTTCGTGAAGTAAAACCCAGCGGACATACATTGGTGACTAATTTGAAGCTACTAGCTATAAACACTCTCCACACGTGAGAATATAAGGGTGATCCAAATATAAGGGATTGTATAAAACCCGTTTACCCCATCCACACACAATACACCCGATTTACATACACCCGATTTAAGCCTTTCATTAAATCTTGTGAAGGAATTTAAAGTTTGTGAAGTTTAGTTAAAGCTTGTATTGCAATGCATACATACATCCTTATTTAAACTACTCGATTAGTTGAAGTTCGTGATGTAAAACGCAGCACATATACATTGGTAACTAATTTGAAGCTACTAGCTATAAACACTCTCCACACGTGAGAATATAAGGGTGATCCAAATATAAGGGATTGTATAAAACCCATTTACCCCAACCACACACAATACACCCCATTTACATACACCCGATTTAAGCCTTTCATTAAAGCTTGTGAAGGAATTTAAAGTTTGTGAAGTTTAGTTAAAGCTTGTATTGCAATGCATACATACATCCTTATTTAAACTACTCGATTAGTTGAAGTTCGTGATGTAAAACCCAGCACATATACATTGGTAACTAATTTGAAGCTACTAGCTATAAACACTCTCCACAAGTGAAAATCTAAGGGTGATACAAATACAAGGGATTGTATAAACCCCATTTACCCCCACCACACACCATACACCCCATTTACATACACCCAATTTAAACCTTTCGTTAAAGTTTGTGAAGAATGTTAAAGTTGGTGAAGTTTAGTTAAAGCTTGTATTGCAATGCATACATACATCCTTATTTAAACTACTCGATTAGCTGAAGTTGGTGAAGTAAAACCCAGCGGATGTACATTGGTGACTAATTTGAAGCTACTAGCTATAAACACTCTCCACACGTGAGAATATAAGGGTGATCCAAATATAAGGGATTGTATAAAACCCATTTACCCCAACCACACACAATACACCCCATTTACATACACCGGATTTAAGCCTTTCATTAAAGGTTGTGAAGTAAGTTAAAGTTTGTGAAGTTTAGTTAAAGCTTGTATTGCAATGCATACATACATCCTTATTTAAACTACTCGATTAGTTGAAGTTCGTGATGTAAAACCCAGCACATATACATTGGTAACTAATTTGAAGCTACTAGCGATAAACACTCTCCACAAGTGAAAATCTAAGGGTGATACAAATACAAGGGATTGTATAAACCCCATTTACCCCCACCACACACCATACACCCCATTTACATACACCCAATTTAAACCTTTCGTTAAAGTTTGTGAAGTATGTTAAAGTTGGTGAAGTTTAGTTAAAGCTTGTACTGCAATGGATACATACATCCTTATTTCAACTACTCGATTAGCTGAAGTTCGTGAAGTAAAACCCAGCGGATGTACATTGGTGACTAATTTGAAGCTACTAGCTATAAACACTCTCCACACGTGAGAATATAAGGGTGATCCAAATATAAGGGATTGTATAAAACCCATTTACCCCCACCACACACCATACACCCCATCTACATACACCCGATTAAGCCTTTCATTAAAGCTTGTGAAGTAAGTTAAAGTTTGTGAAGTTTAGTTAAAGCTTGTATTGCAATACATACATACATCCTTATTTAAACTACTCGATTAGTTGAAGTAGGTGAAGTAAAACCCAGCAGATATACATTGGTAACTAATTTGAAGCTACTAGCTATAAACACTCTCCACAAGTGAGAATCTAAGGGTGATCCAAATACAAGGGATTGTATAAACCCCATTTACCCCCACAACACACCATACACCCCATTTACATACACCCAATTTAAACCTTTCGTTAAAGTTTGTGAAGTATGTTAAAGTTGGTGAAGTTTAGTTAAAGCTTGTACTGCAATGGATACATACATCTTTATTTAAACTACTCGATTAGCTGAAGTAGGTGAAGTAAAACCCAGCAGATATACATTGGTAACTAATTTGAAGCTACTAGCTATAAACACTCTCCACAAGTGAAAATCTAAGGGTGATCCAAATACAAGGGATTGTATAAACCCCATTTACCCCCACAACACACCATATACCCCATTTACATACACCCGATTTAAACCTTTCGTTAACGTTTGTGAAGTAAGTTATTTAGTTAAAGTTTGTACTGCAATGCATACATACATCCTCATTTAAACTACTCGATTAGTTGAAGTTCGTGAAGTAAAACCCAGCGGATATCCAATGGTAATTAATTTGAACCTACTAGCTGTAAACACTGTCCACACATGAGGATCTAAAAACAATCCAAGCATAAGGGATGGTAATTATTAGAGGTAAAATTTTTAAGAGCAAAAATATAAACTTCCTTATCTGTATTTAATGTATATGGTATAGGTGCTACTAGCTTACCAATATCAGAGGCAACGCTGTTGCATTACCTATAGTAAAGGCCATAAGGTTTCATTTTTTGTTTGTTTGTTTTTTCCAGAGATACTTCATATGAAACGGGTAGTCATACAAACTTCGGAGGGGGCTCTTTCAACTGGAAATCAAAAGTTCGAGTGCCCTTTCGAACAGTGAAAAGTGATCGGAGGACGTGGTTGTATAAACTTTGGAGGTGGGTAACTCGATTGGAAATCAAAATTTCTTTTGCTCTTTTTAAGAGTCGAAAGTGATCAGAGGGTAACCATCCCCCTCCCCTTCGTACGCCTTTTCCCCAAATGTATCCGATTAAAATATTGAAATAGTCATTTTTTGCAAATAGTCCAGAATTCAAATAACTATAGCTTAGGGGTTGTAAAATCCGCGATAGCACCCAGGGCAAGGGTTGTAACTTATGCAGGTTGCCTATTGTTAACACATCAGGCTTTTGTGGAGGGGGTGGTTTTATTAAATTTGGAGGGCACTCATATGATTGGAAATTGAAACTTTTAGTTCTATTTTCAAGAGTCAAAAGTGATCAAAGGGCAACCAGCCCCGCCCACCCCCTTTTCCCCAAAGGCATCCAGTCAAAATTCTGAAATAGTAATTTGTTTCAAAATAGTCAAACGGCCAAATAATTTTGCATCCGGGGTTGAACCTCTCCCCCTCCCCCAAGACCCTGAGAAAAGGGCTCTGAGTTATGCGAGTTGCTTGTTGTTACTGTGATAACTTGATACACTGTTTTCTTTTATATTTTCTTTGCTTTGATGCTTTGTTACTTAGATATTATTCCTTTGATGCTAGTTTTGATACGTTGATGAAACTTTGGTGTTGAAATACAATTGATTTTAAAATAGAGAGTTTTGAAAAACTTGAAACTTTGGCAATAAAAAACGAAGAGAAGTTAATTAAAAAGAAACTTTCCGAAAAAGAATTTTTTCAAAGAAAAGAAAAGGGCATATTAAACTTTAGATCAGCGGAAACAAAAATTTATTATAATTGAAACCCAAAACGAACAGAAATTAAATAAACAATCATAGCAAACAAACATACAACAGGTAGCCTACCATATAAATGAATATATAAATATTAAAACGAGTAAAACTTAAACTGAATATGCAAATCAAGCCCAAGAAGAATAAAAAAAATCTTAATTTCTGTTCATTTTGGGTTTCATTCATTCTGTATTAGTAATTTTTGGCCGTTTTGAGTTTGAATTATTATAGATTTTCATTTCCGCTGATCTTAAATTTAACACGGCCTTTACTTTTTATGGGAAACTTGTTTTTCAGAAAGTTTTTTAAATTAATATTAAGTAAGTTCAAGGCATCCACTTACCTTTATGATGTTGCAGAGCTCTGAAGCAGTGTTGTCAAAGCTTTATAGCATAAGCCTAACATAAAATTATTCCGTTTGTGAAGAACAATTTTCAAACTAAATTCTTTTCAAAATATTTAAATCTGCAATTTAAAAATGCTAACTGTTATTATTTGCCAGTTTTCCCAAAGTTTATTTTAAATTTTGACAAGCCACAAAATAAACTGATGTAAATTCAAGATTGTTGCCAGATGTTGTTAAATTATTAAAATAATTTGTTGTAAATTTTTCAAATTCCACCAAGTTATAATAGTTTTTTCCCTGGTTAATTTTAGTATTATAACAAAACCTAGAAAATTTACAAATTTTGTTTTGCGCATTTACTAAGTTTATATTAAATTTGTTTGCTAAGGTTTTAGTAAAACAAGATGTTTTTAGTAAAGCTAAAACAAGGCCCAAGGACACTAATTTGCTGTTTTAAAATTACACAACAAAGTTACCGTAAGATTTTTAATCACATATCAATTTCGAACTTTCCGCCACATTATTGAGAAGCTCATTTCATGGCCACAAGGTGAAGTTTTTTGCGCTTCCAAGAAGCTACCCACTTGAAGCTACACAAGAAGCTGCGCATCTCATAGCAAAACATGTTCCATCATATGTGGCACACTTTCCCCTCGCTGCTCCTCTTTGCACCGCGAATGGTACGTTTCAACCTGCGCCAAGAACTGTAAGCTGCGCGTCCCACGTGGCACGCTTCCTCCAAGTGTGGTATGCACTACACAAGTTTTTAAAAGTTGTTGACCTCTCGGATATTTCGAGAGCCTCTTTATGATCACTTTCGTTTATTTAAACATTTTGAAAGTTTTAATAGCTGAAATTATTTTAAGAAATTTTCTGCAAGTAGCTTCCTTCATGCTTGTGATTTTAAAAGTGCCAGTAATTCGGGCATGAATTTCAGAAATTTCACTTACAGAACTAACAACTGAGATCAAAAATTGCGTGAGAAATTCTTATTTTGCAACAGAAGTCATTGTATGACTTTGATCTGATGACAGATTAGGCTGTTCGTCAGATCGTCGATCAGAAGGTTTTCGGTTAGTGATTTGTCTGACGAATGAGTGGACATTTGTATGGTGACCCTTTGTAAGATTTGAATGGTGACCCTTTGTTATTCATGCATCATTAGAAAAATAAATAACAAGTTTATATAGAGTGGTTTCAGGCAACATCGGGATTTTTCTTTTTATTACGATATTCCAAAACATCAAAGCAGACAATTTTGAGTCGTTTTGTCCTCTGATATAGTCTTTCTTCTGGCGAAGGTCACTCAGCAAAACTAAACAGACTCCAAATACTCTTAGACAAACTAAAGAAAAATATGTGTATTGAGAGTATAGAAATTTTAAGATACAAAACGAGTGAAAACTTCGAGCTCCTTTAGGCTTCGTGCTCCATAGGACGTTACAAGCCGTACAAGATTGAAACCTGACCTTACGGATGGAGTAAAAGGAATATGAATATGATCTATGTTACGTAGATGGTAGTTCAATCCAATGGTTCCCAACTGATGCCTGGTAGAGAGGCATCGGTGCTTTTGTATGCAAAATAAACAAGGACATCCAAATAAGATGAACTATTATTCCTATTTTGGGCATGGGAAAGGTCAGTATGACAAAATCTGCAGCGAATTACAGGTTTCAGTTTCTTACTGCATAAAACGACTATTTACAAATACTAAAAATAGTACTGACCCTGTAAATGATCCCTGAGGGACACCATGATTCTCTTCCGAGGGTGAGCACAAAAGTGAAACTAACGAAAAATGTTATTTAAAATAAGGCTTGTACCAAGAAAATGCATTGCCTCCTATACCAGAACTTGTCTGCATATTGAACTGGTATAAGGGGAATGTATTTTCTTCGTATGAGTCTTACTTAACTGGTAGAATAATTTAACAGGGGATGAGAGGATGGGAGGGAAGGTAGCTGGTGGTCAGATAATATTAGAAAGCAAGCCCAAATTAGATTTGTGATGCCAAAAGCATACAAAAACCAATTATTAAGACTCCGAGCAGTGTTGGGTAGATGGAGCTAGAAATAGCATAAAGGGCAAGGAAGAATGTAGAAGGGCAGTCATGGTACTAATAAATCAGAAACCTTACAAATGTTGCCCAATATATGATGAAAAAGCTCGTTTCTTGCACACATTCTATATGGGAAATTTAATTAAGGAAAATCAGAAATTTCACTTACAAAGCTAGTAACTGAAAAAACAAATTTCTTGAGAGTTTTTCACTTTTGCTGTATAGCAAAAGTCATTAATGTCATAAAGGAAAAATAGTCAAATCAGAAATAAATCAGCAAGAAAACAAGAGTTGTATGATATATTAGGTATTTGATTTTGTTGGGGGGGGGGGGGGGGGGTACAATTAGAAATACATGCAAAATACAAACAAGTTATACGGAAAATATAACAAATTGTAAAAAAAATACTAAAAACATCCAGATTTGGGTGGGATCATGCGTACAAAAGCCCCCCTGCGATCCTGATTGATTTAAGAAATTTGGCCAGTACAATGGCCCTTTAAATTTACTTATAGGTTTGAACATATGGTTAAAATTATCCCCACTAAAGATTGTTCTAAGAGAGCAACTATCCAGTATCAATAGGAAATCCTTGCTCACCTCGCATGAGAACTTGGAACACGTTACCACGTTATTTCTGCCTTCAGTTTTACTAACCCTGTCTTTTTTTCTCAGAAAAAAAGTCGTTTTTCTTTTGTCCTTTCACGTTTTATTTGACTTAGTATTTTCAATAGAGTTGAGGGATACTAACTTTCCGCCACCTAGTGTATATCTCGGGACACCACGTGTGCCACACAGTCTACCACGCTTAGCACAGTCCTCGAAATTATTGATACACTCCCCAAAACGCTTGGCACAGTTCCGCCGCGCCTGGCACCCGTTACCTGGGGTACTTGTGCATGATTTCTGAGAGAGATGAGCCATCGCAAGGAGAAACCACAACCAAATGTATTTGACTGTTCAATAGTGTTTTTAGTGTAATGACAGCGAAGATTTTAAATTTGAAACAAATTTGGACATGACGAAAAAAGGCAAAAAGACTAGACTAGGACACCATCAGAAAAGACCGAATTTCTCGGTCTGGCTTACGTTTTGGATTAAGATTTGTGTGAGAGTTATTTTTTACGTCTTTGTTGTATGATATTAATCTAATTATTCAATTTATTAACTGCACCCTCTACTTTATTTTAATAAATAAAACTCCAAAAATAACAAAAAGAATTACAACCTTTAGATTATTGATTTGAAATTTTGCACCCCCAAAACTTTCTGCGCCCAGGGCAAGTGCCCCTCCCCTTAAACCGCCTCTGCATCCGAACATATGATAAGTCTGGCTTCATCACAAACTAAATATCGGTCCACTTCAATCTATTGTAGCCATTGAGGTCATCTTGTTCTTCCTTGAGATGACCTTGTGCGCTTGACCGGAGCCCGTGTCCACAACTTCTCTTTTAATCAAACAATACTAAATTCCCTTTCACAAGAATGTCTTCATAGCTATTTGGGAAAGGCACCTGCTGAAAAATGCAGGTACGCGTCTGCATACCAGCGCTTTCACTTTTTGGACGCACCTTGCAAGTGTTGCCTTAGGTGTTGGCTTAATAGGGTAGCTCATATCTCGTCACTGGGTCAGCCGCTGGTTGTATTAGGTTTACACGCCTTTCTATACGTCATTTCAGTCCAGAGTTTAGTCAATGTAAAGTTTGTTTATTGAAGTTAGTTTACAATCGAAAGTGTTGCAGCAAACATTAGGGATACTATATCTGTTTCGGAGCTGAAGGTACTACACCGCTGCAATTTGTCCTGCTACTTTTGATACATTATTGCTAATTTAACTAAAATAAATTAAAACGTTCGTAAAGTCTTTCTCTTACAACAGTGTTTTATTTCTGAAGCGCCACCTTTTTCTTGGTCCGAATTGATGTTTCCAAAAATTGTCTTGGTTCAGTCATATTAAAAAAACGAATTTAATTTTACAGGGATGTTCCAACACTAAGTGCTTAAAGATTCATGAGTTTTTGTCGAAATTTAAGTTCAGTTTTGAAATCACCCGTTTAGATTTATCGTATAACATAATCAAACAAGGAAAAAGCTCTTAATGAGGTGTATTTTCCTATCTTGGAAAGTAGCTAAAAATAGACTTATTGAATGCGCAAGTTAATGATCAAGGAAATCAATTGAGGATAAAGTAGCTTCAAAGCACTATGTCCATTGATCTTCATGCATTTACTTTGAATTGAAAATGTGGTTCTCAAAATAGCAAAGCCCGTGTACATTCTGCCAAAAAGCAGCGGCGTAATTAGCAATGTGGGGCAATTGTCCCCCTGCCCGCCGCCCCCGCAGCTAAAATTTACTGCCTTCAAAAATCTTGTCAAAACTAAGATAGGCCTTCATAATTCAAGCATCCACAGAAACACATCATTTGCCTTTATGGTGCCTTTATGTTGCTATATTGCTCATTTTTCATTATTCACTTGGTCATTTTCACTTGACCTAGGAAAATCGACTCCTTGACTTGGGATTTATCAAGCTATGTTTTTTGCTGCTACATCGCAGCTCAAGTCTGGATGGGGCCAGCACAGCGCAAAGCCATGTCAGTTTCTTGGCTATATTTATCTTAAGACTTGCCGCTCCGTTAGAGACAACGACTTGCGACAGCCGGGATTGAATCGTGCCGTCAGGGTTTCCAGACTCCTATTTTTATTACGGTGCCACAAGTCTTAAAGGCGATTAATACGAGTTGTGTAAATACTACCAGTAACAGTGACATCAATCGGAGCATGGCGCATGTACCCCTAGATTTTTTACCCCCCCCCCTTATATTTCAAAATACCTTTGGGGGGGGGGGGTATTTTCATTTAAAAATGTCCTTTTTGGTATTTTCCTTCGACAATTAAAAAAACAAAAAAAAAACGAATTTGGTCCGGCTAGACTTTGAAAAACCCCTCCCCCCTAAATTTTTATGAATTGACAACACTGACCGATAGTTTGGTGATTATACGAAATCTAATGCATGCGCAGGATGTCCAGGAGACACGAGCCCAACGCTCCCCTAAATTGCTCGCGTTCAAATTTGAGCAGTGTTGTCACAATTTAAAATTAGTTGAATAACTCGGCTGACTAAAATTTAAATGAGAATTTCTTAGATATTACTTTAAAATCGAGATACATTCCTTTCAGATGCCCCTTGAGGCCAACACAGCTGTGTATGCTCTTTCTCCATCCCACTCTGCTTCATTAATGGCTCCCTCCCAAGGAGTTCCTTTGATTATTCTCTTAATACCCCCCCCCCCTCGAGGACGTCTTGTTTTTCGTTAGGCCCTAGGATACTGGTGCGTTTTATGGTCGCTTTTACATACTAATAAGAAACGAAACCCGCCAGATTGGTTATTTCTCAATAGCGGTCTCTTGAAATGGAATGCAAAGAGTAGTTTTCATTGCGTTTACGATAGTTAAACTGTTGTTTTTTGGGGTTTAGGGGGGGGGGAGGTACCTAGGTTAGGTTGGGTTAGGTTACGTATTAAATATATGCTATGCTCTCCCCCCCCCCCCCTAACGTGCAAATATATAGCCCGAATTTTCTTCTAAACTATTATATATTCATCCTATTTTATTTCATTAGCATTAACCAAACTTGACTTTTAGAAGTGACCATATAATGCACCAGTACCAGGCCCAGCTGGATTGCAAAAAAAAATATTTGAAAACCTATTCGTTACTTGCATGATATACGCCCTACCTAATGTTCTTCTAATATGTTTCTCTGACACTCAGTCCTATTGAAATATATTGCACATAAGGGGGGGGGTTAAAGTATAGCGGGTCTGCATGCCTAATGTGTTAGGTACAATTATTCTGCAGATTATGTAGTAAGAATTATTTTCTACTTCACACTGTCAAAATACTTTACTCCCCCTCCCCCACCCAATTGGAAAATATATAGCCCAAATTATATATTTTTTTTATCTATTCTATCACTTCTCTTTCTCATGTCTCGCGCTAAGCTGGAAGAAACTAACGAAAAAAAAACGTTTCTACTTGAGCGGTAAGGCGTTTATCATACGAATACCACGTATTCTCCTTCATCTGCAAAACGTGAGCTAACCATATTCATTTTTCTTACGCATAGCCATAGCAAGAGGGATGGAATCCCGCTTTTCGTACATTATAATGTTTAATATGCTGTCGTGGATACGAGATTCGTTTTTTTTTTTTTTTTTTTTTTTTTTTTTTTTTTTTTTTTTTTTTTTTTTTTTTTTTTTTTTTTTTTTTTTTTTTTTTTTTTTAGAGAACACAGAGGTTGAAAAAAAAGAAGTAGATGGTTCTGAATGTTCTAAGACCACACCGGCTAGATATGACGTATGAAAAAACAGAATAAATAAACAGTGACAAATTTTCTGCCAGTGAAAACAGAAAATGATGCAAATTTTGGCCAATGATGCCCTTTAAAACTTCTCTTGGGAAGTGTTGTGATAATTTTAATCTTGTTTGTGTCATGCCTTTGATTAAATAAAAAGGTACTCACGAACTAAAATGACAAATCGTAAAAGAACGAAAAACATTAAAATATAATCCATAAAAATATGAAACGACAAGCCTACAAGAGAAACAAAATTGAAAGAGCAATCCAATCAGACTAAAAACAAAAACGTAACTGAAAAATAATTCCACTCAATTTTCATAACGAAAAGATTCTTCAATGAATGTTTAATAATTCATTCCACATCCAAGACTATTTTTGAGCTACGATTTTTTTTTACAAATAGGAGTTTGAAACATCCGGTGCGTAGTTTTCGGACATGCTGAATTTTACTAGTCTAATTATCACTAAAATGATGTTTGAAACCAAGAGAGGAAAGGATAAAATCAAATGGGCGAGAAAACGAGGATTTTGTCAGTCAGTGGTAAAATATGAAGACGAAGAACAAGCAAATATTTCAACAAGGACCTCCGCCAAGTCGTCTCCGTCTTCATATTTTACCACTGGCTGACAAAATTCTTTTACCTTTTATCCTTTTACCAGCCAGTGGTAAAATATGAAGACGAAGACGACTTGGCGGAGGTCCTTGTCGAAATATTTGCTTGTTCTTCGTCTTCATATTTTGCCACTGGCTGACAAAATCCTCGTTTTTTCACCTATTTGATTTTTCATTTATTTTATCCTTTCCTCTCTGGGTTTCATGCGTCATGTATAGCCAGTATGGTCTTAGAATGTATTTATTACTAAAATGTCCCATTTTTTATGCGTATGTCGCTTCATTTTCCAAAATCATTCACGTTTTCTGCTAACAAATCGATGCATAACTTAACTCGATGGATCGAACTTAGTGATTTTACCATCATAATAAGTAGATTTTTTTTCATGGATATATTGCTATCAGTTTTTTTGTAGTCATGGCTACGATTGGCATATATCGCTATTTGACTAAGAATAATAATTATTAAAATTAAAAACGATTGTTCCAAATTTACGTATGTACATCCTGTATTAGTGCTTGACACAGGGGCGCTAATTGACGATCATGTAAAAGAATAAAAGTCTGTTTACGATTCTTTATTTTCACAGACATTAAAAAAGGTATTTTCAAGATCTCTGGGGGAGCGTATTTTTTTTTTTCGATTTCTTAAATGAAGAGACCAGAAACAGGATTTTTTCAGAATCTAGAGGGCACTGACAAGCCCCTTTTCCTTCAGCCCTTTCCCCAATTAACGTCCCTGGCTCAACAATATAACCTCTGTTAAACTTTCACTAAAATATTATTGAGTGAGTTGTTGAGTTATTAATGTCTTTCATGTGTCAAAACTGACAGTCTGACGCTTGATTTATATGCTTTTACTTTCCTGGCTACCAATATACATATGTCATTTTAGTTCGTGAGTATTTTTTTTTCTAATAAAAGGCATGATAGCCTATAAACAAAATTTTAATTCTTACAACACTAGCCAATGGAAGGATTAAAATGATTGAAATGGATTAAAACTAAAAATGACTTCCGAGAAGAAAAAAAACTCAAGGATTGGGCAGCTACAGGTTGTTCTTTTTATTCTTTGTCCCATTAGATTTAAAGGCTTAAAATTACTTCCAAAAAGAAAAACACCTAAGGGTTTGGCCTAATATGGAAGGCTTCTTTAGTTTTGTCCCATTAGAAAATTTGTTGGTCCATAGCCCTATGCAAAGAAGCTTATAAACGAAGAGCAGGGGCGTAGTTCCAGCATTTCTATTGGGGAGGGGGGGCAAGAGTGTCCCCTTCCAACCAAGAGTGTCCGGACAAAAATGTATTTTTATATTATAAAAATATAATAATTTTTTCTCTAATTTATTGGGGGGGCAAATCCTCCCTCCCCCCTCAAAAGATGTCACTGACTAAGAGGATTATAAAATAGATATAACTTCCAAACAGAAAAAAACAAGGATTGGGCAATTATTTAGTTTCTTTATTCCTTGTCGCATTAGATTTAAAAGCATCTTCAAAAAGGAAAAAACTCAAAGATTGGGCAAAAAGGCGTGTTTCTCTGTTCTTTGTCTCACTAGGTTTAAAAGCTAAAAATAACTTCAAAAATGAAAAAACTCAGGGACTGGCCCCTCATGAGGGGTTTCTATAGTTTTTCCCATTAGAAACTCATGGATAGGGCAACTATGACGTAGTTCTTTATTCTTTGTGCCACTAGATTTAAAAGCGAAAAATAACTTCGAAAACAAAAACAAAAAAAGCTCGGGGATTTAGTAACTATGAGGTGTTTCTTTTTTCATTATCCCACTAGATTTAATAGCTAAAATTGACTTAAAAAAAGACAAAACTCAAGGATTGAGCAACTATGGGATGTTTGTTTATTCATTGTCCCATTAGATTTAAAAGCTAAGAATGACTTCAAAAATGAAAAAACAACTCAAGGATCGGGCAACTATCAGGCGTTTGTTTATGTTTTGTCCCATTAGATTAAAAAGCTGAAAATGATTTCCAAAAGAAAAAATTCAGGAATTGGGCAACTTTGAGGTGTTTATATTTTTGCCCTATTAAAAAATGATCCATAACTCAATGCAAAAAAAACAACTAGAAATGACATTACTGCAGTTCTAGTTTAAAATTATTTTCCTAAGTTGGCGAACAAGAAAAGAAAAGAACAGTTTTTAGAATTGACAATTGACAATTATTGTATTCGTTCTGCTATTGAGTTTCTGCATAGTTGGTAAACCTTGGGGCTACATCAAAGGCCTTATTTCAACTAGATCTGGTGTTTCCAGGTTCTTCAAACAATGTGTAAAACCTTGGCGAGTTTCGGTATCTTCTTTTTTTGTCGGGAGACGGATATGGAATTCGGCAGATCTCCCAAAAAAATCGGCAGACTTTGCAATACTGACTAGATTATATATAACTACTTCTTCTTGTTGTTTGATTACCTGGAAACGCCAGCGCATAAACTCCATGCAATGTGTGGCTTCTATAACAGAAATTTTCTATTGATTGCAATTTAAAGGACAGGATTATGTCTGTAACTATATTAACAAAGTCACTATAATTATCCATACTGAATTTACGAAATAACACGGAAATTTCACTTTAGGGACAACCATATTTGGAGCACACTTCATCTAAGGATTCTCTTAGTTCAACCATATTTTGGCACCGTTCGAGGATGATTCAAAATCAACGGCCCTTTTGTTTGAGTAGTATTTCTTAAAGAATTGTGACAAAAGTTAAACTTTAGCGTAAAGAGCAAGGGTTGAGGACGGGGAAGCTCCCCTAATATTGGATAATCATGTACGAGGACTATATGTTTTCCCATTTAGCAAAAAATATGAAATCTATAGCGAGAAGTAATTTTATTCAAACGTTAGCGCGGTAGCTTAGGCATGAACGAAGGGGAGAGGGTTCCGGTTGGACCTCTACTTCCAAAACATACATATTCTCTCATGTTTCTCCTTTATTTTTTTTTGCCCGTTTTGAATAATTAGTTCTTTCTTTCCCTAAGTAAATTTCCAAACACATTCCTGCGGTTGTCTAATTTTACAAAACTGTAGAAATGTTTCTTCTTTTAGTTTTAGTTCATTTTTATAAAGTATTAAAACTTTTTTTTCGCTTTTTATTTTTACAGTCTGAAGAACCAAAAATATGTATTTTCCAAGGCTTTGCCATTTGTGCATTGAAAGTACGTAAATATTATCAATATTGCCCCTCTACTAATTGCTGCAAAAAAATTTCACGGTGCTGTATTGTCACAGGAACTGGGCTTGTTTGCGAAATTTCGAATCAATTCGGCAGTAGGAAGTGGGTTTGCAATCAGTTATAATAAAAACTACCTTCTTCACATACTCACCACAAACATACATGACTATAATTTTAGCAAAAAGACAATCTAATGCTCTCATATGGTATATTGCGGTCGTCTAATTTTAAAGAACAGTATAACTCATTCCTTATTTTTTTTCCTAATTTTAAAGATTGATATACTCTGATCGATAGTTGTTGTATTATCAAAATACAGCACCCTAGTATTGTACCCTTGGGTCAGAGTTCAACCCATTCCTAATGTTGGGCATTCAGAAAATCAAGTGATGGGAGTTTCCGGTGGAACCCATACTGCTTATCGCTAATAAGGTTTGACTCCAGGTGTTTGTAATGGGTTTTATTGAAAATGCCCTCATAGACCTTAACGGTGCAAGAGAGGGAGCTTATCAGCCTATAGTTTCGAATTTGGGCAGGGTTACTATCTAGCTTGGGAACAGAGAAGACAGGGTCAGACTTCCACCACCTTGGAAATGATCTAGAGCTAAAGCAGAGCAAGAAGAGTGATGACAGAAGGCTGGCTGTTTCGGCACTACATTATTTGAAGATAAAGCATATGGGATGCTATCTGGACCGGACGATTTTGGCTACATCAAGACACTGTAGATTCCGCTGGACTTTCGGAGCAGAGTCGTTGAAGCGGTTGTGGGGGTATCTGTGGGATGAAAAAAGTTGTGGACTTCCTTATCGTGGTCATTAAGACTTGGAAACTCGGCACAGGCCTTAGCAAGACACTTTTTTCTTTGCCTGAAAATCTTGAAACATAATCCTGTTAGTCTGAAAGGAGGGAATTAAAGTCTCTTTTGATGACCGTATTGCCTTATGAACAACTCTCCGTCAATTTTTTGCCGAAGTATTCTGGAGTTTGGTGGCGAAATCCTCCTCGTATTATAGTTGGGATTGGCGAATCACACAAACATCGTCACTACGCGCTTTCACGAATTTAACTTGATCGTCTTCGCTCTTGGCAAAAGCCAGCGCTTGTGGTCTTTCTACATCGGTCCGATACCCTTGTCACAGTTGGCATTGAGCCAAGGTTTATTTTTGTCTGATATCTGTATCCTCTCAGTCGAAGAGGGTTTATATATATCTATTGCTGTGTTGACGGATATGGCCCCTCCTGAAAAACATTCTCACGTCCATGCCCAAAATGGAGTTTAGAAAATACATTTTTGATTTAATTTTGATGCGTATCGTGTGCTTTTAACAAAACTGTAAATCTTGTTTCTAACAAAAAAGTATGGAAGTTTTAGAGTCGAACACTGATGAGTTACTCAAATCTCCTTTCTTGCAAGATGCATATGTCTTTTAGTATTGCTGTGTCTTTCATGACAAAGTCTGTGATGGATTATCAGTGGTGATGGATTGTCTTCATACAAATATAAGATTAGTCACGGTGCGTGTAATACGCCTCAAACTTGATTATTTTTTTTTTATCTCCAAACGTCTTTCATTAAAATTGCACGGTAAATTCCGTTTACGTCTACAAAATTATTTTAAGTCATCAGTGAAACAAAAATTGCATATAATTAGTTTTGCACTCAGTAAGGGGGAGGGGGTTGATCTAATATGTCTTCAAAGGATGCCCTTTCAGAATAAATAGAAAATTGTTGCCTAAAAAGAATTCTTCTTGTTTTTTACCTCATAACCGGGAAGCTTCCTTCACCCCTGACCTTCTACCCTTATTAGGGAGAATCGGATCCGTGTAAACTTGGGAATTATGTTGTCACTTCAACACATCAAAAAATAATGGGAGTTCAAATTCAGTATACAGAAAAGAATCTGTTATATTTGGGTAGGGCCGTATCCAGAATTTTTTTGGGGAGGGGGTATACAAAAAAATTGTTTTTTTTTGGGGGGGGGGGTACAAAAAAAACTTTAACAAACGCATCAAAAATTTGTTTATAATCATTTTTATTACGTTTTTTAAGAGTCGGGCAAACATATCGGGGGGAGGGGGGTTCAAACCCTCCCCCTGGATACGGCCTTGGATTTGGGGCTTGGAAAACCCCTGTATACATGACTCAGCTCTACCAGTATCTACAGCATCGTTTCCCTGTTTTTGACCAATTCTGACTTTTAGCTACGTAAATGCAGAAGGACTAGGCTACATCTAAAATCCTAGCTTGTACTACAGAACCGGACAATCGGAATGGCAAGATTTTGGTTTGAAAAGCTTCTATCATCAGTAATTTGTTTCCATCTGCGAATACTATGCCTTTTACCAGATTCATCATACGTATGGGAAAACTGTTCCAAACATCCATATTTTCTGAGCTAAAAAAATTACGCCTTAAATCGGCACTTTGATTTGTTGATGACAAAGTTTACGCTTAAAAGTTGAACACTGTTCAACGCAATAAATTGCGAGTAGGATACACTACTGGTGCTGTAGTTGTCATGATAAGTCTAATGATGGAGCTCTTAATTTCCAGCTCTATCTGTTCCTGAGATACATGTTTTTTGCCACTAAGGAAATTGCCACAATCAAAATGTTTGCGGAACAGTTTTCTGAACTTGAGATTTCCTTTCAGATAAACAGATACACATTGTATCAATTTGGTTTATATTAATAAAAAAAGAGCTTACACGTATGCAAATATGAATGAAAAAGGATGTACTATATTTCATCCTCTCCAGAAACCAAAGGGCTGAACACCAGGTTCTTAAACATACACAATCATATGATCTAACATTTGATTCTTTGGCTCTATCCATTCCTGAAATAATTAATTTTGCAACAATATCCCTATTACCGTGAAAGACGAAAATCTGGTGAATGTCGACATTCAGCGATGAAAGTCCGAAATAAGGATATTTAACAAGTATTTCGGACATACACTTAGCGACTATATGTTTGTTGACCAGTCAGCTTTGCCAGTCTTATGCAAGGTTTGATGGTGACAGGTTAGGTTAGTTTATAAATCTCAGAAATAGGTTAGAAATTAAGCTAGAATCTCAGAAATCAAAATCGCAGAATCTCAGAAAATCAGAATCTCAGAATCTCTGAAAATCAACGTTCATGTTAGTGCATGGTTAATGCCAACAAACACAGAGTCGCTTGGCGTATGTCAGAAATATTTGTTAATATTTTTATTTCGGACTTTCATCGCTGAATGTCGACATTCATCAGATTTCGGTCTTTCACCGTAACATCCCCACTACTTGCCACGATTAGATAGTTTGTCACAAACATTTACAAAATTCAAAATCTACTGTCAGATAAGCCCTTGCTCAAGTTTCAGAGACAACCCGTTCAATTTATTTTCTGTGGAAAAAATGAGACATTCAAGTACTACCCTGGTAAGATACGATTTATGAGAGTTTTTGGGATGTGTGGAAAACCGTTGTAAAAAAAAAGCTATTAAGCAAGATGTATTCGACAGTAAAAAAAATTCTTAAAGTCCTTCTTTTGCGGAGGGCAGCTGCCCCTTCTCACAACTAGTCAAATTTTGTATTTAAAAGTTTTAGCATATAGTTTAAGGCAATAATTGTTACATATTTTTCATTAGAATTATTTTGTTAATGTTTCTCGCTATACGCTTTTTCCAAATGCCGAAATTTTTTACCATTGCAATCATGTAAAATGAGAGGAAAGGTCAAGCGCGGTTTCGTTGCTTAGCAATAGGTAAACAAATGTAATAGGCGTTCTCGTGCACCGATTCTTATTCCCTTTACATGGAATATGTTCTTACATACTTTAAGCTCTTGTTTTCTTTTCAGGAGAAAGTGAATAGGAATAAGCCAAAACGAAGTTGAAATGCGCTGGATAGTTTTTTCATCGTTGTTGCTGGCCTTCTCAGCGGTAAGTACTAGAATACACGTCCAATCCCTCCCACAGGCAATAGCCTCAAGTATAGATGACAATATAGGTGGACAAGGGCCCAGATGGGGGGCAAAAAGGAACAAAGTGATATTTGACTCCATGGCTACAAAAAAAGCTCAGGGAGGTTTTTTGAACCAATATCAGGACCCCCTCCCCTGCATGCAAACAAGGGTAGAAGCTTCAAGGAGCTTTAAGTCACAACAGCGATAAAGTTTGAAGCGTTTAATATAGTTTACGCATACTTAATCGCTGATAAACGCGGCAAAACTTCAGCTAAGTGTGGGAGTTCAGAAGGGCTCCCACTTCCAAAATCATCTACACCAGATGGTACACGTCACACGTGGTGGAATTATTATATGTGGCACAAAGTTTGCCATTCGATGAGGTGTGGCGTGGTGGAGTAAGTAGTTCTCTGATATCTATATTAGCGGTAGGGAGCAGGCAAGGGGTCGACATATTCATCCAAGGGATGTGTCTGATGTTCTTGGGCAACCACAGACATTTTTTCGGGGAGCCTTCAAATATTTTCGTTGGGCTCATTTATTTTTTAAACGGCTCGGAGCATTTACCAATTGACCTTTCTCCCTCCTTTGGGTGCCCATGTCTAAGCTAAAAATTCTGCAAAGCGCAAATTCCAGGGTTTCCCGGACAAATCGTATCCAAGAGTTTCCCTATGTCCAGGCTGTACCGGATTCTCAGCTGGACACATACGAAAGATTTTTGGGGTAGGATGAAGGGATGAAATTCATCAAAAAGAAGAAAATAAGAGCAATATTAAAGTGGATGGGAATTAAAGTAAAAAAGTTAACAATAATATGAACTTAAAAAACCTTCTTCTAATTACGTTGTGGTTGTATATTTCTATTTACTTCTTTACTGCTAAAAATTTCCTGTGCTTGCTATGCCAAAAATTTTCTGTGTTAGGTAGAACAACCTCCCCCAATTGACGCCACTGGTATATAAAGCACCAAATGAGATCTTACGAACAAATTAGACCAATTTATATAGCGTAATTGTAACGTAAATCCTAGTTACATGAAGTATGTTGCATACATGTCTTATTTACAGGGTTTTAGAGTTCCTTGGTGTTAAGCCATTCCAAGGTTTATTAAAGATTGGGCTCCGGTTCCTAACTCTATTGGTGGCCTAGGTTCAGGCCTTGTGATATGGGATGATCATTCCGTCCACTACTTCATAACCTTTATTTGTCACATACCAGAGGCGGTTTTAGGGGAGGGCCAGAGGGAGCATTTGCCCCGGGCGCAGAAATTTTAGGGTTCAAAATTTCAAACAAATAATCTAAGGGTTATTAATCATTTTGTAATTTTAAATTTTAATAATAAAGTAGAGGGCAAAGTTAATAAAGGAAAATAATAAATTATTAATTAATAAAATAAAAATGAATTTAAAATAATTAAATGAAAATAATTAAAATAACTAACGATAATTAAATAATTTAAATAATAAACTAAAAAATAAATTATTAATTAACAAATAAATTGAAATTAATTTTGTTAATAAATAAAAAAATTTTTTAATGTGGCCTGAAAATTTTGTAGAAGACAAATTTGGCCCCGGGCGCAAGAGAGGCCAGGACCGCCACTGTCGCAGAGTACATTAAAGCTAACGTGGTAGCAATTTTTATTTTCCTGAAAATCAAGAACTAAAATTGTTGTAAGCCTCAGGTATTAAAGGAAGCAGATCAATTTAGAATCAATTTAAAAGTTTACTTTTAACGGTTTGGTTATTTTAAAATATGTGTCACTGAGCTAATACGATGAGAAATAAAGCGAGATCCTTCACACGACATAATTGTAAAATTGACTTCTTCAAGCTAAGGAAATGAATAAAAAAGTCGTGCTTTACGCGGGATCTAAGGAATTACGATTTTTTTGCAAGCACCTCGTGAATTTTAAAGAACTGGGTTTTGTAAGGGATTGTCGTTGCAAATTATGAGACCACAAAAGCCGGTACAACCCCAAGAATAGGATAAGACCATCGTGTGATATTATATAAACTCAAATTAAGAGGTGGTCAATGTGAAGTGCCGAGTATTTTTTTTTATGGACTTCCTTTTATTTTTATTATAAATGAATAAAAAGTTTTGCCCAAAACAGAAACTAACACATCGGAGGTGCTCTAGACACGCCTCCATCTGCGAAAAATCGCCTGAGTTTTACGATTTTTGCTGTTTACCCTATACGTTTAGTATTGATACTGCTGTATTAACGAATTTATGCCCCTCTTCTAAATTATTATTTTTTAAAATGAGAGAGAAACTTTTTAATGCTATAGACAAAATCAACGATAAAAATCGGTAGTAAAGTCGATTAAGGAAAAATCAAACGAAGAGCAAGTACTGTTTAATTCTTTTCTGCCTTTCTTAGTTACGAATCAAATCTAAAAACAGAAAAAAAGGATTGTGGAGCCGTAATTTATCAAAACCAAAATCAGAAAAAAGTTGATTGTGGAGTCGCAATGAATCAAAACCAAAAACAGAATAAAAATGATTGTGGAACCCCAAATAATCAAAACCAAAATCAGAAAAAAATGATTATGGAGCCGCAATAAATCAAAACCAAAAACAGAAAAAAATTGATAGTGGAGCCGCAATAAATCAAAACCAAAAACAGAAAAAATTGATTGTGGAGCCGTAATTTTATCAAAACCAAAATCAGAAAAAAGTTGATTGTGGAGCCGCAATGAATCAAAACCAAAAACAGAATAAAAATGACTGGAGCCGCAAAGAATCAAAACCAAAATCAGAAAAAAATAATTATGCAGCCGCAATGAATCAAAACCAAAAACAGAAAAAAATTGATGGTGGAGCCGCAATGAATCAAAACCAAAAACAAAAAAAAATCGATGTGCTAAAACGCTTTTTTGGCTACTGGCAGTTCATTCCGATTTTGGATCTTTTTTCGGCTTCAACATGAAAGGCTAGAGAAGATTTGGCATAGAAAGCTCATTTTTATTGAATTTTAAATATTTAAATAGTTACTGTATCCTAATTTTTTTATAGCCACCCTCGTTGTTGCAGGGTCTAAAGACTTACAACCCCGCCCTATAAATACATTTTATAGAAATATGATTGATCAGCTTGCCCACTTTTGAAATTTTAAACATCCAGTGAGCAGGTGACGCGCGCCGCACGTGATGCAATATGGTAAAAGTTTTCCTGCGCATGGTGGAACAAATATGACGTTCCGATATGTTCACAAGATAGCAGAGAGAAAGCACTTCCTCGGAATAGGGAAACAGTCCTAAAAGTCCAAAAATTTCGTTGGAGATTTAAAAACAGACGGATAAAGGCCTTTGCATAGGTATTTATTTTGAGCCTAAATTCGAAAAACAGATGAATCATGTGAAAAACAAATGCAAAAGCTCTTCAACAATTTACTGGTAAAAATGATTCTAACTGTTTGCCACTGTAATTATTTATGTAGGTGTCCAGGGTCTGTTCTCCGCAAAATTATATTTGAATGATTTAGAAATCTTAGCGTATTCGAATATATTCTAGAGAATAAGGTTTTTTACTTTTACTGTTGGTAAGGTCACCCACAAACAAGAGTGTGTCCAAAAGTTTTGTTCTGGGGTGTCTTATCGGCGGTGGAGGGGGGGGGGTATGAAGAAACTTAAAAGCGCATAAGAAATTCGATTGTATGAATTTTTGTTACGTTTTTACAAGTTCAGTAAAATTTCTGGGGGGGGGGGATTAAACACTTAAACCCCCTCCTGGATACGGCCTTGTCCACACATGATCCTTAAGCCATAGAAATCTGATTAGCAGAGATCTGCTTGAGAAGGGATAAAAGGAAAGTTCCATAAGAATTTTCAGTATTAGCCTACAGATTCAGTACAATGTTATTTTTCTGCTAATTTATTTTTATATTCTAACCACAACTACAAGAAGTTTTCGATAGCCTATAGGTTTCAAATAACAGGAAGGGGTCGCAGGACAAATCGTAACAGATCGAGTTTTTTTTTACGATACATCTCCCAACGGATATGCCTTGACTTAGGGTTATCTTTTTTCTTGCTGGTCAAAAAAAGGGCTCGCCTTTTTTTCCAAGAGAGAATTGCTTTTCATCTCTTAGGACACTTCTTAACCTAAATACAAGGGAAGGGGTAGCATAAGTTCGTTCATTAAATTTTAAAAAGTGACGTCCTGATATCGTGTTTTTTTTCAATTTGGGACCCTCCATGGAATAATTATCTGACGTGTGGCTGTTTCTCTCCGATAAATCATTGTTGTCGTACGAAAGTAATTACCGAGAAAATAACAGCTACCTGAATGGATAAAAACGTACATTTCCAATACAAATAATGTCGCCACTACTATACCTAAAGACCATATCTGACATTTTTGAACTTCTGAAATAGTTACCAAAAATCGTTCTATGAACTGTTTTCAAACGGATAATCAGCAGGACTCTTTGGGAACAGCTTAGTAATGAGATTTTGGTAATTACCTCGGTCGCGTCAAAATGTTCATAACACTCAAACTTTGAGGGTATGTAACGGCCATTTTAGGATTCGAATCGTAAAAAATAACTTTTCGGCAATATTTGAAAGAATTGTAGCACTTTTTTGGTCAAAAACAGATGTTGACTTAAAACCTTCCTCTCTATCCTGGAAAATGTTTTGGAGCCTCCTTCCACCACGTGGAAAAATGTTTGTGGGTGTCCGTGCCAGATAGTATCACTTTTAAAGTTGTTCATCCCCAAACCAAATTTACTCAGTCAAATTTTATAGTAGAAATTTAATATGCATTTATGGGCTTATACGCAGGGAAGGCGGAGGAGATTTGGGAGCACCTCATTTCAAGTTTGAGTATTTTTACGATTATGATCAAAATATCATTTTTGGGTAATCGGCTTCCTTTTCCGTTTTTAGTATTTACAACTGCCCTCCCTCTATCCAAATAAATTTTTGCCCATGTACCTGAATCTTTATAATCCTTTTACTGATGTAAAATTCATGTTCGATTTCTTGAAATATTTTTTTTCGCTGGTCGCATTTGGTTGTTTCGCTGTTGTCCCGTTTTTTCAGTTGCACATATTGTTCATTTTGGCCCAATTTTAATGCATTTTCTAACCTTTGGGGCTGTGTCCCAGTCCCATGGCCCAGTTCTTTCTGAAACGGACTCTTTTCTCCCAATACCACGTTGTGTTTGCTCTCCGTGTAGGCCTAATCTAGATGTGAAGTTACTTCTTACGATTTGGCTCTAATTTCTTATATTGTCCAAGTATATTTCTGGATTTTTGAATTTATATCACTTTTCAAAATCTCTCCTCCTGAGAGACTCAAGCTTACACGCACGAACGTTGCCTACATATTAGCAGGAATCAACAAACTGCGTGAAAAAGTTAGTTTTCAATATTCGCGAAATTTTTGTACTCATTTTTTAGAAAATTTGTCCAGTATTTTTAGAAAAATTTTTGCTGATTGAAGCGCCGCAAGGCCGTACCCAGGATTTTTTGTCGGAAGATTTTACGGATTTTACGACAAAAAAAATTCTAGCTAACTCAGTTTACGCAATACGGGTGGTATAAACACCAGTAAAGTGTCCAAGACACCTGGCATGAACACAGAAGAATTCACAACTCACCGAACAAATACGTAGAGAAAGGTAAAATACTAACCTATTATAATTCTTGTTTAAAACTAATAAATGCAGAAAATAATGAGTAACAGTATAGAGGACTCTAGTAGAACATAAGAAGTTTTCAAAGTATCCGTCTCGTGGCTGGGAGATCGAGTTGAAACTTAGGGGTAATTGTTGGGGGTGGGCAAGACGATTTTGAATTTTTGCATCAGAGTAGGGGGCAAAACAATTTTTCACTAATTTTCACGCCTGTGAGTCCAAGCAAATTCAGTCCCAGATTTTTTATACCAGTGGATATTGTCAGTCACGCGTCAACCAAAATCAATCCAATCTTTTATCCCTTAATTTTGTGACTATGAATGAATGATTTTATTCAGTGATTAAACCCGTACAAAGTATTTCAATACTCTGAAAAAATATCAAAACTGAAAATCACAAGCAAAATACTAAACACCACAAAGAAACAAGGAAAAGGGAAAAACAATAAATTGACAACAATTATTAGCACTTAATAGTAATCAAATGAAGGGGAAAAGGGAAAAAAAATTATACAATATCTAGTCTCTTTGTTCGGTTCAAGTATACCAAACGGCATACCGAACCTCTTTGATAAACCAGATAACATTAATATTAAAATTACTAGAGTAAGAAAAACCTTGTAATTTAAATTGCATTTCAGTTCTTTCATTTTAAAAAATTTACACTCAAAAATATAATGATATAAAATCTCCTCGTCACCGCAATCACAATTGGAACAATCACTTTTATTAATTCTACATAAAAATGAATTTAATTTACAGTGACCAGTTGCAATTTGTGTCAGTTTATAATTAGGAGTAATTTTTGTGACTTGAAGAAGGATTTTGTGACTATACCTTAGTTCTGCCCTAGGAATGACAACTGGACGAATGATAGATAGACTTATCTATCTACAAATGAAATGACATTATATTTATACAATCCTAAAAAGGACTTATCCCTTTGAAGGCAGTTGCGGATCCAGGGGGCGCGCCCCCCTAGCGTAGTCTAAAGTAGTGTAGTTTACTTAATTAACTCAAGTTTGCGTTAATTAAACTTGGTCCTAACGCAAGTTTATCGGATCAACCTATTTTGTGCCCCCCCCGTACAAAAAATTTTCGGATCAACCTATTTTGCGCCCCCCGTAAAAAAATCCTGGATCCGCCCCTGTTTGAAGGAAACACATTAAAGTTTTGAAAATAACTTTAAAAAATTTAAAATAATTTCTTATGTCACACCCAGAAGCGCTTCACTTTGTTTTGCCCCGAACCCCTAATGTACAAATATAGTGTCCAAATTATTCCTTATCCGTGTATTTTTTTCCGGCAAAAATAGATTTAACGGCGAAAAAGCAATGTCGCTGAAATCAAGAATCGGAAAAATGCATGGATAATATATAATTTCGGCTATATCTTTGCATATTAGGGGTGGGGTAAAATAAAGTGAAGGGCTTTTAGGTAGTGGCGTAATTTCGTCGAATTCCTGGGGGAGGGTCAATTTGGAGCTAATTTTCAAAAATCAAGCGAAAATGACAGCAAAAACTTAAAAATAAGCCATTTGGTACCATAAAGGTACAATTTAGTAGCATAAATGTATAATAAAGGTACTTTAAAGTAAATATGTTCTAAAAAAAACTCATCTGTTTCTGTTGATGCTTGAATTATGCAGGCTTATTAAATTGACAAGATTTTGGAGGAAATTAAATTTCAGCTGGGGGGGCAAACTGAGGAAAGGGGGGGGGGGGTACCGAGGTCTGGGAGGGAGTTCCATCCCCCTGCCCAATAGCAAATTATGCCCCTGATTTTAGGAGTGATAAAAGAAAGGTTTTTTTAATTTTTTTTTTGAATTTTATATTGCTTCCATCTGAGAGGAAGTGATTGTACGCTAGTAACATAGTCACTGCCAGTAACATAGTAATTTTTTTCTGTAAGCATCGTACTATACTTCTTTATTTATTCGTATCGACTCTCTTTTCTTTTGGCCACTTTATACAAGAATTAAGCATGATGGCTAATCAGTTGTAACGATATAGTCAATTGTTTAAGTAATAGCACCTTTCATCACTTAATTCTCATGCATTACCATCGATTCACTTTCGGCTTAGCTGAAAAAAAAACTTTCTGCCGTCCTAAATATACGCGTTTTGTGACCCACTGCCGAGAGCGTACCACACTGGTTCCGCCGGTTTTTTTTTTCTTTAGACAATGTTGCCAGATAAATTTTCACTTTGCATACCAAATGAAAGGAACTAAATTACGGGATGACCGTATTGACAGAGTGTCAATTTTGGCGACCTCTCGTTATGGCTAATTAGTGAGCGCATTCAAATATGTGGACATTAGTACGTGGAGGTGAGGAGGTTATATTTTGAATGAAAATAATTTTTGTGAATGACTGTTGAATAGTTTCCTGACTTGTTTGGATAATGTCAAGGAAGTGTTATAAATTACAATGAGTGAGCCGAACTGTCACTTGCAGTTATGAATTGACATCGGATTTTATCATAACAATAGAGTTATCAAATATGTGTATAACCAACAGGGATGTCATATCACGAACAGTTGGACGGAGGGGGGGGCAATTTGCATGGGTATTTATTAAGAATCCGGTAGTCACGCGAGAAAGACTTTATCGAGAAAGACTGAGATGCTTAATGAAAAACAGTTTCAGCTGCTTGTGAGGTCTTGCTCACTCCGTGACAAAGATTTAAACTTTAGTTTTTTGGGGTTGAAGGGGCAAAAAATGGTACCTAGATTAGGTTAGGTTACGTATTTAATATATGCTATGCTTAACCCCCCCCCCCCCCTAATGTGAAAATATATAGCCCAAATTTGTTTCTGAACTGTTACATTTTTTATCCTACTTTGTTTTATTTCAGCAGCATTAACGAAACTTCACTTCTTGCGTGACTACCGGATTCTTAATAAGTACCTTAGTGTGCCACTAGATTAAATTTAAGGGTGCCCGTTTAAATTATTTATTTTGGTAACAAATAGTGTTAATTAACTATGTCGTAGGAAAGGTCTAAAGCGACAAAATATATTGCTGATTTTATGGATATTAAGTTTAAAAATATATATAATAATAATAATAATAATCTGTATTTAAAAGCCAATTAAAGCCACACACAAAAAGACAAATACTAAAGAAAAATTACACTTCATTTGACATCCTTCCCAACAATACAAAATTTCCTACTGCCACAATATAACGGGGAGTCCTAGACCTCATTAACTCACAAAGCAGCCTATCTTCCCCTCCTGGATAATTAATCCCCTTAAATAATAATAATAATCTTTATTTAAAAGCCAACTAAAGCCATATACAAAAAAAACATACTAAAGAAAAAGAAAAATTACACTTCATTTGACATCCTTCCCATCAATACAAAATTTCCTACTGCCACAATATAACGGGGAGTCCTAGACCTCATTAACTCACAAAGCAGCCTATCATTCCCCTCTTGGATAATTAATCCAAGAGGGGAATGGATAATTGGATATATTAAGTTTAAAAATAAAAAAAACACAACAAGAAACAAATATATCATCGAAAGCAACAAGGGGAAAGATTTTACTTTGTTCTGGGAAAAGGGGGAATGGGTAATATAGGAGTATATTATTCTAATTTATTTTTTAGATAGTTTTTAGTGTTTGTTTTAAATTGATTTTTGAACCTTCCCTCTGAAGGTTATCTTTTGGAAACATTTTTTGCGAGAAAAATGATTGAGAAAAAAATAAGAGGGTCATACGGGCGTGAAGCTGACAAATCCAGAATTTTATTATTATCTATGTATAAATTAGTTTTTCATTTTATTTACACTGTCTTAATAAATCTTTATCATTTTTATATATTTTCATTTCAATTGTAAATGAGAAGGTGATGTGGTCTAAGAAACTATTTATCAATTAAAAAAGTATAATTAGTCTTAGAAATGAAGCTAAATCCTTCGCGAAAGCGTAAAGGCTCAAAAAGGCTCATCCCTAGCAAAAAATAAAAAATTCACGACTTCTAAGCATCAAATTGCTATAATACTCACTTTTTTTTAATACCTCTGACTTGCTCATTTTCCATCGTTCGTTTTGATTTTGCGCTTTTACTTTTGCCTCAATTAACATCAGAAAATTTCCCTTTTCACGGTAAAATTCACAGCTTTGAGTCAAAATTCTAAAGATAATTCCTTTTATTATCGTAAATAAACACCCTTTTCAAATTTATCATTTAATGCTCAATATGCGTTTGAAAAAGTTCTTTTGTATCAATACAAAGACAAATACAATCAATATTAAATGGTTGTTAATGAGAAAACTAAGAGTAGCAGTTCCTTATTAAAAAAGTTTTCTTTTTATATTTTTTTAAAAGAAAATATTAGCAGACGGTATCGTAGATTTTCGATTTGATACCAAATTAGGAAATGCAATCACAAATTTCCCGTCGCCTGCAATTTTACTTATATATTTTTTAAAGTTTGTTTTTATGGGAAATGTTTGTGTTTAAGATCTTAAAACTGATTAATTTTTATAGATTTTTTTTTATTGCGGTATATATGGTGGATACGAAATTTATAGAAACTTAAAATTTGATAGCGGAGCAATACAATCAATACAAATACACATATAGTCGATTAAATGTTAAATGGTCGTACTTGTGTATTAGAGTGACCACACTGTTGTTCTTGATCTGTTGTAAAACCGGTTTCTCTTTGTGCACTCGGAGATAATTAGCTTATGAAATATACCAAAATATGATGAAAATATAATACTTTAGTAACAAAATTATGGGAACTACAACATATAATTATGGAAAGCAGGCCACCCAGAGAGCATTATATTAAATACCTAACCTAACAAACTCTATATATGAAATAATTAATTAAAATAGACCTGCATAGTAGTTTATCTCACTCAGGCTAAGCTAATTATCTCCAAGTGCATACAGAGAAAACTGTTTTACAGCAGATCAAGAACAACAGTGTGGTCGCTATAGTACACGAGAGTAGTATCTATCTATGCAGTTCTAAGGGGCCCCCGTACCAAACAGGTTTTTCTAGTAGTTACAGGTCATCACACTCTTTGCCAAGAGGAACGTGTATAACTTGATTGGCGATTAGGATTTGAAAAAAAAAACTCGATATAATTGTGATGCTATAAGACTGGTTTCGCTTCACGGGTTCATTAATAGAAGGACTAATGTTTATGAAAAGGGGTAATTACTTCTTTAGTTTACGAGATTTGCGAATTTTTTGCGAAAAGATATTTGCGTAGATGCTTACAAGGGACATTGCTAGAAAGTATTCAATAGCTTAATTGAAAAGTAACGATAGAATGACATTGTGACTTGACCTAGCTTTACCTCGCCGATGTGGTCTGTATAATACGTAAGTAACATTTGAAAAATATTGTCAATTTAAAAAGAAATGGCTGAAAAGTGTTATGAGGGGGGTGGGTTGCATAGAGGGGTGAGTTGCACGAGAGTTCAGTTAAAGAGGATACAGTTGCACGGAGGGTTTCGGTTATACACGGGTTCAGTTACAAGGGGGATACAGTTGCACGGGGGGTTTCGGTTATACACGGGTTCGGGGTTGGGGGGGGGGGGGCTCTAAAAAGGGGCATCCAACATTTTAATTGTTGATATGGACGGAGAAAAAAGTTCTTCACAGTGTTGTGAGATCCCCTACCACACCCCCAAAGGACTCCGATCCCTCCCATCCCAACCCGTGTATTAGCGAAGTTACTCTGTGGTCGTTTCATCTTTGGTATTATTTGATTAATTGACTGTTTGATCAATGACAATAACGTTTGATAGATTTTTTTTATGTGAAATACTCTAGTTTCTTTTCTTAGTTTTGAAAACATTTTGGAAGAAACTAAATTTCAGTTGGGGTGGGGGGGGGGGGGGGGGGAGAGGGCAAAATGAGGTCTGGGGTGAAAATTTGGTCTGAGAGAGGCAATTGTCCCCTCTGTCCCATAGGAAATTACGCTCCCCAACCCAGCCCCTTGCCACTTACTGACAAGGGTGAATCCGGGGAGAGGGTTAAAAGTTCTAGTGCCCTGTTTAAGCGACCAAAAAACTGAAGGGGCAACTAAGCTCCATTCAATGCTGTGAAAATTTGGTCTGAGAGAGGCAATTGTCCCCTCTGTCCCATAGGAAATTACGCTCCCCAACCCAGCCCCTTGCCACTTACTGACAAGGGTGAATCCGGGGAGAGGGTTAAAAGTTCTAGTGCCCTGTTTAAGCGACCAAAAAAACTGAAGGGGCAACTAAGCTCCATTCAATGCTCAATTTCCCCAAAGTTATAGGGGTCGTGTGGCATTCAGATATTTTCTTGATAAAACATAGCCGTGACTACATCAGATGGTTTTGTAGTGCAGTGAGTTGTTACTAGTAGTAGTAGTATTTTCGTGTTTTTCCAAGCCATTCATACTTTACCTTAAATGCATTCAAATATTTTCTTGATCAAACATAGTCGTGATCACATCAGATGGTTTTGTAGTACAGTGAGTTGTTACTAGTAGTAGTATTTTCGTTTTTTTTTTTTTTTTTTTTTTTGCAAGCTATTCATACTATACCTTAAATGCATTCAGATATTTTCTTAATCAAGCATAGTTGTGATCACAGTAACAAACAATAAAGAGTTTGTTACTTACTTAGAATTTTGTCATAATTTCTTGAACGAAATGTCTTTGTTTATCCAGCAGATGAATTCGAGAAAGAATTTGCTACTTACTTACAATTTTTTCATAATTTCTTTAATGAAAATTTCTGTATTGTGTATCTCAGAGGTGACTTCAAGAAAGAATTTATTACTTACTTACAATTTTTTCATAATTTCTTTAATGAAAATTTCTGTATTGTGTATCCAAGAGGTGACTTCAAGAAAGAATTTGTTACCTGCTTACAATAGAACTATTCTAAAGAACATGAAAGGGTTAAGCTTAAAGATATTTATTGCTTAAATGTATTAACAGATTTTTTTTTGAGAAAAAAAAACAACAACAACAAATGTTTACATAAAAATAGTACTTAGAGTTCACTCTTAAACATCCACAAACGATGGTCCCATGATGTAGGATAGTTTTTAACATGTCTTATGGATTTTTCACGATCAGGTATGTTCTTAGGTATCCACTGTGCGAAGAACCTAACCTCGTCTTCAGGACGGTGATAGCCCCCTTCAAATTTAGGACACTTAAACTCTTCTAGATTGAAAAGTGGAATCCTAGGGTCACACTTTTGAATTAAAACTTTATCTGTCGGTACATTGCCCTTTACATAGAGCGCTTCAACTCCGAAAAAGCTGCAAATTTCACCGACTTCCTCCTGGACATTTCTCAGTTCCTTACCAGTATTATTAAGTGGTGTAATCACTCTATCATAGAATCCTAGCCTGTTTATATAACGTAATGTAGTACTCCACAAGCTTTTATCATACTCAAACAGATTATAGTTCACTAACCAATGATAACAGTCAATTTCTTTGAGATCCATAGACAATAATAAAAAAGCACATTCGAATATAACACCGCAAGATGATTTTTTCAAACTGATAAATTCGGTGTCAAACAGTCCTATCATCTTGGAACTGAATGTATACATCATCCCATTCTTAAGGTATTTTATACCTTATATCTTGAAAATTAAGTCTCTTCCTATCAGATTCAAACGCTTAATACCCACAAGCATATGCGACTCAAATTTCATCTTAAAGTGCCAACATATCTGATAGAATAATTTAAGTCTTATGATCAATTTCATAAAACCTATAATTTTCACCTTTTTCTCCATTAAGCATCAATTACTTCAAGAAATTAATTCCACATTTTTTCTTTTATCATCTATCTTGCGTGGCTTTTCATAAAACCTATAATTTTCACCTTTTTCTCCATTAAGCATCAATTACTTCAAGAAATTAATTCCACATTTTTGCAGATAGGAGCTTGAAACTTCCGAAGTAGGGTTATTGGTTTTTAGAGTTTCGGTAACTATTGAGTCGTGTCGCTCCTTACTTACAGTTCGTTAGCACAAACACAAAAAATGTTATCACTCTTAACATTTAAATCTTGGCAAATCCAAAAAACACCTGTGCAGTGATTTTTGCAAGTGCGTTTAGGTGTTAAATTCCAATTAATAGACACGTAACGTATCTAAACTATGCTTTTATGACTGAAGATATACATTATAATCAGAGAAATTGTTTAAAAATACGCTAAAAGATGATTCCCGTGAAGCTATTGTAGTTTTCTATAAAAAATAAATGATTTTCAAAATCAAAGACACGGGGGTTTAGTTAAATTTTCGTCTGAAAAAATAGGAAAAATATGATAAATACGTCTTTTAGGATGACTAAAAAACTTTAACTAAACTTTATTTCATTTTTTTTTTTTAGGGTTAATTTAGACGAGGTTACATGGCAGTGATTTTTGCAAGTGCGTTTAGGTGTTAAATTCCAATTAATAGGCACGTAACGTATCTAAACTATGCTTTTGTGACTGAAGATATACATTATAATCAGAGAAATTGTTTAAAAATACGCTAAAAGATGATTCCCGTGAAGCTATTGTAGTTTTCTATAAAAAATAAATGATTTTCAAAATCAAAGACACGGGGGTTTAGTTAAATTTTCGTCTGAAAAAATAGGAAAAATATGATAAATACGTCTTTTAGGATGACTAAAAAACTTTAACTAAACTTTATTTCATTTTTTTAGGGTTAATTTAGACGAGGTTACATGGCAGTGATTTTTGCAAGTGCGTTTAGGTGTTAAATTCCAATTAATAGGCACGTAACGTATCTAAACTATGCTTTTGTGACTGAAGATATACATTATAATCAGAGAAATTGTTTAAAAATACGCTAAAAGATGATTCCCGTGAAGCTATTGTAGTTTTCTATAAAAAATAAATGATTTTCAAAATCAAAGACACGGGGGTTTAGTTAAATTTTCGTCTGAAAAAAATAGGAAAAATATGATAAATACGTCTTTTAGGATGACTAAAAAACTTTAACTAAACTTTATTTCATTTTTTTTTTAGGGTTAATTTAGACGAGGTTACATGGCAGTGATTTTTGCAAGTGCGTTTAGGTGTTAAATTCCAATTAATAGGCACGTAACGTATCTAAACTATGCTTTTGTGACTGAAGATATACATTATAATCAGAGAAATTGTTTAAAAATACGCTAAAAGATGATTCCCGTGAAGCTATTGTAGTTTTCTATAAAAAATAAATGATTTTCAAAATCAAAGACACGGGGGTTTAGTTAAATTTTCGTCTGAAAAAAATAGGAAAAATATGATAAATACGTCTTTTAGGATGACTAAAAAACTTTAACTAAACTTTATTTCATTTTTTTTTTTTAGGGTTAATTTAGACGAGGTTACATGGCCCGCCATGGTTATTGGTTTTTAGAGTTTCGGTAACTATTGAGTCGTGTCGCTCCTTACTTACAGTTCGTTAGCACAAACACAAAAATGTTATCACTCTTAACATTTAAATCTTGGCAAATCCAAAAACACCTGTGCAGTGATTTTTGCAAGTGCGTTTAGGTGTTAAATTCCAATTAATAGGCACGTAACGTATCTAAACTATAACTTCCGAAGTAGGGTTATTGGTTTTTAGAGTTTCGGTAACTATTGAGTCGTGTCGCTCCTTACTTACAGTTCGTTAGCACAAACACAAAAATGTTATCACTCTTAACATTTAAATCTTGGCAAATCCAAAAACACCTGTGCAGTGATTTTTGCAAGTGTGTTTAGGTGTTAAATTCCAATTAATAGGCACGTAACGTATCTAAACTATGCTTTTGTGACTGAAGATATACATTATAATCAGAGAAATTGTTTAAAAATACGCTAAAAGATGATTCCCGTGAAGCTATTGTAGTTTCCTATAGAAAATAAATGATTTTCAAAATCAAAGACACGGGGGTTTAGTTAAATTTTCGTCTGAAAAAATAGGAAAAATATGATAAATACGTCTTTTAGGATGACTAAAAAACTTTAACTAAACTTTATTTCATTTTTTTAGGGTTAATTTAGACGAGGTTACATGGCAGTGATTTTTGCAAGTGCGTTTAGGTGTTAAATTCCAATTAATAGACACGTAACGTATCTAAACTATGCTTTTGTGACTGAAGATATACATTATAATCAGAGAAATTGTTTAAAAATACGCTAAAAGATGATTCCCGTGAAGCTATTGTAGTTTTCTATAAAAAATAAATGATTTTCAAAATCAAAGACACGGGGGTTTAGTTAAATTTTCGTCTGAAAAAATAGGAAAAATATGATAAATACGTCTTTTAGGATGACTAAAAAACTTTAACTAAACTTTATTTCATTTTTTTTAGGGTTAATTTAGACGAGGTTACATGGCCCGCCATGTAACCTCGTCTAAATTAACCCTAAAAAAATGAAATAAAGTTTAGTTAAAGTTTTTTAGTCATCCTAAAAGACGTATTTATCATATTTTTCCTATTTTTTCAGACGAAAATTTAACTAAACCCCCGTGTCTTGATTTTGAAAATCATTTATTTTTTATAGAAAACTACAATAGCTTCACGGGAATCATCTTTTAGCGTATTTTTAAACAATTTCTCTGATTATAATGTATATCTTCAGTCACAAAAGCATAGTTTAGATACGTTACGTGTCTATTAATTGGAATTTAACACCTAAACGCACTTGCAAAAATCACTGCCATGTAACCTCGTCTAAATTAACCCTAAAAAAATGAAATAAAGTTTAGTTAAAGTTTTTTAGTCATCCTAAAAGACGTATTTATCATATTTTTCCTATTTTTTCAGACGAAAATTTAACTAAACCCCCGTGTCTTTGATTTTGAAAATCATTTATTTTCTATAGGAAACTACAATAGCTTCACGGGAATCATCTTTTAGCGTATTTTTAAACAATTTCTCTGATTATAATGTATATCTTCAGTCACAAAAGCATAGTTTAGATACGTTACGTGCCTATTAATTGGAATTTAACACCTAAACACACTTGCAAAAATCACTGCACAGGTGTTTTTGGATTTGCCAAGATTTAAATGTTAAGAGTGATAACATTTTTGTGTTTGTGCTAACGAACTGTAAGTAAGGAGCGACACGACTCAATAGTTACCGAAACTCTAAAAACCAATAACCCTACTTCGGAAGTTATAGTTTAGATACGTTACGTGCCTATTAATTGGAATTTAACACCTAAACGCACTTGCAAAAATCACTGCACAGGTGTTTTTGGATTTGCCAAGATTTAAATGTTAAGAGTGATAACATTTTTGTGTTTGTGCTAACGAACTGTAAGTAAGGAGCGACACGACTCAATAGTTACCGAAACTCTAACATGGCGGGCCATGTAACCTCGTCTAAATTAACCCTAAAAAAAAAAAATGAAATAAAGTTTAGTTAAAGTTTTTTAGTCATCCTAAAAGACGTATTTATCATATTTTTCCTATTTTTTCAGACGAAAATTTAACTAAACCCCCGTGTCTTTGATTTTGAAAATCATTTATTTTTTATAGAAAACTACAATAGCTTCACGGGAATCATCTTTTAGCGTATTTTTAAACAATTTCTCTGATTATAATGTATATCTTCAGTCACAAAAGCATAGTTTAGATACGTTACGTGCCTATTAATTGGAATTTAACACCTAAACGCACTTGCAAAAATCACTGCCATGTAACCTCGTCTAAATTAACCCTAAAAAAAAAATGAAATAAAGTTTAGTTAAAGTTTTTAGTCATCCTAAAAGACGTATTTATCATATTTTTCCTATTTTTTTCAGACGAAAATTTAACTAAACCCCCGTGTCTTTGATTTTGAAAATCATTTATTTTTTATAGAAAACTACAATAGCTTCACGGGAATCATCTTTTAGCGTATTTTTAAACAATTTCTCTGATTATAATGTATATCTTCAGTCACAAAAGCATAGTTTAGATACGTTACGTGCCTATTAATTGGAATTTAACACCTAAACGCACTTGCAAAAATCACTGCCATGTAACCTCGTCTAAATTAACCCTAAAAAAATGAAATAAAGTTTAGTTAAAGTTTTTTAGTCATCCTAAAAGACGTATTTATCATATTTTTCCTATTTTTTCAGACGAAAATTTAACTAAACCCCCGTGTCTTTGATTTTGAAAATCATTTATTTTTTATAGAAAACTACAATAGCTTCACGGGAATCATCTTTTAGCGTATTTTTAAACAATTTCTCTGATTATAATGTATATCTTCAGTCACAAAAGCATAGTTTAGATACGTTATGTGCCTATTAATTGGAATTTAACACCTAAACGCACTTGCAAAAATCACTGCCATGTAACCTCGTCTAAATTAACCCTAAAAAAAAAAAATGAAATAAAGTTTAGTTAAAGTTTTTTAGTCATCCTAAAAGACGTATTTATCATATTTTTCCTATTTTTTCAGACGAAAATTTAACTAAACCCCCGTGTCTTTGATTTTGAAAATCATTTATTTTTTATAGAAAACTACAATAGCTTCACGGGAATCATCTTTTAGCGTATTTTTAAACAATTTCTCTGATTATAATGTATATCTTCAGTCACAAAAGCATAGTTTAGATACGTTACGTGTCTATTAATTGGAATTTAACACCTAAACGCACTTGCAAAAATCACTGCACAGGTGTTTTTGGATTTGCCAAGATTTAAATGTTAAGAGTGATAACATTTTTTGTGTTTGTGCTAACGAACTGTAAGTAAGGAGCGACACGACTCAATAGTTACCGAAACTCTAAAAACCAATAACCCTACTTCGGAAGTTTCAAGCTCCTATCTGCAAAAAATGTGGAATTAATTTCTTGAAGTAATTGATGCTTAATGGAGAAAAAGGTGAAAATTATAGGTTTTATGAAAAGCCACGCAAGATAGATGATAAAAGAAAAAATGTGGAATTAATTTCTTGAAGTAATTGATGCTTAATGGAGAAAAAGGTGAAAATTATAGGTTTTATGAAATTGATCATAAGACTTAAATTATTCTATCAGATATGTTGGCACTTTAAGATGAAATTTGAGTCGCATATGCTTGTGGGTATTAAGCGTTTGAATCTGATAGGAAGAGACTTAATTTTCAAGATATAAGGTATAAAATACCTTAAGAATGGGATGATGTATACATTCAGTTCCAAGATGATAGGACTGTTTGACACCGAATTTATCAGTTTGAAAAAATCATCTTGCGGTGTTATATTCGAATGTGCTTTTTTATTATTGTCTATGGATCTCAAAGAAATTGACTGTTATCATTGGTTAGTGAACTATAATCTGTTTGAGTATGATAAAAGCTTGTGGAGTACTACATTACGTTATATAAACAGGCTAGGATTCTATGATAGAGTGATTACACCACTTAATAATACTGGTAAGGAACTGAGAAATGTCCAGGAGGAAGTCGGTGAAATTTGCAGCTTTTTCGGAGTTGAAGCGCTCTATGTAAAGGGCAATGTACCGACAGATAAAGTTTTAATTCAAAAGTGTGACCCTAGGATTCCACTTTTCAATCTAGAAGAGTTTAAGTGTCCTAAATTTGAAGGGGGCTATCACCGTCCTGAAGACGAGGTTAGGTTCTTCGCACAGTGGATACCTAAGAACATACCTGATCGTGAAAAATCCATAAGACATGTTAAAAACTATCCTACATCATGGGACCATCGTTTGTGGATGTTTAAGAGTGAACTCTAAGTACTATTTTTATGTAAACATTTGTTGTTGTTGTTTTTTTTTCTCAAAAAAAAAATCTGTTAATACATTTAAGCAATAAATATCTTTAAGCTTAACCCTTTCATGTTCTTTAGAATAGTTCTATTGTAAGCAGGTAACAAACTCTTTCCTGAAGTCACCTCTTGGATACACAATACAGAAATTTTCATTAAAGAAATTATGAAAAAATTGTAAGTAAGTAATAAATTCTTTCTTGAAGTCACCTCTGAGATACACAATACAGAAATTTTCATTAAAGAAATTATGAAAAAATTGTAAGTAAGTAGCAAATTCTTTCTCGAATTCATCTGCTGGATAAACAAAGACATTTCGTTCAAGAAATTATGACAAAATTCTAAGTAAGTAACAAACTCTTTATTGTTTGTTACTGTGATCACAACTATGCTTGATTAAGAAAATATCTGAATGCATTTAAGGTATAGTATGAATAGCTTTCAAAAAAAAAAAAAAAAAAAAAAACGAAAATACTACTACTAGTAACAACTCACTGTACTACAAAACCATCTGATGTGATCACGACTATGTTTGATCAAGAAAATATTTGAATGCATTTAAGGTAAAGTATGAATGGCTTGGAAAAACACGAAAATACTACTACTACTAGTAACAACTCACTGCACTACAAAACCATCTGATGTAGTCACGGCTATGTTTTATCAAGAAAATATCTGAATGCCACACGACCCCTATAACTTTGGGGAAATTGAGCATTGAATGGAGCTTAGTTGCCCCTTCAGTTTTTTGGTCGCTTAAACAGGGCACTAGAACTTTTAACCCTCTCCCCGGATTCACCCTTGTCAGTAAGTGGCAAGGGGCTGGGTTGGGGAGCGTAATTTCCTATGGGACAGAGGGGACAATTGCCTCTCTCAGACCAAATTTTCACAGCATTGAATGGAGCTTAGTTGCCCCTTCAGTTTTTTGGTCGCTTAAACATGGCACTAGAACTTTTAACCCTCTCCCCGGATTCACCCTTGTCAGTAAGTGGCAAGGGGCTGGGTTGGGGAGCGTAATTTCCTATGGGACAGAGGGGACAATTGCCTCTCTCAGACCAAATTTTCACCCCAGACCTCATTTTGCCCTCTCATCCCCCCCCCCCCCCCCCCCACCCCAACTGAAATTTAGTTTCTTCCAAAATGTTTTCAAAACTAAGAAAAGAAACTAGAGTATTTCACATAAAAAAAATCTATCAAACGTTATTGTCATTGATCAAACAGTCAATAATCAAATAATACCAAAGATGAAACGACCACAGAGTAACTTCGCTAATACACGGGTTGGGATGGAGGGATCGGAGTCCTTTGGGGGTGTGGTAGGGGATCTCACAACACTGTGAAGAACTTTTTTCTCCGTCCATATCAACAATTAAAATGTTGGATGCCCCTTTTAGAGCCCCCCCCCCCCCAACCCGAACCCGTGTATAACCGAAACCCCCCGTGCAACTGTATCCCCCTTGTAACTGAACCCGTGTATAACCGAAACCCTCCGTGCAACTGTATCCTCTTTAACTGAACTCTCGTGCAACTCACCCCTCTATGCAACCCACCCCCCTCATAACACTTTTCAGCCATTTCTTTTTAAATTGACAATATTTTTCAAATGTTACTTACGTATTATACAGACCACATCGGCGAGGTAAAGCTAGGTCAAGTCACAATGTCATTCTATCGTTACTTTTCAATTAAGCTATTGAATACTTTCTAGCAATGTCCCTTGTAAGCATCTACGCAAATATCTTTTCGCAAAAAATTCGCAAATCTCGTAAACTAAAGAAGTAATTACCCCTTTTCATAAACATTAGTCCTTCTATTAATGAACCCGTGAAGCGAAACCAGTCTTATAGCATCACAATTATATCGAGTTTTTTTTTTTCAAATCCTAATCGCCAATCAAGTTATACACGTTCCTCTTGGCAAAGAGTGTGATGACCTGTAACTACTAGAAAAACCTGTTTGGTACGGGGGCCCTTAGAACTGCATAGATAGATACTACTCACGAGTACTTGGTCGTTGATTAGAAATTTAGAATTGGAAAAAAAATTCTATTTTTATCTTTGCAGAAAAAGTACGCGGACCTATCATAGTTTTTAATTTGCAAAATCCCAATTGCCTGAATGACCAGTTGTTTGTTTTTCCTGTTTGTTGTTTTTGTTTGTTGTTATGTTGTTATTATATGTTGTTATTGTATACTTTGTTGTTATTGTTACCAAAGTTGAACAAGCAAAATTAAACATTTTTCTTATGATCAAAGCATTCCTGAAAAAAAAAGTGATTTGATGAAGCAAGTGAAACCAATAGTATATAATCTGAAAGTAAAAGGAATTTAGAATGTTACAGACTTTTTTCTGGTGGTTGTTGATGCCTTATAATTGATTTTCGGCATGTCTCTTACGGGACATAATATTTTGCCAAAAATACATTGAATCTAATATGGACCGTTCAAAGCCCAATTTGGCTAAGTCCATAACAGAAAATTCAAAAAGAAGGGTAATTGCTAGTTTGACCTTAATGTACCTACTATTTTGTGCAAATGTACATATGTGTTTGACCCCGGGGGGGGGGGGGGGTAAGAATAGGTTTTAAAGGGGGTATTAAAAGAAGAAGAATAAATTTCCTGTTGTGTGAAGTTGAGAGCTATTCAAAAGCTTTGCCACCATAAGGGTAATAAATGTTAAAAAGCGAAGTTGGTTGAACTGGCTTCTGAAATACCTAGATCTTGAGTAATCAAACAGTTCGTGGTAACGAACTGTAAGTAAGGAGCGGCCCGGCTCAATGGTAACCGAAACTCTAGAAAACGGTATTTTGATACAAATAGATACATCAAAAGAATCAGATTTTAGTGCTGATTTCAAATATATAAGTTTCATTAAGTTTAATTGTACCCATCAAAAGTTAGGCGCCTGAGAAAATTTGGCTGATTTTCGAAAAAAGGAGGAAAGACCCCCTAAAAGTTATAGAACCTTAATGAAAATCACACCATCATATTCAGCGTATGAGAGAACCCTACTGTAGAGGTTTCAAGCTCCCATCTACAAAAATGTGGAATTTTGCATTTTTTGCCAGAAGAAAGATCACGCGGGCGTGTTTATTTTTATTATTTTTTTTTTCCCAGGGGTGATCGTATCGACCCAGTTGTCCTAGAATATTGTGAGAGGGCTCATTGGAATGGAAATTAAAACTTCTAGTGCCCTTTTTAAGTGACACAAAAAATGGAGGGCAACTAGGCCCCCTCCCACGCTCATTTTTTCCCAAAGTCACCTGATCAAAATTTTGAGATAGCCATTTTGTTCAGCATGTTCGAAAATATAATAAGTATGTCTTTTAGGATGAAAAATCCCCCGAAATTCCCGGGGGGAGGGCTGAAAGTTATGAACTTTACCCAATGTTAACATATAGTATTGGTTATTTGGAAGTATACAGAGGTTTTCAGGGGAGATTTTTCCTGGTAGTGGGGGGGGGTGGGTGGGTCGGGGGTTATGTGGGAGGATCTTTCCATGAAGGAAGTTTTCATGGGGGAAGGGACATTGCTATGAAGGGGAGGCCGGACTTCCTAGCATTATTTAAAAAAAGATCAGAAATTTAATATAAAAAAACAAGTATTTCAACTGCAATAGCAGCAACATCGAAACTTCAAACGAACAGAAAATATTACATATATGATTGGGTTCACCCCGTAGTCAATACCTCGCTCTTTAAGCCAAAGATTTTTTAGTACTTTCATAAGAGCTATTTATTCTAATTAACGGCCTTTGTGATTAAGCGGTCATTTTTAAAGAATTGGAACAAAATTCGAACTTTCGCTTAAAGAGCAAGGTATTGACTAAGGGGCGAAACCCCTAATAAACAAATTAAAAATATATGAATATTGAAGTTCGTTACGTAAGTTAATTCGTAAGTTACGTATATTTATTACTAATAAAAACGTTCGTAAATATAATTAAACAAGTTTCGAGAAAGCCATTTGACTAAATAAAAGTAAATTAATATGCAAATTTTGTTTTAATTATTCATGTACGGTGAGCCAAGATCAAAACCTGCATTTATTCAAAAACGTTCAAAAATTAAATAAAAAAAACAAGTTTTTTAAACTGAAAGTAAGGAGCGACAATAAAACTTAAAACGAACAGAAATTATTCCGTATATGAAAGGGGCTGTCCCCTCCTCAATGCCTCGCTCTTTACGCTAAAGTTTGACTCTGTCTCACAACTTTATTTTTTAAAACAATAAAAAACTTTAGCGTAAAGAGGGAGGCGTTGAGGAGGGGACAGTCCCTTTCATATACGGAATAATTTCTGTGCGTTTTAAGTTTTATTGTCGCTCCTTACTTTCAGTTTAAAAAACTTGTTTTTTTTTATTTAATTTTCGGTTAGGACCAAGTTAGTTTTGGAGGAAGCCCAAAGAGCGCAATTTTTCAGAGCCCCGAAGTCCGCAAAATTGATAATTGCGATAATTCAAAAATATAGATCATTGCTGCTTTTGAACTTAATGCACCGATTATTTCGTGTATATGTCTACTTAGGCTTGACCCTTAGCGGATGGGGTAAATATGTAGATTTAAAGAGACCTTGAAAATTGAAGAGTAGATGTAGGCCTACTGCTGTATAAAGTTGAGGACTATTCTAGATACTTAAAGGAAATGGGAACTTCGTGGGCGGGTGTAAAAAGGGAGGCTTCGAATAGATTGGGATGGTGGAAGAGCGTGCGTAGCTGTGTTGGCCTCAGGCGGCTTGGTGCTGCGGTGAGTTATTAGTAGTAGTAGTATTCAAGATATTTGACGTCAAGAGATCAATAGATGTTAAAACTGAACTTGGTTGGAATGCCTTCTTAAAGAGTCACATTTGATTATTGAGATAATTGAAAAATATAATTCTTTTTTTTTTTGTTTTAGCGGACCAATCATTTCATGCATATATAAACATAAGTCAAATCCTTGAGGGGTGGGGGTAAGAATATATTTTTAAGGGGTCATCAAAAATGAGACAAAATGAATGTCGTGCATTATGGTGTTAGGAATTATTCAAGAGCTTTGACGCCAAAACGTCAGAAGATCTTAAAAGTGAATTGGTTTGATTATCTTCTGAAAGACTCACATCATGAATAATGCTTTGTTTCAGTTTAATGGGCCACAAAACTTGTAATCGTGTTTAATATGAAAGGCTTGCCAAAGGTGGATGAAATTAAAACTCCAAGGCTGGGCCAGTTTTGGAGGAAGCCCAAAAATTTCACTTAATCAACACAGTTAATTTAAAAACAGGAAAATAACTTAAGGAGCCATTGAATGCTAAGTGCGTCATTATTATTGTGCCAGAGTAAGAGACTGTGCACTATTTGTACCAGGCGTCCCTATAAACAAAATGAAATGAAAAAATATAAATAGCAGCTGGGCCATATCCAGATTTTTTTTTTTTTTTTGGGGGGGGGGGGGGGGGTACAACAAAAGACTATAAAAACGCATTAAAAGTTTGTTTATATGCATTTCTGTTACGTTTTTACGAGTCGGACAACTTTGGTGGAGGGGGGGGGGGTTCAAACCCCTAACCCCCTGGATACAGCCATAAATAGCAGGTAAAATTGTTAATTATAATTTTGAAAAAAACATATACTAATGATTTAGCTTAAAACTTTTACTTAACCGCTACTCCAATTCCTCACATGAATTTCTTTCGTTTTTCCTTGTGTTGTTTTGCATTTCTCACTGCTTTATGCTATTTTCTTGTTTACTTTAGCTATATAGACTAGTTTTCTTTTTTCACGTTGATAAAAGCTTTCGGACGTGAAGCCAGAATATTCTGGCTTTTAGTATACGTATATTTTTTACATATATTGGTTTATACGTTTAGTATACGTATATACGTATATTTTTTCTGTCTTAAGTGGAAATTACCCCTTATATGGATATTTTCATTTCATTCCATTTGTAAATGGTAAGGCATTGTTTCCTAAGTGCCTTTTTTATACAGCCCCTGCTCCGATTTAAGCTGCTATTTTCATGCTTGAGATATTAGAAGGTCACGCTTTACTCCGTACTAAAAGTCAATATCTAAAAATTATTTACACACCATAAAATTCAAGTTTTTCTTTGCAGACTGTCATGTGTGCAGAGGAGAAGGTTGCAATTGTCGTTGCAAAAGAGGCGTCAGAACCAGCAGCAGAGGAGAGGCAACTGGAAACTGAAAGCTCAGAGGAAGATCAAATCGCCTTAGAAAGTGTTCATCATGTAAGATCAAAAACTACTATGAAAGACATAGCTTGACCGTTTGACAGTCTTCTTGAAGTTGACTATTCCACTCTCTAGTTTTTGAAATGCTGCTTCGATGTTGCCAACCTCTTTGTAACCAAAGTGGTTTCGCTATTCCCAAATTGTTCATGATTTCCCCAAATTTCTCTAAAAAAAACTTTCAACTGAAACAAAAAATGTTAGAAACTGGTAAAATATTTAATAAAACTTTGGACAATTAGAAAAAAAAATGCAAAAATAAAAATCTGAATATTTCGGTTTCACATCCGGTAGCCCCTATCAACGGAAAAAATGAAGGAAAATTGTAGCCTAAACTAAAAATATAAAGGAAAACATCATTAAAACGCCATTAAAAAAAAAAGAAAAACAAACGGAAAACTAACATTTAAACAAAATCCGATATAGTAGAAAACCAAGCTGCAAAACGCTAAGGTAACGAAGCAAGAATTTTGTTATATGTGTTGTGTACTATACCATTTCCGAAATAGCTTCTGATATGAGAATTTATTAAAAGGAAAACCTTTTTATATGGATAATCTTAAGTAAACCCTAGGTCAAAATCGATTACACCCAATTTGTAGAAAAGGCTAAAACCACACTTTTGATGATGAGAAGATTGGGAAATTTTGCATAATCAGCATCAAACTAGTTTGAACTTTAATAATAAAGGTCAGAATAAACTTTGAAAATAGCCAATAAGCTTGTACTAAATTAGCAACACAAAAAAATTCATTCAGCTTTCCAAAGGTTATGCGCAGACAGAGGCGGATCCAGGTGGCTGGGGGGACCGCGCCCCCAAGATTTTTCTGGCGCCCTCATCTTTTCTCTTTTTGCCTTTTTTTTAAAATAAACTTGGGAATTTGGTCAATTATTGGTGCTATTGTCACATTGCCCGTCCCCAAGATTTAACCCTAGATCCGCCTTTGTACATTAATCCCTCCCCCCCGTCATCCCTTTTTATATTGATTGCCTTATAAATAATATTTTTAATCTCTATATTTTCTCTAAAACTTCGTAACTTCCCAACATTTTTATCAATTTCTTTTGTTTCGTAAAACATCATATTTTGGTTTTAAAAGAACAAAAAATATTTTTTTGAAATCTCCATGAAAGTGAATCATGACAGGAGTCTATCAATTTAAATTTTTGATAACCTTCGTTAAATTACGAATGTCCGTTTTTGGGGATATTTTGAGGTTATTTGGCAATTTTTTTTTTTTAGCAACTTGGGAAGGCCTCAGAAAATTTGAAGATAGGTCAAAGACTGTACTCACAGATTTAAACCATTATCAGCCAGTCTGAACGCATTTATTGTTCTTGTGACTTTCTTGACATCTTGCCTGCCGCTTGTCAATCTCCCAACGAATTCTTTCATACCGAATTTAAAACGACTATTTTGAATAATGAGTCATAGTCAAAGAATAAAAAGAAATCATCAAATGTGGATATACTCCAAAAGTCACACAAAAATCATTAGCTACATTTAATTTTTGGCTACTGTTTTTGTTACAAGACAAAATTACGAGTAATTTGTACTATTATATGTATTAGCCCCTTATATGTACTCTAAGCATTTTAGGGACTATTGTTGTTCTTGTCTGTCATTGTAGACTGAAATTCATAACAAGTAATTAATGACAATAGAGCAGTGGGACGCATCATGGGTCAAAGAAAAAAAAAACAGTGTTTTGAGTAGAATCTTGAAGGCAGTGGCGTCAACCAAGGAAGGGGGAGTTTTCCCCAATTATCTTCCCCACTCCTGTCTTAGAAAATACTTTTTTTCTGTATTTCCATTGAAAAATGGATTTTTGGTACTATCATTAACAACAATTCAAAAAACAACAAAATTGCCCCGCATACATTTTTACACCCCACCTTCCCCTCCCCTTATTTCCGTGATTTGGTGTCACTGCTTAAAGTTTTTTATGTTTCTTTATATTTTATTTTAAAATATAAAGAAGCCCTTTTAAAGGGAAAAAAGAGACTTTCCCTTCCAAAAGGGAAAAAAGAGAGTTTTTTCCCTTTTGTATTAGGAAATTTATGTTACAAGTTTAAATGTCTTAATTTATAATTAAAATATTTATTGCTTCATAGTTTCTTCTGCCTGCTTTTTTCTGCTGAACAGAAAATAAAAGACTAAAAGAGATTTACTGTCGAATCCTTTGAGTAACTTTAATTTAACTTGAGCAGACTTAGTGTGTGAGGCTAGACCAGCTTTTAGCTATGTTAAACCAAAACTTAAAACTCCTAATTTTCTTGATTTCTAATAAGGTCTAAGACCGTAAATTAGGCAAGTTGAATAAACATATAGGCCTATCTTTTGAGTAGGTTGGGTTATAAATATCTCTTTGACCAAAAATGTCACAAAACGTCTTTCGAATTCCCATAGCCACACTGCCTTATTTGATCTAGGGAGCTGAATCGCATGCCAGTTTAAGCGACGGAAGTTGGAATTCTTATTCCGTGCTATGGCCTATATGTGTATACTGTATATATCATTTGAATAGGATGGGTTATAAATATTCCTTTAACAAAATATGTCACAATACAATGTATGGTATAATTCTTATTAAATTCTTATTAAATACTATGACCCATATATGTTGCTATGGTCCATACAATGCATGGTATACACAAGGCCGTACCCAAGGGGTATGGGGTTTGGACCCGCCCCCCGAAATTTTTTTCTGACTAAACATACCAAACATTAAACTTTAAACTTTAAAAACGTACCAAAAATGGATATAAACAATTTGTTTATGCGTTCTTTAGTTTTTTGTGTTTATTTGGTTAAATGGCTTTCTCAAAAGTTGTTTAATTTTATTTACGAACGTTTTTATTAGTAATAAATATACGTAACTTACGAATTAACATACGTAACGAACTTCTATGTTCATATATTTTTAATGCGTATATTAGGGGGTTCGCCCCCTAGTCAATACCTCGCTCTTTAAGCAAAAGTTCGAATTTTGTTCCAATTTTTTAAAAATGACCTCTTAATCGCAAAGGCCGATAATTAGAATAAATAGCTCTTATGAAAGTACTAAAAACAATATTTGGCTTAAAGAGCGAGGTATTGACTAGGGGGCAAACCCAATCATATACGTAATAATTTCTTTTCGTTTTAAGTTTTGATGTTGCTCCTTACTTTCAGTTGAAAAACTTTTTTTATTTAATTTCTGATCTTTTTTAAATAATGCTGGGATATCCGATACCCCCTTCATAGCAATGTCCATTCCCCCATGAAAACTTCCTCCATGGAAAGATCCTCCCATGTAACCCCCGACCCCCCCCCCCCCTACCAGAAAAATCCTCCCTGAAAACGTCTGTATACTTCCCAATAACCAATACTATACGTAAACATTGGGTAAAGTCCATAACTTTCAGCCCTGCCCCCGGGGACTTTGGGGGATTAAGCTATCCTAAAAGACATAGTTATTATATTTTCGACCATGCCGAACAAAATGGTTATCTCAAAATTTTGATCGGGTAACTTTGAGAAAAAATGAGCGCGGGAGGGTGCCTAGTTGCCCTCCATTTGATTTGGTCACTTAAAAAGTGCACCAGAACTTTTAATTTCTGTTTGAATGAGCCCTCTCACGATATTCTAGGCCCCCTTGTTCGATACGATCACCCCTGGGAAAATCTTTCTTCTGGCAAAAAGTACAAAATTCCACATTTTTGCAGATAGGAGCTTGAAACCTCTGCAGTAGGGTTTTCTGATACGATAAATCTGATGGTGTGATTTTCATTAAGGTTCTACAAGGGGGTGTTATCCACTTTTTTCGAAAATCAGGCAAATTTTTTCTGGCGAGTAACTTTTGATGGGTAGGACTAAACTTGATGAAACTTATATATTTGAAATCAGCATTAAAATCTGATTCATTTGATGTATCTATTGGTATCATAATTCCGTTTTTTTAGAGTTTTGGTTACTATTGAGCCGGGTCGCTCCTTACCCGGCTCAATAGTTTATAGGGTAAGCGAGATGGCAAATAGGTCCAATTATCGTGCAAAGTAGAAATGAAACAATTCGACAACTTTTTCACAATTTTCGTATATTTAATGATGAAAAGCTAGTTTAAAGGGAAAATTAGATAAAAAGCAACTAACGATTTGTCACAAGATTTTCACTAGGAAATTTTCCTGGGGGAAAGGACATAAAATACATGAAGTTTTGTTTTTACCTGGATATAAATATGAGCATTTGTCATTTTCCTCTTTTAATACATTTTTGTCATGTCTCCTTGCTTCTCCGAAGGGGAGGGGCATCTCTCCCTGATGTTTGCAGTGGTGTCAATCAGGGGGGGGGGGCAATTTCCCTCTAGATTTTTTGCTCCTCCTAGATTTTGAAAAGTACTTTTTTGGAATATTTCGATTGAAGAATTTTTTTTTTGTATTTTCATTGGCAATATCGGGAAAATTTTCCCCTTAATAGATTTTGAAAAGTACACCCCTTACCCCCATTTCATGTGAATTGACGCCACTGGGTGATTGCCCATGGTATATTATCAAATAGGCTTGGTTAGAGACATATTACTACCTTTACGGGTTTTGGCATTTTTGTCTTAATTAATTGAAAGTTTTAACCTTTGTTTTTTCTTAACAAGAAAAGTATAGCTATGTATATCACAATCATAATTCCAGGCTGAGGACAAAGATGGTCATGGTCACCACCATGAGCATCATGATCACCATGATCAACCAATCTCGTACGCTGCTGCACCAGCTCAAGGAGGATATCATCCTCTTCCTGTTCCTATTCCAGTCCCTGTTAAACCCGGCTCACTCGTGTTGCCTTCCTTACCAGTCAAGGTGAGCTTTTTATTACAAATATATTGTAGAAAATTCCTTAGAATAGAAAATATAACTACTTTATATAATTGGTAAGTATTCGTAACTTCCAGCCAATCACTAATCTTCAGTGCTGAGAGCAATGACGTGAGACTGTACAATGGGTACATTAAGTTTAAAGGCACAAGTATCCGAAAACCAACTAACTCTAATTGTGAAAGTGCTCCGGAGAAACCAATACCGATCATCCAGCTTCAAGTGTTTGTTTCTGTTAAGTGATTTCCTAGACGTCATAGATGATTATACGTAAAGTAAGATAGTGAGTGATGTACAGACACTGAGTGTGAATTTAAAATTTAACGTATAAATTTTGTTTTTCTTGAAAAGTATTGTTTTTGGACAATTTTGTTTTTCTTGGAAAGTATTTGAGTTAGGTTAGTTAAACTTTAAAGGAATAGATCCCACTTTATCAAAAAGATCTATTAGATAGTGGTGTAATTTCGTTAAAATCCCGGGGGGGGCAAAGTTGGAGCCAGTTTTCTCCAATCAAATGAAAATAACAGTGAAAACTAAGCCATATAGTACCAAAAACGCAGATATACTAAAAAACACTTACGCGTTTCTGTGGATGCTTGAATCATGCAGGCCTATCTTAGTTTTATCGGTGCTTATTTAGTAGCCTATAAATAAGCGAGAAGTGATGTTTCGTTAATGTTAGTGAAATAAAACAAAATAGAATAAAAATATAATAGTTTATGAAGAATTTTGGGCTATATATTTGCACATTAGGGGGGGGGGAGATAAAGCATAACGTATATTAAATATGTAATCTAACCCAACAACGGTACCTTTTTTTTTTACCCCTTTAACCCCAAAAAACCAAAGTTTAAATATCTTTCACAGAATGAGCGATACCCTACTGTGCAGAGCAAACCTGTTGTTCATTAGGATCTTTGACATTCTATATGCGGTTCTTCTCGCGTGTTTTATCGGCCATTAAATAAGCACCGTTTTATCTTAATTATGCAGGCTTATCTTAGACAAGATTTTTGAATAAAATAAATTTCAGATGGGAGGGGGCCAAACTGGGGTCTAGGGGCAGTCCCCCCTGTCCCAGAGCAAATTATGCCCTTGCTTTTAGGTTAGCTGCCAAAAAAAGCAAAAATCTCATTAAAACCTGCTCCTTCTGATGATCCTTTTTGAAGGAGGATCAATAGGAAGGTGTCATGAAGTATCTAGCTTCAGCCCTTCCCATTCCGAAGGACATTGTCTTTTGGGGACCTTTGACAATCTTTGTGTTATAAAATTGAAACATTGGGAAATAGATCTACTGTTCAAATTTGGCACGAGGAAAGTGTTTAGAGCTGCGTACCTCTCCTCAATCTTGACTTTGTAGATCTATGTCTATGTCAAATTTTGTAAAAATTTGTAAATCTATGCCTTTAATTTAGGAGAAAGGCCTTGATATGGCTGATAATATCTCTTAAATAATGGGAGTTTCATTTTCAAAAACTAGAACCAATGAAAAAAAGACTTAAAAGCCAAAAATAAGGTAAAACAATCGTCAAATTTCCACAATTTTTAAATTTTCAAAATTGCCAAAATTTTGACGGGTACCTTTCCAGCAGTACTGGTTTTAGGCCCCATAATTTGGATGGGACAAGATATACCACAGGTATACCTTTTATATAAAATAAAAGGAATTTAGTATCAGATGTAAAAAAAACTGAGGGGGGAGGCAGCTGCCCCCTCTGCCCGAGCCTAGAACTACCACTACTCTCCAGAGTAAACTTTAGGCCCTGAATTCATTCCTGAATGTTTTATTAACATACGTCGACTATTTTTCAAGATACAAAGAAGGTCCTCAACTAGAACTTTACATTTATCTCTTCAAAAGATGGGTTAGAAAGTAAAAAAGATTTCCCCTGGTTGGACATTAACTACAGGCCGTATGTGTAGAGATACACTTAATTGAAATAAGGGGGAGCAGGATCTACTTCACAGGTGATGATGAGATAGGGGAGAGGGGCCACGATTACAAATACTTTAGTACCTCCAGCACGAAGATCACCCAAATTAATTATGTTTAATTAGATCACTACCTATCACTACTAATTAGATCACTACCTAATTAGATCACTACCTATCACTACTAATTAGATCACTACCTAATTAGATCACTACCTATCACTACATATAATTAGATCACTACCTAATTAGATCACTACCTATCACTACTAATTAGATCACTACCTAATTAGATCACTACCTGTCACTACATATAATTAATTAGATCATTACCTATTTGGTGTCACAATATTCATCTACCCATCACAATATTTCCAGACTTGTATTACTTAAATCACTGGACAAAGAGTTTCCCCGCGAACAGCTTTTTTGCTGGATGTCGATGGACTGAAATTGTTGTTTTGCGGTTTGTACTGACAGAAAACGGCACTTCCTAAGGCATAATGTCTTTTATTGTTTAGAAAGAGCACCTTTTATTTTAAGTTCCGCTGCCAACCGTCCGGATATCGCATGACCATTGGTTTAATATTTTCAACCTCGTGAAGGCTGGCCCATATGTTCCAGCCTTCTCAAAAAAATTTTATGTGCCGCATTTGTAGATATGGACTGGAATATTCCACTCCATAGCTCTTTAGACGTGTTTATTCTGCTATTGTGATTACCAACCCGTTTTTCAAAAATATGCAAACTTACTTTTGCAAAAATGTTTTTATGACTAAATCTAAAATTAATGATCTTCATATGTGAAAAAGTATAAAAAGCAGATGCTGTTTATATATTTATTGTTACCTTGACATTCAATATCCATGAGTCCTTTGAAGCCATAGCTAGGAAAAAATCTTTTTTATTTGATAATTGTAACATGTTTTTCATTAACCCCAAGTCGTTATTATGGCAATTTCTTTAGCTAATGTTAAATTTTTCTATTTTCGCATCACCGGAAAATTTAGAAAAAATAAAATTAAAAACGGAAAAAAGAGAAAGGCACTGTCAAAAAGTCATATTTATATGCAAGATTTACTTACTGACAGTTGAATTTACATCTCATCAGTTTTTGTTGTCAATATGTTTTTTAATCAATTATCTAGTTTAAAGGCTGGATTACTTGATAGATAAGTTGGTTGTAGAAGCATTTAATAAGGATTCCATTGTCTTTCTTGCCAAAGGGCAATATAAACAGTAAATATCTGCTCACAGAAGCAGTTTTTAGCTGATCATATAGGAGAAAAAATATATAGGCTAATTCATTTCACTCTTTAGCCTGTTCAGTACCCTGCTCCTCAACCAGTGAATCGACCATATGGCCAGACACCACCAGCCTTTGTTCCCCCGGCAGCTCCGGCTCCAGTTTACACACCACCAGCGCCAGCACCATATGCTGCTCCCGCCCCCTATGCTGCTCAACAAGTTGCTGCTCCTGTTCACATTCCTCCACATCCAGCATATAATGCACCAGCTCAAGCTCATCCTGTACATCAACATCCACCCCAACCTCACCCTGTGCAACATCAACCACAAGCTCATCCAGTGCAACATCAGGCCCAAGCTTATCCAGTGCCACAACATCAGCCACAAGCTCATCCGATCCCTCAGCAACAGCCACAAGCTTATCAAGTAAGTTTAAAAGATACTTTTAGGTGTATGTGGTTTAAACATGCAAACCTCTCAGGGGATTGATAAAATTATATTTCATAGAGACTCTAAATACGGTAAATAGAAAGACAGAAAATCAATTTGCAACTTCTGAGTCATGTTTATCTAGTTTATTTTTGTGATTTTCTCAACCATGATTCTATTTCACCTTCATACACTCTGCCCATAGTGAATTTTCATACAGTTTTGATAAAGTTTTTCATCTTGGATTCCTGTGAATTCTAAATATTCATATTTAGATATTTCATATCTATAAAATTATATTTCGTAGAGACCCTAAATACGGTAAATAGAAAGACAGAAAATAAATTTGCAACTTCTGAGTCATGTTTATCTAGTTTATTTTTGTGATTTTCTCAACCATGATTCTATTTCACCTTCATACACTGCCCATAGTGAATTTTCATACAGTTTTGATAAAGTTTTTCATCTTGGATTCCTGTGAATTCTAAATATTCATATTTAGATATTTCATATCTATAAAATTATATTTCGTTAGAGACCCTAAATACGGTAAATAGAAAGACAGAAAATAAATTTGCAACTTCTGAGTCATGTTTATCTAGTTTATTTTGGTGATTTTCTCAACCATGATTCTATTTCACCTTCATACACTCTGCCCATAGTGAATTTTCATACAGTTTTGATAAAGTTTTTCATCTTGGATTCCTGTGAATTCTAAATATTCATATTTAGATATTTCATATCTATAAAATTATATTTCGTAGAGACCCTAAATACGGTAAATAGAAAGACAGAAAATAAATTTGCAACTTCTGAGTCATGTTTATCTAGTTTATTTTTGTGATTTTCTCAACCACGATTCTATTTCACCTTCAAACACTCTGCACATAGTGTATTTTCATACAGTTTTTCGCCTTGGAATTTTGTGAATTCTAAAAATCTATATAACGTTCCTCAATGAGTCTATAGTATATCGATACATGTTTCTCTTGGGGTATGGATAGTTTTGTTGATGACGTGAAGTTCACTCTTTTTTGTAGCGTTTCTCTAATCTCTCATTTTATTTTCCATTTTTTTTTTGCTTCCTATATCTTCTTCTTTGGTTCTACAGCATATCGATAAATATTTCTCTTAGGGTATGGATAGTTGTCGTAATGACGTGAAGTTCAATCTTTTTTGTAGCGTTTCTCTAATCTCTTTATTGTATTTTCCATTTTTTCTTTGCTTCCTATATCTTCTTCTTTGGGTCTACACCATATCGATAAATGTTTCTCTTAGAATATGGATTGTTGTCGTAATGACGTAAAATTCACTCTTTTACTTTGTAGCAGGTCTCTAATCTCTTCGTTTTATTTTCCTTTTTTTCTTTGCCTCCTATATCTTTTTCTTTGGGTATACAGCATATCAATAAATGTTTCTCTTAGGGTATGGATAGTTGCCGTAATGACGTGAAGTTCAATCTTTTTTGTAGCGTTTCTCTAATCTCTTTATTGTATTTTCCATTTTTTCTTTGCCTCCTACATCTTCTTCTTTGGGTCTACATCATATCGATAAATGTTTCTCTTAGAATATGGATAGTTGTCGTAATGACGTGAAATTCACTCTTTTATTCTGTAGCGTTTCTCTAATCTCTCATTTTATTTTCTAATTTTTTTTTCTTGCTTCCTATATCTTCTTCTTTGGTTCTACAGCATATCAATAAATGTTTCTCTAAGGGTATGGATAGTTGTCGTGATGACGTGAAGTTCACTCTTTTTTTTTGTAGCGTTTCTCTAATCTCTTCATTTTGTATTCTTCAATTTACTTTCCATTTTTTCTTTGCTTCTTATATCTTCTTCTTTGAATTTACAACATATCCATAAATGTTTCTTTTAGGGTAGGGATAGTTGTCGCAATAACGAGAAGTTCAATCTTTATTCAATTTTTTTGTAGTGTCTCTTTAACCTCTTCTCTTCAATTTATTTTCAAATTTTTCTCTGTGCTTCTGCTGTCTTTTACTTATGTTGTCCCAGCAGGGTGAAGTCCAATTCCTTTTTCCAACAGTGCCTCTTTGCTTCTTTTACACTTCTTTCTTTTCCCTCTCTACAGTCCAAATTTCAGACACAAACAATTCTTGACTTTACTTTCTCCTTTTACTTCTCTTTACGTCGTCTCAACTGCATGAGTTCTCTTTGCAGTTTACAGTGTCTCTTTGCTCTTTTTTTTTATCGCCTCTTGTTTCTTCTCTTTTACTTCATTCTTTTCTCTTTACCACAAATCTCTCCTCGCTTTTTTTGAAGAGTATGCTTTCTTTTCTATTCGCTTGCAAGAAAAAAAAGGCCCTTCTTAAAAATCAGAGATCGAGTGAAAATGAAAGAGAATATCTCTAGCCTAAAGTATTATAATTATTATAGCACTTATTACTAGTTATAGTTCAGATTAAAGTGTTCCATAGATCAAAATTGTGCTCTTCAAATTTGCATAATCTCCAAGATTGATAATAAAGCGGAAGGAAAGGTGGCAATTTAAAGCGGCTCAAATTATTTAATTTACCTACCTCACACATTGAATCACATTACTTTGACCTAGTAATAGGTACAATCTTTGAATAAATAACTAGCTTATTTTATAATTTACCGCACAGTCGGCTTTAATACAATTAACTATATCAGAACTTTCACTTCCTAGCCTAACCGCAAATCGCCTTGTCAATTCGAATTAATTTTCTCTCGTGTTGCAAATTTTAAGAGAGAAAAGAACAAAAGTACAGTTCAATCATTCATTCTTTCACTCAAGGGCAGGTATGAAAACAAGATTTTCTTTGGGGAGGGGGGTTAATAATGAAAAAAAAACTATATAACTATTGAATAAAAGGACAGGAAATTCCGAAAAATTAGGGTTTCAGGGACCGATATGAAATAATAGTCATAAAAAAAATAATTTATGTGCTATGATTTTATTGGCATATATACATATTGTTGTTCTGTATAATTTTTGATTTAGCTAAATTATATTCATATCCGAATCTTTTAGAGATTTTCACCCCCCCCCCCCCCCCCATAAACCGTGGATCACACGGAAAGCATAGAGAAACGTAGGGGAAATCTTTAAAGTACGAACTTCTTCTGTTGGTATGGGTGGAGCGTATAGGATAAAACTTCCTTGTGTGTACCTGCTTAATCACACATAAAGCAAAACAATCTTATTGCTTCAACAACAAAGTTGACATTTGAGAATTGGATGCCATATAGCCGAAAATGTCAGGAATAAAATAGCAAAAAATGATATTGAAGACATGAGAAATCATCAAGGGACAATTATTTTCATAAATCAATGAAGGCCGTTGGTAACAAAATTTAAAATTGAAACTAGCGTAGATGTCATACGTCATACGTTTTCATTTTCGAGAGAAAAAAGTTCATCTGTTGAACCTAAAAAAGGCCATATGCCAAAAAAGGGCATCTACCACAAACTAACTATCTATCATGAGACAACCATGTGTGATTTAAAGTATGATAAATAAGTGTGACACGAGAGGTTTCAAAATAAGAATTGTGAATTAGACGCTGTAAAAATCTCACCATTAACTTCTGCCCCTATTTTGCACATGGAAACTGTTTTCGATTTTTTTTTCCTAGGAATATTATTGTACATGTCTGGCATATGACGTTACAGTTTAACCAGGAGAAGGTCACTGGGACCAATGTCATAGGGAGAGGGGTGGCTGTTTGTAAGGAATAATATTAATAGTACGTTTGGTCAGATCCGGAGTTAGGCTTTTTCTCAGGGGAGGAGGGGGGGGGGGCAAATGTAGACTTTAACGCCCCCTGCCGCACCTCAATACTGTAAATATTACAAATGTTGCCTAAATATACTGCAATTTAATCTAGTTGTGCCGCCCTCGGGCGTGCCATCCGGGGCGCTTGCCCCTTCTAGCTGCCCTAGATTCGGTCTTGCCTTTGCTATGTGGTTTTTCTTGATTCTAAGGTTTAATATGCCAAAATTTCAGTTCTCACTTGTTGTATACCAAGGCTGTATCTGTATTTCTAGTATGCAACTACAGGCCAGAGCCTGTAGTTGGTTCATAGGCTGGAGCCACAGAACCCCTTCAAGATTGAAAGGTGAACTCATGGCTTGATAAATGCAACAATTTTTCGAGACAATAAGTGTAATACCTTAAAACTTTATATTACTGAATAAAATAATTCCCTTAGCTTACGATAAAACATGTACGTTAAGAAAGAAAACCAAGCCATGTGAAAACCCAGTAGAAAGAGTGGTAGTAACCCAGAAGTCTTACAAGGGAGTTCCTTATGACTCTTTTACAGTACGCCGTAGAACCTTTCACACTAGCATGACTTATACCTATAGTTTACTTAATGCAATATAGCTGAGCAAATTTTGTCCGTAATGTAGGCAATGCCAAGTACACTCGAACTCTACTCAAAACTCTATGCGACGCAAGTTTAGATTATGACATGGAAAAGTTAATGTAACAGCAGGCATTTCTAGATGAGCAATTAATATATTTTGAAAGTAAATTGATAAAAGCTTTCCTAGAAAGTCTTTCACTCTTGATCAGAACTTTAATTTCCATTTTCCATTCCACAGCATTCTTTTTTGATTATTTTGCTTATGATGATTTTAGACGATGTTTATGATGGCTTTATGGACTTTCAAGTAAGCCTTGTGTAGAAGGACGTGTAAGGGTGATAGATTGTACTGAACGTACCGCAACTTAACGACCTGGTATAGAAAGTCTTTCAATATATGGTCAATAAACAATATTGTTGCTTTAATTTATAACAATAGCTGAAATCCTTGTTTCATTAGTGTTATTGTTTTTCATAACCTTTCTAATTGTTTAGTTACGTATAATTGTGTATGAAGCTATGACGCTTCATTTTAATACATTTTCTTATTCATCAAAGTCGTGTAAAGAGAAGTAGGATATTTATTGCTGACATACTAAAAAACCAGTATTCTAGTCAATAATATATTCTTGGCAATAGTTGTAAAAAAGATAGCTGTTTATGTTACCAAGTGAAGCAAGCTTTGACAATAGATGCAATTACTGAGAAAACAGACGAATTATCACGTTTTCCTTTTAGTATTAGCTATGATTTCTAAAAGAAAACATCCTTATTCACGTATTTTTATTTCTAGGTGCCAGCACAACAACCAACTTATCAACAGGTGCCTGCCCAGCCCTACCGCAGTCAGCCCCTCTACAGGCGCCACCTCAAAATCTTGGACCTTACCAAGTTCCATCAGCACCCCAACCTGTTTCTTATCAAGCACAGCCACAAGTGCAGCAACAACAGCTACCATCTCAGCAAGCTCAGTACCAGCTACCACCCCAGCCTTCACAGCAGCAACTCCCACCACAAGCTACTCAATACCAGCCAGCTCAACTTCCTCAAAACCTAATTCCACAGCAACAACCAGTACCTCAAGCTGCTCAATATCAAGCAATACCCCAGGAACAGATCCCGCAAGAGGTTCAGGCGTATCAGGCAGAACCACAAGAAATTCAAGGAGCCGTTGAACAAGCAGGCTCTTATATTGCTCAAAGAAATATAGATCAGGACTATAATTCCGATGCTACTCAATTACAAGACACGGCACCAGCCGCGGCTAATCCCGTTCCAAATGCTGAATCATGGCCATCTCAGCCAGTGAATGAAATGCCTCAAATCATTGCTATAGATGTTAAATGTGAGAAATCTTTGATGAAAGTGGCGATCCAATTTGATAAGCCTTTCTATGGTATTATCTTTTCAAAGAATCATTATGCTAACCCTAACTGTGTTCACTTGCCCGCTGGACTTGGAAGATCAAGTGCGAATTTCGATGTTAACATCAATTCCTGTGGAACGCTTGGAAACACAGAAAATGGACTCTATGGCTATGGTGTTCAATCAGGATCAGGAACCTTTTTCGAAAACACAATCATTATCCAATACGACCCTCAAGTACAAGAAGTTTGGGATCAGGCTCGAAAACTACGATGCACATGGCACGATCAATACGAAAAATCGGTTACCTTTAGACCATTCCCTGTTGATATGCTAGATGTCGTTCGCGCAGATTTTGCTGGTGATAATGTAGGCTGCTGGATGCAAATCCAGGTTGGCAAGGGACCTTGGGCTTCTGAAGTTAGTGGCTTGGTGAAGATTGGGCAAACTATGACCATGGTGCTTGCCATCAAGGATGATGAGAACAAATTTGACATGCTTGTAAGAAACTGCATGGCTCACGACGGGAAGCGTGCCCCAATCCAATTAGTTGATCAACGTGGTTGCGTTACCAGACCAAAACTTATGTCACGTTTCACCAAAATAAAAAATTTCGGTGCATCAGCTTCAGTCCTTTCCTATGCTCACTTCCAGGCCTTCAAATTCCCTGACTCAATGGAAGTGCACTTCCAATGCACCATCCAAATTTGCCGCTATCAATGCCCAGAACAGTGTGCTGATGAGAGCACTGCTGCTTTACCTGCTTTACCCGATCCAAGAACCCCTTCTTCCCAGTATTCCGAAAGAATGGGTAAACCTAGAGAAGATAAGCGAGTAAGGTCTCGTCGTGACGTCTCAGAGAACCAAGATGTCGGAATTAACAAGATCATTCAAGTTGTCTCAACTGGAGATTTAACTTTTGCACTTGAGCAAGCGAAAGATAATACGACCACAATTGTAATTCCTACCCGAAACGAGTATGATGGGTTAGTGTGTATGACTTCACCTGGCTTTGCAGCTACCCTAGTTACCCTTCTTGGTATTCTTATCGTTTCTTGTCTGCTCTCAGCCTTTTTGTGCTTGAGACATAGAACCTATGGACCTGATAGGGGTTTAATGACATCTTACGACAACCCATCATATATTCATACAAGTTTAAAGAAATCCGGATTTTTTTAAAGTCATAATTAGTTATAGTAATTGGCAACCAGTGAGATAAACCAGTGACTCAAGTACCGTGCTTAGTCAGTTTTACGAAGAAAGACAATAATGCTCAAATTTTTTACATGTAGTATCTTATTTTTCTTATTGATCACCACATAGGACCAGAGAATAGAGATCAACTGAAATCTTTTCTTTTTATGTTGAAATACAAAAAAAGCTTTAAATTTCACACAGAAGTAGCTAGTGTCAAATTAATGTATAGAATGATGAGTTAAACAACATAAAGTGCAATTTACTACCTATATCGTGGGATGATTTAATTTTGTCTGGGTTAGGGCATCAATGTCCTCCTGTTGGGTACGGGGTATTTATTTGTATTATTTATTGTATGAATGTATGTTCTTGAGTGTGAAATTGATTATGCGAATGTTTTGATGTGGAAGCCAGTCAATTTTAGTGTCACGAAGTTCAATAAAGCTGTTACCTTTTTGAATTATCTGATTTGATAGTTTTAAGTGCCCAAAGAACGATGCGACTCCTTTTTTTTTTTTTTTAGAAAACAATGATAGTTTTTGAGACTTCATAAGAGATATTCGATATTTATATTGAAATCTATACGGAGTTATTGAAATTTCAGATACTGATAAGAGTAAGAGCTAAATTATTCTTTTCCGTAAACCAAAGTTTTGGAAATCTTCTTCCATGCAACATAATGTTTTCCGCTCTTTTAAATGGTCTAAATGGCAACAATTTACGACCTCCAGTGCTTAGCAACCAAAAGTTCAGTTCTAACCTGATCAATATGTCAGCATTTCTCCTGAGAGTGAAATTGTCCTATGAGCCGGACCGGGTTTAAAGCTTTTTCTTGGCCCAGTGTTTTTGCCGCTCTGTTTCGGTGGGATTTTCGGGGAACCATCGAAAATTCAGGGATGGTGGAAACACTGAACAAAACGCTACTGATGAGCCAAAAGTGAAAAAAAGAGAGAGGTGATACCGAA
>CM051271.1:42205373-42317873 GCA_027921565.1 Artemia sinica | reverse complement strand
GGAACACAACGCATCTTAACTGAGCATGTAGATGGAATTATCAGCAAGTCTGATGCCAGAAGATATTAGCAAAGACTGTCACCTATCTTGTAGGATCCGTAAGTATTTAGGTCTCAGTAAAAAAGAACTAAATAATTAGCAATAAAAAAGATAAGAGGGATTTTCTTAAAAACTTTATGCCATGTTAAGCGTTGCGTACGTGGCTTTGCGTTGTGTTTTTCTCATTTTCGGCGAGTCATTTGTCCTATTTCACAAAATAAAAAAGTTTCAGTTTTTTTTTTTTAACTGAAAGTAAGGAGCGACATTAAAACTTAAAACGAACAGAAATTATTCCGTATATGAAAGGGGCTGTCCCCTCCTCAACGCCTCGCTCTTTACGCTAAAGTTTTTTTATTGTTTTAAAAAACAAAGTTGTGAGACAGAGTCAAACTTTAGCGTAAAGAGCGTGGGGTTGAAGAGGGGGCAGCCCCTTTCATATACGGAATTATATCTGTTCGTTTTAAGTTTTAATCTCGCTGCTTACTTTCAGTTAAAAAAAAAAACTTGTTTTTTTTATTTAATTTCTGAACGTTTTTGAATTAATGCAGGTTTTGATTTTGGCTCACCGTACATGAATAATTAAAACGAAATTTGCATATTAATTTTCTTCTTTTTGGTTAAATGGCTTTCTCGAAAGTTGTTTAATTTTATTTATGAACGTTTTTATTAGTAGTAGATATACGTAACTTACGAATTAACTTACGTAACGAACTTTTATATTCATATATTTTTAATACGTACATTAGGGGGTTCGCTGCAAAGTCAATACCTCGCTCTTTACGCTAAAGTTCGAAATTTGTTCCAATCCTTTAAAAATGACCCCTTAATCACAAAGGCCTTTAATTAGAATAAATAGCTCTTTTGAAAGTACTGAAAAATCTTTAGCGTCAAGAGCGAGGTTTTGACTAGGGGCCGAACCCAATCATATGCGTAATAAGTTCTGTTCGTTTTAACTTTTTATGTTGTTCCTTACTTTAAGTTGAAAAACTTGTTTTTTTTTATTTAATTTCTGAACGCAATGTCCCTTCCCGCCTTGAAAACCACCTCCATGGAAAGATCCTCCAGCGTAACCCCCCCCCCCCCCCCTCGACAATACCATAAAAAATACCCCTGAAAATGCCTGTATACTTCCCAATAACCAATATTATATGTAAACATTGGCTAAAGTTCATAACTTGCAGCCCTTCCCCCGTGGACTGTGGGGGATTAAGTCATCCTCAAAGAAATAGTTATTATATTTTTAACCATGCTGAACAAAATGGCTATCTCTAAATTTCGATTGGGAGACTTTAGGAAAAAGTGAGCGTGGGAGGGGGCCTAGTTGCCCTCCATTTTTTGGTCACTTAAAAAGGGCACTAGATAGGAGCTTGAAACCAGTGCAGTAGGGTTCTCTGATACGCTGAATCTGATGGTGTGATTTTAATTAAGGTTCTATAACTTTTAGGGGATGTTTCCCCCTTATTTCGAAAATCAGGTAAATTTTCTCAGGCGCGTAACTTTTTATTAATTAGGCTAATTTTGATGAAACTTACATATTTGAAATCAGCGTAAAAATCTAATTCTTTTGATGTATCTATCCGTATCAAAATTTTGTATTTTAGAGTTTCGGTTACGATTGAGCCGCCTCGCTCCTTACTTACAGTTCGTTACCACGAACTGTTTGATAAAAGAAAAATATCACTTTGAAAACCAGTGGAACACGGGTCACTTAAAAACAAGTTTTTTTTCAAATTTGATAAATTTTCCTGGGGTTTTGACTATAACTGATATAACACTACCACCGAAACTACTGTGATATTAGTAATATTAAGGCTAAGTCTATAAAGGTAAATTTCGAGAGAATATTAATGGCAAATTCGAACTAACAAAAGACGCTATGTGCATTTAGATTGTCAAAATAGCGTTTTTTTTAAGAATTTATTCGTGTATTAAGTTGGAACTCCCAGAAAATGCTTAAAGGGGAAGGTCAACTGACCAAAAGCCAATATAATAATAACATTTAATCACCCACTATCTACAAATATAGATTACAGTGGAGTACTACAAAAAGAAAAAAAAAGAAACCAGCCTCCAAAAAGATAAAGATACGACATCCAAATAAATGCAGGTGAGAAACGTCGTCTATCTAATTTAACTTTTAGCACTGAAGTATTTCGAATTCTAGACCATTGTTTGGATGGCTCTGTAACACCATATTTTTCAAGGCGGGGCTTCCCATAACGCTTGGGTATGTACAGTAAAAATTTTGCATATTTATAGTAGCACTTTTTGACGTTTTCAGTGTCTCTCACTGACAGCATGTGGAATGCACTGGTGAGGTAGGCACATGTACGGTAGGCACACTGAACGATAAATCGAGGGAAGAGATTTCCTGGAGTAGCGTCCGCGATTTGGCACTACAGACACCTAAGCGCATTTAATGGCGGTAGTTGTTTGTTTAACAATTGCTTGTCTAGTTTTAATGATCGTTTTTGCAATCATAATACCAAGATATCTCAAGTTCGATACCGTAGGGACAACATGATTTCCGAGAGTGACAGAATCACTTTGCGGTGCATTAAAGGACAAAAATTCACAATTATCAATATTGATAAAAAGCCCGATAGATTGAAAGTCACTTAGAAGTTGATTCAGGTTGTCTTGTAAATCTGCTTTGTGTTTACTGAGCAGAAGGACGTCATCAGCGTATGCCAAGTAAGACAGGTCAGTACCATACAATAGGAGAGAGGGCGCGATACGGTCCAGAATCTCGGAGATTGCATGTTTGAAAATAAGAACACCTCTTCTGATTTTTGCGGGATATGATATTGTACCTTTCCATTTGGCAAACACAGTCGAATGTTTGTACCAAAGTTTCTGAGTACTCACTATGCTCGTTTTGTAGTAAGTGTTTTGTAGTAAGTATTTTGTGTTCTGCTCTAACTATTTTTTATTTTGTTAGAACTATTTTAGAACTGTGTGAAGTTTTTTTTTTGTATTTTGTAAGAGTTATTCCTGTTTTGTAGGAATGATTTGGGATTATGTTTGAAGTTTCTGTACTCTAGAAGAAATATTTGGGGTGTTGTTAGAATTTTGTTTTTTGTAGTACGTATTTTGTGTTCTGCACCAACTATTTTTCATTCTGTTAGAACTATTTAGAATTTTTCAAAGTTTTTTTTTGGATTTTTAAGAGTCATTTCTGTTTTGTAGGAATGATTCGGATTATGTTTGAACTTTTTCGTATTCTATAAGAAGTATCTGGGGTGTTGTTAGAATTTTGTGTTTTGTAGCAATATTTTGTTTTTGCACCAACTATTTTTCATTCTGTTAGAACTATTTTAGAATTGTGCATAGTAGTTTTGTATTTTGTAAGAGTTATTTCTGTTTTGTAGGAATGATTTGGGATTATGTTTGAAGTTTTTGCATTCTAGAAGAAATATTTGGGGTGTTGTTAGAATTTTGTTTTTTGTAGTACGTATTTTGTGTTCTGCACCAACTATTTTTCATTCTGTTAGAAATAATTTAGAATTGTACAAAGTATTTTTTTGTTTTTGTAAAAGCTATTTCTGTTTTTTAGGAATTATTTGGATTACGCTTGAATTTTTTCGTATTCAATAAGAAGTATTTGGGATATTGTTAGAATTTTGTGTTTTGTAGTAAGTATTTTGTGATTATACTTGGAGTTTTTGTATTCTATAAGAAGTATTTGGGAGCTCGTTAAAATTTGTGTGTTTTGTAGCAAGTATTTTGGGTTCTGCACCAACTGTTTTTCATTCTGTTAGAACTATTCTATAATTGTGAAAAATGTTTTTATATTTTATAAGAGATATTTCTGTTTTCGTAGGATTATTTTGATTATGATTGAAGTTTTCGTATTCCATAAGAAGTATTTGGGTATTGTTAGAATTTCTGTGTTTTTCATATTCCATAAGAAGTATTTGGGTGTTGTTAGAATTTTTGTGTTTTATAGCAAGTATTTTGTGTTCATAACCAACAATTTTTCATTATGTTAGGACTATTTTATAATTGTGCAAAAGTATTTGTGTATTTTGTAAGAAATATTTCTGTTTTGTAGGAGTAATCTAGATTATGCTTGAAGTTTTTCTTATTCTATATGAAGTATTTTAGGCGTTGTTAGAATTTTGTGTTTTTTTTATCAAGTATTTTATGTTCTACACTAACTATTTTTCATTCTGTTAGAACTATTTTAGAATTGTGTAAAGTATTTTTGTGTTTTGTAAGAGTTATTTCTGTTTTGTAGGAATAATTTCGCATTAAAAAAAAAATGTGATCTTTAAGGATTTTTTTTTTATTATAAGAATTATCTTTTGTTTTGTAATAGTGTTTTGTATTTTGTAATAAGAATTTGTGATTTCTCAGAATTTTCACCGGAGGGTGTAATAGGGTGCGGTTCATTGTGTCACGCTGACCTCAATTGACGGGAGACACGCTATTGAGGGTTTTTCATTAAGTTTAAACGACCAATTCTAGTGTAAATGGAAATTTTTGAAGAAAAATGGGTGAAAATGCTTTAGGTGTGATAATGCACACCAGAGGGTGTCACATGCTATCCATTGGGGGCAACAGACTAGGAATTGCCGTGGAGCTTCGCAATCTAATAATACAACGCCATATTGCCGCTGTTCAAATAAAAAATGGTCATCTTTAGTTTTTAAATTAATTTTGTTTGAGAAAAAGGTTGAAAACCCTTATGCGTGATAATATGCGCCAGAGGGGTGCCGTTTTGCAGCCATAGATTACCCCAGAGGCAGCCGCGTGCAAAATCTTGGAATTGATAGAAGCCGAAGCGGAAGTGGCGGAATCGGAAATGTGGAATCGGATGTGGGGGGGGGGGGGGGGGTGGGCAAAAGTGTCAACTTTTATAAAACCATTGGAAATAAGGAGAATGCTCGTTTAAGAAATGTCTGAAATTCCAAGTGGCGTGAAATGATTTAGACTATCACATTCTAATAATGAAATGCCGTGTCCTGCTGTTCAAATAAAAATAAAGAGAAAAAAAACTGTTTTTAATTTGGATTCGCAAGCTTATTTTGGAGTAAAAAGGTAAAAATGTCCTAGGGGGTGATGAGAGAGGGGGGGGAGCTCATGGATGACAGAGGGCGCAGGCGCGTAATGCTGTGGTGGAGTGATGTGTTTTGAGGAGCTTCGTGATAGGCTTGGCATGCGAAAACTCAAATCAATGGGTTGAAGCATAATTTTTAACAAGAAATGTCTGGAATATCTTGGGGGTGAAGAGGCTATATCAGAGGGTGCCACAGAGCAGTAATAGTTTGGCACTGTGGCGTGAATTGCTTGGAGTATCACGCTCTGGCAATGAAATGCCGAGTACCACTGTTCAATAAAAAATAGTGTTTAATTTAGATTCACAAGCTGATTTTCAGAGTGAAAGGTTGAAGACAGCCTAGGGAGTGATGAGGGTGGGTGCCAGGTGGATGACAGTGGGGACAGGCACGTAATGCTGTAGTGGAGTGATATGTTTTGAGGAGCATCGTGATAGGCTTGGTTTGCGAAAACTCAAATCAATGGGTTGAAGCATAATTTTTAACAAGAAATGTCTGGAATATCTTGGGGGTGAAGAGGCTATATCAGAGGGTGCCACAGAGCAGTAATAGTTTGGCACTGTGGCGTGAATTGCTTGGAGTATCACGCTCTAGCAATGAAATAAAGAGTCCCACTGTTCAATAAAAAAATAGTGTTTCACATTGAGATTCACAAGCTTATTTTCGGAGTAAAAAGGTTGAAAATCTCCTAGGGGATGATGAGGAGGATGCCACGTCGGACGGCAGGGGCAAGCGCGTAATGCCGTGGTGGTGTGGGATGTTTTTTGGGGGGAGGGGCATCATGAAAGTGTTGGGTTCCGTTTGGGGTGTTTTTCATTAAATGCCCTCAATAGGACCTAAAAATTACCTCTAACGAGTTTATATGAAATTTGAAGAGAAAATACTATTCAAATATGTGCATGTCAACCGGGGAGCGTGGGAGGGGGGCTAGTCTTGGCCCCCCAACGAAATGTGGCATTTCATTAAAGCTCTCAAAAATAATAAATAATAAAGTATTACGTGAAATAGGGTTTTAATTTACCTCTAATATCAACCCTCCTTTTCTGGAGTTGCCTATTAGGACCCATACCTTTCTTTAATTTACGCATGTTTTGTTTAGATTTTAGCCTATATCAGTTTTTTTCACGTTTTGTTTTTCCATTGCATATTCTTGTCTCAAAAACCACCGTATTTTCGCTAAAGGATCTTAATAGGGCTTAAATTTAGCTTTAATATCAACAGCTCCCTCTTTAAATGGCTCGCTATGAGTCCCATCTTTTTTTAATTCACGCATGTTTTTTTCGTTTGTCGTGTTTTTAACTTCTTTTTCTGTGTGTTGATAATTCTTATAAATTTGTTTTTTTTTTTAATAAATTTTGTATTTACAATGGTCTGTGTCTTTTTTTAGATTCCCTGTTCCAGGAAAAATCTTCAATATGTGAACATTTATACTATTTAAGCGTCTTGTAGCCCTCCTATCGGCTTTATTACAAAAAAAAATACATTAAGAGCAACCCGTAATATTATCTGGTATCACTCCTTAAAAAGCATTACTTAATTAACAGGTGCAATGTCTAGTAATTGATTTTCAAGAAGTCATTTAGCGTGTCAATTATTGTACAAGAAGGAAACACGCTATTATCATTCTAGCTTACACGAAGAACGGGATTCTTAGTGTGTGGAATTGGTTATTTTCTATAATGTATTCCTCGGAACACAATATTGGATAGGGTTTCATGGACGAGCTGTTTAACGTACCTTTCTGTTGGATAGAAATCGGTCTTTCGAGTCCTAAGAAGACAAGAATCGTTAGAATATAATGATGTTTGGAGAAAAAGATGCATTGAAAGAAAAATAAAGCCTCAAAAAAAGTTTTATGTAATAAGCCGCGTGTCTGTCCTCCTCAGTTAGAAGCAGGGGACCCCCATGGAGTCTAAAAAAAATGGTTTACGTGGGATTGCGTCATCCATAGACATTCCTCATTACGTAAGAACTAAAGAAAAAACGCCTTGAAAGGAAGAAAAAAACGCATTGAAAGAAAAAAACGCCTTGAAACGTCCTGAAACGTCTTAAAAAAGCATCTTGAAATGTCTTAATAAAATTCCTTTGCCTAGCGCTGTCATTACGTAAGATCCCGCGTGTGCGTCGTCATTAAGTTATTTCCGATAAATCCAAAGTCGCGCATGAGTCCCAACTCCAATTACATAGATTAAAATTCCCAATGATATAACACCTGTATCGCTTGGAAAATTAATAACACCTGGGTATCATAGCAACCGACTGTAAACATTGAAGTAGCACCTGCTGCTCGGTTGGAAACAGGGCATGTCGTAGAAATCCAGGGTACCTGTGTCGTGGAGTCTGAAATTCCTATAGGCCTACTACTTACAATAACAGATTGCCTCAGAATCTTTTCGAACATTTAAAATTGGCAGTGGCAGGAATTTTATGCATTGTGAAAACTATGTGCAGAACTCAAAACTGTCTATTCGAAATCATGTTGGTAATTTCTTCAACTCAGTTAATTTGCAAAGAGAGATGGGAAAAAGATACAGAATGGTACTGCAATCCGATTTGGAGAAATTTTCACATACCTTTTTTCATTAATTCCTATATGCATGGCGCCAGGTACCTAATGGGATCTGATATGCCGTTAGTCCATTATCTCGTTTTGAAACCTCGAAGTTTCAAATGTCTGTTGCACCTTCTTTTGAAGGAGTGAACAGAGGAATTTGCAGGAATAGTATCCCCAGGAAGATCGTTCCAGATAGAAGCGCAGCGCCGGATGAAGCTCTTCCTCAATTACTTGGTTCTTGGTGTGTCCTCCTTTAGATACTGGGACCGATCTGTACTCCTTCATGTCTGTCTTGTCGGCTGGACAAGGGGGAGGGGGATCAAGGCGAGAGAGCTCGTTTTAGGGAGGTGAATTCATTTACTTTTATAAAACAGTCAACGACGCTACATCTAGACTTTCGTGTAGAGGCCGCAGCAAGTCATGTGCTGAGGCGCATCCCACCCTGTTTGCCCTATTTTGGATCTTCTGGATTGGTGCTAAGAGTGTTTTCGGGGCACTTGCATATGGTGGGCATCTATATTCAGCTGTGGGTCTGATACAGGAATTGTAAAGTGGGATAATTGAGCTGGATGAAAGAAGGTTTTGTAGTGAAATGTAACTCCGAGTTTTGTTGTGCAGGAGTTTTTTACCCGATCCAGGTAGTTATTCCAAGAAAGATCGGTGGAGAAATGAATCTTCAGTAGACTAAGCTCGTTGACTCTCTTTACAGCTTCATTTTTGAAAATAAAGCTGGGGTGTTCACGTGGTACCTTTGATCGGGTAATAAGAAGCTCCTTTGTTTTTGATAGATTAATATTGATCATCCATGTATCAGACCAAGTTTTGATTTGATAAAGATCCAGATGCAGGGAAAGGGAGACTTGTGTTAGGTCTTAGTGTTTTTGGATGGCTGATTGCGTTGTGGTATTTTTTGGCAAAGTGATGCAGAGGGATTGCAAGGTTCTTTTCATATGTCGTTTATGTAGACAAGGAAGAGAATAGGTCCCAAGACACTGCCCTGGGGAACCGCAGCCTTCATTGAATATTCTTCGGAAATAAACCCATCGAGGACAATCCGTAGTGAACGATCTGAAAGAAAGCTCTCAATCATTCTTGACAGACATCCACGAACACCGTACGCATATAATTTCTTTAGCAGGCCACGGGGCCATACTCTGTCGAAAGCTTTGACAATGTCGAATGAAAATAGCATAATGTTGTGCCCCCTGGCCAGAAGTTCAATTCCCACCTGCTGCTGGGCCGCTAGGCAGTCTAATGTTGAACGTTTCCTCCGGAATCTATATTGTCAATCGTCTAGAAGGTCGTTTGATTTCAGGAACTGTTAAAAAAAATTTATTGGAGACTTTGCCCTTTCATAGACTTTGTCTACGCAGAAGAGGAGGCTAATAGGCCTATAGGAACCCACGCTCATTGGATCACTATCTGGCCTTAGGGAAGGTATTTACCATGTTTGTGAGAAGGTTCTGGAGTGAAAGCAAATCCGTAAAAGCAATAACAATGGTCCAGCTAGTTTGGCGCTGCAGGGTTTGAAGACAAAATTTGGTATGTTGTCAGGAACTGTGGCTTTGGTCATATCAAGATGCCACAAAACGCGAAGGATCTTAGGAGCAGAAAAATTCACACGATCCAGGACAGTACAGCCTCTGTCCGAAAAACTTGGTATTTCTCTACCCTCTTCGTCCAGATTCGGGAATTCAGCGAAAGTCTTAGCAAGAGCTTCAGCCTTTTCCTGTGGATCTTGTACCACAGTCCCTTTAATCTTTAGAGAAGGAATTGAAGTCCCCTTGGACGACGCTAAAGCCTCCTTGACAATTCTCCACCAACTTTTTTCCGTAGTGTGTTGAACCTTGGTGGCAAATTCCTCCTCATACCGAAACCAGGGCTGCCGAATCGCATGAACTGCTTCCTTGCACGTTTTGATGAATGAAATCCTGTCCTCTTCACTCTTTGAAAGTAGCCATCGCTTGTGTGCCTTTTGATTTTCTCGGATAGCCTTCCTACACTGGGCGTTTAAACCAAGGTTTGTCTTTACTAGACACCTGGATCCGCTTTGAGGGGATATGTTTTTCAACAGAGTCAACTATGACCCGCTGGTAAGAACAAAGAGTGTACCTAAAACCGTCCCAATCACCTCTTTTGCGTAGCCAGATTGACCACTCGTGCTTTATTGGAGGCGGAATACGAAGACTTCCATGTGCCGTGACAACAACGTGGTTATTTATGAAAGCATGAGCGTCTATCTGAAAGGAGTCAGGGTGATGTGTAAGGAAGAAGTCAAAACAATAGGATCTGTTTGGGCCGTCATACGTCTTAAAATTGACAAGTTGCTCTAGCTCGTATGAGAGAGATAGATCATACAAGTCCGAACCCGCCCTGTAAGTATCTTTGCTGCGAAGCCACATACTATGATGGAAATTGACGTCTCCATAGAGGATAATGGAAGACTTAGCCTACTTGCACCGAATGTATTCGAGGGAGGCTTCAAGGTAGCTGGTGATCTGGCAGGTTGGAGAGCTATACATGGTACCAATAATCACGGACGTATTTGAGAGGGTCACCCTAAGTCACAAAGCTTCGTCGCCAGCTGAATCTGGTATATTTAGGCATGAATGTGGTATATGGCTCCGTAGAAAAAACAGAAACACCTCCTCCTCCCTTTTTAGTGCCGTCACTACGTTCACGATCTCACCTGTGGAGCGTGTAACCCTTTATGGCACCTCACTGCTCAGGGCTTTTTATCTTAACATAATCTGAACAGTATCACCAAACAAATGCAATGATCAATAATATCTCGCATGAATCACTATTGGTATCGCACAATACCAATTAAAAAAATCTCCTCGCTCATCAGGCCGTCAAAGAAAATGAACCAATTTGGTTCCATTGTAATCATTTTCAGAGCAAAGGTAAAAAATAGTCTTAACAGGTCAGGAGACTGAGCGAAATTGAAGTTCTGAAACATATATTTGTTCATATATCAGTTTTTCCACCCATGAAATTGGTGCCAAAGTCCCACCTTCTGGAAAAGTAGAAAAGCAGGGGCCAAGAATCGCACTTTGTGCATTTTTAACCAGTTCCCTTTATCTTTTCGTCTCTCATGTTTACTGTTTTCGTCTCTCACGTTTTTACTCCCCCCGCAGATAATTTCCCCACCCACGGAAAATTTTTCCCCACATCCCGCAAAACTTTTACTTTAGAAAAATTCCGCTCAGAGTCTCCTTTGCGGATTCCCCCTTCATTGGAAAATCGAGTCCATAAATTGAAAAACACGATAGTGCACTGTGTCGAAAAACACGAACGCTGGTTTTTTTCAAGCTTTATGCTTTCCACAATAAAGTTAAACCCATACTGAATAAAATTGTCCTTTGCCTTACATTTATATAAATTACCTAATTAATTTATTCTGACTAAATATGGAAAGAGTCGGACAAAGATGTGCACACTCATTTCATTTATATAAGAAAAATATCCCTCTCCGCTAATTACCCCTCCAACAACTCCCCCTCTCCTAGAGAAAGTTTTCCTGGAAAATTTCCCCTGACAGTTCCCCTGTGAAAAACTTTCCCCACATGTAAAATAATGATAGCATTTTTAAATTTGAAAAGTATTTGAAAAATTCAGTTCAGTACAAATTAATAAGACTATTGAATACCAAATCTAGAGAATTTATTGAAAAGAAAGTATTAGTTTACAGAGTGTATTAGATTACAGAATTCATAATTAATTAACCCGTTAATTGAATATCCAAAAAATTTGAATGGTGTGACTGGAAACGGCTGTCAAGTACTTGTGTTGAGAGGTCTTTAATTTCAGTATTAAGTGATCCTTGGAGGGGGGCCGAAAAAAAATTTATACCTAAAAACTTCACCAAAATGTACTCAAGAACTTCCTAAAGTTCCTTGACAATCGGATGAACAGTGTAGTTATTCATACAGGACACAAACACAGACAAACATGCATTTAAATATATATATATATATATATATATATATATATATATATATATATATATATATATATATATATATATATATAATATATATATATATATATATATATATATATATATATATATATATATATATATATATATATATATGTATATATATATATATATATATATATATATATATATATATATATATATATATATATATATATACATACATATATATATATATATATATATATATATATATATATATATATATATATATATTATATATATATATATATATATATATATATATATATATATATATATATATATATATATATATATATGTCCTGTTACCGAGGCTGCTATTCCAGTGAAGAAGTACGTTGATATTATATATATATATATATATATATATATATATATATATATATATATATATATATATATATATATATATATATAATATATATATATATATATATATATATATATATATATATATACATATATATATATATATATATATATATATATATATATATATATATATATATATATATAATATATATATATATATATATATATATATATATATATATATATATATATATATATATATATATATATTATATATATATATATATATATATATATATATATATATATATATATATATATATATATATATATTATATATATATATATATATATATATATATATATATATATATATATATATATATATTGATTTTCATTGTCACTTGTCCTGTTACCGAGGCTGCTATTCCAGTGAAGAAGTACGTTGATTTACATCATCCTCCACTTCTCGCATTTTCATGTAACCTTTGGCATAGTTGTTTGTGTCTCGCAATAACTCTTCCAGGAGATCCATTAGGTTGCAAGAGATGCCATGATTTAAAAGATATGCAAGGCGTTCTTCAACAGCTTCATCAGGGTTTAAAAAGTACATTTGGCCATTTGAAGGTGATTCAAAATCACATCCAGGGGTTTGTGATGGATCTGCCGTTGAATTGATTTTGTGATAAATCTGTTCAGCTACTTTGAAGCTGAAAACATTACGACTATTGATGGTTCGATTATCACATACGTTGAACGAAGTTAAAGCTAAACATGAGTTCAATTTTTAGATTTGATTGTGGAACTCTTTAGAGAGCAAGTGACATCCTTAAAAAAGCAAACCAATTTGTTCGGAAAATTATGGGAAAACACAAATTCTTCCTTAAAGGTGTTACCTATTTAGATTGTTCTTGTTGACAAAATGTCAATATTCCTGTTTTAAGAAAAAAAACAAAAAAACTATGTAGCCAATTTTGAGGAAAATCTATAAACACATGTATACACAATTATTAATCGTCTAATTAATTTACAAAGAGAAATATAATTCTAACAATAAGATGTTTCATTGGCAGTTGTCAGGGCTTCCTTCCACACAGCATTATATGTCCATTGTTCATTTTCAGTTAAAAGCAAAACTTTAAAACATACCATAATTGAAAACAGGATTACGGAGGTCGATGCAAACTAATTAAAAAGTTTGGTCTTGCGACTAATGAATAGTAAGGGCAAGTTAAGCAAAAGCATAACTATTGTATTTTTTTTATTTTTAACTCACGGGTTGATAAATCTGCAGCATCAACTGAATTAAGGAATTCTTGAGTGAATTTAATTCCCCCTTTTTCTTTATCTTTTACAGAATCATAACTTTTATACGATTTGTATTGTCCTGGGAGGCGATCAAGAGTTTTCGCATTACTAACTTCTTTGTTGATCGAAGCTAAAATAACGTTATCCTTCAGTAAATTGAAACTTTGCTTAGAAAAACATTCTTCAAATACTTCCTCAATTAAATTACCCCTGAAAATTATTTCGTCCAGTAGTTTGATTTCTTTAAAGTCATTTTTGGGAAAATTTCCATTTCCCAGGTCCAAGATGTACTTTTCAAATGCTTCCTGTTCAGGAACAACCCGCAAACTTTCTCTAAGGAAATATGTTTGAAATACTTCCAAGGATGACATTTTTTTTTATTGACAATTCAAGTGTTTCATTGCGATTGCTTCGGAATTGAACTGGCAAACATTGTCGGAAATCACCTCTAGAAACTAGATTTTTTCCTCCGAAGGGCAAGTTTGGATTTGCAATAGACGGCAACAACTAATCCATAATTTGTAAGCCATACTTGGGTAACATCGGTGCTTCGTTAAGTACGGAAACATGTACTTGGGCTAATTCTAAAGCTTTGTTTGAACTAGGTCTTATGCTCGAAATTGAATCTGAGGAAATTAGAATTTTCAAGCCAATGGTTTTGTGTGTTGTTAGTGCAAATGACAATAAAGTCGATGCTTTTCCTGTATAAGCCATACATTTTACTTAGTGATTTTCGCCACACAGAAGGTGAGACAAGGTCTTATAAATAAATGTTTTACCGGTATCGCCTGGCCCATCTATGAAAAAACGTTTTTCCCAACATAATTAGGATTATTGACAGCCTGTAAAATATTATCTACAATTTTAAGCTGTTTCCCTTGTAGAAGACGATACATATTATATCCAGTAGCAGTTGCCTCACTATAATTTAGAAATTCAAAGTTTTGGTCACTTTCATAGGTCTTAATATTGTCCATGGGATGTCGTTTCATCCCAAAACTAAAACTTAGATCTTCTATTTCCATCATATTTAACTTGGATGCAATAATACGATAAGCAGCTTAATTACAAGATCTTCAGATATATTAATTTATTCCTCATGTCCAATAAGTTCTTCTGCCAACTGATTTTTGACTCTTTCCCGAAGACCTTTTGGATTTGCAGAGTTTCCAAAGACAAGAATCTGTGCGAAGAGTATTTGCATTTTGGACAGTGCCAACTCTTCTAGGGTATCAAATCACTGTTTATCATTGAATTCATGGTGATGAGCCAGGCATGCTTGTTTGTATGTGGCATAAACGATGTTTAAAGCAGTTTTGAGATTTTCAAAACTTGCTGCATTACACACATGATTGAGAAGTACTCGCAAATAGAAGCACTCGAGATGAGCCACAAAATTGACTTTGTGAATTTGACCACGCCTGTCATTCCAAGCAAATTAACGGTCCTGTGTCAATTCTAAACTCTTGGTCAACCTCCCTAATACCATAGGCGGGTGTATATTGTTTGCCTCTCATTCCAGGCATTCTAACGGTCCTATGTCAATTTTAAATTCTTGGCCAACCTGCCTGAGACTTTAGGAAGACGTGCCTTTTCAAAAGCTAACACACAAGTATCGGACCAATAAGACAATCATACTTACTCCCGCTGTTTACCTGCACCATTTAATCAAACACTTAGAAAAATAGGTTTTACCGTTCGCTTGCAAGCCCAGGGGACTTGTTGGTAATATGTTAATCCTATGAAATGGTATTCCACATTTAGCCTACAAGCCGTCAATCCTATTAGGCTTAAGTTTTACTTGTTCGCCGCCTGTGAGTCCAAGCAAATTCAGTCCCAGATTTTGCATACAAGTCCAGTGGACATTGTCTGTCGCGCGCCAACCCAAAATCAATCCAATCTTTCATCCCTTAAGGGCTTGGCCCACGTAGCTGATTTCGGGAACCGATTTCAGCACCAGTGGACAAACGATAGCGGTAGGAAATATTTTTTGAAAGAAAAATTTATTGCGCGAGATTTTCAAAACAAAAAATTATGGACACAAATAATCAACTGGAGTTTATTAGTTTTTGCATGATCGATCTCAGCTTAGTTCTCATTTTAGTTCTCAGCTCAGTAGCGGGGCCTTTCACCACAGACATCTCTAGCTGCCTATTTATTTGTATCCCTATTTTTTGTGATTAATTAAAAAGAACTTTTCCACAAAATAAGTTTTTCAAAGAAAAGTAAAGAACTCCATTAAACAAAAAATGAGCAAAAATAAAATCAAATAATCTACGAAGCGTGAATTTACCGCAAATCAGCATCGATAAATAAATGAAACCCAAAACGAACAAAAATTACAATAAATAACCGAGTCAAACTCAAAAGGAGCAGAAATTAACATAAGTTGGGCTCAAAACCCCTATGCCTTCCCAAGGGCAGAACATAATTTGCACTTTATTGAAAAAAATATCAATGTTCTTACTTTTATAACTTTAATAAAGCAAATAATATTAACATTTTGATTACTAAATATCAGTATATGTATATTAAACTGACAATGCACATTCATTTGTATTTTTTCAGTAAAGTGCAAATTTTCTTCTGGACTTGGGAAGGCATAGGGGTTTTGTGCCCAACTTATGTTAATTTCTGCTCGTTTTGAGTTTGACTCGGTTAATTATTGTAATTTCTGTTCGTTTTGGGTTCCATTTATTTATCGATACTGATTTGTGGTAGTTTCACGCTTGGTAGATTATTTGATTTTATTTTTGCTCATTTTTTGTTTAATGGAGTTCTTTACTTTTCTTTGAAAAAACTTATTTTGTGGAAAAAGTTTTTTAAATTAATTTCTGTTCGTTTTATATTGACATAGTCTTTTCAGGGAAAAAGAAAATAATACTTTAAATCTTTTCGTTTTTTAAGACTTTATAGTTTGGCCTGCTATTTGTATGCTGGAGAAAAATATTTCTAAAATTCAGCAATTTTTAACAACATACATCCTTTTAAAAATCTGGACACAAATAGTACTGTTTAATTTAGTTTCATAGCTCCTCTAGTTGACCTGAAATGGAACACTTGATACCATACGCAAAAAAATCTGTTTACTTTCTTTGATTGCATGGATGCACTTACGCTATTTTGATTTGGTTAAATTTTAGGAGTAGAAATGGGAGGGTTGGCGTGGGAAGGTGGGCGTGGGAGGGTGGGAGTGGAAGGCCTGCTATTGACAATGCACATTCGTTTGTATTTTTTTCAGTAAAGTCCAAATTATGTTCTGGCCTTGAGAAGGCATAGGAGTTTTGAACCCAACTTATGTTAATTTCTGCTCGTTTTGAGTATGAATCAGTTATTTATTGTAATTTTTGTTCGTTTTGGGTTTCATTTATTTATCGGTGCTGATTTGCGATAATTTCGCGCTTCGTAGATTATTTGATTTTATTTTGGCTCATTTTTGTTTAATTGAGTTCTTTACTTTTCTTTGAAAAACTTACTTTTTGGAAATTTTTTTTTAATTTATTTCTGTTCGTTCTATATTGACATAGTCGTTTCAGGGAAAAAGAAAATAATACTTTAAATCTTTTCGTTTTTTTAAGACTTTATAGTTTGGCCTGCTATTTGTATGCTGGAGAAAAATTTTCAACATTTTTTAACAACATACACCCTTTTAAAAATCTGGACACAAATAGTAGTGTTTAATTTCGTTTCATACCTACTCTAGTCGACCTGAAATGGAAAACTTGATACCATTCGCAAAAAAATCTGCTTACTTTCTTCGATAGCTTGGATACACTTACACTATTTTGACTTGGTTAAATTTTAAGAGCAGAAGTAGCCTAGAAAGTTTGAACATAATATCCTCAGTCGTTCTCGGGATACTACTGAGATGCCTTATTTGGAGTTAGCATTAACACAGTGCATTTTGATTTAATCTTAAGGAAACATTTAGTTTTAAATAATAAAGGCAAATGGGAGGGTGGGCTTGAGAGGGGGATTAGTTGCCCTCAAATCACTGTCGACAGTTAAAAAGGGCATCAGCCCTTCCTAATTTCCATCAAATAAAGCCTTTTCGGAGTTCCTACGACAACTCCTTCAATATGAAGTGCCCTGGTATAAACAACAACAACAAAATAAAAATTATACATTATACCTACATCGATATTTACTATAAAAATTTTAAGCCTTCCAATAACATTCGATTATTAGAAAAGGCTCTAGGCCTGTCGATTTCCAATCAAATGAGCTGTTTTTGAGTTTCTACGACAACACTTTCTATAAACACCTTATATGCACTTTAGACTATTAAAAAGGGCATTAGCCCTTTGAATTTCCAATCAAAAGAGCTCTTTTTCAAGTTTCTACGACAAAGATTTCAATAAAAACTTATATGCCCCCAGGGTATGACTTATGACCCTTGTCCTGAAGACTGTGGGGGAGTGTCCTGCTCAAAGGTATAATTTCCTGAACTTTAAACTGCGTGAAAAAAATGGCTATTTAAAAATTTTGATTGGATGTGTTTAGGGAAAAGGTGGGCGTGAAAGGAGGGTTAGTTGCCCTCAAATCACTTTCGACTATTAAAAAGGGCACTAGTCCTTTGAATTTCCAATCGAATGATCCCTTTTCAAACTTCTATGACAAAGATTTCAATAATAACCTTATATGCGCCCAGGACATAACTCATAACTCTTGCCCTGAAGACTGTGGGGGGAGTGTCCTGCTCAAAGGTATAATTTCCTGAACTTTTAACTGCGTGTAACAAAATGGCTATCTCAAAATTTTGACTGGATATGTTTGGGGAAATGGTTGGCATGGAAGGGGTGTTAGTTGCCTTCCAATCACTTTTGACTATTAAAAAGGCCACCAGCCATTTCAATTTACAATCGAATGAGCCCTTTTTGAAGTTTCTACATCAACACGTTCTATAGAAAACATTACATGCCTTCAGGGCATAACTTACAACCCTTGCCTTGAGGGCTGTGGGGGAGTGTCCTCCTCAAAAACATAATTCCTATCTGGATGAACAAAATGGCTACCTAAAAATTTTGATTGGATCTGTTTGGGGAAAAGGTGGGCATGAGAGGGGGGTCAGTTGCCCTCAAATCACTTTTGACCATCAAGAAGGGCACTAGACCTTTGAATTTCCAATCGAATGAGCCGTTTTTGAAGTTTCTACGACAAAGATTTCAATAAAAACTTATATGCCCCCAGGGCATAACTTATAGCCCTTGCCCTGAAGACTCTGGAGGGAGTGTCCTGCTCAAAGGTACAATTTTATGAACTTTATACTGCGTGAACAAAATGGCTATCTCATAATTTTGATTGGATGTGTTTGGTGAAATGGTGGGCGTGGAAGGGGTGTTAGTTGCCTTCCAATTACTTTCGACTGTTAAAAATGCCACTAGCCATTTCAATTTACAATCGAAAGAGCCCTATTTGAAGTTTCTACGACAACGTGCTCTATAAAAACCTTATATGCCCTCCAGGGCATAACTTACAACCCTCGCTCTGAGCGCTGTGATTGGGTTGTCATCCTCAAAGACCTAATTTCCAGAACTTAAAACTACATTGAATAAAATGGCTATCTAAAAATTTTGATTGGATGTGTTTGAGGGAAAGCTGGGCATGAGAGTGGGGGTAGTTGCACTCCAATCACTTTCGACTATTAAAAAGGGCACTAGCCCTTTAAATTTCCAATTGAATGAGCCCTTTTTGAAGTTTCTACGACAACACCTTCTATAAAAACCTTATTTGCCCCCAGGGCATAACTTACAACCCTTGCCCTGAGGGCTGTGGGGGAGTGTCCTCCTCAAAAACATAATTTCTATCTGGAAATCAACTACGCTGAACAAAATGACTATCTAAAAAAATTTGATTGGATGTGTTTCGGGAAATGGTGGGTGTGGAAGGGGTGTTAGTTACCTTCCAATCACTTTCGACTATTAAAAAGGGTACTAACCACTCCAATTTCGCTCCCTAATCGTTCCATAACGGTTTCTTCCCTAACCACTCCCTAATCGTTCTTATATGCACTCAGGGCATAACTTAAAACCCTTGCCCCGAGGATTATGGGAGAGTGTCCTCCTCAAAAACATATTTTCTATCTGGAAATCAACTAGACTGAAAAAAATGGCTATCTAAAAAATTTGATTGGATGTGTTTGGGGGAGTGATAGGCGTGGCGGGGTTTAGTTGCCCTCCAATCACTTTCGACTATTAAAAAGGGCACTAACCCCTCCAATTTCCAATCGAATGAGCCCTTTTTGAAGTTTCTACGACAACTCCTTCGATACGAAGTGCCCAGGTATGGATAAAAAAAAATAATAATACATTGTGCCAACATCGTTCTTTAGTTAGGCAGCGCTATTGCGCTGACTATGATGATCATGATGAAAATATTATTATATTGATCATGATTGAAAATATATATATGGATTTTGTAAATCTGAACCGAAAATTAGAAAAATTTTTAAAGCTCAAATCGACGCCGATTTCTTTTAAAATTGGCGCTGATTTGGAAATCATTTCACGAAATCAGCTACGTGTGCCCAGCCCTTTAACTCCATGACTATCTACTTTAGTTCTTAGTACACGAAATGCAAGAATTCGTTATTCCCATGTGCTCGTTTTTCCATTCCATTTATAGTGTTTATATTTATATTTACACTATATTCCATAGTGTATACTCCACACTATATTCCAATCGTTTATATTCCATTTATACCATTTCCCAATAATAGAGAGTACTGAGTACCTACTGAGCTACCTTCTCAGCAGGGACCTCCCCCAGGCCACTCAGCGCGTCCCCAGGTGGCGGATAGGGGAACTTTCTACAGATATGTAGGATACCTCCATGGAGAGAGGAGGTGCGGACCAAGGGGGGACCCAGTTTCTGGGGGTCTTGAAATATAACTGGAACACCCTCACCTGGGGGACATAAATACAGGTGGATGAGGAGGATGGCCCCTCTGATGTGCACTGGGCTGGGCCCACCGGCGCGTGGACACGTCCCGCCAGTCACAATCCACTCCCCCAGCAATGGGTAAATTGTTGGTGATACAGGATGCCATAAGGGCGCATTATCGGTAGGAGATATAGTCGACCCCTGCTAGAGACAGAGAGGAGTGGCTTGCCGCTGTCCTGACGCCAGCCAAGAAACCCCTTTTTTCACTTTTATGATGATAATGAGCAAACAAATGAATGTGAGAACCAGTGCTACCACGTCCAGGATAACCGACGAAGGCCATGCGTTTAGATCTACCGCGTCCGGGGCAGCCGACGATACGACGACCGCTAATCGCGCGAATACCTCAACTTTGACAACTCCATCCCTGGAGGCCATTATATCACCTAAATCGACTTTATCAATTGGTACCCTTAATATCAGAACGCTTGCAAAACAAGGAAAAAAGGAACTCCTCCTGAGAGAGATAAACCGTTACAATTGGGACGTAGTCGGCCTATCCGAAACCCACCTCCCAGTCACCGGCGAAGAAAAGCTTGATGAAGCTACTCTTGTACTATCAGGACGTACTGATGGGAAACACCGGCAGGGAGTAGGCTTCTTACTCTCCAGTAAGGCTAGGAGATGACTAATCACAGCAACACCCATCTCAGAACGTCTGATCATGATCCGCCTGAAAGGCTCACCAGCGAATCTTACAATCATCCAAGTACATGCACCCGACTCTAGCAGAGATGATGAAGAATCCGAAAACTTTTATCTCCAACTTCAGTGTCTAGTGGACTCCGTACCATAAAAGATATAGTCTTTGTCATCGGGGACTTCAACGCCATTGTCGGTGACTACCCATCTGGCAACGAGGACGTGATGGGCAAATTTGGCCATGGCCAGCTGAACAAGAGAGGTGAGCGTCTAATGGAATTTTGCCGAGATAGTGATCTTGTTATCACTAACACATTCTTCAAACACAGAGCCCGACGTAAAACAACCTGGACATCCCCAAATGGAAGGACTAAGAATCTAATAGATTATATCCTCGTATCTAGACGCTGGAAATCTTCCAACACAAACACAGTCACTTTGGCTGGCGGCGACTTCGATAGCGACCACTCGCTTGTTATGACTTCCTTTAAAATGGGTCTAAAAGCGGCCGCGAAACTCTCCAGAAAGCCTCCCAGATTCAGAGTAGACCTCTTAAAAGACCAAACTACTCGACAAAATTACACCGCTACTCTTTCCGAAAGAATTTCTGAACTCCTCTCTACATCCCCGCTAACTCTATCAAAAGATGACATCGATAATCTTGTGAAGAGTAGCTCGCAGGTTATATGCGATGTCGCCCAGTCGACCCTGGGAGTCAAAAAGGCGGACCATAAGCCTTGGATCACGGATGAGATAATCTCATTATGTGAGGAAAACGCAACTACACTAACAAACTAGATAGAGAAAGTCGGGATATGTACGAACGATTGAAACGTGTGGTAGAGAAAGCCACTCGCCGTGCTCACCGCTCCTATCTAAGGGAACAATGTGAGTAATGCGAAATGGTATCCAAGAAAGGTGACTCTCACTTTATGTACAGGCGAGTGAGGGAACTAGCCAAAAAAGGGACTGAAAGCCTGTACCCTCCGTGATGAAGATGGTAACCAGATCCAAACTACAGACGGGATCCGAACCAGATGGAAAGAACACTTTGAGAGCAAATTAAACTCAACGATCCTCCCAGACCCATCGGTGCTTAACAGCTTCCCCGCAATCGCCGCAGACCCAAGCCCACTCCCACTTCGATCTGAGATAGAATCGGCTATCAAGGGTTTAAGGACGAACAAAGCTGCAGGCACAGATGAAATCAAACCGGAATTACTAAAAGTAAATTGCAATCCCCTTGTTGACCTATACCTAAAAATTGCTACTGCTGCTTGGGAAGAAGGTCACTTCCCCTCCTCATGGTTTGAAGCCACGATAGTTCCAATCCATAAGAAAGGCTCGAAAGCAATCTGTGATAACTACAGGCCTATAAGCCTTACGAGCCACGCCGCTAAAATACTCACTAGAGTAATGCTGGAGTGTATAAGAGCTATATCTTCAACTGTGATTCCAGAATATCAGGCCGGTTTCCGCCCAAACAGGCCAACGATTGATCAGATATTTAAGGTACGTCAAATTGTGGAAAAATATCTTGAACTCGGACGCAGTATTTTCCACCTTTTCATTGACTTTAAGCAGGCTTTCGACCTCATATGGAGAGAAGGTCTATGGCAGATTCTTCTCCATTTTGGTATACCACAGAACTTAGTATCATTGATCAGATATATGTACTCAAAATCCAGAAGCCGCGTCATGACGGGAGAAGGTCTTTCCGATAGCTTTGAAACATCGACTGGTGTGCTGCAGGGTTGCTTGCTTTCACCGGAACTGTTTAACCTGTTCCTTACCGCTGTCTTCTCACTCCTTGACAACTCGTCAGGTGTCCACATTGGGGGAATATCGATTGATAAATTAGCTTATGCAGACGACATAGACCAAGTAGCTGAGAACCTTGGGGAACTTCAGTCCCAGGCCGACAACATCCAATCAACCACCAGCTCCTTTGGAATGACCATCAATTCCTCAAAGACGAAAGCCATGCCCTGCTCGCGAAAGTCGGAAAACCAAGAAACCTTAGGCCTCCAGCTCGGTGGTGACAACATAGAATGGGTCGAAGATTTCACCTATCTTGGTAGCCTTATAACGTCCGATAACAACCACTCGAAAGATATTAAGAGGCGCCTGGCGCTTGCAAACTCTAGCTTTAAAGCCTTGATGCCGATCTGGAGGAACAAGAATTTGTCGACACTGCTGAAAACAAGACTCTTTAACACACTGATTATCCCCATTGCCATGTACGCCTGTGAATCATGGACCCTCAAAACAGATGACCAACGTCGCCTAGCCGCATTTGAAACAAAGTCACTCCGCCGTATTGCTGGCATTACGTGCCTGGACAGGATCTCTAATATTAGGTTGTTTGAAAGCCTCAAGATCAAACACACCATTCTTGATAAAATAAAACTGCAACAACTTAGGTGCCTAGGCCACATCCAGCGTATGGAAAATTCTCGTCTGGCGAAAATAGTTTTCGATGGTCGCGTGCATGGTTCTCGCCCCAGAGGTCGGCCCCCTAAGAGATGGAAAGACAACTTCTCTACACTCAACCTGCCGCAACTTCTACGAGTGACTGAAGATAGATGCTCATACAGACGCCACATCAATAACATAGTGAATGAAGAGGCCCCAAAACGACCTTCGAGGACGGATGGGACTTAAGGCAAGTAAGTCAAGTCATAATAGAGAAATTTCTGTTTTTTTAGTTGTTTCAGCGCATTGTTGTGTCGAAAATACGCTTCCACCATTGAGCCTTGCTGTCCAATATCTACCCGTTTGGGAATTTTTATTTGCCGTTTCGACCTAAATAAAGATCTGTGCTGGTTCCGGCTACAAATCGACAGTTGAGACTCTCAGTAGGAGAACCTGGGATACCAAATGGATACTTTTAGTGGCTTTTGGACACTTTTACTCTGAGGGACACCGGGACACTTTTGGGTAACAAAAAGCAGCTTTTTGGACATTTTTCCAAATCAAAAACCAAATGTCTTTATTTTCTTCATTTTTTTTATAGGTATGACGGTTTTTAATTTATACTTTACTTTTAAGCTTTGGCAACGTCTTAGGGATTTTGCTTAGATGTTTTTGCGCCCTGCGCGAAAACTATTTATCAACAGAACAGGAATAGGAACTAAAATCTTAACCAGTGTGGCATGCTAGAAATATGGAATCCATCTTCTCTTCTATCTTATGGTTGACGTTTGTCATTAAGTCGGTCAACTTCAAAGACCCACCAACTACTTGTGGCAAAGTCACCAAGGCCGCTGAAAAGGCTGGAAAGAAGAAGTGAATGGCCATTCCCTGCTGGAGCGTTCCGCGTAAATCCCTGTGGTGTGTATCCGTATGCACATGACTATTATTACACTGCTGTCATAGAAAGAAAGGAGTTTCGCAGAAAAACTGTGTTGTGGCTCAATTTTATTTATAGCCGCTAGCGAAGGTTTATGTTTTATATTCTATACTTTCAGCTGTGATTTTTTGTCAAACGATGGTCGCCAGTTTCTATCGAGGATAAATCAAGCGAATTTATTTCAATCGGCCTTGTCTTTTCACTTTTTTAGTTCTCGAAAACGTCATTTTTGCCCAGGGCTACTTCTAAATGTTCAGAAAACGGCAAAATAGAGGAGTTGTTAAACGATTTTAACCACTTGGACAACCCGTTGGCCTAGTGGTTAAGGGGATCGACGTCTTTTGTTTAACTTTAAAACCATATAGGTCAAAATAGACATTTCGTTGCTACAGCCGTTCGGACCTTGTCGCACACAAAGATCTCTAATAGCTACTGAAGATCAAAGACTCGCATCTTTTTCGCATAACTTATGAAAATGCCGAAGTGAAAATTAATCTCAATGGTTGGTTCTTTCCTTTTCGAATAAGATAGGTAGCGATATCAATAATCGATATAAAATTTCGCTCTGTTGACATTCTCAGGACGATTTTTTCTGCCATCTCTTCAAATTGAACTAGCACTAAATTTTTAGGTAGTGTTAATGTCAAAGCTGGAAATAGCTACAGAACTCACGCAGGTAACAGACCGTTAGGTAGGAGAACTAAGAAGGACGAATTTCTCAGGCTTTTAGGCACTTTTGACAGGTTTTGAAAATTCATAGTGGCAACTCTGTATTTTGGCTAATTATCTATAGGGACACTAAAAGTGTCCTTTTTTGGCTGATTTGGACAATTTTGTCCCTAAGAGTTTTGGCAAGCCTGTGGAGCACAAGGTCTTTTACGGATGAAACAGAAGAATGCAACAAATTGATTTGGCACATAGCCACTCTCGTAATTTTGAAAATATTGTAGACTAGCGAGTATTATGGGTTTACCACCCTGTTGAATAGAAAAAATTATACAACCAACAATATTGATTCTTTAAATTAAGCTCCCGTACACAATTGTAAAGCAGGTAATTGCAAAAAAATTGTTTAGTCTAATTAGAATTTTCAACCTTATTTGCCTACATGTAAGATGGGTAAGTTTGTTCTGGTTAACCACATGTTTATAAAAAGGCTACATTCAAATTCAGAGATTTGTTATGATCTTGGAAAGTAGTTAAATTAGGCAAAAAGAACTTCCTGGAGGGAATCAAGAGCCTTAACTATCTCATGGGAAGGTGTTTGGAAGCCGGCCTACTTATCTCTACTCCTTCCTCTACCAAAGGGCATTGTCCATTGGTGATCTTTTATAATCTTTGGTGTTTGCTTACAGCTAGGACTAGGCCTATATAGAAGGGAACATGTTTAGGAAGCAATTCTTGCTTCATAATATAGGCTACAGGAAAGTTGTGATTAACACATTTTGCAGGTGCTTTTTACCCTCTCCGTAATTTAATATTATATAGCCTAGCTGTAAATATAAATTTTCCTTGTATCACTATTGTTTCAACCTAGGCTAAGCCAATAAATTTAATCAATGCTGACAAAATCAAGAAACAGGAAAACACATAGAAAATATTTAATTTGGGCTGTAGCCTACATTTTCCCATTAAGAGGGGAGGGTTATGGGAGTGTTTTCAAAATGTGTTAACTAGGCCTACAGTTTGTCTACATGTTATGAAGTAAGAATTGTTTTTTTTAATGTAGACTACTTTGCCCACCCCCAATGTGTAAATATATAGCCAAAATTATTTATTTCCCATACATTTTTATGTTTCTTTGTTTTGTTGTCATTGCCTTCTTTGCCATTAAATCTTTTTGACAAAAGAGTTACATAATCAAGAAACAGAAAAATACAGGAAGTATATAATTTGGGATATATTTTTACACAATATGTATGGGGGTTTGAGGGTAAGGAATAGTAAAGGGCTTTTAGGAACAATGTAGGCTGATGAAGTATTTTTTAGTGATTCCTACTCAATAGCCCCAATTGTGTATTGATGTCTTTCACTTCAGCAAAATGAATCCTTGCTGGTCTTATTTTCTTTTAGGCCACCCAATATTTGCCTTAAATGATAAGCAAGATCTTGTAGTCACAAATGACAACAAACTAAAATTCTGTACCCATACTAAGAAGTCTGCTTCTGGTTCCACTCTGGGGCTGATTAAGCATACCCTTTCTTCTTTTTAGCCTCAAGTCATAAGTCTTCCTATATAAGGCACTTGTTTGTCTCAAGCTTGAAGTTATGTCTTCAGCCTCCCTATATTTTAAAAAAAAGACATAAAAGTTTTGGAAGATGTGCCAGAATAATATCTGGCATTCAGGAGATTTCTTACCTCTAAGACAAGCTAAGCTGAACTCTCAACACTTGTATAGAGGATAAATAAAGGTGATGTCATTCTAACCTATAAGTTAATGAAGGCTAACCCTCTCCCAGCATTATTCCCTACTGCTGGCCCTAATTTAAGAATCAGAGGTCATTGGTTGAAACTTGTTAAGCAGTCTGCTCTCAATTCTTTTCCTCAAGAATTGACAATGGTTAGAATAAACTGTCTGAAGACACAGTTATTGATGAATCTGTTGACATTTTCAAACAAAGGTTAGATGCTGAGTGGTCCTTAAGGGAGTGTAAACTTGACTAGGGTGCAGTTGGACTACCAACTGCACCTAATGCCCCTGGTCACTAAACAAGAGCAACTTCAAACATCAACTCAGGAGCTTCACAAGGAAAAATCCTTAGATTGCTCCATGCTGTAATTAAGGATGCCCATACTTTTACTCAATCTCAATTCATAATGCCAGTTTAAAAAAAATACACTTGTTGCCCTTTAGACAAAATGAAAAATCTGCACTGATTGCAGCTTCAACAGTACAGACCTATAGTTATAAAAGAAGATTTTTATGGATAAAAAAGAAGAAAGCATTAAATTGATTTGGCAAACAGCCTTATATTCTGTAATTTTGAAAGTATTTTAAACTAGTGAGCACTATGGGTTTACCACTCTGTTGAATAGAAAAACTATATAACCAACAAGGTTGATTCTTTAAATTAACCTCATATATGTAATTGTAAAGCAGGCAATTGCAAGAAAACTGATCAATTTTAATTGTTAGCCATATTATTGTCCTTACTGTTGAATCTATCGGAAGAAAAGAGCTTCATAATCAAGAAACAGAAAAATGTATAATTTAGACTATATATTTGCATATTAGAGGTGGAGGGGTTGAGGGTAAGATATAGTGATGCTTTTAGGAACAATATTAGTAAGTATTTTTAGATTGAATTTTTTTTTAAGAACTATATATTGTTTCCTTCTCAATATCCCCAATTGTGCATTGATCCCACACTTTTGCTCAATCCCAACTTATAAGCCACGATTGTGCATTGATGTTCATTCTCTTGCTCAATCCGAGTTTATAAGCTTTTAAGGATCTGTAAAACTATTGGAAAAAAATTATAACATTTTCAACAATTAGCCCTAGGGTACCACATATAAAAAAAACCCATAAAAAATTAAGTTCTTAATTTATAATAAACAGTTCAAAGCTCATTAATAGACTAAATATATCAGGTCCTGCTATAGCTATTGCTAAACTTAGTAACATTTATTTAGTGTTATAGATATTCCTCTTCACTTTTCATCCCCAGGCCCTTGCTCCCAATGGTCTTATGGTCAATTAGCCCTAGGGTACCACATATAAAAATAAACCATAAAAAAATGAAATTCTTAATTTATAATAAACAGCATATATACATTAATAATCATATTATCATGTTTCCTTCTATTAATGTTTACCTTTTAAACTCATTTAATGTAGTATCTTTGTTATTCAATGTTAAGCAATCTACTCAGACTAAACTAAATATCTCTTGAGTCCACTTAGAGTAACCAGTTTTGCAACAGATGTATCAATAGAAATAACAACAAACAAGTGTATTTTTAGGGCATTAAAGGGGGAGGAGCATTGTCAGGGTAATGACTATTATGTTGAAAAAGAGCCTGAAATGAGCAAACTAATGGTAAATTTCTTCTTTTTTCTTCTATGTAGCCTGAAGCTACATAGGGAGAAGGGCTGGGAATGTACTGTCAAAATCAAATTATATAAATGAGCATAAAATCATTTTTAATATTGGCCAAACTTTAGACAAAATTTCTGAAGCATTCCAAAAACTACAAACAGAATACTTAAAATCTGGTTGCAAATTCAATGCTGAAAAATCAAAACAGTCCTTTTTAACTGGAAAGGCCCATTTCCTGATAAGAAATTCAAAGATTTGCCTGTCTGACCAAATTGTTTACTTTGCTATTCCCATTGGAAATACAGTTTCTTACACTCATCATCTTCTAAAAGAACAGAGCAAGCACTGCAGATCAGCTTCCATGTCTCTGCTAAGCTTTATTTTGATTTATGCTATCTCTCAACAATATACAACACTGTTGCTCTCCCCTACATTCTGTATATTGCGCCCTTCTGGAAGATTCTTACAGATGCTGATAAATTGAAAATCTGCTCCACTTTCTTTTGTTTTGCAAAATATTTGCTGAGATATCCAATTTGGACATGCAGCTCATTAATAGACTTAATATATCAAGTCCTACTATAGCTATTGCTAAACTTAGTAACATTTATTTAGTGTTATAGATATTCTTCTTCTCTTTTGTTACAATTACCTGTGTTATTCTTTATTTTTGTGTTTATTAAATTTTCTTTTGTCCTAGAAAGTTTAGTACTTTTTTTGTAGTGCTCTGTCATTTTTGCTGTATGAAGACAGATTTTCAATAAATAATAATAATTTTTTGGCAAACTATACCCACCATCCCCCCCCCCCCCCTATGGTCAAATATATACCCTGAAATGTATATACACAATGAATTTTCCATATGCTAATTGCTATTTGCTTGTATGTTTACTGTTAAATCATTTTGAAGAAGAGTCATACAGCCTATAGAAAATTCATTGCCTATACACAATTCAGGGTGTATATTTAACCATTAGCTGTGAGTGGATGGTGGGTAAAGTTTGTGACATAATGAATGTTATATTTGGATTCAGCATGTAATTCTGATGCTAAAGGCAAACCTATTTTTTAGCTTTCTTAATAATCTGTGAATAAAAAAATCCTCTTATTCCTTATTTCATGCTCTTTCAAAATGTCATGGTTCCTTTTCTGACAATGGACCCCCCCCCCCCCCCCCTGATGGTCCCAGATAATGACCCTAGGATATATACATAACTAAAAGAAAATAGCTCAACAATGAAATTGTTATTTTAGCCTAGAATGTGCAGTATATTCCTAATAATCAGACTATTTTAATTATTTTATTATTTGGCTATTTTTATCCAATAGTTTATTGTAAGGGAAAAATTTCATATTGTGCAATGTGAAATGTTTGAAATTCACAAATGTACAAATGAAATTTGCACATTTTAGATATTTCCTCAGGTTGTGGTTTAAGTATCTGCTCACAGGTGCACAAAAAGTTCCAATGCTGCTATCAAGTAGCAGAAGTCCAAAAGCTGTCAACATTTTAGCAACACAAATTAGGTTTTGACAGCTCTGCTTTGAGCAAAAAATATTTTTATATGCAAAATTTGCAGAAAGTTATTAAAGGTAACTTAGTATAGCTTGCAGCTAGAAATATCAATAGTTTTCTGAGTCACAATTAACAATGTAATCCAATTCAGTGGCAATACTAGCCATAATAATCAGACTGCATAATATTATATGTGCCATTTTATCAAAAGTACCATATCATATTTACTCTAATACTGCTAGTGGAGTATAGTATTGAAAGTCTGAAGTGTACTGTATATAGCTTACTGCTGTTACTTTGTGGATGGAGTTGTATACTCCAATGCTGTTGGTATTATAAAAATAATGGATACTCAACTGCATGCTTGATACTCATTGATCACAATACTACAACTATAACAAGCAACATTTTATTTTCTGGGAGAACAATATTGATTGGCAGCCAGACAGTCACATGCAGTATGAAGCTGTGATATTAGTTTTGCCCTAATATAATCCTTAAAATAAACAGAGAATTCATGCTAGATTGCAATGTGGCTGTTTTAGGCTACTAATCTTCCATGTTCCAGCTTGGAAACTACCAACTTGGAATCATCTTGATAACTACCAGCCCTTTCAAGATTCTTTGAACTGACAAATAAACAGTTCTGAGAGAATTTGGCTGTTTGTGCTAGATTTAGACAAATATTCACTTTCATTTAAAGAGAAGTGGAGTAAGTTAAAACTTGTCCACAAGGATAAAGGATAACAATGATTTAAAAGTGAATTTTCACATAGCAACATTTAACCTCACTGAGCTTTTAGTTTGAACAAGTTTTAAAAAGCAGTAGCATGAGAAGAGATACATACGTCTGGTGAAAAGAGATATTTCAGAAGAGATACATCACCTGGTAAAAAAAAGAATATCAAAAACAAAAACAGCTCTTTTCTGTTTTATAATTACTCTTTTTTAGATTTTTGGCTCCTATTGGGTCAAGTTACTTAAAGTTCATTATCACATCTTGTTTGATCAATATTTAAACACAGAAATGAGGTACCAGAGTAAGAAATTAAGACCAACCATTTGTAAAAAAAAAAAAAAGTTTGAAAATGATATAAAACCTTACAAGAAAACAATCTGGAAATAATAACAAAATTTTTACTTTGGGCTATAATATACAATTTGTTATGAATCAAATTTTGGTTCCATTTTAATCAACTATTCCTTAAATTTGAATATAATCTATAGCTTAATTTGTTTCATTAAGAGGGTCAGAGAGGAGGGGCTGCAATTTTTATGGTAAGAAGACTATATTTAGGAAAAGTTTTGAATGACAAATCCAATTCTACCACATTTGTTGTGTGATTTTATTGTTTTTATCACAGGATTAGCCTTCATACAGTGTTAATAATTGCTCAAGCATCAGAAGTTGTGTAGGTAGGCCTAGGTATTTAAAGAAAATTCAAATGCCCTAATTTGAGCAGAATATCTATTCTGTAAAATTTCATTCACTTACTTAACAACTTTCCTAGACCGTAAAAAGATCCTAAACAGCAGTTGAACCACTCAATCAAGCATGGACGCTGGCCAAAAATATTACAGGGGGGAAGGCACCAGAGTAGTAATGGTAAGGGGAAGAGGAGGTGGGGAATACCTTTGAAGATAAAAGGTTATATACAAAATAAAATTCTGAAGGAAAAAAGAAAAGTACTTAATTTTTACATACAAAATGAAGCAAAATTCAACAAATTTTTAAATGGTAACCATTCATGGCAAAAAGATCAGTACTAATGTATTATACCGCCTCAACACTCAAGAAGTAAAGTTAGGTTAATCCTAATGAAAAATACTGAAACATGATGAATATATTATATGTTGGAAACAAATTTGGGCTATATATTCTCACATCAAGAGGGTGGGGAAGGGGTAACCTGAACTAAACTAACCTACACCCCTCCCCCTAATGTGCAAATATTTAGCCCAAATTATACAATTCCAATGTATTCTGTCACCTGCCACTTGTTTTCCACTGAGTGTAAGCTAGTTGCTTCTGAATACAGACAGATAAAACCAGTTGGTTCTCGAGTTTTACACAGCATAGACTTGAGTGCTGGCAGTATAATTCATAAGTAGCCTACCCTTTAACTATCACGCATTCAATTATTATGTATTTAAGATTAATATATTATGCCCAAGACCTAGAGTAAAAGAAAATAAGACTCAAACTAAATTGCAGAAAATAAGAGAAAAAAGTATCAGTTTAAAGGGCCCATTTAATTTCTGAATAAAACAATGGCTATATTTTGAAAGAACATGAAAAAAAGGTCTCAGGTGGTATGTTCATCTAATTTATGGCTTGATAGTAAAAATATCTTCAAATTTATCACAAAATCCCCTTCCCCTTCTCTGCATAAGTACCATGCTTTCCCTTTTTCATTTTGGAATTATTTTTCAATCTAACTCTTTTAACTCTCTTATATTTTTTACCTTTGAAAATCACACAGAATAGTAAAAGAAAACAAAATTTAAACTCGTGGTCCAGCTGTCTAAAATAACCCTCTTTGCATCAATGCTCAGAATTACACAGAATGTAAACATGTTCAAATGAAATTCTTTACCAGGAGTCACAAGAGAATCTTTGATGAAATGGCATAGTTTAAAAACATTATCCTTTTACTAGCATTAATTAAAAAATCTTTCCACAAAATAAGTTTTTCAAAGAAAAGTAAAGAACCCCATTAGACCAAAAATGAGCAAAAATAAAATCAAATAATCTACCAAGCATAAAACTACCACAAATCAGCATCAATAAATAAATGAAACCCAAAACAAACAGAAATTACAAAAATAACCGAGTGAAACTCAAAACAAGCAGAAATTAACATGAGTAGGGCTTAAAACCCCTATGACTTCCCAAGGCCAGAACATCATTTCCACTTTAATGAAAAAAATATAAATGTTTTTATTTTATAACTTTAATAAATCAAATAATATTAACATTTTGAATAATAAATATCAGTATATTCATATTAAACTGACAATGCACACTAATTTGTATGTTTTCAGTAAAGTGCAAATTATGTTCTGGCCTTGAGAAGGCATAGAAGTTTTTATACCTACTCATGTTAATTTGTGCTTGTTTTGAGTATGACTTGGTTATTTAATGTAATTTCTGTTTGATTTGGGTTTCATTTGTTTATTGATGCTGATTTGTGGTAGTTTCACGCTTGGTAGATTATTTGATTTTATTTTTGCTCATTTTTGGTTTAATGGAGTTCTTTACTTTTCTTTGAAAAACTTATTTTGTGGAAAAAGTTTTTTTTTAAATTAATTTTTGTTTGTTTTATCTTGACATAGTCTTTTCAGGGATAAAGAAAATAATAGTTTAAATCTTTTTGGTTTTTTAAGACTTTATAGTTTGGCCTGCTATTTGTATGCTGGAGAAAAATTTTCAGCAATTTTTAACAACATACACCCTTTTAAAAATCTGGACACAAATAGTAGTGTTTAATTTAGTTTCTTACCTCCTCTAGTTGACCTGACATAGAAAAATTGATACCATTCACAAAAAAAATCTGTTTACTTTCTTTGATAGCTTGAATATGCTTATGCTATTTTGATTTGGTTAAATTTTAAGAGCAGAAGTAGCCCCAAAAGTTTGAAAATAATACCCTCAGTTTTTCTTGGGATTCTGCTGAGACGCCTCATTGGGAATGAGGATTAACACAGTGCATTTTGATTTAATCTTAAAGCAACATATAGTTTTTAAACATAATGGGCAAATGGGAGGGTGGGCGTGGGAGGGGATTAGTTACCCTCCAATCACTTTCAACTATTAAAAAGGGCACTAGCCCTTTCTATTTTCAATCAAATGAGCTCTTTTCGAAGTTTCTACAACCCCTTTGATATGAAGTGCCCTGGTCTAAACACAAAAGTAATACATTGTACCCACATTGCTCTTTACTATAAAAATATCAAGCCTTCCAATCACTTTTGACTATTAAAAAGGACACTAGCCCTTTCAATTTCCAATTGAATGAGCCCTTTTTGAATTTCTGCGTCAACGCTTTCTATACACACCTTATATGCCCCTAGGGCATAACTTACAACCCTTGGCCTGAGTGCTGTGAGGGGGTTGTCATCCTCAAAGACCTAATTTCCAGAACTTTCAACTACATTGAACAAAATGGCTATCTCAAAATTTTGATTGGATGTGTTTGGGAAATGGTGGCCTTGAGAAGGTCATCCTCAAAGACCTAATTTACAGAACTTTCAACTACATTGAACAATAATGCTATCTCAAAATTTTGATTGGATATGTATGGGGAAATGGTGGGCGTGAGAGGGGGTTTTAGTTGCCCTCCAATCACTTTCGACTATTAAAAAGGGCACTAGTCCTGTCAATTTCCAATTGAATGAGCCCTTTATGAAGTTTCTACAACAACGCTTTCTATAAAACCTTATATGCCCCTAGGGCATAACTTACAACCCTTGGCCTGAGTGCTGTGAGGGGGTTGTCATCCTCAAAGACCTAATTTCCAGAACTTTCAATTACACTGAACAAAATGGCTATCTCAAAATTTTGATTGGATATGTTTGGGGAAATGGTGGCCATGAGAGGGGGGTTAGTTGCCCTCCAATCACTTTCGACTATTAAAAAGGGCACTAGCCCTTTCAGTTTCTAACTGAATGAGCCGTTTTTGAAGTTTCTATGACAGCATTTTCTAGAAAAACCTTATATGCCCCCAGGGCAAAACTTACAGCCCTTGTCCTGAGGGCTGTAGGGGAAGTGTCATCCTCAAAGACATAATTATGGACCTTTCAATTAAGTTGAACAAAGTGGCTATCTCAAAATTTTGATTGGATGTGTTTGGGGAAATGGTGGGCGTTAAAGGGGGGTTATTTGCCCTCCAATCACTTTCGACTATTAAAAAGGACACTAGCCCTTTTCATTTCCAATCGAATGAGCCATTTTTGAAGTTTATACAACAACGCTTTCTATAAAAAAAAACCTCTTATGCCCCCAGGGCATAACTTACAACCCTTGCCCTGAGGACTGTGGGGGAAGTGTCATCCTCAAAGACATAATTATGGACTTTTTAACTACTTCGAACAAAATGGCTATCTCAAAATTTTGATTGGATGTGTTTGGGGAAATGGTGGGTGTGCAAGGAGTGTTAGTTATCCTTCAATCTTTTTCGACTATTAAAAAGGGCACAAGCCCTTCTAATTTCCAATCAAGTGATCCCTTTTGAAGTTTCCACAACATCGTTATCTATAAAAATCTTATATGCCCCCCAGGGCATATCTTACAGCCCTTGCCCTGAGGGCTCTGAGAAGGTTATCATCCTCAAAGACCTAATTTCTAAAACGTTTAACTACGTTGAACAAAATGGCAATCTAAAAATTTTGATTGGATGTGTTTGGGGAAAAGATCGGCGTGAGAGGGGTGTTAGTTGCCTTCCAATCACTTTCGACTATTAAAAAGGGCACTAGCCATTCCTATTTCCAATCGAATGAGCCCTTTTCGAAGTTTCTATGACAACTCCTTTGATACAAAGTGACCTGGTATGAAAAAAAAAATTTGATGTGAAGTCCCCAAAAATATTTGGGGGAATGGTTGGCGTGAGAGGCGGGTTAGTTGCCTTCCAATCACTTTCAACTATTACAAAGGGCACTAGCCCTTTGAATTTCGAGTCAAATGAGCCTTTTTTCAAGTTTTTACAACAATGCTTTCTATAAAAACCTTATATGCCCCCAGGGCATAACTTACAACCCTTTCCTTGAAGACTTTTGGGGGAGTGTCCAGCTCATAGATATAATTTCCGGATCTTTCAACTAAGTTGAGCATAATGGCTATCACAAAATTTTCACTGGATGTGTTTGGGCAAATGGTTGGCATGGAAGGATTGTTAGTTGCCCTTCAATCACTTTCAACTATTAAAAAGGGCACTAGTCATTTTAATTTCCAATGAAATGAGCCCTTTTGAAGTTTCCATGACAACACTTTCTATAAAAATCTTATATGCCCCCAGGGTATAACTTACAACCCTTGCCCTGAGGGTTGAGGGGGAGGGTTGTCATCCTCAAAGACCTAATTTCCAGAACTTTCAACTACGTGAACAAACTGGCTATCTCAAAATTTTGATTGGATGTGTTTGGGGAAAAGATGGGCGTGAGAGGGGTTAGTTGCCCTCCAATCACTTTCGACTATTAAAAAGGGCACTAACCCTTTGAATTTTCAATTCTGTCGTCTGTCAATTTTGTCGTCGATTGGGTAATGAAAAAAGCAATGCTAAATCTTGAAAAAGTCAAGGATAGCCCTGGTTTCAGTACCACCGACCTGGATTATGCCGATAATGTTGTTCTTCTTGGCAAATCCGTTGGCGAAGCCCAGAAAATGCATCTGAAAGTCTCCGAAGTTGCTGCCCCAGTGGGGCTCAAGATTAATATTGATAAGACTAAAGTTATGTCTAATTTCCCTGATATAAATTCTACCCCTATAACCCTTAACCATAGGCAGATTGAACTTTTCAATAAATTCAAGTATCTTGGATTATTCATTAATATCAACAGCGGATGTAGCAAAGAAATCCAATGCCCCATTGAATCAGCTTTCACTGTCTTTGCACGGCTGTGGAAGCTGCTATGGAAAAGGAGAGAAATCCACTGGAAAACAAAAATTCTTATTTACGATGCCCTAGTCCGATCAGTCTTACTGTACGGCTGTGAGACGTGGCCCTTAAAAGTCACCGAGACACACGCCCTCAACACTTTTGAATACAGATGCCTGAGGAGTATATTGGGGTTACGACTCAGCGACTGAATCCCAAATACGATCATCTGCCAACGATGTGACCAGAAGTACGACATCACATCGATCATTCGACGCCGCCGCCTGTCCTGGCTCAGCTATGTTTGCCGAAGACCAGCCGAGACTTTCACAAATCAAAGCCTACACTGCAAACCAGCAGCTGATTGGAGGGAACGACATGGAGGACAAGCCAAAACTTGGCTTAACACCGTCAAATCTGACCTCGAGCCGATTGGCGGATTCTGAAGGCATGGTAATGCCTTCAGAATGGGATCCTTCATGGTGGGATCCTTCATGGCTTGAAATTATTGCCCCACTAACCCAAGACCGTAACCTGTGGAATTCAACAGTCTGCCAGATCCTGTCGCCAGGGAGAGCTACATAGTTTGTGTCCTGATCCAAGTACAAGTAAGTAAGATCTAAAATGTTCAGTTTTATTTTATGTTTTTTTTTAAGATTATGCATGCATTTAAATAGCCATTTATTGCTTTTACTAGAAAGGCTCATTTGTTTAGAAGTCTTCGAAATAACTTCAAATGCTCAGTTATCTTACATATGTGCTGCTCAAAAAGCAGCACATAAAAAGCAGCAGCACTGTGCGGTTTCTTTAGAATTTTGTTTGAATTTGATGGCTCAGATACTTCTAACCCCTAATGAAATAAAAAGGGTGGGGTTGAAGGGAATGTGTTACAGACTCATGTGCAGCATTTAGAAATAATTTTCAATGTAAATTTGCGAAGTCCCTCTTCCAACCCTCTGTGTGTAGTTTTTTTCTGTGATTCCAGAATTATATATTTGAGCAATTTTAAGCTACAATTTTTTTCTAGTTCCTTACAATTTATTGAAATGGATATGTTTATGTTAAGTGGTAACATACCCTCTGGAGCATTGATTTCTCTTGGAACTTTATACGAGGATAACTATTATGTCAGTGAAGATTGTCTCTGTAAGTTTGGCTCTTTTTAGTTCTTCTAAACATAGGCTAGCTTAAGAAACTTGTACAAGGTGGTGCAAAAAAGTCATTGAAATGTAGCACCATATACACCATATATAGCACCATAGTTTATTGTATCCTCCATAGGTGGCAAAAGGTCGGATCCATAGGGCGGGGGGGGGGTATATTTCATTGGATTTTTATTTGTATGTGTGTGGGTTGGGGGAGGGAGGATGAAAACTTGTAAAAGGTGCATTTTTAAGCAAGAATTTAATTTTCTTGGGAAACATCTTTTCAAAAAATACCAGGGGAAATCCCTTATTTTCCAGTGGTGCCAATTCACGAAAAATATGGGAAGTAATTTATTTTTAAATTTAGTGGAGAGGTAATTTTGCTGTTTTTTTCTATCTTTTTCAATAAAGTTGACACCACTGCTTATCCCACTTGATGATTAATGTAGGCATAACTGGGTGTTAGAATGGACATTTCTATTTGGCAGGTTAAAAATATGAAAAGAGTGCGATTTTATACCTAATTTTCAAATATTATTGTAGCCTACTGTTGCTTCTTTTTTTTTTTGGGGGGGGGGGTTCTGAAATTTTCTCCCATTTCTTACAGTGTGCATGGTCTCTATTTTTAAACTTTCATGTTATTCTTGACATTTCCAAAGTTAAAAAGATGACTTAATTTCAGTGAGGGGTAATTCTCAGTTCAATTACAGCTACAAATTTCATTTTGCAGCTAGTGAGGATTAGGAATAGTTTTGACTAGTATTGTTTACAAACAAATTTACTAATATCTCAAGCTATGGAAACTGGAGCAAGCTCAAATGTCATAACGCAATTTTCTAGCATATAAGATTAATACAAAGGTTTATGATTGGTAGGGAACATTAAACATCCTTCGACCTTTCACTGCTTAGGAAGTCTCTTATATGTAATAACATCTACTAACATCTTGAAGCACCAAATAGCTGGATTAACTTTGTTCTACTGGACTTTCACGAAGCTTTAGACTTTCTTTTCCATGACAGTTCTTACTCCTGACATGGATTGAATCAGTCATCCATCTTTTTGTCCAAATATCCTGATAATATGATTTTAGACACCCATTTTCCCCCCACAGTGGACAGATTGTATCCGAGTATCCAAAAGTCCCTCTCCTGCCAAAGAGGTTGGATTATATAGCCTATGGATTCCCCTAAAGTATAACTGGGTCAAAGGATTTAGGGATCCATCCCCTTTTCAATACCTCTCAGAGGTTGGGTTGAGTTCTGGTCAGCAAGCATAAGTAGAACTGAGATCATGGACTTCGAATTTGATGCCCCTCTGCCATGTAGTCAAGCCCGGACATTCCAAACACATAAATATAGCACTAACTCAAACTTCCTCAAGTTTAACTTTAACCTCAGAACTGCTTCTAGTAGATTTGCAGATGACAAGTTTCCAAAAATTCCTTCTCTTTCTTCCCTCATATGAGTCAGGTTGCAGCTGCCTTGTTTCATTCTAATTCTGGGTGCATGCTTTAGATGCCTAAGAAATATTAGAAGATTCATTCAAGATAAAAAAAAATATCATACAGAAATCGCAAATGGGAATTTTCAGACTGATTTTCCCAGAATTATTTCCTAGTATTTAGGTTGTAATTCAGTTTTTGATTTCAGATTTTCGAGACATAATTCTAGGTTCTACATCTTTGCAATCCCTAATTTTAGCCAAAAGTTTTGCATAATATTAAAACTCTAAAGAAGGCTAAATGAAATCCAAAGCAGTTTTGTTTTATGGACTTGATATTTTGGGTAAAAAAAATTATGAACATAAAGGTTTTTGCGATTTTTCTTTATTACCTTTTTTACCTGATTTAATTTTTTACCCGATATACTTCTTTTAATTAGGGCCGTTTTTTCACTCACCAATGTGCTAAGATCTTGCATCTTTTGTCACAAAACGCTTAAAAGTGAAATCTTTGAACTAAGACCTTTATTGTCGTTTTTATGCAAACGTCTTTCATCATTCTGCTCTGATCAGCGGTCTGAGAACAATGATGAATATATCATCAAAGTTCTCTCATCATTGTTCTATATGGCAGAAAGATGGCGTCTTTCACACTTTTTGCTAACATCAGTGAGCTGTAAGATCGTAGAACAAAGATGAGTTGAAAAAACGATAATCTTTGCAGAAAGATGAAAATCTTGGATGTAAGATCTTAGTGCTAAAAAACGGCCCTATTATTGCGCAAAAAAGGTTTTTCGGAAAATGCAAGCTGCAATTCTCCAACCCCCCTCCCCCCCCAAAAAAAAATCAAAAAATTTCGGGAAAGATCATTGGCTCAGAGCCAATTGACAATAAGGCAATCATTGGCTCATCTTTTATTATGTAATCCTTAAGTAACTTGAGCTGTGACACTTGTTTTATTTCTATTGATACTTTTGGGAACTAGAAAAAAAGCGATTTCTAATTTGTTATTTTTTTCAAATCACTAGAAGTTTTGCAAAGTTCAGAGTAACTTTTCTTCTCTGTTTTGTTACCACAATATTTGAAAAAAATCTTGAATCTCTGTCTCTTACGGTTACCAAGCTACAGACCACTGATCACCATACAAAAAATATTATCAAAGCAGTAATGTTGCTCTGATGCGACATAATGAGAAAATATACAACTGTATAGTTAGACATTCTTTTTTGGCTATTAAAAACGGTCCTTGATTTTGAATGTCTAATTTATCTAAACACGAGATCTGTTACATAATGAGTCACGTGGCACTAGCAGGGGCGGATCCAGGATTTTTTTTTAGGGGAGGGGGCAAAATAGGTTGATCCGATAAAAAAAAATTAGGGGGGGGGGCAAAATAGGTTGTTCCGATAAACTTGCGTTAGGAGCAAGTTTAATTAACGCAAACTTGAGTTAATTAAGCAAATTACACTACTTTAGACTACGCTAGGGGGGGGGGGCCTGGATCCGCCACTGGGCACTAGGAATTATTTCTGATTCCGTCATAGCATTCGTAATTTTTAAATGAAAAATTTCTGTGATTTGAGATAATTGTGAGATGATAAGGATCTGTCTGCTTGTTTGCTGGCTTTGAAGCTTGTTAGTTATTAGGGTATATTCACGTGTAGGCTATAGGGATGTTAATTCGAGGAAATACTTGAAAAAGGCAACAAGTATTAATGGCAACAATTGGAAAACAAATTGCAAGGCCGTATCCAGGGGGGGGGGTTACCCGGTATTAACCCCCTCCCCCCCCTGAAATTTTTGACCGACTCGAAAATAAGTCGAAAATTAGTAAAACCTAGGTAAAAATCAGCAAAATTAGTCGAAAACTGAGTAAAAAATTAGTAAACCCCCCCCGAAAAAGTCAAAAATTAGTAACCCCCCCCCCCCCGAAAAAAAATCCTGGATCCGCCCTTGACAAATTGTGTTTAAGCCCACATAACACTATTTCCTTAAAGAGATTGAGGGGTTGCATTCTCATTTTTACCTACTTGTGGCAATTTCTTTCTTTTGTAAGCTTGACTTGATTATTCATTTTAATTTCTATTTGTTTTAGTTTCATTTATTCATTCATAATAATTTCTGTTCACGAAGTATAACTTCGCGTAAGACTTTATTTCTGGTCTTTGCCTTTCCTTATATCACTTGTGAAACATTAAAAAAAAAAAAAAAACAATTTAAAAAAAGACAAAACACGTTTGTGGCAGCGTATCATCTAGCAATTCGTGGTGCCACGAATTTTAAATAGAAGATGTTAAGACCTTATTTCTTTTTTGTTTAAACATATCAGAAGAAAATTTGTGACTCCCTGATATATAAGGTTTTGCCTATGAGTGATTGGTGATCAAAGAACTACTTACAAACCATTCAGATCTCTTTAACCATCAATCTGACTGGTATAAGTATATTGAATGACCTGGCTTTGACCATGAAGGTTTTACCAATCTTATTTTGAAAGTTCTAATATGGTTAGGGGGTATCCCCTCCCCGCGGTAAATTTTAATGTGAAGTAGAACGGTATTCCGCTGACATGCAAAAGTATCTCTTCTTCAGTAAAATCTTTCTCCCGCCTTCCACAAAACCACAGTTTTTATAATTAGCAGTATGATCTTTCCTTATCTCACCCATTATAAAAACCCGGACCGAGATGCGAGTGCTCCAGAGAACCTATAAACATAAGCGGCATTAGATCTTTTCACGGGTAGACAAAGAATATTCACCTACGGAACAAGTACTGACAAAACCACTTGGCCGGCTCAACCAATAAGTGGACAATAAGTACAGAAATAAGTGGGAGGAGCTTTTTGTTCGCACCGAGAATGAAGAGCCAGAAATCATCTGCGGTAAACTTACTGGATAATTATATAAACTGTGCACACAACTAAGGGCCGATTACATTTTTTGCATTAGTTAAACATGTTTCAACACCAAGGAGTTGCGCAATATAGCCATTGGTGAAATTTCGGTTACGATAACTAATTATTTGTGGTTATTTTTGCTTCACAACAATGGATAGCAATAAATTCTAATCAATTCATATTACTTTAAGTGAAGAATGGGCTACGGTGTTAGCCCTTTTATGTATTATAGCCCCTTATTAGTATCTTGATGTATTATAAACATTTTAGCGGTTGAATTTGTTGCTATCCTCCATTCTAGATTGAAGCTAATAACAAGATCAATCATGATGATTGAGTTTTGAAACACACCTTAAGAATAAGAATGTACAAATATAATTATCTGGAATTAAGCAGGGGTGCCAATTTACAAAAATGTTGGGGGGGGGGCAAGGAGTTTTCGATTTTTTTATGAAGATACAAAATGCTTATTTTTTAGAATAGGGGGGGGTTCGAATTAATGAAAATACCAAAAAGAGGTTTTCGAAAATTTAGTGCGGGGGGGGGGGGGGGAGTGGTAACCCCAATTGGTGCCCTGGATTAAAAACTATTAAATAGAAATAGAAAGTTTGACACCAAGTAAAACCTTTGGAGGAGTGATGAAGATACTGAAATATCTTACGGATTTGACAGCTTTGCTCCCCTACGTAGCATTATTGACAAGGGTGGTGGTTAAGTGGAAACTTGTGCCGCTGTCTTTCCAAACATGGAGGTTTTTGAAAGAGAAGGGTACAAAAGGGAAGAAAAGCAGGTGTATGTAAATGAAAAAAAAACTAACGTTTTTAAGTAAACTGAATCAAACAAGAGATTTGAGTCTTTTTTTTTTTTTTTTTTTTTTAAACAAACACCCGGTGTGTTTTCATTAAACGCAAAATTTAGCAAAATAAATTCCGCAGTGTCTTTTATGAGCTTTCCCAATTCCCTTCTCAATTTGTCTTTGAGAGTACCGAGGATAAAGGGCGTATTAGCGAATTTTCTCAGCACCACAGGGAGCGTCCAAAGCAATTTTAGTACAAATTTATAGGGAATCTCAAATATGTCAACAGTTCGAAACCCTAACAAGAGGCTAGTTTAAGACAAAGAAAACCTATAATCTCTTGCTAACTGTTAAGTAATATATGTCTATTAATTGTCCACACAGAATAAGTAACATGCATCCTGTAGCCGCAAAGATTTCAATCTAAGTTGTTAGCACAATAGGAAAATTCCAAGGCTGTCAAATTATTCACTGATGCTTCTTTTGGGTTGCTTTTCAATGTTTCCCAAGCAGGTATACTAGAATATTTATAAGGACTGCCCTTTTCTGAACTTTAAAAAGAAAATTGTGCTGCGTTCAATGTGAATATCTTCAGCACAAAACGAGAGGAGTTAAATGATTTTTCTAAGACTCCCGGAAAAGTGTGAGTTGACTTTTAGTTTTCTGTCGTTTATTCGATCACTTATCAATACGAGTTATGGCATACGAGCTATATAGCTATACGAGTTATGGCAAGACCGCCCAATCAATTCTGAATATTTTGGCCATACAAACTAAAAAAGTTTATAATGGACGAGATAGGGTGATTCTTTATAGTATCGAACGATCTTAAGATGATTTTATTTGATGCTTAAATAATTATAGATTTTTACTTATCTTTTTTGCAGTCTATTTGAATGAAGTTTCAACAAAGCTATTGAATGAGGACAAAGGTACAAGACCTTTTAGAAGATCTTTAGCCTTCATGGATATCATTAGAAAGGTCGATTTTTTACTGTTTTAGTATTATTATTTTTTCTTGTGTACTTGCTTTGTGAGTTGAAAGTTTATTGGGTTTGCACATCTAATCTATCACATACCTTACTAGGGATCTTAAATGGGTACACGGCTGTACATGGTTGCCAATTCACCTGGGTTTAGTTGAGAGAGAGGACTATAACTAGGTTGTACGCTGTCTCCCTCTCTCTGCCGAAATTTATATTTTTTTCTGATTTCTCCTACACTGTATATTTATTTGAAAAGATATGTGTTTCTTTTATTTTAATTTTGGTCCGTTTTAACATAATATTTTGGTTTAACATACTTAAGTTTAACTTCTGTAAAACACTCTTAAGAATGATATGTCTCCCTTAAATGGGCCAATTTTGCACAAAACAGTATTATCCTGAATTTAGGGAACTTTACCACCCCCTCAACCCCCTGCTCTTTACGCTGAAACTCAACTTTGTTTTCGAATTGTTTTCATTTTTAGAACAGCCGCTTTTCTTAGAAAAAAACTATCACTTACGGAATAAGAGGGGAGCTATCATCCCCCTCAGCCTCTTTATTAGACCTGTAGACTATATTCCTCAAAAAGTCAAAAATATACATATGAAAAAATTATACTCTTTTTCAAAACGGGCTAAGATATATTGATAGATAGATATATCGATAAGATTTTATTCATTATCAATGCACATTCAATAATACACTGTGCTAGTCCCCCCAAAGGCTCCTTGGCCTGTAATTATTTTTTAATGTTTTTTTTTTTCTCGAGAAGCAATGAATATAAGTGAAAATAAGGTGCACAAAATGGTTTGGGCTTGACTTAATATAGATATCAAGTTGATCTAAGTTATAAATGCATAAATGGAAAAAAAGCTTTTGGGGAGACAAGATGACTTTGGGAAGACAAGTTATGTAAAGTCCAATCTATTTTGCACCCTTGTTTCACTTATTTTCATAGATTCTCAAGAAAGCCCCCGCACCTCTCCCTTGTTTTTTGAGGGGTGGGGGGCTTCTTTTTCGTTAAAAAATTTTGTAATTTTTTCATGACAGTAATTTTTAATGGGTAACCTTGAACCTATTGAATTTTAGATGTTTGGAACAATAATAAAAAGCAAGTTCTTATGATGTACATATTTGTGAAAACCGTAACAAAGAGAGAAACGAGGATAAAAAAAGCCAGTGAAAAAAGTGCTGATTACAACGCAAATATTTCGGTCAAGACCTCCGCTTGACTGTCCTCAGTGCAGAATAAAAAAAAATACCGTAAAAAATCTAAAGATAATACAAAAAACCAAACCTTAAAACAAACTTAAGGTTTGATATATTTTCTTTGGATTTTATCGATATTTTTTTTTATTATTCTGCACTGAGAACGGTCAAGTTTAAGTCTTGACCGAAATATTTGCATTGTAATGTGCGCTTTTTCCACTAGCTGGTTTTATCAACGTTTCTCTCTTCCTTACGGTTTTTTATCGTTTTGTCATGATTAGCCAGTGTGGTTTCAGAAATTGTATATTTTTTATATATTTAAATTATATATTTATATATTTTTGTTTTATTCATAGACAGAAGCTTAATTGGTACCAGGGTTCTTAGGTACGTTGAATTTAATACCGTAACTTTAATCAAAGGCCCCCGTACCTCCCCTTCTTTTTAGGGGGAGCTTCTCTCTTGTTAAAAAATTTTGTGATTCTTTAATGATAGCAATTTTTGATGGGTAACCTTAAACTTATGGAATTTTATATACTTAAAATAATAATTATTTTATTCTGGGGGCCTGGACATGGCCCCCATCGATCCACACATTTCCAATTCCAAACTTATCATGTGCCATATTCAGAAGTTGTTTGTGCTTTGGTGTCAACTACTCAAATATAAATAATTTTCATATGTAGTTTTCTCTTATTGGCGAACACCCGCTTTGCACAATCAGGCGATTGAAAAGCAGGGGTGCAGCTAGAGTTTTGAGTTTGGAGGGGAAAATAAAGAATTTGCCGACAAAATCGTCCAGTGTGCCGACAAATGCGGACACATATTCTAAATTAAACGAAAAACATAAGCGAAATTCTAAGGTGTCGGCTAGGGTTTTGAGTTTAGAGGGGGGATATAAAGAATGTGGCAGCAAAATCGTCCAGTGTACCGACAAATGCGGACAAATAAGCTAAATTAAACTAAATCGGTGCTGTGTGCCGACACCTTGGAACTTTTGGGCGGGAGTCTTCCACCCTTCCCTTAGTTGCACCTGTGTTGAAAATTGACAAGAACATGAAGGACTGTCTTAGCCGCCGCATTAGCTTTAGCGCAGCATTAGCTTTAGCGCGTAAACTATCAAACATTACATCAAACGTGAGAAGCGTATTCCAACAGCGGTCTAATAAAAGAAATGTAAATTTGAAGAGAAAGGAGAAAAGTGTACCCGAGTTTCTTAAAAAGCTGAAGGGGAGGGAAATAAGAATTATCTATAAAAATATGGAAATTCCTGCTAAGATGGTTGCTAATTGGGTTAGACGGAGGGAGCAGTGGAAAATTAAAGATTATTAATACTAGAAAAATCATATTTAATGGAGTTTACTTTCGTTTAAAATACTTTAAATGATACTTTTGTATATTTTTCATATTTAAACTATATATATTTCTAAGCCATAGCCTTCCTTGCTATGTTCTGATCGCTCTTGCCTGTGTATGCCATATATATTTTTTGGCGTCCTATGAGATAGGACTTAAGGTTTTGACCTGTCTGGGGCTAAACGAAAATCATACAAAGATTTCCATCGGTTATGGAATTCAACACCAAGGCAATTAATCATTACCAGAAAGAAAAGTAGACCCAAAATTATGGCATGTAGGACACCACTATAGACGTGAAGGATCATGGTCATGGTAAACATTTTGAGTATAAACATTTATAGCCTATGAGACAGGACTTAAGGTTTTGACCTGTCTGGGGCTAAACGAAAATCATACAAAGATTTCCATCGGTTATGGAATTCAACACCAAGGCTGTTAATCATTACCAGAAACAAAAGTAGATCCAAAATTGTGTCATGTAGGACACCAGTATAGGCGTGAAGTATCATGGTCATAGTAAACATTTTGAGTATAAAAATTTATAGCCTATGAGATAGGACTTAAGGTTTTGACCTGTCTGGGGCTAAACGAAAATCATACAAAGATTTCCATCGGTTATGGAATTCAACACCAAGGCAATTAATCATTACCAGAAAGAAAAGTAGACCCAAAATTGTGTCATGTAGGACACCAGTATAGGCGTGAAGGATCATTGTCATAGTAAACATTTTGAGTATAAAAATTTATAGCCTATGAGACAGGACTTAAGGTTTTGACCTGTCTGGGGCTAAACGAAAATCATACAAAGATTTTCATCGGTTATGGAATTCAACACCAAGGCAATTAATCATTACCAGAAAGAAAGTAGACCCAAAATTATGGCATGTAGGACACCACTATAGACGTGAAGGATCATGGTCATAGTAAACATTTTGAGTATAAAAATTTATAGCCTATGAGACAGGACTTAAGGTTTTGACCTGTCTGGGGCTAAACGAAAATCATACAAAGATTTCCATTGGTTATGGAATTCAACACCAAGGCTGTTAATCATTACCAGAAACAAAAGTAGATCCAAAATTGTGTCATGTAGGACACCAGTATAGGCGTGAAGTATCATGGTCATAGTAAACATTTTGAGTATAAAAATTTATAGCCTATGAGACAGGACTTAAGGTTTTGACCTGTCTGGGGCTAAACGAAAATCATACAAAGATTTCCATCGGTTATGGAATTCAACACCAAGGCTGTTAATCATTACCAGAAACAAAAGTAGATCCAAAATTGTGTCATGTAGGACACCAGTATAGGCGTGAAGTATCATGGTCATAGTAAACATTTTGAGTATAAAAATTTATATCCTATGAGACAGGACTTAAGGTTTTGACCTGTCTGGGGCTAAACGAAAATCATACAAAGATTTCCACCGGTTATGGAACTCAACACCAAGGCAATTAATCATTACCAGAAACAAAAGTAGACCCACAGTTGTGGCATGTAGGACACCACTATAGACGTGAAGGATCATGGTCATGGTAAACATTTTGAGTATAAAAATTTATAGCCTATGAGACAGGACTTAAGGTTTTGACCTGTCTGGGGCTAAATGAAAATCATACAAAGATTATCATCGGTTATGGAATTCAACACCAAGGCAATTAATCATTACCAGAAAGAAAAGTAGACCCAAAATTGTGTCATGTAGGACACCAGTATAGGCGTGAAGGATCATGGTCATAGTAAACATTTTGAGTATAAAAATTTATAGCCTATGAGACAGGACTTAAGGTTTTGACCTGTCTGGGGTTAAACGAAAATCATACAAAGATTTCCACCGGTTATGGAACTCAACACCAAGGCAATTAATCATTACCAGAAACAAAAGTAGACCCACAGTTGTGTCATGTAGGACACCACTATAGGCGTGAAGTATCATGGTCATAGTAAACATTTTGAGTATAAAAATTTATAGCCTATGAGACAGGACTTAAGGTTTTGACCTGTCTGGGGCTAAACGAAAATCATACAAAGATTTCCATCGGTTATGGAATTCAACACCAAGGCTGTTAAGCATTACCAGAAACAAAAGTAGATCCAAAATTGTGTCATGTAGGACACCAGTATAGGCGTGAAGTATCATGGTCATAGTAAACATTTTGAGTATAAAAATTTATAGCCTATGAGACAGGACTTAAGGTTTTGACCTGTCTGGGGCTAAACGAAAATCATACAAAGATTTCCATCGGTTATGGAATTCAACACCAAGGCAATTAATCATTACCAGAAAGAAAAGTAGACCCAAAATTCTGGCATGTAGGACACCACTATAGACGTGAAGGATCATGGTCATGGTAAACATTTTGAGTATAAAAATTTATAGCCTATGAGACAGGACTTAAGGTTTTGACCTGTCTGGGGCTAAATGAAAATCATACAAAGATTATCATCGGTTATGGAATTCAACACCAAGGCAATTAATCATTACCAGAAAGAAAAGTAGACCCAAAATTGTGTCATGTAGGACACCAGTATAGGCGTGAAGGATCATGGCCATAGTAAACATTTTGAGTATAAAAATTTATAGCCTATGAGACGGGACTTAAGGTTTTGACCTGTCTGGGGTTAAACGAAAATCATACAAAGATTTCCATCGGTTATGGAATTCAACACCAAGGCAATTAATCATTACCAGAAAGAAAAGTAGACCCAAAATTATGGCATGTAGGACACCACTATAGACGTGAAGGATCATGGTCATGGTAAACATTTTGAGTATAAAAATTTATAGCCTATGAGACAGGACTTGAGGTTTTGACCTGTCTGGGGCTAAACGAAAATCATACAAAGATTATCATCGGTTATGGAATTCAAAACCAAGGCTGTTAATCATTACCAGAAACAAAAGTAGACCCAAAATTGTGTCATGTAGGACACCAGTATAGGCGTAAAGGATCATGGTCATAGTAAACATTTTTGAGTGTAAAAATTTATAGCCTATGAGACAGGCCTTAAAGTTTTGACCATCAAATCGTCAATTTAAAATTCAATTAAATTACTAATTGAAATTACGATGCTACGCTACGTTTTATGGAATAAGGATGACATCCTAATGAAGGATTTGAATGTAACTGGACCTTAATAGGAGGGGATAAAGAGTAAAGCTTTAAATTGACTGGGTTGGAGGAGCGGCATGCGCAACAGTTTTGGCCTTAGGTAGCCTAGTCATGTAGTGAGTTATTAGTAATAGCATTAGTATTAAGTGGAATGTTTTGGTTACCTAAATGAAAAGCCTTTTAGAGGTCAACCGAAATAAAATATACCATTTAGTTTCTCCATATTTCACTATTGTTTCAATTGAATGAACGGGGTAGTGTATTCATTTGGTAACTTTTTAGTTACCAAAGTTTGCTTAGGTTACTCTTAGGCTACCAAGTTTCTTCAGTTGACTTGTTCCATAAATTATCTTTTAAAAATTTAATGTAAAGAAACCCAAAACAAGTCGTATACTTAGGAAATAATGTTAGCATGTGTAAGATTTTTAATTTGGGACCAATTTTTTGCTTTATTATTCATGGTCACGAACATCTGAGAGCACCCTTCCTGGCTGCAAATACTTTAATGTAGTGAGGATTGTAAAAAGCGGAGTATAAACACTCTGGAAATTTTAACATGATTCTTCAAAAATATTTTACAAACTAATGGGATTATTCCATTTTTTTATGGTACTTTTTATTTTCCACTTCTGCTTTTTAAATTCACTTACTTGTATTGTCTTTACGTCAAATGAAACCATGATGACCTTTGTCAATAGCCTTTGTCAATAGCCAATAGCCTTTGTCGATGTCGATAGTCAATAGCCAAAAAATAAAAAAATCACTTACTTGTATTATCTTTACGTCAAATGAAACCACGATGACCTTTGTCAATAGCCTTTGTCAATAGCCAATAGCCTTTGTCGATGTCAATAGTCAATAGCCAAAAATAAAAAATTCACTTACTTGCATTATCTTTACGTCAAATGAAACCACGATGACCTTTGTTAATAGCCAATAGCCTTTGTCGATGTCAATAGCCAAAAAATAAAAAAAAATCACTTACTTGTATTATCTTTACGTCAAATGAAACCACGATCACCTTTGTCAATAGCCTTTGTCTATAGCCAATAGCCTTTGTCGATGTCAATAGTCAATAGCCAAAAAATAAAAAAGTTCACTTACTTGTATTATCTTTACGTCAAATGAAACCACGATGACCTTTGTCAATAGCCTTTGTCAATAGCCAATAGCCTTTGTCGATGTCGATAGTCAATAGCCAAAAAATAAAAAAAATTCACTTACTTGTATTATCTTTACGTCAATTGAAACCACGATGACCTTTGTCAATAGCCTTCATGACCAGTACCCTTATAATTGAAAGATCTAAAGCCGAACTGGCCAGCCATGACAAAAACCAAGAAATGAATATAAAGACGACAAACAGATCCATGGCCAGTAAATGAAAACGAAGAGAACAAAAAAAAAATACAACGAATATTTCGCTCGTATACAACAAGGCGTTTTCAGCGTACAACAAGGCGTTTTCAATGACCGTTTTCCAATAAAATTCTCAAATTTGGAAAGCCTTATTTTCCACGAGGGGGGTATTTTCCGGCGTGCGGGGGGATATACCGGGAGCAGTTTCCGCGGGGCTGTTTTCTGGGGGGGGGGGCTATTTTCCGTGGGGGGTATTTTCCGAAGAGGTAATCACCAGCCGGGTAAACCATAAAAAAACATAGTCTTTATTTTTTTAATCTTTTTGTATTGCACTTCCTTGTTTTTTTAATAAATCGCTTTTAATCTCGTTAGGGACGTTCTCCAGGGCCCGACGTCTACTCGACGCCCTATGCGCCAGCAATGGCGCTGGTCGATCTTCATCTTTTTTTCTTTTTTTACTCTCGTTGATCTATCCGATTTATAAGTCTATACGTATGTACGTATAGTCTATACGTCTATACGTATGATTTGTGCGTATATACGAGTTAGAAGGGTAAAAATAAAGAAATGAATATAAAGACGACAAACGGGTCTATGGCCAGTAAATGAAAACGAAGAGAACAAAAAAAAATACAACGAATATTTCGCCCGTATACAACAAGGCGTATTCAGCGTAGAAAAAAAAAATGGAAACTAAGACTAAAAATATATATAAAACTAAAACAGACTAACATAAAATATATAATATACAATTACTTACATATACAATTGGCAGCTACCTTCATGAAACCACAAAAGTGACTGAAGGTAGCTGCCAATTGTATATGTAAGTAATTGTATATTATATATTTTATGTTAGTCTATTTTAGTTTTATATATATTTTTTAGTTTTAGTTTCGATTGTTTCTCTAGGCTGAATACGCCTTGTTGTATACGAGCGATTATACGGGTGAAATGGCCATAGATCCGTTTGTCGTCTTTATATTCATTTCGCTATTTTCACCCTTATAATTCACAGAAAACACATTGAAAATACACAAATAAAAATGCCATAAAAAAAGTAAAAAAAGGTTGCAATTCCTGTATGGCCGTCTCACTCAAAACTCCAGGCATGTATTGACTATATATAGTTGTAGGGTATAGTTGGCATGTATAGTTGGCTGACATGTATAGTTGGCAGGTTATTTTTTTTTATCCTTGCTACTATAAGGTTGAACACTAAATGTTTTAGCAGATTGGTGGATGTTATTTTGTGAACGTATCTGTTGCAATTTGTAGCCAGGGTCGGATTTAAAGCTTTGGCGCTTCTAGGCCCAAGTGTTTTTGCAGCTCCATTTTTGCGAGATTCTCGAGGAAATCCCCCAAAATTTGGGGATAGTGGAAGCACTGAACAGAACACAACTGATGAAGCAAAAGTAATGAAAGAGAGAGGTGATACCGAACTCTCTTCCCGAACTCTCAGCTGTCACTCTTTGGAGGCATCTGACATTTTATAAATGGCCACGGAATTCCTGTATTGTTTAAAGTAACTTTCCCCTTGAATAGGTAGCGCGGCGGTGGAGTGCACCTGGCACGTTGACGATAAATTACATCATTCCAGATTTTTTAAAGAAAAATATTTCTCAGTGATAATTTATTGCGCCACCTGGTATTGTGCACCCCTAGGCCCTGGCCTAGTGGGCCTGTTGGTAAATGGCTATGTGTGTAGCCATTTCGTGGAAAAACAGAAAAGGAGTCAAGAGGTTTTGGAACTAAATTTTTGATGTCTTCGTGACAGGGAAGTAATGCTTGCATTCAGTTGATGCATGCAGTTGTTAAATATAAATTCCATAGCCTTAAAGTAATAGACAAATAGTATGGGTAATGAAACAGGCGCTAGTATTGCCAAAAAGATAGCTAGTACAATCTAATGTTTGGTGTTTCTTGGCATTTTTTCAGTGCAATAAGTACAAATTTGTTTAGATTAGTATAATTAGCAAAATAAGCTTCTGATGTCAGTTTCCAAAAAAAACATAATTACGAAGTTTAGAAATAACAAGAAACCTCATACAAGAAGATAGCCTGCGGCATCTAATATTTGGTTTTTCTTGGTATTTTTTCAGTGTAATAAGTACAAATTTGTTTAGTTTAGTATAATTAGCAAAATAAGCTTCTGATGTAAGTTTCCAAAAAAAACATAATTGCGAAGTTTAGAAATAACAAGAAACCTCATACATTCTAAAAAAAACATAATTACGAAGTTTAGAAATACAAAGAAACCTCATACAAGAAGATAGCCTGCGGCATCTAATATTTGGTTTTTCTTGGTATTTTTTCAGTGTAATAAGTACAAATTTGTTTAGTTTAGTATAATTAGCAAAATAAGCTTCTGATGTCAGTTTCCAAAAAAAAACATAATTACGAAGTTTAGAAATACAAAGAAACCTCATACAAGAAGATAGCCTGCGGCATCTAATGTTTGCATTTTCTTGGTATTTTTTCAGCGTAATAAGTACAAATTTGTTTAGTTTAGTATAATTAGCAAAATAAGCTTCTGATGTAAGTTTCCAAAAAAAAACATAATTACGAAGTTTGGAAATACCAAGAAACCTCATACAAGAAGATAGCCTGCGGCATCTAATGTTTGGTTTTTCTTGGTATTTTTTCAGTGTAATAAGTGCAAATCTGTTTAGTTTAGTATAATTAGCAAAATAAGCTTCTGATGTCAGTTTCTAAAAAAAACATAATTACGAAGTTTGGAAATACCAAGAAACCTCATGCAAGAATATAGCCTGCGGCATCTAATGTTTGCATTTTCTTGGCATTTTTTCAGTGTAATAAGAACAAATTTGTTTAGATTAGTATAATTAACAAAATAAGCTTCTGATGTAAGTTTCCAAAAAAAAACATAATTACGAAGTTTGGAAATACCAAGAAACCTCATACAAGAAGATAGCCTGCGGCATCTAATGTTTGCATTTTCTTGGTATTTTTTCAGTGTAATAAGTGCAAATCTGTTTAGTTTAGTATAATTAGCAAAATAAGCTTCTGATGTCAGTTTCTAAAAAAAACATAATTACGAAGTTTGGAAATACCAAGAAACCTCATACAAGAAGATAGCCTGCGGCATCTAATGTTTGCATTTTCTTGGCATTTTTTCAGTGTAATAAGAACAAATTTGTTTAGATTAGTATAATTAACAAAATAAGCTTCTGATGTAAGTTTCCAAAAAAAACATAATTACGAAGTTTGGAAATACCAAGAAACCTCATACAAGAAGATAGCCTGCGGCATCTAATGTTTGCATTTTCTTGGCATTTTTTCAGTGTAATAAGTACAAATTTGTTTAGTTTAGTATAAATAGCAAAATAAGCTTCTGATGTAAGTTTCCAAAAAAAACATAATTGCGAAGTTTAGAAATAACAAGAAACCTCATACAAGAAGATAGCCTGCGGCATCCAGTGTTTGGTTTTTCTTGGCATTTTTGCAGTGTAATAAGTTCAAATTTGTGAATTAGTATAATTAGCAAAATAAGCTTCTGATCTCAGTTTCTAAAAAAAACATAATTACGAAGTTTAGAAATACAAAGAAACCTCATACAAGAAGATAGCCTGCGGCATCTAATGTTTGGTTTTTCTTGGTATTTTTTCAGTGTAATAAGTACTAATTTGTTTAGTTTAGTATAATTAGCAAAATAAGCTTCTGATGTAAGTTTCCAAAAAAAACATAATTACGAAGTTTAGAAATACAAAGAAACCTCATACAAGAAGATAGCCTGCGGCATCTAATGTTTGGTTTTTCTTGGTATTTTTTCAGTGTAATAAGTACAAATTTGTTTAGTTTAGTATAATTAGCAAAATAAGCTTCTGATGTCAGTTTCCAAAAAAACATAATTACGAAGTTTAGAAATGCAAAGAAACCTCATACAAGAAGATAGCCTGCGGCATCTAATGTTTGGTTTTTCTTGGTATTTTTTCAGTGTAATAAGTACAAATTTGTTTAGTTTAGTATAATTAGCAAAATAAGCTTCTGATGTCAGTTTCCAAAAAAAACATAATTACGAAGTTTAGAAATACAAAGAACCATACAAGAAGATAGCCTGCGGCATCTAATGTTTGGTTTTTCTTGGTATTTTTTCAGTGTAATAAGTACAAATTTGTTTAGTTTAGTATAATTAGCAAAATAAGCTTCTGATGTCAGTTTCCAAAAAAAAACATAATTACGAAGTTTAGAAATACAAAGAAACCTCATACAAGAAGATAGCCTGCGGCATCTAATGTTTGGTTTTTCTTGGTATTTTTTCAGTGTAATAAGAACAGATTTGTTTAGATTAGTATAATTAACAAAATAAGCTTCTGATGTCAGTTTCCAAAAAAAACATAATTACGAAGTTTAGAAATACAAAGAAACCTAATACAAGAAGATAGACTGCGGCATCTAATGTTTGGTTTTTCTTGGTATTTTTTCAGTGTAATAAGTACAAATTTGTTTAGTTTAGTATAATTAGCAAAATAAGCTTCTGATGTCAGTTTCCAAAAAAAACATAATTACGAAGTTTAGAAATACAAAGAAACCTCATACAAGAAGATAGCCTGCGGCATCTAATGTTTGGTTTTTCTTGGTATTTTTTCAGTGTAATAAGTACAAATTTGTTTAGTTTAGTATAATTAGCAAAATAAGCTTCTGAGGTCAGTTTCCAAAAAAAACATAATTACGAAGTTTAGAAATACAAAGAAACCTCATACAAGAAGATAGCCTGCGGCATCTAATGTTTGGTTTTTCTTGGTATTTTTTCAGTGTAATAAGTACTAATTTGTTTAGTTTAGTATAATTAGCAAAATAAGCTTCTGATGTAAGTTTCCAAAAAAAACATAATTACGAAAGTTTAGTTTAGTTTAGTATAATTAGCAAAATAAGCTTCTGATGTAAGTTTCCAAAAAAAACATAATTACGAAGTTTAGAAATACAAAGAAACCTCATACAAGAAGATAGCCTGCGGCATCTAATGTTTGGTTTTTCTTGGTATTTTTTCAGTGTAATAAGTACAAATTTGTTTAGTTTAGTATAATTAGCAAAATAAGCTTCTGATGTCAGTTTCCAAAAAAAACATAATTACGAAGTTTAGAAATACAAAGAAACCTCATACAAGAAGATAGCCTGCGGCATCTAATGTTTGGTTTTTCTTGGTATTTTTTCAGTTTAATAAGTACAAATTTGTTTAGTTTAGTATAATTAGCAAAATAAGCTTCTGATGTCAGTTTCCAAAAAAAAACATAATTACGAAGTTTAGAAATACAAAGAAACCTCATACAAGAAGATAGCCTGCGGCATCTAATGTTTGGTTTTTCTTGGTATTTTTTCAGTGTAATAAGTACTAATTTGTTTAGTTTAGTATAATTAGCAAAATAAGCTTCTGATGTCAGTTTCCAAAAAAACATAATTACGAAGTTTAGAAATACAAAGAAACCTCATCCAAGAAGATAGCCTGCGGCATCTAATGTTTGGTTTTTCTTGGTATTTTTTCAGTGTAATAAGTACAAATTTGTTTAGTTTAGTATAATTAGCAAAATAAGCTTCTGATGTCAGTTAAAAAAAAAACATAATTACGAAGTTTAGAAATACAAAGAAACCTCATACAAGAAGATAGCCTGCGGCATCTAATGTTTGGTTTTTCTTGGTATTTTTTCAGTTTAACAAGTACTAATTTGTTTAGTTTAGTATAATTAGCAAAATAAGCTTCTGATGTCAGTTTCCAAAAAAAGCATAATTACGAAGTTTAGAAATACAAAGAAACCTCATACAAGAAGATAGCTTGCGGCATCTAATATTTGGTTTTTTGGTATTTTTTCAGTGTAATAAGTACTAATTTGTTTAGTTTAGTATAATTAGCAAAATAAGCTTCTGATGTCAGTTTCCAAAAAAAACATAATTACGAAGTTTAGAAATACAAAGAAACCTCATACAAGAAGATAGCCTGCGGCATCTAATGTTTGGTTTTTCTTGGTATTTTTTCAGTGTAATAAGTACAAATTTGTTTAGTTTAGTTATAATTAGCAAAATAAGCTTCTGATCTCAGTTTCCAAAAAAAACATAATTACGAAGTTTGGAAATACCAAGAAACCTCATACAAGAAGATAGCCTGCGGCATCTAATGTTTGCATTTTCTTGGTATTTTTTCAGTGTAATAATTACAAATTTGTTTAGTTTAGTATAATTAGCAAAATAAGCTTCTGATGTAAGTTTCCAAAAAAAAACATAATTACGAAGTTTGGAAATACCAAGAAACCTCATACAAGAAGATAGCCTGCTGCATCTAATGTTTGCATTTTCTTGACATTTTTTCAGTGTAATAAGTACAAATTTGTTCAGTTTAGTATAATTAGCAAAATAAGCTTCTGATGTAAGTTTCCAAAAAAAACATAATTACGAAGTTTGGAAATACCAAGAAACCTCATACAAGAAGATAGCCTGCGGCATTTAATGTTTGGTTTTTCTTGGTATTTTTTCAGTGTAATAAGTGCAAATCTGTTTAGTTTAGTATAATTAGCAAAATAAGCTTCTGATGTCAGTTTCTAAAAAAAACATAATTACGAAGTTTGGAAATACCAAGAAACCTCATACAAGAAGATAGCCTGCGGCATCTAATGTTTGCATTTTCTTGGCATTTTTTCAGTGCAATAAGAACAAATTTGTTTAGATTAGTATAATTAACAAAATAAGCTTCTGATGTAAGTTTCCAAAAAAAACATAATTACGAAGTTTGGAAATACCAAGAAACCTCATACAAGAAGATAGCCTGCGGCATCTAATGTTTGCATTTTCTTGGTATTTTTTCAGTGTAATAAGTACAAATTTGTTTAGTTTAGTATAATTAGCAAAATAAGCTTCTGATCTCAGTTTCCAAAAAAAACATAATTACGAAGTTTAGAAATACCAAGAAACCTCATACAAGAAGATAGCCTGCGGCATCTAATGTTTGGTTTTTCTTGGTATTTTTTCAGTGTAATAAGTACTAATTTGTTTAGTTTAGTATAATTAGCAAAATAAGCTTCTGATGTAAGTTTCCAAAAAAAACATAATTACGAAGTTTGGAAATACCAAGAAACCTCATACAAGAAGATAGCCTGCGGCATCTAATGTTTGCATTTTCTTGGCATTTTTTCAGTGTAATAAGAACAAATTTGTTTAGATTAGTATAATTAGCAAAATAAGCTTCTGATGTCAGTTTCCAAAAAAAACATAATTACGAAGTTTAGAAATACAAAGAAACCTCATACAAGAAGATAGCCTGCGGCATCTAATGTTTGGTTTTTCTTGGTATTTTTTCAGTGTAATAAGTACTAATTTGTTTAGTTAAGTATAATTAGCAAAATAAGCTTCTGATGTCAGTTTCCAAAAAAAACATAATTACGAAGTTTAGAAATACAAAGAAACCTCATACAAGAAGATAGCCTGCGGCATCTAATGTTTGGTTTTTTGGTATTTTTTCAGTGTAATAAGTACTAATTTGTTTAGTTTAGTATAATTAGCAAAATAAGCTTCTGATGTAAGTTTACCAAAAAAAGAACATAATTACGAAGTTTGGAAATACCAAGAAACCTCATACAAGAAGATAGCCTGCGGCATCTATTGTTTGCATTTTCTTGGTATTTTTTCAGTGTAATAAGTACAAATTTGTTTGGTTTAGTATAATTAGCAAAATAAGTTTCTGATGTAAGTTTAAAAAAAAAAACATAATTACGAAGTTTGGAAATACCAAGAAACCTCATACAAGAAGATAGCCTGCGGCATCTAATGTTTGCATTTTCTTGGCATTTTTTCAGTGTAATAAGTACAAATTTGTTTAGTTTAGTATAATTAGCAAAATAAGCTTCTGATGTAAGTTTCCAAAAAAAACATAATTACGAAGTTTGGAAATACCAAGAAACCTCATACAAGAAGATAGCCTGCGGCATCTAATGTTTGGTTTTTCTTGGTATTTTTTCAGTGTAATAAGTACAAATTTGTTTAGTTTAGTATAATTAGCAAAATAAGCTTCTGATCTCAGTTTCTAAAAAAAGAACATAATTACGAAGTTTAGAAATACAAAGAAACCTCATACAAGAAGATAGCCTGCGGCATCTAATGTTTGGTTTTTCTTGGTATTTTTTCAGTGTAATAAGAACAGATTTGTTTAGATTAGTATAATTAACAAAATAAGCTTCTGATGTCAGTTTCTAAAAAAAGAACATAATTACGAAGTTTAGAAATACAAAGGAACCTCATACAAGGAGATAGCCTGCGGCATCTAATGTTTAGTTTTTCTTGGTATTTTTTCAGTGTAATAAGAACAAATTTGTTTAGATTAGTATAATTAACAAAATAAGCTTCTGATCTCAGTTTCTAAAAAAAAAACATAATTACGAAGTTTAGAAATACAAAGAAACCTCATACAAGAAGATAGCCTGCGGCATCTAATGTTTGGTTTTTCTTGGTATTTTTTCAGTGTAATAAGTACAAATTTGTTTAGTTTAGTATAATTAGCAAAATAAGCTTCTGATCTCAGTTTCTAAAAAAAGAACATAATTACGAAGTTTAGAAATACAAAGAAACCTCATACAAGAAGATAGCCTGCGGCATCTAATGTTTGGTTTTTCTTGGTATTTTTTCAGTGTAATAAGAACAGATTTGTTTAGATTAGTATAATTAACAAAATAAGCTTCTGATGTCAGTTTCTAAAAAAAGAACATAATTACGAAGTTTAGAAATACAAAGAAACCTCATACAAGAAGATAGCCTGCGGCATCTAATGTTTAGTTTTTCTTGGTATTTTTTCAGTGTAATAATTACAAATTTGTTTAGTTTAGTATAATTAGCAAAATAAGCTTCTGATGTCAGTTTCTAAAAAAACATAATTACGAAGTTTGGAAATACCAAGAAACCTCATACAAGAAGATAGCCTGCGGCATCTAATGTTTGCATTTTCTTGGCATTTTTTCAGTGTAATAAGAACAGATTTGTTTAGATTAGTATAATTAACAAAATAAGCTTCTGATGTCAGTTTCTAAAAAAAGAACATAATTACGAAGTTTAGAAATACAAAGAAACCTCATACAAGAAGATAGCCTGCGGCATCTAATGTTTAGTTTTTCTTGGTATTTTTTCAGTGTAATAATTACAAATTTGTTTAGTTTAGTATAATTAGCAAAATAAGCTTCTGATGTCAGTTTCCAAAAAAAACATAATTACGAAGTTTAGAAATACAAAGAAACCTCATACAAGAAGATAGCCTGCGGCATCTAATGTTTGATTTTTCTTGGTATTTTTTCAGTGTAATAAGTACAAATTTGTTTAGTTTAGTATAATTAGCAAAATAAGCTTCTGATCTCAGTTTCTAAAAAAAGAACATAATTACGAAGTTTAGAAATACAAAGAAACCTCATACAAGAAGATAGCCTGCGGCATCTAATGTTTGGTTTTTCTTGGTATTTTTTCAGTGCAATAAGTACAAATTTGTTTAGTTTAGTATAATTAGCAAAATAAGCTTCTGATGTCAGTTTCCAAAAAAAACATAATTACGAAGTTTAGAAATACAAAGAAACGTCATACAAGAAGATAGCCTGCGGCATCTAATGTTTGGTTTTTCTTGGTATTTTTTCAGTGTAATAAGTACAAATTTGTTTAGTTTAGTATAATTAGCAAAATAAGCTTCTTATGTCAGTTTCTAAAAAAAACATAATTACGAAGTTTGGAAATACCAAGAAACCTCATACAAGAAGATAGCCTGCGGCATCTAATGTTTGCATTTTCTTGGCATTTTTTCAGTGTAATAAGAACAAATTTGTTTAGATTAGTATAATTAACAAAATAAGCTTCTGATGTAAGTTTCCAAAAAAAACATAATTACGAAGTTTGGAAATACCAAGAAACCTCATACAAGAAGATAGCCTGCGGCATCTAATGTTTGCATTTTCTTGGCATTTTTTCAGTGTATTAAGTACAAATTTGTTTAGTTTAGTATAATTAGCAAAATAAGCTTCTGATGTAAGTTTCCAAAAAAAACATAATTGCGAAGTTTAGAAATAACAAGAAACCTCATACAAGAAGATAGCCTGCGGCATCCAGTGTTTGGTTTTTCTTGGCATTTTTGCAGTGTAATAAGTTCAAATTTGTGAATTAGTATAATTAGCAAAATAAGCTTCTGATCTCAGTTTCTAAAAAAAACATAATTACGAAGTTTAGAAATACAAAGAAACCTCATACAAGAAGATAGCCTGCGGCATCTAATGTTTGGTTTTTCTTGGTATTTTTTCAGTGTAATAAGTACAAATTTGTTTAGTTTAGTATAATTAGCAAAATAAGCTTCTGATGTCAGTTTCCAAAAAAACATAATTACGAAGTTTAGAAATATAAAGAAACCTCATACAAGAAGATAGCCTGCGGCATCTAATGTTTGGTTTTTCTTGGTATTTTTTCAGTGTAATAAGTACAAATTTGTTTAGTTTAGTATAATTAGCAAAATAAGCTTCTGATCTCAGTTTCCAAAAAAAACATAATTACGAAGTTTGGAAATACCAAGAAACCTCATACAAGAAGATAGCCTGCGGCATCTAATGTTTGCATTTTCTTGGTATTTTTTCAGTGTAATAAGTACAAATTTGTTTAGTTTAGTATAATTAGCAAAATAAGCTTCTGATGTAAGTTTCCAAAAAAAACATAATTACGAAGTTTGGAAATACCAAGAAACCTCATACAAGAAGATAGCCTGCGGCATCTAATGTTTGGTTTTTCTTGGTATTTTTTCAGTGTAATAAGTGCAAATCTGTTTAGTTTAGTATAATTAGCAAAATAAGCTTCTGATGTCAGTTTCTAAAAAAAACATAATTACGAAGTTTGGAAATACCAAGAAACCTCATACAAGAAGATAGCCTGCGGCATCTAATGTTTGCATTTTCTTGGCATTTTTTCAGTGTAATAAGAACAAATTTGTTTAGATTAGTATAATTAACAAAATAAGCTTCTGATGTAAGTTTCCAAAAAAAACATAATTACGAAGTTTGGAAATACCAAGAAACCTCATACAAGAAGATAGCCTGCGGCATCTAATGTTTGCATTTTCTTGGTATTTTTTCGGTGTAATAAGTGCAAATCTGTTTAGTTTAGTATAATTAGCAAAATAAGCTTCTGATGTCAGTTTCTAAAAAAAACATAATTACGAAGTTTGGAAATACCAAGAAACCTCATACAAGAAGATAGCCTGCGGCATCTAATGTTTGCATTTTCTTGGCATTTTTTCAGTGTAATAAGAACAAATTTGTTTAGATTAGTATAATTAACAAAATAAGCTTCTGATGTAAGTTTCCAAAAAAAACATAATTACGAAGTTTGGAAATACCAAGAAACCTCATACAAGAAGATAGCCTGCGGCATCTAATGTTTGCATTTTCTTGGCATTTTTTCAGTGTAATGACAACAAATTTGTTTAGATTAGTATAATTAACAAAATAAGCTTCTGATGTCAGTTTCCAAAAAAACATAATTACGAAGTTTAGAAATACAAAGAAACCTCATACAAGAAGATAGCCTGCGGCATCTAATGTTTGATTTTTCTTGGTATTTTTTCAGTGTAATAATTACAAATTTGTTTAGTTTAGTATAATTAGCAAAATAAGCTTCTGATGTCAGTTTCTAAAAAAAACATAATTACGAAGTTTGGAAATACCAAGAAACCTCATACAAGAAGATAGCCTGCGGCATCTAATGTTTGATTTTTCTTGGTATTTTTTCAGTGTAATAAGTACTAATTTGTTTAGTTTAGTATAATTAGCAAAATAAGCTTCTGATGTCAGTTTCCAAAAAAAACATAATTACGAAGTTTAGAAATACAAAGAAGCCTCATTCAAGAAGATAGCCTGCGGCATCTAATGTTTGATTTTTCTTGGTATTTTTTCAGTGTAATAAGTACAAATTTGTTTAGTTTAGTATAATTAGCAAAATAAGCTTCTGATCTCAGTTTCTAAAAAAAGAACATAATTACGAAGTTTAGAAATACAAAGAAACCTCATACAAGAAGATAGCCTGCGGCATCTAATGTTTGGTTTTTCTTGGTATTTTTTCAGTGTAATAAGTGCAAATCTGTTTAGTTTAGTATAATTAGCAAAATAAGCTTCTGATGTCAGTTTCTAAAAAAAACATGATTACGAAGTTTGGAAATACCAAGAAACCTCATACAAGAAGATAGCCTGCGGCATCTAATGTTTGCATTTTCTTGGCATTTTTTCAGTGTAATAAGAGCAAATTTGTTTAGATTAGTATAATTAACAAAATAAGCTTCTGATGTAAGTTTCCAAAAAAAACATAATTACGAAGTTTGGAAATACCAAGAAACCTCATACAAGAAGATAGCCTGCGGCATCTAATGTTTGCATTTTCTTGGTATTTTTTCGGTGTAATAAGTGCAAATCTGTTTAGTTTAGTATAATTAGCAAAATAAGCTTCTGATGTCAGTTTCTAAAAAAAACATAATTACGAAGTTTGGAAATACCAAGAAACCTCATACAAGAAGATAGCCTGCGGCATCTAATGTTTGCATTTTCTTGGCATTTTTTCAGTGTAATAAGAACAAATTTGTTTAGATTAGTATAATTAACAAAATAAGCTTCTGATGTAAGTTTCCAAAAAAAACATAATTACGAAGTTTGGAAATACCAAGAAACCTCATACAAGAAGATAGCCTGCGGCATCTAATGTTTGCATTTTCTTGGCATTTTTTCAGTGTAATGAGAACAAATTTGTTTAGATTAGTATGATTAACAAAATAAGCTTCTGATGTCAGTTTCCAAAAAAAACATAATTACGAAGTTTAGAAATACAAAGAAACCTCATACAAGAAGATAGCCTGCGGCATCTAATGTTTGATTTTTCTTGGTATTTTTTCAGTGTAATAAGTACAAATTTGTTTAGTTTAGTATAATTAGCAAAATAAGCTTCTGATGTCAGTTTCTAAAAAAAACAAAATTACGAAGTTTGGAAATACCAAGAAACCTCATACAAGAAGATAGCCTGCGGCATCTAATGTTTGATTTTTCTTGGTATTTTTTCAGTGTAATAAGTACAAATTTGTTTAGTTTAGTATAATTAGCAAAATAAGCTTCTGATGTCAGTTTCCAAAAAAAACATAATTACGAAGTTTAGAAATACAAAGAAGCCTCATTCAAGAAGATAGCCTGCGGCATCTAATGTTTGATTTTTCTTGGTATTTTTTCAGTGTAATAAGTACAAATTTGTTTAGTTTAGTATAATTAGCAAAATAAGCTTCTGATCTCAGTTTCTAAAAAAAGAACATAGTTACGAAGTTTAGAAATACAAAGAAACCTCATACAAGAAGATAGCCTGCGGCATCTAATGTTTGGTTTTTCTTGGTATTTTTTCAGTGTAATAAGTACAAATTTGTTTAGTTTAGTATAATTAGCAAAATAAGCTTCTGATGTCAGTTTCCAAAAAAAACATAATTACGAAGTTTAGAAATACAAAGAAACGTCATACAAGAAGATAGCCTGCGGCATCTAATGTTTGGTTTTTCTTGGTATTTTTTCAGTGTAATAAGTACAAATTTGTTTAGTTTAGTATAATTAGCAAAATAAGCTTCTTATGTCAGTTTCTAAAAAAAACATAATTACGAAGTTTGGAAATACCAAGAAACCTCATACAAGAAGATAGCCTGCGGCATCTAATGTTTGCATTTTCTTGGCATTTTTTCAGTGTAATAAGAACAAATTTGTTTAGATTAGTATAATTAACAAAATAAGCTTCTGATGTAAGTTTCCAAAAAAAACATAATTACGAAGTTTGGAAATACCAAGAAACCTCATACAAGAAGATAGCCTGCGGCATCTAATGTTTGCATTTTCTTGGCATTTTTTCAGTGTATTAAGTACAAATTTGTTTAGTTTAGTATAATTAGCAAAATAAGCTTCTGATGTAAGTTTCCAAAAAAAACATAATTGCGAAGTTTAGAAATAACAAGAAACCTCATACAAGAAGATAGCCTGCGGCATCCAGTGTTTGGTTTTTCTTGGCATTTTTGCAGTGTAATAAGTTCAAATTTGTGAATTAGTATAATTAGCAAAATAAGCTTCTGATCTCAGTTTCTAAAAAAAACATAATTACGAAGTTTAGAAATACAAAGAAACCTCATACAAGAAGATAGCCTGCGGCATCTAATGTTTGGTTTTTCTTGGTATTTTTTCAGTGTAATAAGTACAAATTTGTTTAGTTTAGTATAATTAGCAAAATAAGCTTCTGATGTCAGTTTCCAAAAAAACATAATTACAAAGTTTAGAAATATAAAGAAACCTCATACAAGAAGATAGCCTGCGGCATCTAATGTTTGGTTTTTCTTGGTATTTTTTCAGTGTAATAAGTACAAATTTGTTTAGTTTAGTATAATTAGCAAAATAAGCTTCTGATCTCAGTTTCCAAAAAAAACATAATTACGAAGTTTGGAAATACCAAGAAACCTCATACAAGAAGATAGCCTGCGGCATCTAATGTTTGCATTTTCTTGGTATTTTTTCAGTGTAATAAGTACAAATTTGTTTAGTTTAGTATAATTAGCAAAATAAGCTTCTGATGTCAGTTTCCAAAAAAAACATAATTACGAAGTTTAGAAATACAAAGAAGCCTCATTCAAGAAGATAGCCTGCGGCATCTAATGTTTGATTTTCTTGGTATTTTTTCAGTGTAATAAGTACAAATTTGTTTAGTTTAGTATAATTAGCAAAATAAGCTTCTGATCTCAGTTTCTAAAAAAAGAACATAGTTACGAAGTTTAGAAATACAAAGAAACCTCATACAAGAAGATAGCCTGCGGCATCTAATGTTTGGTTTTTCTTGGTATTTTTTCAGTGTAATAAGTACAAATTTGTTTAGTTTAGTATAATTAGCAAAATAAGCTTCTGATGTCAGTTTCCAAAAAAACATAATTACGAAGTTTAGAAATACAAAGAAACGTCATACAAGAAGATAGCCTGCGGCATCTAATGTTTGGTTTTTCTTGGTATTTTTTCAGTGTAATAAGTACAAATTTGTTTAGTTTAGTATAATTAGCAAAATAAGCTTCTTATGTCAGTTTCTAAAAAAAACATAATTACGAAGTTTGGAAATACCAAGAAACCTCATACAAGAAGATAGCCTGCGGCATCTAATGTTTGCATTTTCTTGGCATTTTTTCAGTGTAATAAGAACAAATTTGTTTAGATTAGTATAATTAACAAAATAAGCTTCTGATGTAAGTTTCCAAAAAAAACATAATTACGAAGTTTGGAAATACCAAGAAACCTCATACAAGAAGATAGCCTGCGGCATCTAATGTTTGCATTTTCTTGGCATTTTTTCAGTGTATTAAGTACAAATTTGTTTAGTTTAGTATAATTAGCAAAATAAGCTTCTGATGTAAGTTTCCAAAAAAAACATAATTGCGAAGTTTAGAAATAACAAGAAACCTCATACAAGAAGATAGCCTGCGGCATCCAGTGTTTGGTTTTTCTTGGCATTTTTGCAGTGTAATAAGTTCAAATTTGTGAATTAGTATAATTAGCAAAATAAGCTTCTGATCTCAGTTTCTAAAAAAAACATAATTACGAAGTTTAGAAATACAAAGAAACCTCATACAAGAAGATAGCCTGCGGCATCTAATGTTTGGTTTTTCTTGGTATTTTTTCAGTGTAATAAGTACAAATTTGTTTAGTTTAGTATAATTAGCAAAATAAGCTTCTGATGTCAGTTTCCAAAAAAAACATAATTACGAAGTTTAGAAATACAAAGAAACCTCATACAAGAAGATAGCCTGCGGCATCTAATGTTTGGTTTTTCTTGGTATTTTTTCAGTGTAATAAGTACAAATTTGTTTAGTTTAGTATAATTAGCAAAATAAGCTTCTGATCTCAGTTTCCAAAAAAAACATAATTACGAAGTTTGGAAATACCAAGAAACCTCATACAAGAAGATAGCCTGCGGCATCTAATGTTTGCATTTTCTTGGTATTTTTTCAGTGTAATAAGTACAAATTTGTTTAGTTTAGTATAATTAGCAAAATAAGCTTCTGATGTAAGTTTCCAAAAAAAACATAATTACGAAGTTTGGAAATACCAAGAAACCTCATACAAGAAGATAGCCTGCGGCATCTAATGTTTGGTTTTTCTTGGTATTTTTTCAGTGTAATAAGTGCAAATCTGTTTAGTTTAGTATAATTAGCAAAATAAGCTTCTGATGTCAGTTTCTAAAAAAAACATAATTACGAAGTTTGGAAATACCAAGAAACCTCATACAAGAAGATAGCCTGCGGCATCTAATGTTTGCATTTTCTTGTTTTTTTTTCAGTGTAATAAGAACAAATTTGTTTAGATTAGTATAATTAACAAAATAAGCTTCTGATGTAAGTTTCCAAAAAAAACATAATTACGAAGTTTGGAAATACCAAGAAACCTCATACAAGAAGATAGCCTGCGGCATCTAATGTTTGCATTTTCTTGGTATTTTTTCGGTGTAATAAGTGCAAATCTGTTTAGTTTAGTATAATTAGCAAAATAAGCTTCTGATGTCAGTTTCTAAAAAAAACATAATTACGAAGTTTGGAAATACCAAGAAACCTCATACAAGAAGATAGCCTGCGGCATCTAATGTTTGCATTTTCTTGGCATTTTTTCAGTGTAATAAGAACAAATTTGTTTAGATTAGTATAATTAACAAAATAAGCTTCTGATGTAAGTTTCCAAAAAAAACATAATTACGAAGTTTGGAAATACCAAGAAACCTCATACAAGAAGATAGCCTGCGGCATCTAATGTTTGCATTTTCTTGGCATTTTTTCAGTGTAATAAGTACAAATTTGTTTAGTTTAGTATAATTAGCGAAATAAGCTTCTGATGTAAGTTTCCAAAAAAAACATAATTGCGAAGTTTAGAAATAACAAGAAACCTCATACAAGAAGATAGCCTGCGGCATCCAGTGTTTGGTTTTTCTTGGCATTTTTGCAGTGTAATAAGTTCAAATTTGTGAATTAGTATAATTAGCAAAATAAGCTTCTGATCTCAGTTTCTAAAAAAAAACATAATTACGAAGTTTAGAAATACAAAGAAACCTCATACAAGAAGATAGCCTGCGGCATCTAATGTTTGGTTTTTCTTGGTATTTTTTCAGTGTAATAAGTACTAATTTGTTTAGTTTAGTATAATTAGCAAAATAAGCTTCTGATGTCAGTTTCCAAAAAAAACATAATTACGAAGTTTAGAAATACAAAGAAACCTCATACAAGAAGATAGCCTGCGGCATCTAATGTTTGGTTTTTCTTGGTATTTTTTCAGTGTAATAAGTACTAATTTGTTTAGTTTAGTATAATTAGCAAAATAAGCTTCTGATGCCAGTTTCTAAAAAAAACATAATTACGAAGTTTAGAAATACAAAGAAACCTCATACAAGAAGATAGCCTGCGGCATCTAATGTTTGGTTTTTCTTGGTATTTTTTCAGTGTAATAAGTACAAATTTGTTTAGTTTAGTATAATTAGCAAAATAAGCTTCTGATGTCAGTTTCCAAAAAAAAACATAATTACGAAGTTTAGAAATGCAAAGAAACCTCATACAAGAAGATAGCCTGCGGCATCTAATGTTTGGTTTTTCTTGGTATTTTTTCAGTGTAATAAGTACAAATTTGTTTAGTTTAGTATAATTAGCAAAATAAGCTTCTGATGTCAGTTTCCAAAAAAAAAACATAATTACGAAGTTTAGAAATACAAAGAAACCTCATACAAGAAGATAGCCTGCGGCATCTAATGTTTGGTTTTTCTTGGTATTTTTTCAGTGTAATAAGTACAAATTTGTTTAGTTTAGTATAATTAGCAAAATAAGCTTCTGATGTCAGTTTCCAAAAAAAACATAATTACGAAGTTTAGAAATACAAAGAAACCTCATACAAGAAGATAGCCTGCGGCATCTAATGTTTGGTTTTTCTTGGTATTTTTTCAGTGTAATAAGAACAGATTTGTTTAGATTAGTATAATTAACAAAATAAGCTTCTGATGTCAGTTTCCAAAAAAAAACATAATTACGAAGTTTAGAAATACAAAGAAACCTCATACAAGAAGATAGCCTGCGGCATCTAATGTTTGGTTTTTCTTGGTATTTTTTCAGTGTAATAAGTACAAATTTGTTTAGTTTAGTATAATTAGCTAAATAAGCTTCTGATGTCAGTTTCCAAAAAAAACATAATTACGAAGTTTAGAAATACAAAGAAACCTCATACAAGAAGATAGCCTGCGGCATCTAATGTTTGGTTTTTCTTGGTATTTTTTCAGTGTAATAAGTACAAATTTGTTTAGTTTAGTATAATTAGCAAAATAAGCTTCTGATGTCAGTTTCCAAAAAAAACATAATTACGAAGTTTAGAAATACAAAGAAACCTCATACAAGAAGATAGCCTGCGGCATCTAATGTTTGGTTTTTCTTGGTATTTTTTCAGTGTAATAAGTACTAATTTGTTTAGTTTAGTATAATTAGCAAAATAAGCTTCTGATGTAAGTTTCCAAAAAAAACATAATTACGAAGTTTAGTTTAGTTTAGTATAATTAGCAAAATAAGCTTCTGATGTAAGTTTCCAAAAAAAACATAATTACGAAGTTTAGAAATACAAAGAAACCTCATACAAGAAGATAGCCTGCGGCATCTAATGTTTGGTTTTTCTTGGTATTTTTTCAGTGTAATAAGTGCAAATTTGTTTAGTTTAGTATAATTAGCAAAATAAGCTTCTGATGTCAGTTTCCAAAAAAAACATAATTACGAAGTTTAGAAATACAAAGAAACCTCATATAAGAAGATAGCCTGCGGCATCTAATGTTTGGTTTTTCTTGGTATTTTTTCAGTGTAATAAGTACAAATTTGTTTAGTTTAGTATAATTAGCAAAATAAGCTTCTGATGTCAGTTTCCAAAAAAAACATAATTACGAAGTTTAGAAATACAAAGAAACCTCATACAAGAAGATAGCCTGCGGCATCTAATGTTTGGTTTTTCTTGGTATTTTTCAGTGTAATAAGTACTAATTTGTTTAGTTTAGTATAATTAGCAAAATAAGCTTCTGATGTAAGTTTCCAAAAAAAACATAATTACGAAGTTTAGAAATACAAAGAAACCTCATACAAGAAGATAGCCTGCGGCATCTAATGTTTGGTTTTTCTTGGTATTTTTTCAGTGTAATAAGTACAAATTTGTTTAGTTTAGTATAATTAGCAAAATAAGCTTCTGATGTCAGTTTCCAAAAAAAACATAATTACGAAGTTTAGAAATACAAAGAAACCTCATACAAGAAGATAGCCTGCGGCATCTAATGTTTGGTTTTTCTTGGTATTTTTTCAGTGTAATAAGTACAAATTTGTTTAGTTTAGTATAATTAGCAAAATAAGCTTCTGATGTCAGTTTCCAAAAAAAACATAATTACGAAGTTTAGAAATACAAAGAAACCTCATACAAGAAGATAGCCTGCGGCATCTAATGTTTGGTTTTTCTTGGTATTTTTTCAGTGTAATAAGTACAAATTTGTTTAGTTTAGTATAATTAGCAAAATAAGCTTCTGATGTCAGTTTCCAAAAAAAACATAATTACGAAGTTTAGAAATACAAAGAAACCTCATACAAGAAGATAGCCTGCGGCATCTAATGTTTGGTTTTTCTTGGTATTTTTTCAGTGTAATAAGTACTAATTTGTTTAGTTTAGTATAATTAGCAAAATAAGCTTCTGATGTCAGTTTCCAAAAAAAGCATAATTACGAAGTTTAGAAATACAAAGAAACCTCATACAAGAAGATAGCCTGCGGCATCTAATATTTGGTTTTTTGGTATTTTTTCAGTGTAATAAGTACTAATTTGTTTAGTTTAGTATAATTAGCAAAATAAGCTTCTGATGTCAGTTTCCAAAAAAAACATAATTACGAAGTTTAGAAATACAAAGAAACGTCATACAAGAAGATAGCCTGCGTCATCTAATGTTTGGTTTTTCTTGGTATTTTTTCAGTGTAATAAGTACAAATTTGTTTAGTTTAGTATAATTAGCAAAATAAGCTTCTGATCTCAGTTTCCAAAAAAAAACATAATTACGAAGTTTGGAAATACCAAGAAACCTCATACAAGAAGATAGCCTGCGGCATCTAATGTTTGCATTTTCTTGGTATTTTTTCAGTGTAATAAGTAAAAATTTGTTTAGTTTAGTATAATTAGCAAAATAAGCTTCTGATGTAAGTTTCCAAAAAAAACATAATTACGAAGTTTGGAAATACCAAGAAACCTCATACAAGAAGATAGCCTGCGGCATCTAATGTTTGCATTTTCTTGGCATTTTTTCAGTGTAATAAGTACAAATTTGTTTAGTTTAGTATAATTAGCAAAATAAGCTTCTGATGTAAGTTTCCAAAAAAAACATAATTACGAAGTTTGGAAATACCAAGAAACCTCATACAAGAAGATAGCCTGCGGCATTTAATGTTTGGTTTTTCTTGGTATTTTTTCAGTGTAATAAGTGCAAATCTGTTTAGTTTAGTATAATTAGCAAAATAAGCTTCTGATGTCAGTTTCTAAAAAAAACATAATTACGAAGTTTGGAAATACCAAGAAACCTCATACAAGAAGATAGCCTGCGGCATCTAATGTTTGCATTTTCTTGGCATTTTTTCAGTGTAATAAGAACAAATTTGTTTAGATTAGTATAATTAACAAAATAAGCTTCTGATGTAAGTTTCCAAAAAAAACATAATTACGAAGTTTGGAAATACCAAGAAACCTCATACAAGAAGATAGCCTGCGGCATCTAATGTTTGCATTTTCTTGGTATTTTTTCAGTGTAATAAGTACAAATTTGTTTAGTTTAGTATAATTAGCAAAATAAGCTTCTGATCTCAGTTTCCAAAAAAAACATAATTACGAAGTTTAGAAATACCAAGAAACCTCATACAAGAAGATAGCCTGCGGCATCTAATGTTTGGTTTTTCTTGGTATTTTTTCAGTGTAATAAGTACTAATTTGTTTAGTTTAGTGTAATTAGCAAAATAAGCTTCTGATGTAAGTTTCCAAAAAAAAACATAATTACGAAGTTTGGAAATACCAAGAAACCTCATACAAGAAGATAGCCTGCGGCATCTAATGTTTGCATTTTCTTGGCATTTTTTCAGTGTAATAAGAACAAATTTGTTTAGATTAGTATAATTAACAAAATAAGCTTCTGATGTCAGTTTCCAAAAAAAAACATAATTACGAAGTTTAGAAATACAAAGAAACCTCATACAAGAAGATAGCCTGCGGCATCTAATGTTTGGTTTTTCTTGGTATTTTTTCAGTGTAATAAGTACTAATTTGTTTAGTTTAGTATAATTAGCAAAATAAGCTTCTGATGTCAGTTTCCAAAAAAAACATAATTACGAAGTTTAGAAATACAAAGAAACCTCATACAAGAAGATAGCCTGCGGCATCTAATGTTTGGTTTTTTGGTATTTTTTCAGTGTAATAAGTACTAATTTGTTTAGTTTAGTATAATTAGCAAAATAAGCTTCTGATGTAAGTTTACCAAAAAAAGAACATAATTACGAAGTTTGGAAATACCAAGAAACCTCATACAAGAAGATAGCCTGCGGCATCTAATGTTTGCATTTTCTTGGTATTTTTTCAGTGTAATAAGTACAAATTTGTTTGGTTTAGTATAATTAGCAAAATAAGCTTCTGATGTAAGTTTAAAAAAAAACATAATTACGAAGTTTGGAAATACCAAGAAACCTCATACAAGAAGATAGCCTGCGGCATCTAATGTTTGCATTTTCTTGGCATTTTTTCAGTGTAATAAGTACAAATTTGTTTAGTTTAGTATAATTAGCAAAATAAGCTTCTGATGTAAGTTTCCAAAAAAAACATAATTACGAAGTTTGGAAATACCAAGAAACCTCATACAAGAAGATAGCCTGCGGCATCTAATGTTTGGTTTTTCTTGGTATTTTTTTCAGTGTAATAAGTACAAATTTGTTTAGTTTAGTATAATTAGCAAAATAAGCTTCTGATGTAAGTTTAAAAAAAAAACATAATTACGAAGTTTGGAAATACCAAGAAACCTCATACAAGAAGATAGCCTGCGGCATCTAATGTTTGCATTTTCTTGGCATTTTTTCAGTGTAATAAGTACAAATTTGTTTAGTTTAGTATAATTAGCAAAATAAGCTTCTGATGTAAGTTTCCAAAAAAAACATAATTACGAAGTTTGGAAATACCAAGAAACCTCATACAAGAAGATAGCCTGCGGCATCTAATGTTTGCATTTTCTTGGCATTTTTTCAGTGTAATAAGTACAAATTTGTTTAGTTTAGTATAATTAGCAAAATAAGCTTCTGATGTAAGTTTCCAAAAAAAACATAATTACGAAGTTTGGAAATACCAAGAAACCTCATACAAGAAGATAGCCTGCGGCATTTAATGTTTGGTTTTTCTTGGTATTTTTTCAGTGTAATAAGTGCAAATCTGTTTAGTTTAGTATAATTAGCAAAATAAGCTTCTGATGTCAGTTTCTAAAAAAAACATAATTACGAAGTTTGGAAATACCAAGAAACCTCATACAAGAAAATAGCCTGCGGCATCTAATGTTTGCATTTTCTTGGCATTTTTTCAGTGTAATAAGAACAAATTTGTTTAGATTAGTATAATTAACAAAATAAGCTTCTGATGTAAGTTTCCAAAAAAAACATAATTACGAAGTTTGGAAATACCAAGAAACCTCATACAAGAAGATAGCCTGCGGCATCTAATGTTTGCATTTTCTTGGTATTTTTTCAGTGTAATAAGTACAAATTTGTTTAGTTTAGTATAATTAGCAAAATAAGCTTCTGATCTCAGTTTCCAAAAAAAACATAATTACGAAGTTTAGAAATACCAAGAAACCTCATACAAGAAGATAGCCTGCGGCATCTAATGTTTGGTTTTTCTTGGTATTTTTTCAGTGTAATAAGTACTAATTTGTTTAGTTTAGTGTAATTAGCAAAATAAGCTTCTGATGTAAGTTTCCAAAAAAAAACATAATTACGAAGTTTGGAAATACCAAGAAACCTCATACAAGAAGATAGCCTGCGGCATCTAATGTTTGCATTTTCTTGGCATTTTTTCAGTGTAATAAGAACAAATTTGTTTAGATTAGTATAATTAGCAAAATAAGCTTCTGATGTCAGTTTCCAAAAAAAACATAATTACGAAGTTTAGAAATACAAAGAAACCTCATACAAGAAGATAGCCTGCGGCATCTAATGTTTGGTTTTTCTTGGTATTTTTTCAGTGTAATAAGTACTAATTTGTTTAGTTTAGTATAATTAGCAAAATAAGCTTCTGATGTCAGTTTCCAAAAAAAACATAATTACGAAGTTTAGAAATACAAAGAAACCTCATACAAGAAGATAGCCTGCGGCATCTAATGTTTGGTTTTTTGGTATTTTTTCAGTGTAATAAGTACTAATTTGTTTAGTTTAGTATAATTAGCAAAATAAGCTTCTGATGTAAGTTTACCAAAAAAAGAACATAATTACGAAGTTTGGAAATACCAAGAAACCTCATACAAGAAGATAGCCTGCGGCATCTAATGTTTGCATTTTCTTGGTATTTTTTCAGTGTAATAAGTACAAATTTGTTTGGTTTAGTATAATTAGCAAAATAAGCTTCTGATGTAAGTTTAAAAAAAAAACATAATTACGAAGTTTGGAAATACCAAGAAACCTCATACAAGAAGATAGCCTGCGGCATCTAATGTTTGCATTTTCTTGGCATTTTTTCAGTGTAATAAGTACAAATTTGTTTAGTTTAGTATAATTAGCAAAATAAGCTTCTGATGTAAGTTTCCAAAAAAAACATAATTACGAAGTTTGGAAATACCAAGAAACCTCATACAAGAAGATAGCCTGCGGCATCTAATGTTTGGTTTTTCTTGGTATTTTTTCAGTGTAATAAGTACTAATTTGTTTAGTTTAGTATAATTAGCAAAATAAGCTTCTGATGTAAGTTTCAAAAAAAAAACATAATTACGAAGTTTGGAAATACCAAGAAACCTCATACAAGAAGATAGCCTGCGGCATCTAATGTTTGCATTTTCTTGGCATTTTTTCAGTGTAATAAGTACAAATTTGTTTAGTTTAGTATAATTAGCAAAATAAGCTTCTGATGTAAGTTTCCAAAAAAAACATAATTACGAAGTTTGGAAATACCAAGAAACCTCATACAAGAAGATAGCCTGCGGCATCTAATGTTTGGTTTTTCTTGGTATTTTTTCAGTGTAATAAGTACAAATTTGTTTAGTTTAGTATAATTAGCAAAATAAGCTTCTGATCTCAGTTTCTAAAAAAAGAACATAATTACGAAGTTTAGAAATACAAAGAAACCTCATACAAGAAGATAGCCTGCGGCATCTAATGTTTGGTTTTTCTTGGTATTTTTTCAGTGTAATAAGTACCAATTTGTTTAGTTTAGTATAATTAGCAAAATAAGCTTCTGATGTCAGTTTCCAAAAAAAACATAGTTACGAAGTTTAGAAATACAAAGAAACGTCATACAAGAAGATAGCCTGCGGCATCTAATGTTTGGTTTTTCTTGGTATTTTTTCAGTGTAATAAGTACAAATTTGTTTAGTTTAGTATAATTAGCAAAATAAGCTTCTGATCTCAGTTTCTAAAAAAAGAACATAATTACGAAGTTTAGAAATACAAAGAAACCTCATACAAGAAGATAGCCTGCGGCATCTAATGTTTGGTTTTTCTTGGTATTTTTTCAGTGTAATTAGTACAAATTTGTTTAGTTTAGTATAATTAGCAAAATAAGCTTCTGATCTCAGTTTCTAAAAAAAGAACATAATTACGAAGTTTAGAAATACAAAGAAACCTCATACAAGAAGATAGCCTGCGGCATCTAATGTTTGGTTTTTCTTGGTATTTTTTCAGTGTAATAAGTACAAATTTGTTTAGTTTAGTATAATTAGCAAAATAAGCTTCTGATCTCAGTTTCTAAAAAAAGAACATAATTACGAAGTTTAGAAATACAAAGAAACCTCATACAAGAAGATAGCCTGCGGCATCTAATGTTTGGTTTTTCTTGGTATTTTTTCAGTGTAATAAGTACAAATTTGTTTAGTTTAGTATAATTAGCAAAATAAGCTTCTGATCTCAGTTTCTAAAAAAAGAACATAATTACGAAGTTTAGAAATACAAAGAAACCTCATACAAGAAGATAGCCTGCGGCGTCTAATGTTTGGTTTTTCTTGGTATTTTTTCAGTGTAATAAGAACAGATTTGTTTAGATTAGTATAATTAACAAAATAAGCTTCTGATGTCAGTTTCTAAAAAAAGAACATAATTACGAAGTTTAGAAATACAAAGAAACCTCATACAAGAAGATAGCCTGCGGCATCTAATGTTTGGTTTTTCTTGGTATTTTTTCAGTGTAATAAGTACAAATTTGTTTAGTTTAGTATAATTAGCAAAATAAGCTTCTGATCTCAGTTTCTAAAAAAAAGAACATAATTACGAAGTTTAGAAATACAAAGAAACCTCATACAAGAAGATAGCCTGCGGCATCTAATGTTTGGTTTTTCTTGGTATTTTTTCAGTGTAATAAGTACAAATTTGTTTAGTTTAGTATAATTAGCAAAATAAGCTTCTGATCTCAGTTTCAAAAAAAAGAACATAATTACGAAGTTTAGAAATACAAAGAAACCTCATACAAGAAGATAGCCTGCGGCATCTAATGTTTGGTTTTTCTTGGTATTTTTTCAGTGTAATAAGAACAGATTTGTTTAGATTAGTATAATTAACAAAATAAGCTTCTGATGTCAGTTTCTAAAAAAAGAACATAATTACGAAGTTTAGAAATACAAAGAAACCTCATACAAGAAGATAGCCTGCGGCATCTAATGTTTAGTTTTTCTTGGTATTTTTTCAGTGTAATAAGTACAAATTTGTTTAGTTTAGTATAATTAGCAAAATAAGCTTCTGATGTCAGTTTCTAAAAAAAACATAATTACGAAGTTTGGAAATACCAAGAAACCTCATACAAGAAGATAGCCTGCGGCATCTAATGTTTGCATTTTCTTGGCATTTTTTCAGTTTAATGAGAACAAATTTGTTTAGATTAGTATAATTAACAAAATAAGCTTCTGATCTCAGTTTCTAAAAAAAGAACATAATTACGAAGTTTAGAAATACAAAGAAACCTCATACAAGAAGATAGCCTGCGGCATCTAATGTTTGGTTTTTCTTGGTATTTTTTCAGTGTAATAAGTACAAATTTTTTTAGTTTAGTATAATTAGCAAAATAAGCTTCTGATGTCAGTTTCTAAAAAAAACATAATTACGAAGTTTGGAAATACCAAGAAACCTCATACAAGAAGATAGCCTGCGGCATCTAATGTTTGCATTTTCTTGGCATTTTTTCAGTTTAATGAGAACAAATTTGTTTAGATTAGTATAATTAACAAAATAAGCTTCTGATCTCAGTTTCTAAAAAAAGAACATAATTACGAAGTTTAGAAATACAAAGAAACCTCATACAAGAAGATAGCCTGCGGCATATAATGTTTGGTTTTTCTTGGTATTTTTTCAGTGTAATAAGTACAAATTTGTTTAGTTTAGTATAATTAGCAAAATAAGCTTCTAATGTCAGTTTCTAAAAAAAACATAATTACGAAGTTTGGAAATACCAAGAAACCTCATACAAGAAGATAGCCTGCGGCATCTAATGTTTGCATTTTCTTGGCATTTTTTCAGTGTAATAAGAACAAATTTGTTTAGACTAGTATAATTAGCAAAATAAGCTTCTGATGTCAGTTTCCAAAAAAAACATAATTACGAAGTTTAGAAATACAAAGAAACCTCATACAAGAAGATAGCCTGCGGCATCTAATGTTTGGTTTTTCTTGGTATTTTTTCAGTGTAATAAGAACAGATTTGTTTAGATTAGTATAATTAACAAAATAAGCTTCTGATGTCAGTTTCTAAAAAAAGAACTTAATTACGAAGTTTAGAAATACAAAGAAACCTCATACAAGAAGATAGCCTGCGGCATCTAATGTTTAGTTTTTCTTGGTATTTTTTCAGTGTAATAAGAACAAATTTGTTTAGATTAGTATAATTAACAAAATAAGCTTCTGATCTCAGTTTCTAAAAAAAAACATAATTACGAAGTTTAGAAATACAAAGAAACCTCATACAAGAAGATAGCCTGCGGCATCTAATGTTTGGTTTTCTTGGTATTTTTTCAGTGTAATAAGTTCAAATTTGTTTAGTTTAGTATAATTAGCAAAATAAGCTTCTGATCTCAGTTTCTAAAAAAAGAACATAATTACGAAGTTTAGAAATACAAAGAAACCTCATACAAGAAGATAGCCTGCGGCATCTAATGTTTGGTTTTTCTTGGTATTTTTTCAGTGCAATAAGAACAGATTTGTTTAGATTAGTATAATTAACAAAATAAGCTTCTGATGTAAGTTTCCAAAAAAAAACATAATTACGAAGTTTGAAAATACCAAGAAACCTCATACAAGAAGATAGCCTGCGGCATCTAATGTTTGCATTTTCTTGGCATTTTTTCAGTGTAATAAGAACAAATTTGTTTAGATTAGTATAATTAGCAAAATAAGCTTCTGATGTCAGTTTCCAAAAAAAACATAATTACGAAGTTTAGAAATACAAAGAAACCTCATACAAGAAGATAGCCTGCGGCATCTAATGTTTGGTTTTTCTTGGTATTTTTTCAGTGTAATAAGTACTAATTTGTTTAGTTTAGTATAATTAGCAAAATAAGCTTCTGATGTCAGTTTCCAAAAAAAACATAATTACGAAGTTTAGAAATACAAAGAAACCTCATACAAGAAGATAGCCTGTGGCATCTAATGTTTGGTTTTTTGGTATTTTTTCAGTGTAATAAGTACTAATTTGTTTAGTTTAGTATAATTAGCAAAATAAGCTTCTGATGTAAGTTTACCAAAAAAAGAACATAATTACGAAGTTTGGAAATACCAAGAAAACTCATACAAGAAGATAGCCTGCGGCATCTAATGTTTGCATTTTCTTGGTATTTTTTCAGTGTAATAAGTACAAATTTGTTTGGTTTAGTATAATTAGCAAAATAAGCTTCTGATGTAAGTTTAAAAAAAAACATAATTACGAAGTTTGGAAATACCAAGAAACCTCATACAAGAAGATAGCCTGCGGCATCTAATGTTTGCATTTTCTTGGCATTTTTTCAGTGTAATAAGTACAAATTTGTTTAGTTTAGTATAATTAGCAAAATAAGCTTCTGATGTAAGTTTCCAAAAAAAACATAATTACGAAGTTTGGAAATACCAAGAAACCTCATACAAGAAGATAGCCTGCGGCATTTAATGTTTGGTTTTTCTTGGTATTTTTTCAGTGTAATAAGTACAAATTTGTTTAGTTTAGTATAATTAGCAAAATAAGCTTCTGATGTAAGTTTCAAAAAAAAACATAATTACGAAGTTTGGAAATACCAAGAAACCTCATACAAGAAGATAGCCTGCGGCATCTAATGTTTGGTTTTTCTTGGTATTTTTTCAGTGTAATAAGTACAAATTTGTTTAGTTTAGTATAATTAGCAAAATAAGCTTCTGATCTCAGTTTCTAAAAAAAGAACATAATTACGAAGTTTAGAAATACAAAGAAACCTCATACAAGAAGATAGCCTGCGGCATCTAATGTTTGGTTTTTCTTGGTATTTTTTCAGTGTAATAAGTACAAATTTGTTTAGTTTAGTATAATTAGCAAAATAAGCTTCTGATGTCAGTTTCCAAAAAAAACATAGTTACGAAGTTTAGAAATACAAAGAAACGTCATACAAGAAGATAGCCTGCGGCATCTAATGTTTGGTTTTTCTTGGTATTTTTTCAGTGTAATAAGTACAAATTTGTTTAGTTTAGTATAATTAGCAAAATAAGCTTCTGATGTAAGTTTCAAAAAAAAACATAATTACGAAGTTTGGAAATACCAAGAAACCTCATACAAGAAGATAGCCTGCGGCATCTAATGTTTGCATTTTCTTGGCATTTTTTCAGTGTAATAAGTACAAATTCGTTTAGTTTAGTATAATTAGCAAAATAAGCTTCTGATGTAAGTTTCCAAAAAAAACATAATTACGAAGTTTGGAAATACCAAGAAACCTCATACAAGAAGATAGCCTGCGGCATCTAATGTTTGGTTTTTCTTGGTATTTTTTCAGTGTAATAAGTACAAATTTGTTTAGTTTAGTATAATTAGCAAAATAAGCTTCTGATCTCAGTTTCTAAAAAAAGAACATAATTACGAAGTTTAGAAATACAAAGAAACCTCATACAAGAAGATAGCCTGCGGCATCTAATGTTTGGTTTTTCTTGGTATTTTTTCAGTGTAATTAGTACAAATTTGTTTAGTTTAGTATAATTAGCAAAATAAGCTTCTGATCTCAGTTTCTAAAAAAAGAACATAATTACGAAGTTTAGAAATACAAAGAAACCTCATACAAGAAGATAGCCTGCGGCATCTAATGTTTGGTTTTTCTTGGTATTTTTTCAGTGTAATAAGTACAAATTTGTTTAGTTTAGTATAATTAGCAAAATAAGCTTCTGATCTCAGTTTCTAAAAAAAGAACATAATTACGAAGTTTAGAAATACAAAGAAACCTCATTCAAGAAGATAGCCTGCGGCATCTAATGTTTGGTTTTTCTTGGTATTTTTTCAGTGTAATAAGTAAAAATTTGTTTAGTTTAGTATAATTAGCAAAATAAGCTTCTGATGTCAGTTTCCAAAAAAAACATAATTACGAAGTTTAGAAATACAAAGAAACCTCATACAAGAAGATAGCCTGCGGCATCTAATGTTTGGTTTTTCTTGGTATTTTTTCAGTGTAATAAGTACAAATTTGTTTAGTTTAGTATAATTAGCAAAATAAGCTTCTGATCTCAGTTTCTAAAAAAAGAACATAATTACGAAGTTTAGAAATACAAAGAAACCTCATACAAGAAGATAGCCTGCGGCGTCTAATGTTTGGTTTTTCTTGGTATTTTTTCAGTGTAATAAGAACAGATTTGTTTAGATTAGTATAATTAACAAAATAAGCTTCTGATGTCAGTTTCTAAAAAAAGAACATAATTACGAAGTTTAGAAATACAAAGAAACCTCATACAAGAAGATAGCCTGCGGCATCTAATGTTTGGTTTTTCTTGGTATTTTTTCAGTGTAATAAGTACAAATTTGTTTAGTTTAGTATAATTAGCAAAATAAGCTTCTGATCTCAGTTTCTAAAAAAAAGAACATAATTACGAAGTTTAGAAATACAAAGAAACCTCATACAAGAAGATAGCCTGCGGCATCTAATGTTTGGTTTTTCTTGGTATTTTTTCAGTGTAATAAGTACAAATTTGTTTAGTTTAGTATAATTAGCAAAATAAGCTTCTGATCTCAGTTTCTAAAAAAAGAACATAATTACGAAGTTTAGAAATACAAAGAAACCTCATACAAGAAGATAGCCTGCGGCATCTAATGTTTGGTTTTTCTTGGTATTTTTTCAGTGTAATAAGAACAGATTTGTTTAGATTAGTATAATTAACAAAATAAGCTTCTGATGTCAGTTTCTAAAAAAAGAACATAATTACGAAGTTTAGAAATACAAAGAAACCTCATACAAGAAGATAGCCTGCGGCATCTAATGTTTAGTTTTTCTTGGTATTTTTTCAGTGTAATAAGTACAAATTTGTTTAGTTTAGTATAATTAGCAAAATAAGCTTCTGATGTCAGTTTCTAAAAAAAACATAATTACGAAGTTTGGAAATACCAAGAAACCTCATACAAGAAGATAGCCTGCGGCATCTAATGTTTGCATTTTCTTGGCATTTTTTCAGTTTAATGAGAACAAATTTGTTTAGATTAGTATAATTAACAAAATAAGCTTCTGATCTCAGTTTCTAAAAAAAGAACATAATTACGAAGTTTAGAAATACAAAGAAACCTCATACAAGAAGATAGCCTGCGGCATCTAATGTTTGGTTTTTCTTGGTATTTTTTCAGTGTAATAAGTACAAATTTGTTTAGATGCCTGCGGCATCTAATGTTTGCATTTTCTTGGCATTTTTTCAGTGTAATGAGAACAAATTTGTTTAGATTAGTATAATTAACAAAATAAGCTTCTGATCTCAGTTTCTAAAAAAAGAACATAATTACGAAGTTTAGAAATACAAAGAAACCTCATACAAGAAGATAGCCTGCGGCATATAATGTTTGGTTTTTCTTGGTATTTTTTCAGTGTAATAAGTACAAATTTGTTAAGTTTAGTATAATTAGCAAAATAAGCTTCTAATGTCAGTTTCTAAAAAAAACATAATTACGAAGTTTGGAAATACCAAGAAACCTCATACAAGAAGATAGCCTGCGGCATCTAATGTTTGCATTTTCTTGGCATTTTTTCAGTTTAATAAGAACAAATTTGTTTAGACTAGTATAATTAGCAAAATAAGCTTCTGATGTCAGTTTCCAAAAAAAACATAATTACGAAGTTTAGAAATACAAAGAAACCTCATACAAGAAGATAGCCTGCGGCATCTAATGTTTGGTTTTTCTTGGTATTTTTTCAGTGTAATAAGAACAGATTTGTTTAGATTAGTATAATTAACAAAATAAGCTTCTGATGTCAGTTTCTAAAAAAAGAACATAATTACGAAGTTTAGAAATACAAAGAAACCTCATACAAGAAGATAGCCTGCGGCATCTAATGTTTAGTTTTTCTTGGTATTTTTTCAGTGTAATAAGAACAAATTTGTTTAGATTAGTATAATTAACAAAATAAGCTTCTGATCTCAGTTTCTAAAAAAAAAACATAATTACGAAGTTTAGAAATACAAAGAAACCTCATACAAGAAGATAGCCTGCGGCATCTAATGTTTGGTTTTTCTTGGTATTTTTTCAGTGTAATAAGTTCAAATTTGTTTAGTTTAGTATAATTAGCAAAATAAGCTTCTGATCTCAGTTTCTAAAAAAAGAACATAATTACGAAGTTTAGAAATACAAAGAAACCTCATACAAGAAGATAGCCTGCGGCATCTAATGTTTGGTTTTTCTTGGTATTTTTTCAGTGCAATAAGAACAGATTTGTTTAGATTAGTATAATTAACAAAATAAGCTTCTGATGTCAGTTTCTAAAAAAAGAACATAATTACGAAGTTTAGAAATACAAAGAAACCTCATACAAGAAGATAGCCTGCGGCATCTAATGTTTAGTTTTTCTTGGTATTTTTTCAGTGAAATAAGAACAAATTTGTTTAGATTAGTATAATTAACAAAATAAGCTTCTGATCTCAGTTTCTAAAAAAAAAAACATAATTACGAAGTTTAGAAATACAAAGAAACCTCATACAAGAAGATAGCCTGCGGCATCTAATGTTTGGTATTTTTTCAGTGTAATAAGAACAGATTTGTTTAGATTAGTATAATTAACAAAATAAGCTTCTGATGTCAGTTTCTAAAAAAAGAACATAATTACGAAGTTTAGAAATACAAAGAAACCTCATACAAGAAGATAGCCTGCGGCATCTAATGTTTAGTTTTTCTTGGTATTTTTTCAGTGTAATAAGAACAAATTTGTTTAGATTAGTATAACTAACAAAATAAGCTTCTGATCTCAGTTTCTAAAAAAAAAACATAATTACGAAGTTTAGAAATACAAAGAAACCTCATACAAGAAGATAGCCTGCGGCATCTAATGTTTGGTTTTTCTTGGTATTTTTTCAGTGTAATAAGAACAGATTTGTTTAGATTAGTATAATTAACAAAACAAGCTTCTGATGTCAGTTTCTAAAAAAAGAACATAATTACGAAGTTTAGAAATACAAAGAAACCTCATACAAGAAGATAGCCTGCGGCATCTAATGTTTAGTTTTTCTTGGTATTTTTTCAGTGTAATAAGAACAAATTTGTTTAGATTAGTACAATTAACAAAATAAGCTTCTGATCTCAGTTTCTAAAAAAAAACAACATAATTACGAAGTTTAGAAATACAAAGAAACCTCATACAAGAAGATAGCCTGCGGCATCTAATGTTTGGTTTGTCTTGGTATTTTTTCAGTGTAATAAGAACAGATTTGTTTAGATTAGTATAATTAACAAAATAAGCTTCTGATGTCAGTTTCTAAAAAAAGAACATAATTACGAAGTTTAGAAATACAAAGAAACCTCATACAAGAAGATAGCCTGCGGCATCTAATGTTTAGTTTTTCTTGGTATTTTTTCAGTATAATAAGAACAAATTTGTTTAGATTAGTATAATTAACAAAATAAGCTTCTGATCTCAGTTTCTAAAAAAAAAAAAACATAATTACGAAGTTTAGAAATACAAAGAAACCTCATACAAGAAGATAGCCTGCGGCATCTAATGTTTGGTTTTTCTTGGTATTTTTTCAGTGTAATAAGAACAGATTTGTTTAGATTAGTATAATTAACAAAATAAGCTTCTGATGTCAGTTTCTAAAAAAAGAACATAATTACGAAGTTTAGAAATACAAAGAAACCTCATACAAGAAGATAGCCTGCGGCATCTAATGTTTAGTTTTTCTTGGTATTTTTTCAGTGTAATAAGAACAAATTTGTTTAGATTAGTATAACTAACAAAATAAGCTTCTGATCTCAGTTTCTAAAAAAAAAACATAATTACGAAGTTTAGAAATACAAAGAAACCTCATACAAGAAGATAGCCTGCGGCATCTAATGTTTGGTTTTTCTTGGTATTTTTTCAGTGTAATAAGAACAGATTTGTTTAGATTAGTATAATTAACAAAACAAGCTTCTGATGTCAGTTTCTAAAAAAAGAACATAATTACGAAGTTTAGAAATACAAAGAAACCTCATACAAGAAGATAGCCTGCGGCATCTAATGTTTAGTTTTTCTTGGTATTTTTTCAGTGTAATAAGAACAAATTTGTTTAGATTAGTACAATTAACAAAATAAGCTTCTGATCTCAGTTTCTAAAAAAAAACAACATAATTACGAAGTTTAGAAATACAAAGAAACCTCATACAAGAAGATAGCCTGCGGCATCTAATGTTTGGTTTGTCTTGGTATTTTTTCAGTGTAATAAGAACAGATTTGTTTAGATTAGTATAATTAACAAAATAAGCTTCTGATGTCAGTTTCTAAAAAAGAACATAATTACGAAGTTTAGAAATACAAAGAAACCTCATACAAGAAGATAGCCTGCGGCATCTAATGTTTAGTTTTTCTTGGTATTTTTTCAGTATAATAAGAACAAATTTGTTTAGATTAGTATAATTAACAAAATAAGCTTCTGATCTCAGTTTCTAAAAAAAAAAAAACATAATTACGAAGTTTAGAAATACAAAGAAACCTCATACAAGAAGATAGCCTGCGGCATCTAATGTTTGGTTTTTCTTGGTATTTTTTCAGTGTAATAAGAACAGATTTGTTTAGATTAGTATAATTAACAAAATAAGCTTCTGATGTCAGTTTCTAAAAAAAGAACATAATTACGAAGTTTAGAAATACAAAGAAACCTCATACAAGAAGATAGCCTGCGGCATCTAATGTTTAGTTTTTCTTGGTATTTTTTCAGTGTAATAAGTACAAATTTGTTTAGTTTAGTATAATTAGCAAAATAAGCTTCTGATGTCAGTTTCTAAAAAAAACATAATTACGAAGTTTGGAAATACCAAGAAACCTCATACAAGAAGATAGCCTGCGGCATCTAATGTTTGCATTTTCTTGGCATTTTTTCAGTGTAATGAGAACAAATTTGTTTAGATTAGTATAATTAACAAAATAAGCTTCTGATGTCAGTTTCTAAAAAAAACATAATTACGAAGTTTGGAAATACCAAGAAACCTCATACAAGAAGATAGCCTGCGGCATCTAATGTTTGCATTTTCTTGGCATTTTTTCAGTGTAATGAGAACAAATTTGTTTAGATTAGTATAATTAACAAAATAAGCTTCTGATGTCAGTTTCTAAAAAAAGAACATAATTACGAAGTTTAGAAATACAAAGAAACCTCATACAAGAAGATAGCCTGCGGCATCTAATGTTTGGTTTTTCTTGGCATTTTTACAGTGTAGCAAGTTAAAATTTGTGAATTAGTATAATTGGCAAAATAAGCTTCTGATCTCTGTTTCTAAAAAAAAAAAATATGCTTACGAAGTTTGGAAAAACCAAGAAACCTCATACAAGAAGATAGCCTGCGGCATCTAATGTTTGGTTTTTCTTGACATTTAGCAGTGTAATAACTTCAAATTTGTGAATTAGTATAATTAGCAAAATAAGCTTCCGATCTCAGTTTCTAAAAAAAACATGTAATTTCGAAGTTTAAAGATACCAAGAAACCTCAGACGCTAGATGGGGTTGCTGATTTTTGTTTGGCGACTCTGGCGTCAATTTCCACTCTTGTCAGTTACCCCTACTCTTTTACATTAGATACGGATTAGATTTGAATCGGATTTTATTTGTTTCTACTGAGTTCAAATCCAAAGCAATAATTTTTGACGAAACCGCCCTTTTTAGCATTTAATTAGGGTAGACTCAACGTCTTTGAATCCACAGTTTTGGGTTTGGTGTAAAGTACTAGTTTCCTCATCGACGTTTTTTCTTTCAGGATCTGATGCCCATACTTGCGTATGTTCGAGATCAGCCCTCCGTTTACCGTGCTACTATAAAGTAAGCATGTTGATCTATGTTTTCGTGCTTACCATTTTCACTGTTTTTTTTTTCGTGACAACATTTTAAAGTCCTTGTTCAAAGTCACTCCGATGTTTTTAGGCTTGTTTTCGCTCTATTAATTTGTTTTAATTATAGAACTTGGCATTAGTGTTGATATAATGGACTTTTTTTTCTTTATTTCATATAGCTCATAATTTTATTCTTTCTAGTATCTTTCTACTATTCTTTCTATCCTTTCCTATATTTAATTTTTTCTTTCTAGTATGGGCTTTCTAGTATCATAGAAAGGCGTATCCGTCTTTTATACTCAATCAGAGAAGCTGAATAACTGAGTCACTGAATTTGAATGAAATTAAAAAAAAATAATTAAAACGACGGAGCTCCTGCCTTTTAATCAGAGAATAATTTAAGCTTAAAGTTTGTGCTCAATGTAGTCACTAACAGTTGAATATCAGTGCATATCAAATTGTTGTTCCAGTTTAGCAGTTGATCCACCCAGAAGAAAACGCTATGCGATTCTGAAATCTACTTAAGAAATTGTATAATAATTGTACATAATCGTACATGTCAATTGTATAATTGTACATATCAAATTTTGGTTCCACTTCAGCAGTATGTTACCTCAGAAGAAAACGCTATGCGATTCTGAAATCTACTTAAGAAATTGTATAAAAATTGTACATATCAATTGTATAATTGTACATATCAAATTTTGGTTCCAGTTTAGCATTTGGTCTCCTCGGAAGAAAACGCTATGCAATTTTGAAATCTACTTAAGAAATTGTATAAAAATTATACATAATTGTACATATCAATTGTATAATTGTACATACCAAATTTTGATTCAAGTTTAGCATTTGGTCCCCTCAGAAGAAAACGGTATGCGATTCTGAAATCTACTTAAGAAATTATATAATAATTGTACATAGTTGTACATATCAATTGTATAATTGTACATATCAAATTTTGGTTCCAGTTTAGCATTTGGTCCCCTCAGAAGAAAACGCAATGCGATTCTGAAATCTACTTCAGAAGTTGTATAATAATTGTACATAATTGTACATATCAATTGTATAATTGTACATATCAAATTTTGGTTCCTTTTTTGCAGTTGGTCCCCTCAGAAGAAAACGCTATGCCATTCTGACATCTACTTAAGAAATTGTATAATAATTGTACATAGTTGTACATATCAATTGTACAACGTTTAGTATTTGGTCCCCTCGGAAGAAAACGCTATGCGATTCTGAAATATACTTAAGAAATTGTATAAAAATTGTACATAATTGTACATATCAATTGTATAATCGTACATATGAAATTTTGGTTCAAGTTTAGCATTTGGTCCCCTCAGAAGAAAACGCTATGCGATTCTGAAATCTACTTAAGAAATTGTATAATAATTGTACATAATTGTACATATCAATTGTATAATTGTACATATCAAAATTTGGTTCCAGTTTAGCATTTGGTCCCCTCATAAGAATTGCTATGTGATTCTGAAATCTACTTAAGAAATTGTAATTGTACATAATTGTACATATCAATTGTTGAATGCTCAGTATTCATTTAGCTCTTGCCAAGACAAGACGTGATGTGAATTGCCTGCTTAGATAAACCGGTTTAAAGCGGACTATGAGTGTTGCAAGCGATAATGACAGGTATGTTTATTCGCCTGTTTTGAACTTTATCCAAGTGAATTTCGAAGCGGGAATTGACGACGATATTATTGTGAGTCATGCGGTTGATTTTTTCGAGAATTCGGCCGTTTCAACTGCAAAGATTGAACTTTATCCAGGTACAGTTCCAGATGACTGTTGTCCTAAGCGCGTTGGCAATAAAGCAATTACAAACAATATCAGAGATATGATTGATTTAATCCGGAAATGTGATTCTGAGAACATAACTATTCCTATTTACGTGATCCGACTTCCAACCGAAGTTCCTACCATACCGGCTGTAGCATATTCACGCTTAGCTACCAAGATTAATAATATTGGCCGAACTCTAGAAGTTATTGATTCTAAGCTCACAAATTATGATATGAATTTCCCGGCATTACCTACTGTCCCCGCGAATGATAATCTAGCCACAGTTGTTATCTCGAATGTGCCTAAGGTTTTGAATAACCCAGCAAAACGTAGAGAGGTAATTGACAAGATCTCCGGTCATGAGGCAATTAGCAGCATACGGTCGTCTAACGATAAACTTGTTGTAAGAATTGATAATGTGGCCGTGAATGATTTTTGCAAGGCTGTGCCCTCAGTTTTAGCGAACTCTAAAGCCAAACTTATCGAAAAGAAATATTTTGGTCTATTAAAGGGTATAGGCACTGATTATGATATCTCTCGCCTTACTAAATACCCTGGAGTCTCTGACGTAACAAGGCTTGGAACTTCCCATGCACTCAGAATTTCGTTTGTAGATGTTGCAACTAAGATCAATGCCATTAAAAATGGATTGAAAGTTGATTACGAATTTTTGCGCGTTTTTGAGTATTTTCAGATCCCGCGTTGTTGCCATAGATGCCGTTCTCCTGACCATGTAGTTGCCAATTGCAGAAGCCCAGTCGTGAAATGCTCCCGATGCTCCGATCCCCACGAATCATCAAAGGACTCTCCCTGTCAGTTGTCCCCTAAATGCGCTAACTGTGGTGGAGACCATGTGTCATATAGTTTGCGATGTCCCAAGTTGCGTGCTATTGCTACCAAAGGTATTGCCAAATGATATCTTTGCCTATCTCTATTTGTTCTTTTAATATAAATGGGACCAAAGATAAGGACATTTGTATTGATAATCTTCTTGATACATTTGATGTAGTCCTTTTTCAAGAACATTTATTGCCGGCTGTGAGCGTAAATTTCCTTCGACGTAGCCCCGGTCACATTGTTTTTTCTACAAATGCCCGAAGAACTCGTGGTCGTCCCTCCGGTGGGTTGGCTTGCGTGCTGAATCGGAAACTCTCTTCCCTTTCCCCACAGTGTTACGGATCTGATGATATTTATTTAGCCGTCAGGATTGGTGATCTTGTACTAGTCAATGTTTATTTGCCGCATAATAAGAATAATCTTGCGTCATTCACCCATTTTGTTAAAGCGTGCAAAAAACTGAAAAATTTGGTATCGGGTATTGAGAAACTTGGTTATGATTGGCTACTAATGGGTGACATGAACTGTGATATGACAATGTCCTCCCCCCGATCCGATTCACTGCTCGAGTGCCTCCCCCTTGGTTTCCGGATTCTGACAAAAGATCTTCCATTTACTTACATACATGCCAGCGGCTCCCGGTCTAACCTTGACCACTGTGTATGCTCTGCTGGTGTTACAACTTCAACTGTCCATGTTGATGAAGATGAAAGAGATTATGATCACATACCCATATCTCTGTGTGTGTCAGTCACATCTAAACTAGTAATAAATGCTCCCCAATCCGTAGAAAAAAAGTGGTTTCAACGGCGAAATTGGAATCGTTGTGATTGGCCTTTATATGTGGCCACGCTTGCAAGCCTGCTGAGTACCATTAATGTGCCTTATAACCTCCTCTGTTGTGGAGTTAGCTCACCTAGTGCTCGTTTGCAATTGAATACGTATTATCATCAAATCATTTTATGTTTGAAAAAAACCGAACAAGTAGCTGTCCCAATTGAACGTATTCGGTCCAACACGCGAAAGTTTGTTTGGAATTATGACCCTCTTTTGAAAAAAGTGAAAAATCAGGCCAAGCTATGGTTACGTATTTGGATTGCTTGTGGGCGTCCCTCTCGTGGTACTGTTTTTGATATTAAACGTAAAACGAAAACGGCTTATAAAAGACAACTGCGGTCCGTTCGTGAAGCTGGAGTTAATTTTCCAAACAGTTCGAAAGAGTGGAAGTTTGTGACGAATTCTTCTAAGTTTACTGATTATAAGAGTGATAATATTCCGCAATCAGCTTGGATCCAACATTATTCTAATATTTTTTCCCGTGTTAATTTCGCTGTACATAGCCGATATTCCCAACTCCTTGCTAAGTGCCTTCCCGGAAAAATGCAACAAAAGCACGTCCTTCCTGTGTCAGCTGATATAATTACTGAATCGATCAGGCGGCTGAAGTCTCAGTCTATTGATATTGATGGTATAAGCGTTTTTCATTTACGGAAAGATTCTCGGGAACTAGTAAAACATTTGCAGCTACTTTTTCAAATGTGTCTTTGTTGTTCTTTAGTGCCTGATAGTTTCCTATGTGGTACTGTTACCTCAATTGTAAAGAGAGGAAAAGACGTAAATAAATGTGATTCTTATAGGCCTATTACTGTCGCCTGCAATATTAGCAAACTTTTTGAATATGTGCTTCTTCCTTATATTATTGATTTTGTGAATTATGATGCTAATCAGTTTGGATTTAGAAAGGGGATTTCTTGTCATTATGCACATCGGGTGCTTGCTCTCCTTTTTAAGGATGCACAAACGAAAGGTCAATCATTACATATATGTGCTTTAGACATATCTAAAGCTTTCGACAGTGTTGTGCACCCTCAGGCTTTTTATTCTTTACATCAGCTTGGTATAAACCCATCGATTATTTCTCTGCTACGTTTTTGGTATTCGAATTCATATGTTAGATTGAAATCGAATGGATGTGTTTTTGGAAATATTCCTGTTAAAAGCGGGGTTAGGCAAGGAGGTTAGTCTTTCGCCTTATATTTTTAATGCTTGTATTTCGAGTGTGATTAATAAGATTCCCTCCAGTTGTTTTTTTGGTTTTTCGGAAGTGTCTTATTTAGCATATGCTGATGACCTCCTCCTGATTAGTCGTTCCAAAAGGAGGCTTGAATGGAATGTTAGCATGGTGGGATCTATGCTTAGTGAAATAGGCCTATCATTAAATACTTTGAAATGTGAATATTTACTCTTTAACGCTGTTAATCCCCCTGCTACTCCCCTTGCTTGCAATACCTTTACGGTACCTAGGGTCCCTGTTATTAAATGGCTTGGTATTTCCATTTGTGAGTCCGTAGGAAGTATCCGACGTAAATTTATTTGTGATTCGAAGGATAAGCTTAAAGCTGGTTATGGGAAAATTGTTGCAAACCGTGGACGTTTTAATAGGCATGGTCTTGCTAAACTCTACTGTAGTTTCTGTGACCATGCGATTTTATCCGCTTCTGGGCTGTATCCGCTTTTTACTAAGCATGATCTGAAACAAATGAAGGTTAATTATTTTAGATATTGTAAGTTCCTATTATATTTGCCGCTTGCTGTGCGCAATAGGCGCCTTGTTGGTCGTTATGGTGCAACAGAAATTCTGTCCTCGCTTGAAATGGTGCAAGCGAAGATCAGTCAGGATGCTAGTTTTCGGTTGGGCCCACATCACAGTCTTATCCGTTTTTTTTATTAGTGTTTATATTTGTGGTTAGATTGTCGCTGTTCTTTTTCTTTTTTGTGTTTGTATTACTCCACTATTTTACATTTATTGTACAGTGGGTTATAAATAAAATAAAAAATAAAAAAAAATATCAAATTTTGGTTCCAGTTTAGCAGTTGGTCCCCTCAGAAGAAAACGCTACACGATCCTGAAATCTACTTAAGAAGTTGTATAATCCTTACTTGTATCATTCCTAAAAGCGCATCATTACCCCCCCCCCCCCCCATGTGCAATATATAGCCCATTATATATACTCCATGAATTTTCACAAGCTGAGTCTTTTTTCAAATTAATTCGATGGAAAACAAGCAACATCAATGGCAACAAGCAGAAGAAGTTTTTTTATCAGGGCAAAATTAAACTTAGGTTAAGGACAAGTATTGAGTTTTTGTTTTCGCATAAAAAGTTTGCTTCAGTTTTCTGGGACCTTGTACCTGTCTTCAAAGTAACGAGTCAAAATAACGTAATTTCAAATAATAATTAGGTGATTGATAACTAAATAATGAGAAAAATAAATGATAAATATATTTAAAAAGTAAATAAATAAATAAAGTAAATAAAGTATATTTAAATAAATAATATTTTAAATTAAAAAGTTAAATAAATGAGAAAAATAACTAAATTAACTCTAATAAAAGTAAAACTGAGCCTTTAGTGGTCATTTTGAATAAACTCATTAAATGAAGAATGATGAAAATTTAGAGCTAAGTTACTGGCTTTAATTTTGACAAAATAATTAATAATTTTATACATTAATGAAATAAAAACTGTTTTTAAGTTATTCACCGAGACAGTTTTTCCTTTAAATAAAATTACGTTGCGTAGTATAATAACTAGGATGGATTTATCATGTCGTTTGGTTTCAAATAATTTAATTTGGTTTGGCAGTATTTGAGATAGAGTTACGGAAATTTTTCATCATAATCATGACTAGCTTTCTATATCCTTTTAAAGTAAATGTGCCTCTGCAAAGATGATCACTGGTTTGGGGCTTGCTAGAAAAAGACTCTATTTTCCAACTAATAACTGTTTTTGGACAATCATATTCGTTTTAGACTTAAGTTTCGTAAAAGAATTAATAAAACGAAAAGTTGATACTGATTATTTGATGGAGAGGAAATTTCTATCCACATCATACGTCTTATATGGCCTTCTGTACGTATTATAAAGTAAAAAAAAACGCTTTAGTGATATCCATCCAAAAAGATTTCTTATTCTTCAAGCCAGGGCAATGTAAGTTTCGCGTACAAAGTTTTCTGCCAAGACGATCCTAATGGTGTACGTTTTGTTTCGGCCCGTCGCCAATTTTAGGGGTTTTAGGCTGTTTTCAAAATTCCCATAATATTGTTTTCAAAATAACATTTTACTATTAAGACTAATTTACATAATATTTATCATGAATCACCTAAAAATGTCAATTTGTTCTCACTTGTCAGTTTTTTAAACACGCCTTTTTAATTTTTGGTTACTATTGGCCGTGGTTCGTTCCTTACTAGCTTGAAGCTACTGCTGCAACCGTGATATGCCTCTGCAAAGACGGCCATTTGATAGAGAATCACTAGAAACATATTTTCCACTTTCTAACTCATGGAAAAGGTGTTAGTTACTTCCTTTCGTTTTGGGTGTGTCAGGATATAAATTTTGTAATGAAATTAATAATAACTGATTAACATTGCTCATTGAAAGACTCTGTATAGCAGCTGTCATGTTTCAAATTGACGGGAGGACATACTATTTTACTGGTTGTAATATCAGTGCGGAAGAGCCTGTAGAACCCTTGGTACCGCTCGATCGCGTTACTTTACTCTAGCGGTACCGCCAGAAATTACACTGGCACCGCCAGAAGTTACATTGGTGGAGTTAGACAACGTACAGGAAGTATTAAGTCTATAACCTAAAGAGTAATATTTTCTACTTGAAATTGTTTGTATTTAGGGGTTAAACGAGCCTTGCAAAATCCTAGTATCCTCTTAGAGTTATTTTTGTCGGTTTCGGTTTTTCATTTTTAGCTTTTCTATTGTTTTTTTTTTTTAGTTTATCTATTTTATTTGAAGTACTGTTGTTAGCTTTCATTGTGTCCTTATAAAAAGAGGCCCAATGGTCTTTTATTTATTTAGTTAGAAATAAAAGCCTGCATATCCACTCCTTGAAGATGAACTTCAGTATCAACTCCTTGTGCAACAGTTTGTGGCATAAGCAAGACAAACACATACAGCTAGCTTGTTCCGATAACCTGACGGACTTCACAGAGGGTACTTAGTAACGGATAATATACAATAATCTTATCGTGAATGGGACTAACTTTTTTTTATTCAAACATTTTTCCAGCATTATTTGAAAAGCGATCAGAAACTAAATTAAAAAATAAGTTTTTCAACCGAAAGTAAGGAACATAATTAAAACTTAAAACGGACAGAAGTTATTCCTTAAATGAGGGGGGACTCTTCAATACCTTGCTCTTTACGCTAAAGTTTGACTTTTTGTTCCTTTTGTCTTTTTGAATTCTTTTTTAAAATACTAAAGGACTTTAACACGAAGAGCGAGGTATTGAAGAGGGGGCAGCCATCCTCATATACGGAATAATTTATGCTTGTAGCAAGTTTTAATGTTGCTTTTTACTTTCAGTTAATTTTTTTTAGTTCAATTTGATTTAAACCGTTTTGTCGATTTTTTTTTTTATCACTGTCTGTTACATGCTAAGACGATAAGAGATGGAAGTTCGAGTTTTTTTTTACACGGGGCTTTTGAAACGAGGAACAAAAATTCCCTTATAAAATTTACCCAAGTTTTGAGTTATTTCCCAGAGGGAAATTTGAATTCTTTTTTTCTAGACTGCTAAATAGTGTAAACAAGAAGCCAACGTTCTAACTCCAAAAGTAAACTTTCTAGGGATTAATGATTTCGGAACCGTGTAGAGCATTAGTTATCTCTTGGAGCTTAGGGATCGCAAATTCTGTATGTCTTAGATTTCTATGGAAGAAGTCTAGAAAAGTTTAGCTTGAAATCCTAAATTCGGATTTTTTTGTGGGTTCAAGTTTTTGGTTTTGACCGAATTGTCTGAGTCAAGCCTTTTGGAGACCAGAAATTGACCTGACGTCTGTGGGGATGAAAATAGTGGGGGTCCTAAATTCTTATCGTCAAGACGTATAGCAGTAGAGGTTGTCAGATTTTAACTAACTTGGTAAACAGAAAGAGTAAGTGTTCTAGTTGTGCTATTTGGAAGTCTGTTGCTGATCTCACCTCTGTGGTGGCGGGGAGATCCTAAATTTTCGTCATCAGAAGAAATTTTAAGAATTTTTTACTACAAAAGAAGAAGGAGAAGAAGAGAAGAAGAATAATCTTTTACTACAAAAGAAGAAACGATCTTACAAAAGAAGAAGATCTTCTGTTAGAATAAGAAGATCTAACAAAAATCGTTGTAAGATCTCAATTAAACTTAGTGAGAAGTAATAATAAAGTGCTGCAGTTGGAGCTTTTGGATTTCTAGACGCAACTCTGCGCTGGAAGAAAGGAAGGTGCTAAGGTTCCTGAAATATCTGCCAGAAAGGATTGTTCAACCTGAATCAAACTCTGTGGGAAATCTAAACTAGCATCTTCGTTAGGTATTTTGTGGGTTTGTTGTCGGGGGTTTGTTGTCGACGGGGTCCCTAGTGGAGAGATACGTTTAGTAGAAAGGATCAACAGGTCTCAAGCAAATTTGGCTGGTAGTAAGAGGAAGTTCCTTTCTGTGCCTTGTTTTAATCTTTTTAGGGAGAACTATTGAAATCTCTGTCGGGGGAAAGGGTTCCTAAATTCATATCATCACGAAATCTGCCAGAAAGATTAGTCGGATCTCAACTAAACATGGTGAAAAATTAGACGAAGCTCTTAGTTTGTTTTTTAGAATTTAGTTCCCGATCTGACCTATATGGGAGGGGAGAGATTCAAAATTCTTGTCATCAGAACATCTACCTGAAGATATTATCAGGTCATATCGAAACTTGGCGGGAAGTAAGAACTGATGCTAGTTATGCTTTTTGGGGATCAGGATCCGATCTGAACTTTTTAAGGGAAGGGTCCTTAAATTCTTGTCATTAGGTCATCTGGCAGAAAAAGTTATTGGATCCCAACTAAATTTGGACAGAAGTAAGAATAAGTGTCCATGTTATGCCTTTTGGGGGTGACTACCCATTCTTAGTTCTGAAGGGTAAGAGGGCTCCCAAAGGTTTGTCAACCCTGCATCTACTAGCATATGTTTTTGAATCTAAATCACACTTTATTGGAAAGAGTAGGTGTCCTTTTTGTGCATTTTGGGAGTATGTTCCCGATCTGGCCACCCTAAAATCTTGTCATCGGAACATCTAAGAGAAGGATCTTAGCGAAATTTGGTGAAAATTAAGGGCTAATGTCCTAGTTATGCCCTTTGGAGGTTAGGACATGATCTGATGGTCATAGTGATCTGATGATCTCTGATCATAGGGGAAAGGAAATTAATGATAGAATATTAAACCTGAGGATCTCTGATACCTTTTATTGTGGCCCTGGTCTCCAAATGACTTCATTTATGTGAGAGAGGCAAGGGGTAGGTCTCTAATGCATGTCAGCGGAGCAATTAGCAGAAAAGTTTGTCAGATATCAACCAAACTTATCAGAAGTAAAATTTGATTCAATATTTCTTAAAATCAGGGGAGGAGTGAGGGGATGAACTGGTCAGTATTCCAACTTAAAACAGCAAAATCCATGAAAATCTTAAACTGATCGATGTAAATATACATACAAATTTTATAGGCAGAAGGAATAAATAGGAATTTTTTCCTGAAGTACAAGTTAATCCTTGTAGTCAACCCTGTAATTTGACATATCTTACTCAAAATAAAACTGGCAAAAACAAAAACAAAAAAAAACATATGTTTATGCCTGACACTCCTAATTATCTAAGACCATTTTTCTTTTAGAATACTGCAAGAACTAACCCTCCCTACGGAGAATCTTGTCCCCGTTCTTCTTCTAAATCAAACTCCTCAAGGAGTCCACATTGTCATGGAGATGAATAACCTTCTTTATTCTGCCAAAGAGAGCTTCACTGGTACGAAGGCTTGCAAGGCCTTTGTTGAATATTTGAATTCTTTCTCTTATAATGTAAGTATTCGTAAGATATTACTTAAAACGATTTTCCACCCTCTCTCTCCAATTATTTGTTCTAGAAAAGAAGCCCCAGCCATTTTAGGAAAAGTTTTCGTTTTGTCAAGATACATGGTCCGATTTCCTCCCCGGGATTCTGCCCCCGTCCCGAGATATTGTTTGTATTACGTCGCTTACCTATAGGTTTAGTTCCCCTCACGGAAATGTTGGTCGTATTTATGTTGCCGACCAAAAGGCCCTAAATCTTGAAATAAATTTGGTTCTAGCCATTGAAGACAACATTTTTGTTACTTGGCAATGGTTTTTTAATTGCGTAACATATGAACAAAATAAAAAATAACGCCAAATTAACATAATAATTCTCTCATTGAATTTTCCTAGATTTTATTCTGATGGTGTAATTCAGTTTATTTCAGTTATCCACTGTTAACTGTAAGTTATCAGTTTATTTCATATTTTATTTCAGTTATCCTAAAAATCGAAGTTCCTCGATACGCGTACGGTTCCTTTGACAAGTATTACGTTCTTTGTTGAGTAGGCAAAAAAAAAAGAAAAAAGAAATCGTTAAACTTCGTTCGCTATGGATACTGTTACGTGCTCAAAAATGTTGTAATAAAGGAAATTAAATATTAAAATATATTATATTATAAATATCATAGTTACTGTAAAACATATATTTAATATAATAAATATTATAAATTTATATGTTATAAGTGATGTGTATAAATGAATAAAAAAGACAGGATTGCAGTGATGTCAATTCATGACAATTCAGGGGTGGGGGGCAAAAAGTATATTTCAATAGCTTGAGGAAGGGAGGATTTTTCAAAATCTTGGGAGGTGGTCAAAAATCGGATAGAATTTTAGGAGCCCCCCCCCTTCTCCCTCAATCGATGCCACTGCAGGAACGTAGATCTTTTCAGGACTGAGTATCTGCAAAGACAAATATTATAATTATCGTAATAAATAGTATTGAATAGCGTATTTTTTTAAATTTCAAATGATAAAATTAAAGAAAATAAAAGTAATATAGATGCAAAGAGGAACGAGAAATATCAAGGAACTCAAGAAAAGAAATTTTAGAAAGTTAATTGGAGTTTTCATCCTTGTTCTTTCTGCCATAATGGTATGTAGAACTTACAGTCGTCTTTTTAGAACATTTTTTTCGTTGGAAAATTTTCGTGTTTTAAACGAACATTAAGACATAGATTTAGAGGAACGTTATAGAATCTTTCTGATGTTTTAGGAGAACAATAGCGTTCTTCTAATGTATTTTAGGATAATACTAATCTTAAGATTTAGAAAACAATTTTTGAATGATTTTATTTAGAAAAAAACGGAATTGTGAATGCTGAGTTGTGGCCTCTTGTTTCTGGCCAACTCCTGACGTTGAGGAAAAAATCTCATCAAGTTGATGAAAAATTGAAATCATTCTTATAAATTGACTCAAATATGTGTTGTCAAGAAATTAATAGGGAAAAGTTATCGTTACAGTACTGGATTTGTGCCAGTTAACCATATGAACATGGTTAAATTACCTATAAAGGAAGTGTTAAAGCCAGACGGGCCAAATATTTTGTGGATCTGTCAAACCATGATTGTAAGTAAGTAAGTAAAGTAAGTATTGGCACTGGACCCTTATGGTCCGAACCGACGGTCCTGATCTCTGTTTCTTGGCCCTTTAGCCAGGAAGTGCAATGGGGGCTGGGGGCCAGCCATCTTGTGCTTTCGCACACTCTTCCTGCTTACCTTTCCCAGATATCTCCAGGTACCCATTTAGAGCTAGTTCGACTCTGGCTAAGCTTACAGAGTCACACCACTGAACCGCGCCCCAAACCAAATAACTAGCCACGCCAGGGATCGAACCCTTGCCCCTTGGACAAAGAATTCTTAACCCAGTGCACGTCCACTTAGCAACTTGGACAATTTTGACAACTTCGAGGTGAAGGAAGATTTATTTTGCGACGAAGAGCTAGATGCAGTACTTAAAGGGTTGAAAAATACTCATCATTTAGACCTTCAATTAGAACATCAATTAGACCTCAGGTACTAATTGCGCAGTAAATTGCGTGCTGATTGTTCAGTCTTCAAACTTTCGGTCTGTTTCCTTGTTCTGTTTTTCAGTGAACATTTTTTAACCGATGTATTTCTTTCTTTTCTGCTGCAAAATTTCAATTTTTTTATTCTGAAATTGTCACTGAAGATTGAATTATCGCGATCAGCCTAACATTGAAAATGTAAATGATGCAAATTTATTGTAAACCGTATACCAGTTTATCGTCAATGAAAATAGATTGAATTTATAAACTCGCTAAGAACTTCACTGGAACTCGCTAAGGACTTCACTGGAAGTTGCCTGTTGATAGGCAAATACAGGGGGGGGGGGAGTAAGTCAGTGTCTCTAAAATTTCAAAATTCCTATTATTTATTTATAAATAATAGAAAGCAAATTAACAAATAATTTGTTTTTATAAATCAAAAGTAAAAGTTTAAATTTTTTTGTAGCCTATTTGAAAAAGGTATAAAAAACAAAAATTTATTTATTTTCTATTTTTATTAGAAAATAAAATCAATAAATAATTTTTTTATCGATAAAAAATAATATTTTTTAATTGTTTTTCTTTTTTGACTTGAGTCCCCTTCCCAAGACCCAGATATATAAAATTTCCGAAGACTTGTTTTTGTAACATCCATCTGAGATATGTTTTCATAGCATAGTAAAATTAACATTTAAGTGAATTCAGGAATTTTAGCGTTAAAGCATCAAGGACATTGAAAAATGAAATCTGATTGCTTGAATTGGTTAAATGGAAACTGAAATTGGTAGAAGCGGGTGCCAAAAAAAAAAACAAAAAAACAAACAAACAAAGAAAACGTGAAAATCAGCAAAAAAAATCAGCTAAAAACATATGGGACCAAACAGCTTAAGAAGTTATAGCATTCCCTTGAAGATGTAGTTGTCTTTAGGAAACAGCAGATTGTTATGCTTTGTGGAAGAAAAGTGTTGCCAAATTTAACTAGTTAGTTTTTCTTATTTATTTTCACGGTTCAACGTAACTACACTGGCGAAAATGTGACACCGCCCTAAAAACTCCATAATTTCGAAACAACCAAAATTGCAGTCATAGAAAATCGTGATTTCCAGATAGAACCAAGATGGGCCTAGGGGGCAAAAAGGGTTTGTCGTTGCTATTCCTTGACACTTGGTATGAACTTCTCGCTAAAATCTGTCTTCCAAAAAAGCTAGGCATAATGGTAGATAATAGTTCACATTCCCTATTCTATTGATCTTAAAATACTTTGTTTTAATCAGCTGTATTTTATTGAAAAGGCAACATATGATAACTAACTATTAATTCTGTCATATTTTTCCTATGATGGAGCTTCTTTCTCTAGAAACAAACCAATGACGGGAACACGTGAATGTGTGTCCCATTTTTTCCTGAAAAATTTATTGATAGGACAAAGATAGGATTTATTTAGTAGATATGACGTAAAATTCAGTGGCATATCCGGAAGGGGAGGGGGGTGAGTTTTCTGGGGATTGTCCTGACCAGGACTACGGCTAGCCTATACGCAATACGTTTGTTCGAACGACATTTTTTAGCCTTCAAGCTTTAGTTCTCAATGTGCGTTTTTTAATACTCTTAAATATGTCTTTTTATTTTTACCTAAGTTTTAAGCCCCCCCCCCATACTAGACATATTCTTAACTGCCTAGAAAAATTGTCAAAAGTGTGTGTAAGGCACGACCATATCAAGGATTTTTTTTCGGGGGGGGGAATGGGTCTGCAAGAAAAAACTTCATAAACGCATAAAAAATTTATTTATATTCATTTTTAATACGTTTTTACGAGTTTTCCAGCGTTTTGAGATTCTAAATGGCTAGGCAAGTAAATGCACTGATATAAAAGTAGACTTTTGAGCAAGCGAAGCTTCGTTTTAAATACAGAAAACTTGAAAAAAAAAAATTTAAACAAGCTTTTGGATATTATCTTTATAAAATGATGGTTGTACCTCACCAACACAAAAAAGGGGGTGAGATTTCTCTGATAATGGTTCAGAGGACCCCTCATCCCCTCGGTAAAACCGCTGTCTGAAATATTTTTCTGAATTTTAACCAGCACCCCCTCCTCCCCAGAAAAATAGATCTTCCGTGCTTGCCCAAGTGCCAGACCTGTGTGCAACTATGGGCAACTCCGCAAGACTTCCTCCAAAATGTCTTTAGGATTATATGAATATATTTTTCCTTATCGTAGTTTGGCTATAAAAAGACCTTTTCCACGATTACACCCCCTCCCCTTAATTGGGGTCCTATTAGACGTGACTGACAGTACCCTGATGACTTCTTTTTTTATGGCTATACGACTGCTGTTTAGAATTAACTTGGACAATAATGGTCACCAAGGACTTTGTAAAATGGGAATTAATTTATCTAAAATATTACCCAGGTGGCAATTCTAAGGCCAAATTTAAAAATAGTGGATACGTTTTTTAAAGGTTTAGTTTAATAACAGTTATTGAGCTGTTTAATGTAGATAAAATTCGGTTATATAACCCAAGCAAGGAATTTAACACGTGATTTTAGGAAAATCAATTGCGTAGAGTTTCAATCGATTCAGGATAGTTTATTTAATTCTAAGACTTAAAATGCAAAATTATAATCTTATGATTCACCACAGAAGTAATTTTTGTGGGTTAAAAAAACAAATCACTAGAGGAAGTTAAGAAATAAAGAAAGGAGAAATAATTAGGAGAAATATTAGAAATAATAATAATAATGAGGAGAAATAATAATAAGAAATAATTAGGAGCTTCCAACCTGGAAGATTGAAAATTGATGGTCCAAACTTTTTGTGTTTTGTGCTATCCCCACCCGCCTCCCCGACGGTGAGACCTGTTTGCAACTGTGAAAATTTAAAACTTCTGACCGAAGTATTTGATGGGCAATATAATAATTGCAATATTTAATATGTGCGGCACATAATGATCATTTTCTTTAATTTATTTCTTTTTAGTTAGGATTGAAGGGTGTGTTTTGTTTATAAATTTTATGTTTTTGTTTGCTTTCATCATGACCCTAAAATGGTTTTAGTTTTAATAAATATCATGCTATATCATATTTCTTTAAAGCGATCGGAGGACACTTCTTTGGATCTAGGGTGAATATTGGATCATTTGGACTCGCTAGATTACAGATAAACTCGGATCATTTGGACTCGATAACTTGGTCCACAAATAAATTAGGATCATTTGGACTAGTTAGCATGGATTACAGATAAATTTAGATCATTTGGACTCACTCAATTGGATCACAGATAAATTTTACATCATTTGGACTTGTTTAATTGGATCACAGTTAAACTTGGATCATTTAGACTCTTTAGCTTGGCTCACAAAAAATTTAGATCACTTGGACTTGTTTAATTGGATCACAGATAAATTTGGATCATTTGGACTCGTTTAACTGGATCTCAGATAAATTTGCATCATTTGGACTTCTTAACTGGGATCACAAGTAAATTTGGAACTCGTTAACTTGGATCACAGATAAATATAGGTCATTTGGAAGCGTTTAGTTCGATCACAGATAAATTTAGATAATTTGAATTTGTTTAATTGGATCAAAGATAAATTGGGATCATTTCGACTCGTTAACTTGGATCGCGGATACTTTCGGATCATCTGGACTCGATAACTTGGATCACAGATAAATTCGGATCATTTGAACTTGTTAGCTTGGATCAAAGATAAATTCGGATCATTTGGACTCGATAACTTGAATTACAGATAGAATAGGATCATTTGAACTAGGTAGCTTTGATCACAGATAAATTCGGATTATTTGGACTCGACAACTTGGATTACAGAGAAATTTGGATCATTTGGACTCGATAATTTGGATCACAGATTAACTCGGATCATTTGGACTCGTTAACTTGAACCACACTAAACTTGGATCATTTGGACTCGTTAACTTGAACCACATTAAACTTGGATCATTTGGACTCGTTAGCTTCGATCACAGATAAATTTGGATCATCCGGACTCTTTAACTTGGATCACAGATAAATTCGAATCATTCGGACCGGGCAACTTAGATCACAGATACACTAGGATCATTTGGACTCGTTAACTTGAACCACACTAAACTTGGATCATTTGGACTTCTTAACTTGGATCAAAGAGAAATTTCGATCATTTGGACTCGTTTAGTTCGATCACAGATAAGTTTAGATCATTTGAACTCGTTTAATTGGATCACAGATAAATTGGGATCATTTGGACTCGTCAACTTGGATCACAGATTAGTTTAGATCATTTGGACTCGCAACTTGGATCACATATTAATTTTGATCATTTGGACTCGTTAGCTTGGTTCACAGAGAAATATAGATGAATTGAACTCGTTAACTTGGATCGCAGATAAATTTGTATCATTTGGACTGTTAACTGTGATCTCAGATAAGTTTAGATCATTTCGACTCGTTTAGTTCGATCACAGATAAGTTTAGATCATTTGAACTCGTTTAATTGGATCACAGATAAATTGGGATCATTTGGACTCGTTAACTTGGACCACAGATACTTTCAGATCATTTGGACTCGATAACTTGGATCACAGATAAATTCGGATCAATTGGACTTGTTAACTCGGATCACAGATGAATTCGGATCATTTGGACTGATAACTTGGATTAAAGATAAATTCGGATCATTTGAACTAGTTAACTTTGATAATTTGGAGTCGACAACTTGAATTACAAATAGAATCGGATCATTTGAACTAGTTATCTTTGATCACAGATAAATTCGGATCATTTGGACTCGACAACTTGAATCACAGATAAATTTGAATCATTTGGACTCGATAACTTGGACCACAGAGAAACTCGGATCATTTGGACTCGTTAACTTGAACCACATTAAACTTGGATCATTTGGACTCGTTAACTTGGATCATAGATAAATTTTGATCATTTGGACTCGCTTTATTGGGTCACAGATAAATTTTGATCATTTGGACTTGTTTAATTGGATCACTGATAAACTTTTATCATTTGGACTCGTTAACTTGGATCACAGATTAATTTAGATAATTTGGACTCGTTAACTTGAATTATATATTAATTTTGATCATTTGGACTCGTTAGCTTGGTTCACAGAAAAATTTAGATAAATTGAACTCGTTAACTTGGATCGCAGATAAATTTGTATCATTTGGACTCGTTAACTGGGATCATTGATAAGTTCAGATCGTTTGGACTCGTTTAGTTCGATCACAGATAAATTTAGATCATTTGAACTCGTTTAATTGGATCACAGATAAATTGGGATCATTCGGACTCGTTACCTTGGTCACAGATTCTTTCGGATCATTTGGACTCGATAACTTGGATCACAGATAAATTCGGATCACTTAAACTAGTTAACTTTGATCACAGATAAATTCGGATCGTTTGGACTCGACAACTTGAATTACAGATAGAATCGGATCATTTGAACTAGTTAACTTTGATCACAGTTAAATTTGGATCATTCGGACTCGACAACTTGGATCACAAATAAATTCGAATCATTTGGACTCGATAACTTGGATCACAGATAAACTCGGATCATTTGGACTAGTTAACTTGAACCCCACTAAACTTGGATCATTTGGACTCTTTTACTCGGATCACAGATAAATTTTGATCATTTGCACTCGTCAACTAGAATTACATTTAAATTTAGATCATTTGAACTCGTTAACTTGGATCACAGGTGAATTTTGATCATCTGGACTCGTTAGCTTGAATCACAGATAAATTGGGATCATTTGGACTCGTTAACTTGGATCACAGATGAAAATAGTCAAATCAGAAGCATTGTTTTGATTTTGCCAATGAACCTAAGTGTGCACGAGTCCAACCCTGGGGGGGGGGGAGGTCGAAAACAATTAGGTTGGCATTTCCCAGGGAAATGGTCCTACTGTCCATGTAGCAGGGGTAGGGGCTTCCTTTCCCCTCTGTGATTAGTATTTGTGAGTATGATGGACTTGCTACATCTTTGGTAGACTTTTCTTGTCAAACTTAAATTACATAATTAGTTAAAATCAATTCAATTAAACCAAATTTAATTCAAGTAAAAGTGCATCACGTAACTGTTCTGAATACTAGGTATATGAACTGAAATTTATATCTAATTTACTCTTTTGTGAACTAACATAACTATTAGTCCTATTGTTCCTTTGAAATTATAAAATAACTTCGGTCTTTTATATTTAGAAGATTAAAGTTTCATCGGGTATTCTTTTATAAATCATATGAATAATTACCCAGTAAAAAGTTCACAACATAGTCAGCACAATTGTATTACAAGAGTTTGTGTGGAGCCCCAAAAATGCAATTTCGCTGTCCTATGATAGAAAAAATTTTATATTTAAACAAACATTTAGGTAGTCTTGACTGAAAGTTTTATGACTAGTAATAGTACGCATTAAGTTTTGAATCAGGACCGAAAGAAATGTGGTTTGTCATTCTTAACCAGTCGAGATTGCACGTCTGATAAGGGGCTTAATAGCTCTTGGTACTGAATAGCTTTTTGACTTGATAGTACTGAAAGCTAAATACTTTAAACTGAAAGTTTGGCTGAGAAGATTATTTTTTGAACTTATGAAAGGACGGATTTAACAGTGAGAAAATATTAGTCAAAATTTACTGTGTTTCTGGAAGCTAAAACAAGTTAATTTTTCAAATGTTGGAATGAAAAAGAAACTGCTGACAACCAATTTTGTTGAAAAATCGAAAAAAAGAGGAATTTCTTGAAGTTGGAGTTTTTAATCTTTGTTGTAAGTGTAACTGAGCAAGATCTAAACTATTAAAATTGTTTTTTTGCCAGGAAAATGCGAATGAAACTCAGGATTTATCTGGGAATCCCCTTTTTGAAAAATATGATACTTATTTTCCTTCATTTTCAGGTTTCTTCATTAAAAGATGATGATTGTGAGTCTATCAGCGATGCTCTTCTGCTACTAAGAAACATTCTAAGCATTCCAGATAGACCTTACTTTACATCTGCTGGCATTACAACGCCATCAGCTACTTGTAAGTCAAAGATAACTGATGGGTCTTCGGTTGACAGCAATGGCTCGTCACGTGGTTCATCTGAGGTAAGTCATTTAGATCAATAATGGATAATCGTGAGGTCCCGGCATAAGTAGCGATGGAAAGATTAACTAAAAGTGGAAAAGTCAAAAATTGAGACTTTTTTTACAGTCGAAATGGGTATCGTAATTGATAATACCGATACCGATCGTCAAAATGAGCATCTTCGTAATCCAGAATACCGACACCAATCGTCAAGGTGAGCATCTTCGTATCGAGAATACCGATCGTCAAAATGAGCATCTTCCTAATTAAGAATATCGATACCGATCGTCAAAATTGTCATCTTCGTAATCGAAAATGCCGCTACTAATCGTCAACATGAGCATCTTCGTAATCGAGAATACCGATACTGGTCGTCAAAATGAGCATCTTCTTTTAAGAAATCTTTTAAGCATTCCTGATAGATTTTGCACTGCATGTACTTGCATCACGATACCATCTACTTGCAAGTCAACGGTAACTTATGGATCTTTACGTGACAGCAGCGGCTCACCTCGTGGTTCATATCAGGCAAGCAATGTGGATTCATAATGGATAATGGTGAGATCACGTGACAACTGTTGATAGGATGGGTAATCAGAAGTGATAATCGATTAAAAAGACGATATATATCAGTTAACATACTTGCCCGGCCCGACATAGCCAACGACATGGCCTGCCCGTGTTATTCTATGGATGATGTTTTGGTTTTTAACCTTTCTTCCTGGTTGCTTGGCGATCATGCAAGGGCATGTCTTTTGAGTACATGGTTTCGAGTTCCAATAAATGAAGCAATTATTTACTTTTTTTTAGATTTTTCTTCTGTTAATAAAATCTCAAACCCTACTAATACTTGTGAGTAGGTTTTGCGATTTCTGTTATGGAAGCTTAAAAAATTCAAGATGTAAATCTATTCTTCGAAAGCGACTCAACTAAAAATTCTCCTCTTATTGATCACTCCGAGCAGCTAATCTTTTGCCGTTTTTATTGAAATTTAGTTTTTGTTCTTATTTTTTAACGATAGCTTCTATTACTTCGTGTCATCTTGAAAAAGGGAAATATGCAGTTAACCTCCCCCCTCATTTGTCCTTTGGAAAGTCCTTAGATGCGATTTGAAAGCTAGATTAAAAAAGAAAACGATATATTTACCCCTCCCTCATCGCTGGCCGGTTGTTGCCGCCTCCCTTCGGGGAAAATCGGTAGCTATGCACTATTTGAGATTTTTTTTTCAGCAAAAGTCGTTCTTTAGCAAGCATTTGTTGATCACGTTTTATTAGTCCTCTTGTTTGAAAATGATCAGTTTTGAAGATGGTTTTCCGCTCAGTAGGAAAAATTTGCCTTTTTGCATTTAGTTCAAAATTTTATATGGTTTATTATTACGGAATTACCACACGGAACAGGCACGTACAAGTTTTTTTTCGGGGGAGGGGGAAACAACACAAAATAAATTTTTATATAGTTTTATTAAGAAGGACCCAGCAATTTAGGATTTCGAGGGGGGGGGGCGAGGTCCCTCTTTTGGGTGTGTTTTTCACTTAAAAGACATTTGTATAAATGAGTGTTTGGGAGTCCGCCCTTTTAGGGATATTTTTTATTGCAAGTGGCTCTTAGTTGGTAGCTCCGATGCTAATAAAAGCTATATACCCTAAATTATACAGAAAAATAGATATTTTCCCCTAATGACCATAATAATAATAACACTGAATGTAAACAAAAACAAATATAATTCACAAACAATCTAATGAAAAATAAATTCAAGGTCAGTACTAGAAAACTTGTATCTGCAACGAAATCATGACTGCCTCTTAGGGGGCAACCTAGTAAGGAATGAACTCTAGCTTATAGTAACTACTACTACGACTAGTAACAACTCACCGCAGCACCAAAAAGCCCGAGGCCAACACAGCAACGCACGCCTCGGGCCCATTTTTCATGTCAATTTAGGGAGGTAGAGGGAGAATTTGCCCCCCTCTAGTTCTTAAAAATACTTTTTCTGGCCGGGAGAGGGGAATTGATTCTCATTGAAAGATGCCTTTTTTGTATTTCCGTTATAAAGATGACAAACTTGCCTCTCCTAGATTTATAAAATACATCTTGCCCCTCCCCTTTAATTTTACAAATTCATTAAGTATATTAGCCCTTAGCCCTCAATCTTTGCACTGAAGTTTGGCTTTTCAACTGATTCAAGGATTTCAAGATTATGCCTTTGCCTAATCAGCAAAGGCATCTTGCGCCGAGATGACACTAAACAAAGAAAGAATCTTTGGGGACTTTAGCCTCAAATGTTATAATACTACGATGAATTCGTAGTAGTAGGCTACGAGTACTCATTCTCCGAAATCAGTTTTTAGCATACCATTAAATGTTAAAAATGAAAAAAACGAATCCAAATTAATGCTATTTGCTAAGGATAGTAAACACAGTGGTGTATACTCTAGGTCACAAAGTCAGGTATATCAGTTTTCCGGGTAAAATTTAGTTGAAAGTTTAATCAAAGAAGCTTAATGAAACAAACAAAGTTTAATCAAGCTTTTTCGGCTCAGCCTCCTCCCTAAATCGCATGGCTTACATAAAATGGCTTACATTCCTCCATCATTTCAAATGCTTTCTACAAAATGTACCCATTAATCGCTTTTTTTATTACTTCAACTCTTAAAATCAATTTCTTGAATTAGCATTCAGGTAAAACATTTACAGCTAAACATGTAGAACATTAATATATGTGCAAAGTATCAGAAACGAGTTTCAAGGGGGATGTTCTCAAAATACTCACTTTGACCTCTCCAATGATAAACATTGATAATCAATCCTTGGTTAGGATTCCAACCGGGCGTTAAAACGGCCTGCTTTCCGTTTAGCCCTAGACAGTTATGCGAAAAGGACAATCTTTGGTAAACTGTCATCCTTCATCTGCAGAACGTGCTCTAGCCATATCAACCTTTCTCTCATTACAGCCCTAGAAAGCGGGATTGAACCACACTTTTCGTACAGCCTACTATTTGAAATACGGTCAGTCAGCCGGATACCCATAACAATCCGTAGCCAATTTCTCTGGAAAACATCTAGTAAATCTTCATACGCTTTTCGGAGCGCCTATACTTCAGAGCCATATTTGACCACTGTCATCACTGTAGCTTGCAATATTGTAATCTTGGTTTGCAGACTTATTTTCCTATTCTTCCAAACTTGTTTTAACTGTGAAAAAACACCCTTAGCCTTGGCTGTTCTGCTATTAACATCTTCACTGCTCCCACCGTCTTTACTAATAATACTACCAGGATGAGCGAGGCTGTCCACCTGATAAATCTTTTCGCTACCCAACGTCACCTTTTCATCTTCACTTATCTCTAGCCTTAGTGACTTATTCTTCTTAAATTTTTTTTTTCAAACCTGTTGTAGCACCCTGAAATCGCAAAACCTCTGAAAGTTCATTCATTTTGCCCACACTTTCATCTAGGATGCTTAAATCATCAGCATAATCTAAGTCCAGGGAATTTTTTACTCTTCATTTGATTCCTTGGTCTCCTGTTGTCTTTCCTGTGCTGCTTAAGACAAAATCCATCAAAATAGTCCATATAAAGAGGATAGAACACAACCCTGCTCAACTCCTGATTTAATACAAAACCAGCTGCTAACATCATTTCCTACCTTAACCGCATCAGTGTTATTCTCGTACATAGCACTAAGCACTTTAATGTATTTGTCTCGTATACCATACAAGGATAAAACCTGTGCTAAAGCTCTTTTATCAACAGAATCGAACCCCTGCTGATAATTTATAAAACTGAAGACCAAAGGTGTTTGTCCTCTACCTTTTCTAAAACTGCACTATTCTTCTCTTAAAACTTTGTCTACAGCATCTCTCAGTCTAAAAAGTATCATATTACAAAGTAATTTGGTACCTACAGAGACCAGACTAATGCCTCGATAATTACCACACTTATTCTTATCCCCTTTTTTATACAGTCGTTTAATTAAGGTTTTCCTAAAATCGCTAGGTACTTCCCCGTTTTCAAAAATCATATTCAGAATCTTCAGTAACTTATTTCTAACCTCAGAGCCGCAATATTTAAGAAACTCATTTACCACCCTATCAGCACCTGGAGCCTTATTATTCTTTAATCCTTTTAGTGCTGCCGCTAATTCTTCCTCTTAAAACAAATCTTCCTTTACAGCCAAGGTATCACAAAGTTTTTCACTTTCCTCTGTATCATTTCCTGCATCTCCATCTCGGTTTAGCACATTCTCAAAATGTTCTGCCCATCTCTCTTAAACTCTTTCCTTATCACTAATTGTGGCTCCATTCCTACCTTTACCTGGGACAAGTCCAGATTGACTGCCCCCTCTCAATTTATTAACATGCCAGTGCAATATTTTGCTACTATGCCGTATACCTGCATCTTCCAGATCCTCGGCAATTTCCTCCATGGCCTCCATTTCACACTTCCTTAGTTCATATTTTAATGCTTTCTCCACTTTTTTTCAAGTCCTTTTGTTTTCATATGATCTATCATTCAGATAATTCTTGTACAAGCCCCTTCTCCTCTTTATTAAACATAAAGCTTTTTTCCTAATATTCCTAGCTGCAGTTCTAACTTTCTTCCCTAAGACACCATCAGCAACTTCACAAATTGTTTTCCTAAAGATATTCCATCCATCTTCCACATTGTCAAATTTTAAACTCGCCAGTTTAATACTCAACTGTTCCTGGAAAGTTTCTCTCAAATTTTCATCCTGGAGTCTACAATTATCATAACTTCCCGGTAGGTAGTTACCCTCCCGAAATTTCAACTTTAAATTAACCCTAGACACTACCAGATGGTGATCTTTACTTTAATTAAATAAAAAAAACAAGTTTTTTAAACTGAAAGTAAGGAGCGACATTAAAACTTAAAACGAACAGACATTATTCTGTATATGAAAGAGACTGTCCCCTCCTCAACGCCTCGCTCTTTACGCTAAATTTTTTATTGTTTTAAAAAATAAAGTTGTGAGACAGAGTCAAACTTTAGCGTAAAGAGCGAGGCGTTGCGGAGGGGACAGTCTTTCATATACAGAATAATTTCTGTTCGTTTTAAGTTTTAATGTCGCTCCTTACTTTCAGTTTAAAAAACTTGTTTTTTTTATTTAATTTTTGAACGTTTTTGAATAAATGCAGGTTTTGATCTTGGCTCACCGTACATGAATAATTAAAACAAAATTTTCATATTAATTTACATTTATTTAGTTAAATGGCTTTCTCGAAACTTGTTTAATTTTATTTATGAACGTTTTTATTAGTAATAAATATACGAAACTTACGAATTAACTTACGTAACGAACTTCTATATTCATATATTTTTAATACATTTATTAGGGGGTTCGCCCACTAGTCAATACCTTGCTCTTTAAGCGAAACTTCAAATTTTGTTCCAATTCTTTAGAAATGACCGCTTAATCACAAAGGCCGTTAATTAGAATAAATAGCTCTTATGAAAGTACTAAAAAATCTTTGGCTTAAAGAGCGAGGCATTGACTACGGGGTGAACCCAATTATATATGTAATATTTTCTGTTCGTTTAAAGTTTCGATGTTGCTGCTGTTGTAGTTGAAATACTTGTTTTTTCATATTAAATTTATGATCTTTTTTTAAATAATGCTGGGAAGTCCGGCGTCCCCTTCATAGCAATGTCCCTTCCCCCATGAAAACTTCCTTCATGGAAAGATCCTCCCACATAACCCCTGACCCACCCCCCCCCCCCCCCCCACTACCAGGAAAAATCTCCCTGAAAACGTCTGTATACTTCCAAATAACCAATACTATATGTTAACATTGGGTAAAGTTCATAACTTTCAGCCCTCCCCCCAGGAAGTTCGGGGGATTAAGTCATCCTAAAACAAATACTTATAATATTTTCGAACATGCTGAACAAAATGGCTATCTCAAAATTTTGATCAGGTGACTTTGGGAAAAAAATGAGCGTGGGAGGGGGCCTAGTTGCCCTCCATTTTTTTTGGTCACTTAAAAAGGGCACTAGAACTTTCAATTTCCATTCCAATGAGCCCTTCCACGATATTCTAGGACAACTGGTTCGATACGATCACCCCTGGGAAAAAAAAAAAAAAAAAAAAAACAAACAAACAAACAAATAAACACGCACCCGTGATCTTTCTTCTGGCAAAAAATGCAAAATTCCACATTTTTGTAGATGGGAGCTTGAAACCTCTACAGTAGGGTTCTCTGATACGCGGAATATGATAGTGTGATTTTCATTAAGGTTCTATAACTTTTAGGGGGTCTTTCCCCCCTTTTTCGAAAATCAGCCAAATTTTCTCAGGCGCCTAACAATATATGTTTATTAATGTATCAAATCTATATCCTAGCTTTAGAACTTGACTCAATTGCGAGTGCCCCACCCGCAATTGCCCCCACCCACAAATATTACTTTTTACGTTAGTTCTACCCTAGGATGAAAGGAAGATAAACTATCTATCTACAAGT
>CM051271.1:42125373-42202873 GCA_027921565.1 Artemia sinica | reverse complement strand
GAAGCTCATGTAACTTGCCGTGAGACTGATATTCTCTCTGTCCATTACTTTTCCCTTTTCCAGAATAAAAAAAAAATTACATGATTTATTTTTATTCAGCTATTGCAAATATATTCAGCTTTGTTCTATTTGTTGAAGTGTTTTTATGATTTAATTTATTTATTTTATATACTCCTCGATTTTGATTCAATTAAATAAATAAATAAGTATGCTTTTAATGTAATTCGTTTTTTTCAGCCAAAAGTTGGTTTTTCAGCAAGTAATTATCGATCATTTAATCCTGTTATGAAACACTGCCTAAGTCATGAAGTAATTCAACACAACCAGCTTCTGTGGAATCTCTTTGCCTATGGTCTGGATAAAGGCTTCTTCAATTGATGACATGCAAAAAAACGGTAATTAGTGGGATTCTAATTTTATTATTTTATTTATTATTCATTATTATTTTATTTTTGTTATATAATTATTATTTATTATTGTATTCTTTATTATTTGTGATTCTAATTTATAAATGATTCTAATGTGATTCAAAATTAAACAAAATTGATTGTAACTTTGTCTCATTAGAGCTCTGGTATTGGAAACCCTTATTATTTTTTTTTGCCAAAAATTCGTAAATTCTCAACCTATTGTTTTATGGTTCATTTGAAATATCTTATTAAGATTTCAGTTCTATTTTTAAGTAACTAAAAAACAAGTTCTTTCACCGGAAAGTAAGGAGCGACAAAAACTTAAAACGAACACAAATTATTCCGTATATGAGGAGATCTGACCCTTCCTCAATACCTCGCTATTTATTAAGATTTCAATTCTATTTTGATTTAAAAAAAAGTTTTCTCCTGAAAGTAAGGAGCAACATTAAAACTAAAAACGAACACAGATTCTTCTGTATATTAGGGGAGCTGGCCCTTCCTCAATACCTCGATCTTTACGCTAAAGTTTTTTTTAGTATTTTAAAAAAGATTCTTATTCCAGTTAAACGGCGGAGTCTTTCTGAAAGAATTGGAACAAAAGTGAAACTTTAGCGTAAAGAGCAAGTTATTTAGGAGGGGGTAGCTCACCATATATATGGAGTAATTTCTGTTTGTTTTAAGTTTTAATGTTGCTCCTTATTTTCAGGTGAAAAAACTTGTTTATTTAATTTCTGATTGTTTTTCAAATAATCCCGGGAAATCTGCCTCCCCTTCATTGAAAATCCTCCCATAAAAATTCCGTCATGGAAATTTCCTCCAAAGTAAAATCTTCCATCGAACAATTCCATCCTGGTTGAAAATTATACTCCCTCGAACAATTCCATCCTGGTTGAAAATTACCCCCGAAAAACTTCTAGCGGACGATTCCGCATGGAAAATTCTCCTTAGCCTACTTTTATTGGAAGAAAAGGCTTGTTTTTTGTTTAATTTCCGATTTTTTTTAAATCTTGCCGGACATCCCCCCTCCGTGAAAACTTCTCGGAAATCAAAACCTAATTTCCTCAAAAACCTAATTTCCAGAACTTTCGTCTACGTTGAACAAAATGGCTGTCTCAAAATTTTGATTGGATGAGTTTGGGGAAATGGTGGGCGTGAGAGCAGAGGCGTCATTTTTTTTTTTGGGGGGGGGGGGCTGGCTGGGGCTATAGACCCACCCTGATTTTAGAAGGGGCCAATTTGGGCTTCATTCCCAAACAAATTTATTTAGTAGTCCTTGTTCATATATCGCGACATATTTTTATTGCATTGATGTTACAGCTACGATGACCAACTTTCATTACAAGAAAGTAATTGACCCAGGATCGGTAATAAAATTATAAATTATAATTACAATGGAGCAGTGATCCTTTCCATATATACCTATTATGTACTCTATATTTCTTTGGGACTGTTTGTGATTCTGTTGTGAGTCGTGTGTGACTTCTGTGTTTCTGGACTTGGTAAATAAAGCACTATTTTGTACAACGGCAGACGTTTTGCGTTCCTAGTAGCCATAGACGTATTATTATTAATAGAAGCCAGACCGTGTGGGATTTTGAAAGTTCCTTGTGCTTTTTCTTCTTTGCTTTCAGTCAACATCTTAAATTTGAAATTTGATTTCGTTCAAAATGATTATTTCATGAATTTTGTTTCTCGAATTGTCTTGAAATTTAGCTTCTTGAATTTGAAAAACCGGGAATTTCTGACCAATACTTTTTTTTTAGATTTCAGGAAAGATAAGAAAGACAAGAAAAATATATTATATAAAAGGACAATTCAAAGAACCGATAAAGACCTTGAAGAACAATACTTAATCTCGCACACCAAAGATCATAACAAAACGGGAATATGAAAAAGGAAAACATTGGTTAATAAGACAGTTAAAAAGAAATTGTACCGACAATAAAAAATATTTTGACTTCACAAGCGAAAGGCTTTATCAGCAGGGTGGGGGGGTGGGGCTTAGCTTGAACCAACTTATAAACAAAGTGAGAAAAAAATGACAAATTTAACATATAAGAGCTATACAAGAACAATCTGAGCATTAAAAGAAAACTCAGACTAATCAATTGGTGTCAGTTCAAGAAAATTTACGATGAGGGAGGGGAATTTACTGCTGAACATCCAGAGGGAGTGAAAATTTGTCGTTTTTTAAATTTTCTTTGAAAATTCCAGGGCAGTGTCATAATCAACCAATTTTCAGGTGAGGAAGCCCATATTATATCAACTGCACCACAATTAATTTTTATTAACTGCCATGCTCATAGACTCAACCTTGTGTTGGGTGATTACATTCAAAACTTGATATGAATGGCTTCTTTTTTTTCTCCACTCTTCAAGAGCAATACTGTTTAATCGCGAATAGTAGTACGCCCTACCAACTGTTTGCTGTGTTCAGAAAGCTTTTGGCATAACTGGTTTCAGCTGGAGAAATCATCTACTACAAGATGGGCACACTGGAATAGATCGGTGAACAAAGTACTGAATAGATACAACTGTATTTTGGCCGTTTTATCAATTACCAGAACATCTAGTAACGGGAAATCTGCAGCTGAGGCCCACGGACTCATAACCATACGTCTAACATTTGAATTTATATTTATGCTCAATCTAGCGTAAAAAATTTGTGCCACGAACTCTGTGTGAGCAGCTGCAGAAGTTGACCTATTTTTTGTCTAGTAGCTACTGGTCTTATTGTAGGTACGCGAGATAAAATTATAGACATGTGAACTGACGATGGTTTTGATGAAACCTTTCATAAATTAAAATAATTTTTCTGTGAGTGCAGTCTCATTGAAGACCTTTTGCAAAATTCTCAGAATTATGATTCCTCATGTAAAAGACCAAAGCGGGCCCAGCAAGTAGCTTGCTGCTTATGTGATTTTGAGAAAAAGCAATCTTGCAGAAGTGAAAAATAACTAAAATGCTTTTAGAAGGAGTCATTTTCTTGTGAAAGACAGATTGTGCTCCAAGTTTGAAAGTCGCTTCGTGAATGCTCCCCGCACTTTACCAATACTAGCCGACTAGCAAGTGTAGGATTGTATTACAAAGAAGCTTACATTAACACAATTCTGTTTGCCTCGCAAATGGACCTTGTGAGAAGCTGTACACTCATTAGCTAATAAGCCAAAATATTTCTTTGATCTTCGCGATTGTCCGAAAGCAATGTCAATAGTGTATTCCGAAGTTTTGAAAATTATGCAAATCTTCATTACTCTGTCTATCACAACGGCTAGTAATGAGAGATTCTTTTTTACGCTAAGCCTGATTAAAACCTATGTAAGATCAACAGTAGGCGACGAAAGGCTCATTGATCTGATGTTGATATTAAGTGAAAAGGCTCTTATGAAATGGTTTGAGTTCAATTCTATGGTTAGGAAATATTTTTAAACATAAAACTTGTTTATAAAATTAAAGAATATAAAATATATGGTTAGAAAAATATTTTTAGAGAAATGAGACCGTCTCGGTTCTCAGTGTTACAATAAAACTGTGAATTACTTTCCAAATTAAGTTCTCTGTGTATTCATTAAACACTTTTAAATTGCTTCTTACTAGTATTAGTCGATTATGGGAGAGACCTGTGCTAACCACTATGAAGAAATATTGCTCTTCAACAACTGTGAGCCGACCAATTAAGGGGGCCAGTAGAGGTTGCTTAGCCCCCCTCCCCTTAGTTCAGAATGAAATGACACCACTGCGTGAGGGGGGGGGGGGGTTAGTTGGCCTCCAATCACTTTCGACTGTTACAAAGAGCGCTAGCCCTTCCAACTTCCAATCGAATGACCCCTTTTTGAAGTCTCTACGAAACCGCTTTCTATTAAAACCTTCTATGCCCCCAGGGCATAACTTATAACCCTTGCCCTGATGAGTTTGGGGGTTTGTCATCCTCAAAATCATAATTTCTGGAACTTTCGACATAATTTTTGGAACTGGAACGTGCGAGAGAGAGAGAGAGAGAGAGGGGGGGGGGGTAGTTGCTCTCCAATCATTTTTGACTATTAAAAAGGGCACTAGCCCTTTCAATTTCCAATTAAATGGGCTTTTTTTGAAGTTTCTACCGCAACACTTTCTATAAAAACCTTGTATACCCCAGGGCATAACTTACAACCCTTTCCCTGAAGACTGTGGGGGGAGTGTCCTGCTCAAAGATATAATTTCCAGAACTTTTAAGTGCGTTGAACCAAATGGCTATCTCAAAATTTTGATTGGATTCTTTGGGGAAATGGTGGGCGTGGAAGGGGTGCTAGTTACCTTCCAATAGCTTTCGACTATTAAAAAGGGCACTAGCCATTTCCGTTTCCAATCGAATGAGCCCTTTTTTAAGTTTCTACGACAACACTTTCTGTAAAAACCTTGTATACCCGAGGGTATAACTTACAACCCTTGTCCTGAGGGCTGGGGGGGGGGGGGGTTGTCTTCCTCGAAGACCTAGTTTTCAGAACTTTCAACTACGTTGAACAAAATGGCTATCTAAAAATTTAGATTGGATGTTTTGAGGTAAAGGTGGGCATGAGAGGGGGCTTAGTTGCCCTCCAGTCACTTTCGACTATTAAAAAGGGCACTAGCCCTTTGAATTTCCAATCGAATGAGCCCTTTTTGAAGTTACTACGACAAAGCTTTCTATAAAAACCTTATGTGCCCCAGGGCATAACTTACAACCCTTGCCCTGAGGACTGTGGGAGGAGAGTCCTCCTCAGAAACATAATTTCTCTCGGGAAATCAACTACGTTGAATAAAATGGATATCTCAAAATTTTGATTGGATGTGTTTGGGAAAAAGGACACTAGCCATCCCGATTTCCAATCGAATGACCCCTTTTCGAAATTTCTACGACAACTCCTTCGATACGAAGTGCCCTGGTCTGAAAAAAAAAATAGATTGTGCCAACATCGTTCTTTACTTAGGCAGCGCTATTGCGCTGCCTATGATGATCTTGACAGGGATTTATTTCATGTAAGTATTTTCGAGGACCACACTGCCTTTCCGTGACGTACAGATAACAGTTCAATAGGGGAAAATCCTTTTATTTGACATCGAAGTAACAACAAGAAAAAATCACTCCAGTCATGACTTTCGCCTTTCCAGAGAAAGATTGCTAAAAAAGTGTTCGAAATTATCAATAAATAATACGGTAATAGCTTCGTCAATTCTTGGACCAGGTGTGGTTAATTTTTCATCAGGAACTTTAACGATACAAGAACAATCAGTTCTTGAAAAGGGTCCGAAATTTTATTTTAAACAGATAAAGTCCCCCTGGACAAAAACGCAAGCCTAATAAAAGATGTTATCTTAGTAAGAGCTTCTACCATGAAAACCCTTTCTAATTTTGTATTGGAACCGATATTTCCTAGTACGACCATCAAAGACATAAGAATTCTAAAAAGCCTGAAAAAGCATGGTTCAATTACCATTACAAAAGCAGATAAGAGTAACACTAGTTGTCATGAATACTGAGGACTACGAATCAAAATTAAGGAGTTTACTAAATGATGAAAAAACATACAAGAAGCTATCATATAATCCAACAGACTCTTTTACAAATAAGTTTAAGAACGAATTAAAGCGCTTGAAGGATGAAGGAAAAATCACACCACAACTTTATTACAAATGCCTGCCACGCAGTTCCTTGTGCCCTAAATTGTAAGGACTTCCCAAAATTCATAAGCCTAACCTACCATTACGACCAATTGTGTCAAGTACAGGGTCAGTAACAAGTGATTTGAGCAAGTGGTTAATGTCAATCTGTAAACCACTTTTGTCTACACAAATTTCGTACATTAAGAATTCTTTGAATTTGGTTGAAAAACTGAAAAAGTAGAAATTTCTTCAAGTTCTTTGCTTTCAAGCTTCGACATTGTATCAATGTACACAAATATTGATGTAGAAGCAGCCGAAACTCTTCTAGAAAAAAAGCTGTTAAGGAATTTGGACTTGATTAGTGGCAAAACAGATTTGGACGTTTCTGTAATTACGTATTTAGTAAGGTTATGTAATAAGTTCTCTTATTTTTTTTTATTCAGGGAGAAATTTTTAGAACAAGTAGATTGTTTACCCATGGGGGCCCCTTTATCCCCTTATTAGCCAATATTTTGTGGAGAATATTGAAACAATTGCGTTAGATTCATATTTTTTAAAACATATTTTTTGGGGCCGGTACATGGATGACATAATCTCAGTATGGGATTATGGGGAGGAGGAATTATAAGGCTTTTTGGAACATTTTAATTGTTTGGGGGGGGATTTAAAGTTTGCTGTTGAATTAGAAGAGAATGGGAAACTTCCTTTTCTTGATGTTCTTCTTTTAAAAAATGAAAATAGTCGGGATTTTAAAATTTACAGAAAACCGACAAATAACAATAGATCCTTGTCTTGTAGTTCCGGTCACGCTCGCCAAGTAAAAATTGGTTTGATCATTTCTTTAACTGACCGGATTTTTAGTATTTGCTCTCCAAAATTTGTTTAGGAGTTGTCTTTTCTAAGAAAAATACTAATAAGTAACATGTGTCCAGAGTGGTTAATTGACCAGACTTTTTCAAAAAGGCGAAAAAGGTTTCTAGAGATTTCTAAGGAAGTCTTAGAGATTACTTGGGAGAAGGATATTTTTCGTTCCTTACCATATGTACCCGGGCTAAGTGAAAAACTTAAAAGAATTTTACAGAGTAAAAGTCTAAAGGTAGCTTTAAAGAGTAATAATACTTTGGGTATTTCTAAATTCTGGGAAGGATCTAACTTCATTGGGACAACAAAGTGAGGTCTATCAGATTCCATGTACTTGCGGAAGCTCATATGTGGGAAGTACTAACCAGAATTTGGAAATGAGATTATTACAGCACAGTTGCAATGGAACCTGACATAATATGTGTAACCAATGTATGTTCCTGCTATTACTAGCTCTGATTAAATAATTTTTAATCGCAAAATTGATTTTTGTCGAGCTAAAGTGCAAAATTTTGCTCAATAAAGATACGCAGCTTAGAATAAATTTAATTGGTATTGTTTTCTTATAGGAATGGTCAGTGACTCTAGTACAGGTGATAGCACTTCTTTACAAAGACCAGCATGTGGATAACCTTCAAAAGATGTTGTCCGCTTGGACGGCAGAAGACACTTCAAGTGCCACTTCCGACGATGAGTCCAATACTTCACCACAGGTAATTTCTAACTAATATATAGTTTATGTAAATAAGAACAAACTCACTTACACAAATAGCTTACACAAATAGCTTCGCCGGTTCGCCTGGCTTCGCCAGTTTCTCTCCTCTTGTTCATTTACTTGGCCTTCAGTCCTTTTATATGACCCTTGGATCCTCTCTGAGTTATGCGAAGACGCTAAAGTTTTGATTTTTACGCTGAAGTTTTGTCTTTACGTTAAAGCTTTGATTTTTTTTTGTCCTAATTCTTTACGAACGATTCCTGTAACACAATGGCCGTTTAATTACAATAATAAGCTTTGTATTAAAATTCTTAAAGTACCAAGGACACCAAAATGAAAACACATTTAGCCCTCTTAATCTATTTTAGGTCTATTCATACCTGAAAATCCGGGTTTCCTACGAGTTTTTGTTTAGCTGCTATTAGCATTTTTAGTTTGAATAAATTCGCAAAACAGTGTTGTCAATAATAAAACAACGATAAACTTCGGAGCTGAATAATATTAGCGAAAACTATTTCCTACGAATCCGACACTGTTTTTCATTTGTGAAAATTCAAATTTACAAAATCTGTTGATTGTTATATATATATTAGTGAAAATACATTTTGTGAAAAAATATGACCTCAAGTTCAGAAAGTGACTATTCTGATGTGTCAGAAAATATAAGCGCTAGATGGTATGCAAGATACCATTTCAGGATACTTGTTCCAGCTAGACCCCGACGCCGTGCCGGCGGATCGACCAAACGCCGCCGACGAGAGGCTTGGCGCCACCGAAGTGTCGTAATGCCAACGGCGCGCTGCAGGCACGCCGCCGCCGACAGAGGCGGCGGCGTTCGGTCGATTTCAAATTAATTTTGCGGCAATTCTTTATTGCGTCAACCGCAAATTCGGAGCTTTTCCTTCTTGTGTGGTTTAGTATTTCGATTTTCCTGATTAGAAATCAAGCAGGGCTTGTACTATCCCCGAATTTTCGGGTATTTCCCCGAAAATCTATGCGTCACCCCGAAAAAAAATTTGGTTCCCCGAATCCCCGAAAACCACGCAATCACGGTGCCACCCCTAGCGATTTATCACCAGTGACTTTCCCTGCCAAATATTACTTGGCGTACCATAATTCTTCACTACTCTCTTGTTCATTAATTTTCGTCTCTTTTGTTGCTTTGCATAAAAAGAGACAGATGCAATTGCCAATATTGCAATATACACAGTTCTTCATATGTTGACAAAAAACAGGATCGTCTTTATGAAATGAGTTCAAATCATTTCGAATGCAGTTTCCCAATCGCTATTTCTTACATCGTTTGTAGTCAAGAATTTTATTTTCAAGTTGAATCCCAAAAAAACCTTCTATTGTGACAAATTTAGCTATAGACTAAGCTATGTACAAGGTTTGGGAATTAAAGATTGAACTGGAAGTTACCTAAAACATATGATTCAAAATAAATTGTAAATTATTGAATATAGGAGGGGGGATAGGGGGCTATCATTTTTAAATGATAATGCCTAATTTTTTTATTGAAAGCGGGGATGCCAAAAGGTTAATTTTTTTTTTCATTTAAAATAGAGACAGAAGAAAATGATATCAAATTCCCTAGGAAACCATTGAAATATTTTGATAGACCCAAGGCCCCCCATTAGGACTTGTTCATTGTCTTGGGTATTTTGCGACTTCTCATAGGCTACTGGCCTAATTTGGCTTTTGTGTGTGCTCCCTTTTAATTGTATTCTTTGGATCTTATTGAATGCCACGGCAAATCTATGACTCAGTTTTCCAATAATTTGAGGTATATCTGAGTAATTTTGACATTTTTGTTGTTGTCTTTGTACCCCCTTACTCATACCCTCAATTTTTTTCAAGGAACACAAAGCTTTTTAACGTTATTTTGCATGTTTGTTTGAACCATATAGTGACCTAGTTAATTATTAAGTAACTTATTTTTCTAATGAAAGCTGAGACAGAATCCTATGAATGTGGTATCCAGAGGGGGGGGGGGGGGGGGAGGGAAGTATTACATTTAAATGATAATATCTCGAAATTTTTTTTATTGAAAGCAGGGATCCCCAATTTTTTTTTTTCTAATTTAAAGCAGAGACGGTATTTTATCAAGGTGGTATCCAGAGAGGGGGGGGGAGTAGTGGGCTATAATATTTAAATCATAATACCTTGATTTTTTTTTAAAGAAGGGGTGCCAATAAGTTAAATATTTTTGTTATTTAAAGCACAGACAGTATCCTATCAAGATAGTATAGAAGAGGGGGGGGGGGGCATAGGGAGCTATTATATTTAAGTGATAGTACCTTGATAGTACCTGTTTTTAATACAAGATATCTTTTTAAGAATCCAAAAGAGCACAAAAAAAAAAACAATCAATATCAAAGTCACCCATTTCAACTGTTTTAAATGTGATAGGCAAAGGGCATTATAAAAAAAATTAAGCTTCTAAGTTCAAAGCTATATTCAAAGTTTTCTGATTAGCATAATTTAATATTAAGATGGTCTGGCCTAAAAAATAAGACACACGTATAGTCAGAACTCCATTGCAAATCCATATATAGCTAAATTTATAAAGACTCCCCCCCCCTCCCTCCCTCCATAATGGTGAAAAATATACCCTGAATTATAAATCAACACCATATTTTTGGTATATAGCCTAGACTGCAGTTTCCAACAAAATTTAGCGTTTCAGCACAATTCAAAATAATGAGTATTTTTCATGCTCTTTTATAATTAAATAATCACTTTACAGGGACAATTAATTTTGAGCCATGAAGGGGCTAGAAGACTCAGAACAGCCCATAGAAACCTAGTAACCCTATGCTCAAAAATTTGCTTCTTTAAATAACTGGCTAAGGAGAAAAATAGGTCATATGTAGCTGACTAATGATTGAAGCTGACTTAGGCTATATATTTCCATATTAGGGGGGGGGGGAGTAAAGCATAGGCTCGTGGTATCAACTTCAAAGTCTAATAACCATAATAATTTATTTATTATGAAGTAACTAAGCAAGAGTCTTTTATTCAGGCTCATCACTAAACAAAATATAACCCAGTTGTGCTGATGATCTGTATCTGGTAATTATGTCAGTGATTCCAATCCTCAAAATGTAAATGGGGCAAAAATAACCAGTTAGCCATGATAAAATAAAAAGTAGCAAAATAGAAATAAGAAGGTATTTTTCAAAGTCTAACTGAGGCAACTGCTCCCCCCTCACATAATTGGCACCCCAAAATTATGTGGCCTAATGCTGAATTAGAATAAACAGTGTACAATGGCAAGTACAAACAATACAATAATATATTGTATATGATTCATAATACAATAATATATATTACATAATAACAATGACAGATAATGATCTAATAGTATTGATTTATTTAATCAACATTTGTCATTCAGAGAAGCCATGACTCTCTAATTTTGTTCTTAATATAATTCCTGTTTTGTTCCACTAAATTTTTTTTGGTACTGTTCTAATATATGGGCAACATGCAAGAATGCAACTTGAGAAAAGCCAAGAACATATAACATTACCCAGTAATTTCCTATCTTATGCTCTATAAACAAGGGGTTTCTCACTCCAGGAACTATATTCAAGCTTTAGTTTTTGGGGTTTAGGAGGAAAAAAGGTACCTAGGTTAGTTTAAGTTATGTATTTATTATATGCTATGCTTTACCCCCACCCTCCTAATGTGCAAATATACAGCCAAAATTTGTTTCTAAACTATTATATTTTTATCCTATTTTGTTTTATTTCACTAGCATTAACCAAACTTCACTTCTTGCATGTTCCCCAGATATTAGAACAGTACCTTTTTTTCCTGCATTGCTTTAGTATAACAGTGTGACATCCTTTTCACTAATAAATACCCATAATTTTTTGAACGCCTATAGGATATATGTTCTGAAAATTCAATTGATTATTATTATTGTTGCTGGTCTGCCTGTGAGTATTTGATGTTCATATGTTAGTCTTAGTCCTAAAACTCAGCTGCCCTTGCCTGAGACTATAGGCAGGCAGACCTTATGTCACTTGTTCACCTGCAAATCCAGGCAACTTGTTGGGTCAACTAATTTTGAATGAATTTTGTGTTAGTGTAACTGTCTGAGCTTATAAACTGGGTTGCCTGTCTAAGACTTTAGGCAGGTAGACCCTATGCCACTTGTTTGCACACAAGGCAAGGCAACTTTTCAGTGAACCAATTTTCAATTAATTCTGTTTTAGTGTAACTGTCTTGAGTTATAGATTGGGTTTTCTGACTGAGGACTGCAAGTCCAGGTGACTTAGTGGTCATGTTAATCCTAAAACTTGGTCAAAATGCCTTAGACTCTAGGCGGACAGGCCTACTTGGAAAGTCTACTTGAATTACAATAGAGATGACTAAGATTTTTGGGCTGACTCACAACAGACAATGTCTATGGAACTTGCTGATGAAGAAGCATCCTAAGCCTAATTTTCCTGGCCACATAAATTCTCAGGTAGGTTGACTAAGTTTTAGGATTGATATGTGACCACCAAGTTGCCTGAACTGCAATTGGAACTATGAAAAGCCATCTGTATGACTTTGTTGTTTTCTCTATGTATCAGTGGGGTAATGTAATTTCTTTTGTATGACATTTTAGTGGATCATATATTAAATAAGAAAACCAAAAAGCATTCTGTATAACTTTATTCATGTTTCTCTATAATAATTTGATGTTTAAAAAGTCATAGAGAAGACTTTATATCATTCTCCATGTTTAAAGGAAACACAATAGGCTATTGCCTATTGTTTTGATTTTATAGTGCTTTGTATATAAGAGTAAATGACAATATTTGTTGCTTAGAGTATAAAGAACCAATGACTTTAATAGGCCTAGTCAAACAGTGCTCACCCAAGTAGGCTAATTTGTATTTCTAATATAAAAAAAGAATAAAAGGTATATGCTACTATTATATAGTAACTATGAGGTAGATTTATATAAAAATATTCAAGCAAATCACACAGCCTACTAGGTGTCTTACCTTAGCCTACATAAGGTAGGCTATCAGTGGAAGTCATTAGGTCTGCAAAACTACCAATAGGGTAGCCTATATATTGATACTTTCTTTTAGAATCATTAATGTTTACCTTTACACTGCTTCATGGTTAAAAGATCCTGGAATGCCAAAAATCCTAGTAACATCAAGACTAGGCCTAGTCTAGCCAAGCTCTTTTCAAGAAGCATTCCTTAAAAGTATTTTTCAAAGAAAAGAGCTTTGCTGAACTAGGTTCCGATTTCTGTTTTACCAGAACATACAAGAAAACAACACTTTCTAAGGCTATATGCTGATTTATTTTTTTTTGGTCATTTTCTGCTGTTTAACAGCACACGTTCTTTATTTTTGAAATTGGCCACGAACTTGCGTATTGGAATACATTATGTGAACAGGCGATCTTTCTCCTTAAAAAATGAATTATCGGTTTTTCACACTAATTTAAGACGTATATGGCTGTGTAAGTTTGCAATTGACCAATTTAATGAATTAGTTTTCATTTTAGGTGTCCTTGGTACTTTAAAAAAAAATTAGTATAAAGAGTGAGGTCTTGAGGAGGAGGCAACCTCTTTTATATACGTAATAATTTCTGTTCGCTAATTTCTGTTCATTTTGATGTTGCTCCTTGCTTTCAGTGGAAAAAAACTTTTTTTTTTAATTTAATTTCTGATCATTTTAAATAATACTGGGAAATCCGGCTCTCTCCATGCAAAATTCCGTTACCTGTGAATTATACGCCACTCACTCAAGTTTACGATCTGTAAAACTCGAGAACAAGCCGGTTTCTTCGTTAGTTTTTTCGATACTTTAGAACAAAATTTGGGCTATATATTTGCACATTAGAGGGGGGGGGGGGGGTGAAGTATAGTGGTTCTTCATGAAAAATGTGTTAGGTACAATTATTCTGCATATTATGAACTAAGTATTTTTTTCTGAACTGTCCAAATATCCCCCCCCCTTATGTGATGAAAATATATAGCCCAAGTTACATATTTCCCATATATTCTGGCACTTTTCTTTTTCTTGTCTCACGCTAAGCTGAAAGAAACTAACGAAGAAATCGGTTTGTTCTCGAGTTTTACACAGCGTAAACTCGAGTGCGTGGCCTATAATAGACAGGTACCAAAATTCCTTCCCCCTACGAAAAAAAAAAAACAAAACTCAAGCAAAATTCTCAACTTGGAAAAGCCTTTTTTCCACGGGGGGGGGGGGGGTATTTTACGGCGGGTATTTACCATGGGATATTTTCCGGGGGGGGGGGGGGTAAACGCCTAGAACCGTTTAAAAAAAAATTATAATTAGTCAAAGATTATTAGCTGGAAATTTCAAGTTCCTAGCTTGAACAATTCAGCTGTAAAATGAATGGAAAGAATAACGGAAAGACAATCAAATGATTTAATAAGTAAATGTATATTAGCAGAAGAGTTCTTAGCCCTTTTTTTTTATAAAGTATAATATTTTATGATTAATAGGAAGCTCTGAATTACTCTGTCAGTTTCAAGATTAGTAGGAAAAAAATTCTAGTTTCTAGCTTGAACAACTCAGCGGCAAAATGAATTGAAAGAATAAAGAAAGACGAGTGGCTGACTAAATAAATATAAATACTTGTAAAATAACTCTTTTCTTTTTTGTTGTACAAAGTATGAAACCTTATGATGAATATAAAAATAAGAATTAATCTGCCTGATGGCTGAAGGACCACGAAACGGAAATTAGCACCGCCGGTTTGGACCTTGAGGGTCTAGTGCCGTCAGTGCCGTCATTGCTTACTTACTCTGCAAATTCCAAGATTAGTAACAGAAAAGTTTGAAGTTTCTAGCTTAAACAATTCAGCTGCAAAAGGAATATAAAGAAAAATAGAAGTACGAACAGACGAACATTAATAGAAAGTCAAGAATCACTGCCAGTTCCAAAAATATTAGCTATAAAATTTAAAATTTCCAGCTTAAAAATTTCAGCTGCAAAATGAATAGAAATAATAGAAAGGCTAACCGTTGATTATATAAATATTGATACTAGAAAAAGCTCTCTGCTTTATTTTTCAAAGTATAATACTTTGTGATTAACAGGAAATTCAGGATTACTCTGCCAGTTCCAAGATTATTGGCAAAAAAAAGTTTCTAGCTTGAACCATTCAGCTGCAAAATGAATATAAAGAAAAATCGAAAAACGAACAGTTGAATTTATAAATATAGATACTAGTAGGGAGCTTTTTTTCGAAGCATAATCATTTGCGATTAAAAGAAATTCAGGAATCTCTGCCAGTTCCAGGATTATTAGCTGAAAAGTTTCAAATTTCCAGCTTAAAAATTTCATCTGCAAAATGAATAGAAATGTTAGAAAGGATACCCGTTGATTATATAAATACGATTACTAGCAAAAGAGTTCTGCATTATTTTTCAAAGTATAATACTTTATGACTCACAGGAAATTCAGGATTACTCTGCCAGCTCCAAGATTATTGGCAAAAAAAGTTTCTAGCTTGATCCATTCAGCTGCAAAATGAATATAAAGAAAAATAGAAAGACGAACAGTTGAATTTATAAATATAGATACTAGTAGGGAGCTTTTTTTTCGAAGCATAATCATTTGCGATTAAAAGAAAATCAGGAATCTCTGCCAGTTCCAGGATTATTAGCTGAAAAATTTCAAATTTCCAGCTTAAAAATTTCATCTGCAAAATGAATAGAAATGTTAGAAATGATAACCGTTGATTATATAAATACGACTACTAGCAAAAGAGTTCTGCATTATTTTTCAAAGTATAATACTTTATGACTAACAGGAAATTCAGGATTACTCTGCCAGCTCCAAGATTATTGGCAAAAAAAGTTTCTAGCTTGAACCATCCAGCTGCAAAATGAATATAAAGAAAAATAGAAAGACGAACAGTTGAATTTATAAATATAGATACTAGTAGGGAGCTTTTTTTTCGAAGCATAATCATTTGCGATTAAAAGAAAGTCAGGAATCTTTGCCAGTTCCAGGATTATTAGCTGAAAAATTTCAAATTTCCAGCTTAAAAATTTCATCTGCAAAATGAATAGAAATGTTAGAAATTATAACCGTTGATTATATAAATACGATTACTAGCAAAAGAGTTCTGCATTGTTTTTCAAAGTATAATACTTTATGACTAACAGGAAATTCAGGATTACTCTGCCAGCTCCAAGATTATTGGCAAAAAAAATTTCTAGCTTGAACCATTCAGCTGCAAAATGAATATAAAGAAAAATAGAAAGACGAACAGTTGAATTTATAAATATAGATACTAGTAGGGAGCTTTTTTTTCGAAGCATAATCATTTGCGATTAAAAGAAAGTCAGGAATCTCTGCCAGTTCCAAGATTATTAGCTGAAAAATTTCAAATTTCCAGCTTAAAAATTTCATCTGCAAAATGAATAGAAATGTTAGAAAGGATAACCGTTGATTATATAAATACGATTACTAGCAAAAGAGTTCTGCATTATTTTTCAAAGTATAATACTTTATGTCTAACAGGAAATTCAGGATTACTCTGCCAGCTCCAAGATTATTGGCAAAAAAAGTTTCTAGCTTGATCCATTCAGCTGCAAAATGAATATAAAGAAAAATAGAAAGACGAACAGTTGAATTTATAAATATAGATACTAGTAGGGAGCTTTTTTTTCGAAGCATAATCATTTGCGATTAAAAGAAAGTCAGGAATCTCTGCCAGTTCCAGGATTATTAGCTGAAAAATTTCAAATTTCCAGCTTAAAAATTTCATCTGCAAAATGAATAGAAATGTTAGAAATGATAACCGTTGATTATATAAATACGACTACTAGCAAAAGAGTTCTGCATTATTTTTCAAAGTATAATACTTTATGACTAACAGGAAATTCAGGATTACTCTGCCAGCTCCAAGATTATTGGCAAAAAAAGTTTCTAGCTTGAACCATCCAGCTGCAAAATGAATATAAAGAAAAATAGAAAGACGAACAGTTGAATTTATAAATATAGATACTAGTAGGGAGCTTTTTTTTCGAAGCATAATCATTTGCGATTAAAAGAAAGTCAGGAATCTGCCAGTTCCAAGATTATTAGCTGAAAAATTTCAAATTTCCAGCTTAAAAATTTCATCTGCAAAATGAATAGAAATGTTAGAAATGATAACCGTTGATTATATAAATACGACTACTAGCAAAAGAGTTCTGCATTATTTTTCAAAGTATAATACTTTATGACTAACAGGAAATTCAGGATTACTCTGCCAGCTCCAAGATTATTGGCAAAAAAAGTTTCTAGCTTGAACCATCCAGCTGCAAAATGAATATAAAGAAAAATAGAAAGACGAACAGTTGAATTTATAAATATAGATACTAGTAGGGAGCTTTTTTTTCGAAGCATAATCATTTGCGATTAAAAGAAAGTCAGGAATCTTTGCCAGTTCCAGGATTATTAGCTGAAAAATTTCAAATTTCCAGCTTAAAAATTTCATCTGCAAAATGAATAGAAATGTTAGAAATTATAACCGTTGATTATATAAATACGATTACTAGCAAAAGAGTTCTGCATTGTTTTTCAAAGTATAATACTTTATGACTAACAGGAAATTCAGGATTACTCTGCTAGCTCCAAGATTATTGGCAAAAAAAGTTTCTAGCTTGAACCATTCAGCTGCAAAATGAATATAAAGAAAAATAGAAAGACGAACAGTTGAATTTATAAATATAGATACTAGTAGGGAGCTTTTTTTTCGAAGCATAATCATTTTGCGATTAAAAGAAAGTCAGGAATCTCTGCCAGTTCCAAGATTATTAGCTGAAAAATTTCAAATTTCCAGCTTAAAAATTTCATCTGCAAAATGAATAGAAATGTTAGAAAGGATAACCGTTGATTATATAAATACGATTACTAGCAAAAGAGTTCTGCATTATTTTTCAAAGTATAATACTTTATGACTAACAGGAAATTCAGGATTACTCTGCCAGCTCCAAGATTATTGGCAAAAAAAGTTTCTAGCTTGATCCATTCAGCTGCAAAATGAATATAAAGAAAAATAGAAAGACGAACAGTTGAATTTATAAATATAGATACTAGTAGGGAGCTTTTTTTTCGAAGCATAATCATTTGCGATTAAAAGAAAGTCAGGAATCTCTGCCAGTTCCAGGATTATTAGCTGGAAAATTTCAAATTTCCAGCTTAAAAATTTCATCTGCAAAATGAATAGAAATGTTAGAAATGATAACCGTTGATTATATAAATACGACTACTAGCAAAAGAGTTCTGCATTATTTTTCAAAGTATAATACTTTATGACTAACAGGAAATTCAGGATTACTCTGCCAGCTCCAAGATTATTGGCAAAAAAAGTTTCTAGCTTGAACCATCCAGCTGCAAAATGAATATAAAGAAAAATAGAAAGACGAACAGTTGAATTTATAAATATAGATACTAGTAGGGAGCTTTTTTTTCGAAGCATAATCATTTGCGATTAAAAGAAAGTCAGGAATCTTTGCCAGTTCCAGGATTATTAGCTGAAAAATTTCAAATTTCCAGCTTAAAAATTTCATCTGCAAAATGAATAGAAATGTTAGAAATGATAACCGTTGATTATATAAATACGACTACTAGCAAAAGAGTTCTGCATTATTTTTCAAAGTATAATACTTTATGACTAACAGGAAATTCAGGATTACTCTGCCAGCTCCAAGATTATTGGCAAAAAAAGTTTCTAGCTTGAACCATCCAGCTGCAAAATGAATATAAAGAAAAATAGAAAGACGAAATTTATAAATATAGATACTAGTAGGGAGCTTTTTTTTCGAAGCATAATCATTTGCGATTAAAAGAAAGTCAGGAATCTCTGCCAGTTCCAGGATTATTAGCTGAAAAATTTCAAATTTCCAGCTTAAAAATTTCATCTGCAAAATGAATAGAAATGTTAGAAATGATAACCCTTGATTATATAAATACGACTACTAGCAAAAGAGTTCTGCATTATTTTTCAAAGTATAATACTTTATGACTAACAGGAAATTCAGGATTACTCTGCCAGCTCCAAGATTATTGGCAAAAAAAGTTTCTAGCTTGAACCATCCAGCTGCAAAATGAATATAAAGAAAAATAGAAAGACGAACAGTTGAATTTATAAATATAGATACTAGTAGGGAGCTTTTTTTTCGAAGCATAATCATTTGCGATTAAAAGAAAGTCAGGAATCTCTGCCAGTTCCAGGATTATTAGCTGAAAAATTTCAAATTTCCAGCTTAAAAATTTCATCTGCAAAATGAATAGAAATGTTAGAAATGATAACCGTTGATTATATAAATACGACTACTAGCAAAAGAGTTCTGCATTATTTTTCAAAGTATAATACTTTATGACTAACAGGAAATTCAGGATTACTCTGCCAGCTCCAAGATTATTGGCAAAAAAAGTTTCTAGCTTGAACCATCCAGCTGCAAAATGAATATAAAGAAAAATAGAAAGACGAACAGTTGAATTTATAAATATAGATACTAGTAGGGAGCTTTTTTTTCGAAGCATAATCATTTGCGATTAAAAGAAAGTCAGGAATCTGCCAGTTCCAGGATTATTAGCTGAAAAATTTCAAATTTCCAGCTTAAAAATTTCATCTGCAAAATGAATAGAAATGTTAGAAATGATAACCGTTGATTATATAAATACGACTACTAGCAAAAGAGTTCTGCATTATTTTTCAAAGTATAATACTTTATGACTAACAGGAAATTCAGGATTACTCTGCCAGCTCCAAGATTATTGGCAAAAAAGTTTCTAGCTTGAACCATTCAGCTGCAAAATGAATATAAAGAAAAATAGAAAGACGAACAGTTGAATTTATAAATATAGATACTAGTAGGGAGCTTTTTTTTCGAAGCATAATGATTTGCGATTAAAAGAAAGTCAGGAATCTCTGCCAGTTCCAGGATTATTAGCTGAAAAAATTCTAATTTCCAGCTTAAAAATTTCATCTGCAAAATGAATAGAAATGTTAGAAATGATAACCTTTGATTATATAAATACGATTACTAGCAAAAGAGTTCTGCATTGTTTTTCAAAGTATAATACTTTATGAATAACAGGAAATTCAGGATTACTCTGCCAGCTCCAAGATTATTGGCAAAAAAAGTTTCTAGCTTGAACCATTCAGCTGCAAAATGAATATAAAGAAAAATAGAAAGACGAACATTTGAATTTATAAATATAGATACTAGTAGGGAGCTTTTTTTTCGAAGCATAATGATTTGCGATTAAAAGAAAGTCAGGAATCTCTGCCAGTTCCAGGATTATTAGCTGAAAAAATTCAAATTTCCAGCTTAAAAATTTCATCTGCAAAATGAATAGAAATGTTAGAAATGATAACCGTTGATTATATAAATACGATTACTAGCAAAAGAGTTCTGCATTATTTTTCAAAGTATAATACTCTGTGATTAACAGGAAATTGAGCAATACTCTGCCAGTTCCAAGATTATTGGCATAAAAAAGTTTCTAACTTGAACCATTCAGCTGCAAAACGAATCATAGGCAGCGCAATCTTGCTGCATAAGTAAAGATCGATGTTGGCACAATGTATTATTATTTTTTTTTTGTTCTAGACCAGGGCACTTCGTTTCGAAGGAGTTGTCGTAGAAACTTCAAAAAGGGCTCATTCGATTGAAAATTGAAATGGCTAGTGCCCTTTTTAAAAGTCGAAAGTGATTGGAAGGCAACTAACACCCCTTCCACGCCCACCTTTTCTCCAAACACATCCCACGCACACCTTTTCCCCAAACACATCCAATCAAAATTTTGAGATAGCCATTTTGTTCAACGTAGTTGAAAGTTCTGGAAATTAGGTCTTTGAGGATGACAACCCCCCACAGCCATCAGGACAAGGGTTGTAAGTTTTGTCCTGGGGGCATATAATGTTTTTATAGAAAGCGTTGTCGTAGAAACTTCAAAAAGGGCTCATTCGATTGAAAATTGAAATGGCTAGTGCCCTTTTTAAAAGTCGAATGTGTTGGGAAGGCAACTAACACCCCTTCCACGCCCACCATTTATCCATACACATTGAATCAAAATTTTGAGATAGCCATTTTGTTCAAAGTAGTTGAAAGGCCCGGAAATTATATCTTTGACATAATTGGTGACACTCCCCCACAGCCCTCAGGGCAAGGGTTGCAAGTTATGCCCTGGGGGCATATAAGGTTTTTATTGAAAGCTTTGTCGTAGAAACTTGAAAAAGGGCTAATATAATAAAGAATATAATTTGTACTTTACTGAAAAGAACTCTTTTAAATGTTTTCACTTTTATAATTTTAAGAAATCAAAAATTATTTAAAATTTTAAGGAATAAATATCAGCATATGTATATTAAACTGACAATGCACATTTTTTTTTTAGTAAATTCATTTGATTTTTTTCAGTAAAGTACAAATTATATTCTAGCTTTTAGAAAGCATAGGGTTTAGAACCCTACACAAATTAATTTCTGCTTGATTTGAGTTTGACTATTTTAATTTCTGTTTGTTTTGGGTTTCATTTATTTATTGATACTGATTTGTGGTAGTTGTATCCTTGGTAGATTATTTAATTCTATTTTTGTTCATTTTTGGTTTAATGGAGCTCTTTACTTAAAAAAAAACTTATTTTTTTCAAAAAGTTTTTTGATTAATATAATGAAAACTAGAAAGACGAACAGTTGATTTTGTAAATATAGATACAAATAGGGAACTTTTTTTTCGAAGTATAATGATTTGCGATTAAAAGAAAGTCTAGAATTACTCTGCCAGTTCCAAGATTATTAGCTGAAAAATTTCAAATTTCCAGCTTGAAAATTTCAGCTGCAGAATGAATAGAAAGAATAGAAAGGCTAACCGTGGATTATATAAATATTGATACTAGCAAAAGAGCTCTGCTATATTTTTAAAAGTATAATACTTTGTGATTAACAGGAAATTAAGGATTACTCTGCCAGTTCCAAGATTATTGGCAAAAAAAAGTTTCTAGCTTGAACCATTCAGCTGCAAAATGAGTATAAAGCAAAATAGAGAGACGAGCAGTCGATTTTATAAATATAGATACTATTAGGGAGCTTTGTTTTGAAGTATAATTATTTGCGATTAAAAGAAAGTCAAGAATCACTCTGCCAATTCCAAGATTATTAGCTGAAAAATTTCAAATTTCCAGCTTAAAAATTTCAGCTGCAGAATGAATAGAAAGAATAGAAAGGCTAACCGTTGATTATATAAATATTGATACTAGCAAAAGAGCTCTGCTATATTTTTAAAAGTATAATACTTTGTGATTAACAGGAAATTGAGGATTACTCTGCCAGTTCCAAGATTATTGGCAAAAAAAAGTTTCTAGCTTGAACCATTCAGCTGCAAAATGAATAGATACACTAATAGAAGGACGAACAACTAACTATATAAACATAGATACTGACTAAAGAGCCCTTGAATTTTTTTTTCAAAGTATAATACTTGATGATTAATGGAAATTTCAAAATTACTCCACCAGTTTGAATATTGCAGGCAGGAAAATTACAAGTTCCTAGATTGACTAATGTAGCTGCAAAGTGAACGGAAGGAACCGTAAAGAGAAGGACAGCTGATTTCATAAATATAGATACTTGCAAAAGAGCTCTTTGCCCTACCAGCTCCTTTGTCTCCTTCCGATCCCTTTGTATGGTATGATCGGCAGAACGGGCTTTCTGCCCTTCGAATAATTTCGAAAGAGATCGCTCGCTCCGAATAATATTAGTTCGGGTATCACAACTAAACTTTCCTAGCTATTGATAATACTAATCAATGTTAAAATCAATGCAAAATTTCTCTTTACTAAAAAAAAACAATATTAAATGTTTTAACTTTTTTGATTTTAATAAGTAAGAGATTATCAAGACTAAGGAATAAATATTATTTATTATATATGTATATTAAACTGACAATCCGCGTTCAATTTTTTTTCAGTAAAGAAAAAATTTTTCTCTGGTGTTGAGAAGGCACTGAGGTTCTCAGCCCTATTCAGGTTAAATTCTGCTCGTTTTGAGGTTTACTCGGCTATTTATTGTAATTACTGTTCGTTTTGGGTTCCGCATATTTATTGATGATGATTTGTAGTAGCTTTACGATTGGAAGATTATTTAAATTTATTTCTGCTCATTTTGGTTATGCCTTCTCTAGACTAGAACATAATTTGTACTTCACTGAAAAAAAAATACTTAAATGTTTAACTTTTAAACTTTAATAAGTCGAAAATTATTAAGACTTCGAGGAATAAATATCAGCGTATGTATACTAAACTGACAATGTACATACATTTGTATATTTTTTTTTTTTTAGTAAAGCGCAAATCATATTCCGGTCTTGAGAAGGCATGAGGGCTGCCCTACTCCTGTTAATTTCTACTCGTTTTGAGTTTGATTTTGTTATTTATTGTAATTTCTGTTCGTTTTGGGTTCCATTTATTTATTGATGGTGATTTGTGGTAGTTTTACGCTTGATAGATTATTTGATTTTATTTCTCCCCATTTTTGGTTTAAATGAGTTCGTTAATTTTCTTTGAATAACTTATTTTGTGGAAAAAGTATTCTAAATTAATTTCTGTTTGTTTTTTGTTGACATTGTCTTTCCATGCAAAAGAAATTCATATTTTATATCTCTTCGGTTTTTTCTGTAAGAATCCACAATTTGGCTTGCTATTTGTATGCTGGAGAAACTTTTTCAACAATTTTAAACAACATACACTCTTTCAAAAATCTTGACACAAATAGTATTGCTGAATTTAGTTTTACAACGATTTCTAGTTGACCCGAGAAATAAAACTTAATAGGCTACCATTCCGAAAAAATTATCTATGTTCTCACACAACCTGGATACATTTACATTCTTTTGATTTAATTAAACTGTCGGCTTAATACCCTCAGTCGTTCTTGGGATATTGCTGAGATGTCTTATTGGCAACCAGCATACACACTGTGACTTTGAATTAAATTTTAAAACAACATTGAATTTTAATGTATAATGGGTGAAATGCATAATTGGGGGAATGGTTTACATACCCAATATCCCTATTTTCATAGTACTGAAGTGTTCAACTATGCTGAACAAAATGATTGTCTTAAAATTTTGATTGGAAGTGGTGGGAAAATTATGGGCTAAGGAGGAGAGCTGCTTGCCCTCCAACTACATTCAACTCTTAAAAAAGGCACTAGAACTTTTAATATCCAATCAAGTTAGCCCCTTTAAAAGTTTCAGTGATATTAATAGCTATTATAGAGCAGCTTTTCCTACGATATTGCTTATATGCCCTATTGAAGAACCGCCTGTATATAGGCTTAGCGTTTAATTAAAACTCCTAAACGTTCCCTAAAAGTTTCACCTTAATACCTATAGCGGCATTGGTTATAGTGATCGTAGAAGTATAGTTATTTTCGAGATATAACTATTTTGAACAGAATAGCTATCTCAGAGGTTTGATCGGGTCAATTTGAGGAAAAAAGGTGTGAGGGAAGGGGGCTGGTTACCTTCTGATCACTTTTGACTCTTAAAAGGGAACGAGACGTTCAGCTTCCAAGCAAATGAGCATCCTCCAAAGTTTATACGACCACCGCTTCCATAAACAAAAACATATATGCTCCGGGGTATAACTTACAACCCTCGCCCTTGGACTGTGGGGGTTAATTTTAAGCTCACCCCTAGAGTTGTTGTTATACGATCTTTTGAATATTTGGAACAAAATTGCTATCTCAAAATTTTGATTAGATGCTTTTGTTATCTATACGTTGCTCTATACTTAGGCAGCGCTATTGCACTTTCTATGATTGGAGTTGTTGTTATCTATTTTTAACATTTTGAACAAAATGGCTATCTCAAAATTCTGTTTAGATACGTTTGGAGAAAAGAGGGTATTGGAGGAACTAGTTGCCCTCTGATTGACTAATAAGAAAGGCACTAGAATTACTGATTTCCCCTTCCATACGAAGTGTCTTTAGGAGAAAAAATAACTCATCCCAGAATTTTCATCTAGATACGGTAAGTCGTTCCAAAAACAAATTGCTGAATCGCCTTTATCAGCAACCTTTATGCACAGAGAAAGTTTTGATTTAGTTCAACTTTCTCCTCAATGTTTCTTCAGATGTTCATTTCAATATCTTTAGCCTTGGCAGTACTCGCTTCAGATGCACTAATTTTAGCTGTAGTAGTGGTAGTAGTTGTAGCATTAGCGTGCAAATATTAGCCTTTTCGGTCAATTGATCATCTCCCATATCATTTCCTGAAAGTTCCAAGTTAATACGCACAATATAAATAATATCCAAATTAATATACAACTTACAGCTCTGGCCCTTAGGGCTGTGGGGGGGGGGAGGTCGACATCCCCAAAGGAATAATTACTGGACCTTTGAACAATCCTGAAAAAAATTGATCTCTCAAAAATTTTGATTGGATGTTTTTTTTGGGAAATAGTGGGTGTGGGGGAGGGGCTGGTTACACTCAAATCACGTTTGACTTGTCTCTTAAAAAGGACGCTATGTCTTCCGATTTCCAATCAATTTAGCCTCATTTAAAGTTTTTACCATCACCCATTCCATAAAAACCTTATATGCCCCTAAGGCATAACTTACATCCCTTGCCCCAGGGCTCTGGGGGTTGTGTTAACCCTTGAGACATTGTTATAGGTTCTTTGGACTGTTCTTAGTAAAATGGCTATCTCACAATTCCGATCATATGTGTTTGGGGAAAAAAGGGTACCGGGGGAGGGAGGGGCTCGTTACCCTTTGACTCTTAAAAGGGAACTAGAACTTTCAAGTTCCAATTAAATGAGCCTGCTTTAAAATCTATACGACCAGGCCTTCCATAAAAACCTTATATGCTTCTGGGGCATAACTTAAAACCCTTATCCCCAGGTTCTGAGGGGTTGTTACAACCCTGAAGGTCTTGCTATAGGACTTTTTGACTATTTTGAACCAAATAGCTATCATAAAATTTCTATCAGACGCATGTGGGAAAAAGAGGACATGGACTGGTGGGCTAGTTGCCCTTTGCTTACTTTTTATTCTTAAAAAGGAGTATAGTCCTTCTAATGAATTCCGAGCCTTTACGTTCCTTCCGGTTTTTCTGGTAGGTAAACAGGTCATTACACCTTTGCCGAGAGGAATCGATTTTTTGTGTGTCAGTCGATTAGAGAAAGTTGGTAAACTGGTATTTTTTCAATGAAGTCCATAGCACTTTGCAGATTACTCAATTTACATCTTAGTGTTAACTGGGCAATGACTAAAGGAACATTTGAAGGTGGAGAAAAAAAAAAGAAGGGGTAATTAGCGATTGGATAATTTTAACAAGAAATGACTGAAAAGTGTTTTGGTTTGCACAGTGTTGTCAATTTTAAATAGTTTAGAAATAAAAAAAAATTAACAAGAAATGGCTGAAAAGTGTTTTGAGGGAGTTGAGTTGCACGAGGGTTCAGTTACATGCGGATTCAGTTACACGGGGATTAGTTAAATAGGGTCGAGTAGCATGGAGGTTCAGTTGTACAGGGTTTCAGTTATACAGGGGTTCAGTTACATGGGGGTTCTTTGTGTTAAATAAGTAGTTTTTGTATCTTTTAAAAGAGCTTTACGGGGATTGAGAGACTCAGTTGCCTAATTCCGTGTGATTTTTCTTTACTTGATGGTCATTAAAAACGAAATTTTTGTGTTAAATAAGTAGTTTTTGTATCTTTTAAAAGAGCTTTACGGGGATTGAGAGACTCAGTTGCCTAATTCCGTGTGATTTTTCTTTACTTGATGGTCATTAAAAACGAAATTTTTGTGTTAAATAAGTAGTTTTTGTATCTTTTAAAAGAGCTTTACGGGGATTGAGAGACTCAGTTGCCTAATTCCGTGTGATTTTTCTTTACTTGATGGTCATTAAAAACGAAATTTTTGTGTTAAATAAGTAGTTTTTGTATCTTTTAAAAGAGCTTTACGGGGATTGAGAGACTCAGTTGCCTAATTCTGTGTGATTTTTCTTTACTTGATGGTCATTAAAAACGAAATTTTTGTGTTAAATAAGTAGTTTTTGTATCTTTTAAAAGAGCTTTACGGGGATTGAGAGACTCAGTTGCCTAATTCCGTGTGATTTTTCTTTACTTGATGGTCATTAAAAACGAAATTTTTGTGTTAAATAAGTAGTTTTTGTATCTTTTAAAAGAGCTTTACGGGGATTGAGAGACTCAGTTGCCTAATTCCGTGTAATTTTTCTTTACTTGGTGGTCATTAAAAACGAAATTTTTGTGTTAAATAAGTAGTTTTTGTATCTTTTAAAAGAGCTTTACGAGGATTGAGAGACTCAGTTGCCTAATTCCGTGTGATTTTTCTTTACTTGATGGTCATTAAAAACGAAATTTTTGTGTTAAATAAGTAGTTTTTGTATCTTTTAAAAGAGCTTTACGGGGATTGAGACCGAAATTTTTGTGTTAAATAAGTAGTTTTGTATCTTTTAAAAGAGCTTTACGGGGATTGAGAGACTCAGTTGCCTAATTCCGTGTGATTTTTCTTTACTTGGTGGTCATTAAAAACGAAATTTTTGTGTTAAATAAGTAGTTTTTGTATCTTTTAAAAGAGCTTTACAGGGATTGAGAGACTCAGTTGCCTAATTCCATGGGTTTTTTCTTTACTTGATGGTCATTAAAAACGAAATTTTTGTGTTAAATAAGTAGTTTTTGTATCTTTTAAAAGAGCTTTACGGGGATTGAGAGACTCAGTTGCCTAATTCCGTGTGATTTTTCCTTACTTGATGGTCATTAAAAACGAAATTTTTGTGTTAAATAAGTAGTTTTTGTATCTTTTAAAAGAGCTTTACGGGGATTGAGAGACTCAACTGCCTAATTCCGTGTGATTTTTCTTTACTTGGTGGTCATTAAAAACGAAATTTTTGTGTTAAATAAGTAGTTTTTGTATCTTTTAAAAGAGCTTTACGGGGATTGAGAGACTCAGTTGCCTAATTCCGTGTGATTTTTCTTTACTTGGTAGTCATTAAAAACGAAATTTTTGTGTTAAATAAGTAGTTTTTGTATCTTTTAAAAGAGCTTTACGGGGATTGAGAGACTCAATTGCCTAATTCCGTGTGATTTTTCTTTACTTGATGGTCATTAAAAACGAAATTTTTGTGTTAAATAAGTAGTTTTTGTATCTTTTAAAAGAGCTTTACGGGGATTGAGAGACTCAGTTGCCTAATTCCGTGTGATTTTTCTTTACTTGGTGGTCATTAAAAACGAAATTTTTGTGTTAAATAAGTAGTTTTTGTATCTTTTAAAAGAGCTTTACGGGGATTGAGAGACTCAGTTGCCTAATTCCGTGTGATTTTTCTTTACTTGGTGGTCATTAAAAACGAAATTTTTGTGTTAAATAAGTAGTTTTTGTATCTTTTAAAAGAGCTTTACGGGGATTGAGAGACTCAGTTGCCTAATTCCGTGTGATTTTTCTTTACTTGGTGGTTATTAAAAACGAAATTTTTGTGTTAAATAAGTAGTTTTTGTATCTTTTAAAAGAGCTTTACGGGGATTGAGAGACTCAGTTGCCGGATTCCGTGTGATTTTTCTTCTTTTCAGTAAAGACATTCGATATCCTAAAAGTGTTTAATTCAAACTTTTTTAAAACTTCGAAATTTTTCAACTTTATTTATTTTTTTCTTTTTGTACATAACTTAAAATGTCAAAATATGCTTACAGTTCTAACAATTGCGCTCTGTGATTGGTCAGAGACACGATGTGACTTTCCTACTGGTATTCTATGACCGGTTATTGACACTACCTAATCTATTGCATGTATTAAATCAGTATTTTTTACGCAGTGGAACGATAAACACATAAGTCATATCTATAAAAAAAAAGAAGTGAAGATGGAGCATTTTAATAAAGTGTGTTTACATAACAAGGTTATTGTAGCATTGAATGCTGACAAAGAGAAGTATTTAAACTTTGAAACAAGTACAGGTGGTAGCACTATTGGAAATGTATGCATGCATTGTCATGACAGTAAGGAATTAAATTTCTTTGGAATACCGAAAAAATTCAACTCTTATGTTGGTGGTTATGCGAGATTGAGATCTCCAGAGATGATTGCACTCAAAGAGAATGCCAACATAAAAATAATCATTGATGATAGAGGACAACTCCTTGCTACTGTTGCAGGTAACACATTACCTACTGATACATCCAATCGTCACCTTTCGGGTATTAGCATTCAACGGAAGATCAATAAAAGAAAGGCCTACTCTTCTACTAATATCGTAAACCATATCTTGTCTACGTGCCGAAACTGTTACCTGTGTAAAAATAATGTGATAATAGACAGTGATATTGCCAGAAAAATAAAAAGGGCATTGTCAGAAAATATCACGATGGAATATAAAGATGAATCGATGAAAAACAAAGCACCAGCAAACGTTACTGCCATTGATCAAACAGTCATTGAACCAAATAATACCAAAGACGAAAAGAATATTGAGCCTGTTGATGAGACACCAGTAAAAATTGTGTATGACTCAAAATGGAATAATGATTATTCTACTGATTACGAACTAAGAGAAGAAAATAGCTATAATATCAAGAGAGAACATGGTAAACTATTTTATGGAGCAGATTCAAAATGTCCAAAGTTAATCATTGATATTAATAATGTATCATAATATATTTTTGTATTAATATTCTACATAGCATTATTTCATTAAAAATATATTATGCATTACATTGTTATGTGTTCATTATTTTTAGAGTAAGCTAGCATATCAAACGTTTAGAATGTCTAATAAAACGTCGGAGATGTAAGAAAAGGAATTTGCATACATCTATTGTCAGACACATAGGAACAAATTCTTTCTTGAATTCGCCTCCTGGATAAATAAAAAAAGACATTTCATTCAAGAAACTATGACAAAATTCTAAGTAAGTAACAAACTCTTTCTTGAAGTTACCTCTTGGATACACAATGCAGAAATTTCATTTAAGAAATTATCAAAAATTGTAAGTAAGTAGCAAATTCTTTCAAAAATATGTTAATACGTTTAAGCAATAAATATCTTTAAGCTTAACCCGTCTTTATTCTTTAGAATAGTTTTATTCATTTCATTAAATTATGAAGAAATTGTAAGTAAGTAACAATAGCTTTCTTGAATTCGCTTCCTGGACACAATACAGATATTTAATTCAAGAAATCATAATAAAATCGCAAGTAAGTAATAAAGTCTTTATTTTTTTCACCTATTGGATACACAATACTGAAATTTCATTCAAGAAATTATGAAGGAATTGTAAATAGGTAACACACTCATGTTACCTCATGGATACACAATGCAGAAATTTCATTTAAGGAATTATCAAAAATTTTAAGTAAGTAGCAAATTCTTTCTTGAATTCGCCCCCTGGGTAAATAAAAAAGACAGTTCATTAAAGAAATTATGAAAAAATTGTAAGTAAGTAGCAAATTCTTTCTTGAATTCACCTGCTGGATAAACAAAAAAGACATTTCGTTCAAGAAATTATGACAAAATTCCAAGTAAGTAACAAACTCTTTATTGTTTTCATGACTTAGATACACGATGTAGAAATTTAATTCAAGAAATTATGAAAAAATTCTCAGTCAGTAACAATTTCTTTCTTGAAGTCAACTCTTGGATACACAATACGGAAATTTCATTTAAGAAATTATGAAAAAAAAAAATTTCTTTCTTGAAGTCAACTCTTGGATACACAATACAGAAATTGCATTCAAGAAATTATGAAAATATTTGTAAGTAAGTAACAAACTCTTTGTTTTCACCTCTTGGAAATACAGTACAGATACTTCATTCAAGAAATTATGAAAAAACCACAAGTAAGTAACTTTTTTTTTTCTCTTTATCAAAAACAATTTTCACTTAGCTACAAGTTTTAGAAATTTAATTCAAGAAATTAGGAAAAAATTCTCAGTAAGTAACAATTTCTTTCTTGAAGTCAACTCATGGATACACAATATGGAAATTTCATTCAAGAATTTCATGACTTAGATACACGATGTAGAAATTTGATTCAAGAAATTATGAAAAAATTCTCAGTAAGTAACAATTTCTTTCTTGAAGTCAACTCTTGGATACACAATACGGAAATTTCATTCAAGAAATTATGAAAATATTTGTAAGTAAGTAACAAACTCTTTATTGATTTCACCTCTTGGATATACAGTACAGATACTTCATTCAAGAAACTATGAAAAAATCGCAAGTAAGTAACTTTTTTTTCTCTTTATCACAAACAATTTTCACTTAGCTAAATGATGTAGAAATTTAATTCAAGAAATTATTGAAAAAATTCTCAGTAAGTAACAATTTCTTTCTTGAAGTCAACTCTTGGATACACAATACGGAAATTTCATTTAAGAAATTATGAAAAAAATTTTAACTAAGTAGCAAATTCTTTCTTGAATTTACCTGTTGGACAAACAAAAAAGACATTTCGTTCAAGAAATTATGACAAAATTCTAAGTAAGTAACAAACTTTATTGTTTTCACGAGTTAGATATACGACGTAGAAATTAAATTCAAGAAATTATGAAAAAATTCTCAGTCTAAGTAGCAAATTCTTTCTTGAATTCACCTGTTGGATAAACAAAAAAAAACATTTCGTTCAAGAAATTATGACAAAATTCTAAGTAAGTAACAAACTTTATTGTTTTCACGAGTTAGATATACGACGTAGAAATTAAATTCAAGAAATTATGAAAAAATTCTCAGTCTAAGTAGCAAATTCCTTCTTGAATTCACCTGTTGGATAAACAAAAAAAAACAAAAAAGACATTTCGTTCAAGAAATTATGACAAAATTCTAAGTAAGTAACAAACTTTATTGTTTTCACGAGTTAGATATACGATGTAGAAATTAAATTCATGAAATTATGAAAAAATTCTCAGTAAGTAACCATTTCTTTCTTGAAGTCAACTCTTGGATACACAATACGGAAATTTCATTCAAGAAATTATGAAAATATTTGTAAGTAAGTAACAAACTCTTTATTAATTTCACCTCTTGAATATACAATACAGATACTTCATTCAAGAAATTATGAAAAAATCGCAAGTAAGTAGCTTTTTTTTTCTCTTTATCACAAACAATTTTCACTTAGCTACGCGATATAGAAATTTAATTCAAGAAATTATGAAAAAATTCTCAGTAAGTAACAATTTCTTTCTTGAAGTCAACTCTTGGATACACACAATAAGGAAATTTCATTCAAGAAATTATAAAAAATATTTGTAAGTAAGTAGCAAGCTCTTTATTGATTTCACCTCTTGAATATACAGTACAGATACTTCATTCAAGAAACGTGATTAAACACGTTTTGAAACTACATGCTATTTGTATGCCTTTCCTTGGCACCTTTCCAAACGAGTGGGGATTCCCCACTGGTTCCTACACATTGCAAAAAAGTGAGCAGTACGATAACTCCACGTTTTCAACCAGACTGGTTTTTTAGGGACCAATCAGGAGAGATATGCAAAGTCGACATAGCTTTATTTCATTTTTTTAAGGTTCATTTAGACGAGGTTACGTGCGCGCACGTAACCTCGTCTAAATGAACCTTAAAAAAATGAAATAAAGCTATGTCGACTTTGCATATCTCTCCTGATTGGTCCCTAAAAAACCAGTCTGGTTGAAAACGTGGAGTTTTCGTACTGCTCACTTTTTTGCAATGTGTAGGAACCAGTGGGGAATCCCCACTCGTTTGGAAAGGTGCCAAGGAAAGGCATACAAATAGCATGTAGTTTCAAAACGTGTTTAATCACGTTTCTTGAATGAAGTATCTGTACTGTATATTCAAGAGGTGAAATCAATAAAGAGCTTGTTACTTACTTACAAATATTTTTTATAATTTCTTGAATGAAATTTCCTTATTGTGTGTATCCAAGAGTTGACTTCAAGAAAGAAATTGTTACTTACTGAGAACTTTTTTCATAATTTCTTGAATTAAATTTCTATATCGCGTAGCTAAGTGAAAATTGTTTGTGATAAAGAGAAAAAAAAGCTACTTACTTGCGATTTTTTCATAATTTCTTGAATGAAGTATCTGTATTGTATATCCAAGAGGTGAAATTAATAAAGAGTTTGTTACTTACTTACAAATATTTTCATAATTTCTTGAATGAAATTTCCGTATTGTGTATCCAAGAGTTGACTTCAAGAAAGAAATGGTTACTTACTGAGAATTTTTTCATAATTTCTTGAATTTAATTTCTACGTCGTATATCTAACTCGTGAAAACAATAAAGTTTGTTACTTACTTAGAATTTTGTCATAATTTCTTGAACGAAATGTCTTTTTTGTTTTTTTTTGTTTATCCAACAGGTGAATTCAAGAAGGAATTTGCTACTTAGACTGAGAATTTTTTCATAATTTCTTGAATTTAATTTCTACGTCGTATATCTAACTCGTGAAAACAATAAAGTTTGTTACTTACTTAGAATTTTGTCATAATTTCTTGAACGAAATGTTTTTTTTTGTTTATCCAACAGGTGAATTCAAGAAAGAATTTGCTACTTAGACTGAGAATTTTTTCATAATTTCTTGAATTTAATTTCTACGTCGTATATCTAACTTGTGAAAACAATAAAGAGTTTGTTACTTACTTAGAATTTTGTCATAATTTCTTGAACGAAATGTCTTTTTTGTTTGTCCAACAGGTAAATTCAAGAAAGAATTTGCTACTTAGTTACAATTTTTTCATAATTTCTTGAATGAAATTTCCGTATTGCGTATCCAAGAGTTGACTTCAAGAAAGAAATTGTTACTTACTGAGAATTTTTTCAATAATTTCTTGAATTAAATTTCTACATCATTTAGCTAAGTGAAAATTGTTTGTGATAAAGAGAAAAAAAGTTACTTACTTGCGATTTTTTCATAATTTCTTGAATGAAGTATCTGTACTGTATATCCAAGAGGTGAAATCAATAAAGAGTTTGTTACTTACAAATATTTTCATAATTTCTTGAATGAAATTTCCGTATTGTGTATCCAAGAGTTGACTTCAAGAAAGAAATTGTTACTTACTGAGAATTTTTTCATAATTTCTTGAATCAAATTTCTACATCGTGTATCTAAGTCATGAAATTCTTGAATGAAATTTCCATATTGTGTATCCATGAGTTGACTTCAAGAAAGAAATTGTTACTTACTGAGAATTTTTTCCTAATTTCTTGAATTAAATTTCTACATCGTGTAGCTAAGTGAAAGTTGTTTTTGATAAAGAGAAAAAAAAAAGTTACTTACTTGTGGTTTTTTCATAATTTCTTGAATGAAGTATCTGTACTGTATATCCAAGAGGTGAAAACAAAGAGTTTGTTACTTACTTACAAATATTTTCATAATTTCTTGAATGAAATTTCTGTATTGTGTATCCAAGAGTTGACTTCAAGAAAGAAATTGTTTTTTTTTCATAATTTCTTAAATGAAATTTCCGTATTGTGTATCCAAGAGTTGACTTCAAGAAAGAAATTGTTACTTACTGAGAATTTTTTCATAATTTCTTGAATTAAATTTCTACATCGTGTATCTAAGTCATGAAAACAATAAAGAGTTTGTTACTTACTTGGAATTTTGTCATAATTTCTTGAACGAAATGTCTTTTTTGTTTATCCAGCAGGTGAATTCAAGAAAGAATTTGCTACTTACTTACAATTTTTTCATAATTTCTTTAATGAACTGTCTTTTTTATTTACCCAGGGGGCGAATTCAAGAAAGAATTTGCTACTTACTTAAAATTTTTGATAATTCCTTAAATGAAATTTCTGCATTGTGTATCCATGAGGTAACATGAGTGTGTTACCTATTTACAATTCCTTCATAATTTCTTGAATGAAATTTCAGTATTGTGTATCCAATAGGTGAAAACAATAAAGACTTTATTACTTACTTGCGATTTTATTATGATTTCTTGAATTAAATATCTGTATTGTGTCCAGCAAGCGAATTCAAGAAAGCTATTGTTACTTACTTACAATTTCTTCATAATTTAATGAAATGAATAAAACTATTCTAAAGAATAAAGACGGGTTAAGCTTAAAGATATTTATTGCTTAAACGTATTAACATATTTTTGAAAGAATTTGCTACTTACTTACAATTTTTGATAATTTCTTAAATGAAATTTCTGCATTGTTTATCCATGAGGTAACTTCAAGAAAGAGTTTGTTGCTTACTTAGAGTTTCGTCATAATTTCTTGAATGAAATGTCTTTTTTTATTTATCCAGGAGGCGAATTCAAGAAAGAATTTGTTCCCATGTGTCTGACAATAGATGTATGCAAATTCCTTTTCTTACATCTCCGACGTTTTATTAGACATTCTAAACGTTTGATATGCTAGCTTACTCTAAAAATAATGAACACATAACAATGTAATGCATAATATATTTTTAATGAAATAATGCTATGTAGAATATTAATACAAAAATATATTATGATACATTATTAATATCAATGATTAACTTTGGACATTTTGAATCTGCTCCATAAAATAGCTCACCATGTTCTCTCTTGATATTATAGCTATTGTCTTCTCTTAGTTCGTAATCAGTAGAATAATCATTATTCCATTTTGAGTCATACACAATTTTTACTGGTGTGTCATCAACAGGCTCAATATGCTTTTCGTCTTTGGTATTATTTGGTTCAATGACTGTTTGATCAATGGCAGTAACGTTTGCTGGTGCTTTGTTTTTCATCGATTCATCTTTATATTCCATCGTGATATTTTCTGACAATGCCCTTTTTATTTTTCTGGCAATATCACTGTCTATTATCACATTATTTTTACACAGGTAACAGTTTCGGCACGTAGACAAGATATGGTTTACGATATTAGTAGAAGAGTAGGCCTTTCTTTTATTGATCTTCCGTTGAATGCTAATACCCGAAAGGTGACGATTGGATGTATCAGTAGGTAATGTGTTACCTGCAACAGTAGCAAGGAGTTGTCCTCTATCATCAATGATTATTTTTATGTTGGCATTCTCTTTGAGTGCAATCATCTCTGGAGATCTCAATCTCGCATAACCACCAACATAAGAGTTGAATTTTTTCGGTATTCCAAAGAAATTTAATTCCTTACTGTCATGACAATGCATGCATACATTTCCAATAGTGCTACCACCTGTACTTGTTTCAAAGTTTAAATACTTCTCTTTATCAGCATTCAATGCTACAATAACCTTGTTATGTAAACACACTTTATTAAAATGCTCCATCTTCACTTTTTTTTTTATAGATATGACTTATGTGTTTATCGTTCCACTGCGTAAAAAATACTGATTTAATACATGCAATAGATTAGGTAGTGTCAATAACCGGTCATAGAATACCAGTGGGAAAGTCACATCGTGTCTCTGACCAATCACAGAGCGCAATTGTTAGAACTGTAAGCATATTTTGACATTTTAAGTTATGTACAAAAAGAAAAAAATAAATAAAGTTGAAAAATTTCGAAGTTTTAAAAAAGTTTGAATTAAACACTTTTAGGATATCGAATGTCTTTACTGAAAAGAAGAAAAATCACAAAAACTACTTATTTAACACAAAAATTTCGTTTTTAATGACCACCAAGTAAAGAAAAATCACACGGAATTAGGCAACTGAGTCTCTCAATCCCCGTAAAGCTCTTTTAAAAGATACAAAAACTACTTATTTAACACAAAAATTTCGTTTTTAATGACCACCAAGTAAAGAAAAATCACACGGAATTAGGCAACTGAGTCTCTCAATCCCCGTAAAGCTCTTTTAAAAGATACAAAAACTACTTATTTAACACAAAAATTTCGTTTTTAATGACCACCAAGTAAAGAAAAATCACACGGAATTAGGCAACTGAGTCTCTCAATCCCCGTAAAGCTCTTTTAAAAGATACAAAAACTACTTATTTAACACAAAAATTTCGTTTTTAATGACCATCAAGTAAAGAAAAATCACACGGAATTAGGCAATTGAGTCTCTCAATCCCCGTAAAGCTCTTTTAAAAGATACAAAAACTACTTATTTAACACAAAAATTTCGTTTTTAATGACTACCAAGTAAAGAAAAATCACACGGAATTAGGCAACTGAGTCTCTCAATCCCCGTAAAGCTCTTTTAAAAGATACAAAAACTACTTATTTAACACAAAAATTTCGTTTTTAATGACCACCAAGTAAAGAAAAATCACACGGAATTAGGCAGTTGAGTCTCTCAATCCCCGTAAAGCTCTTTTAAAAGATACAAAAACTACTTATTTAACACGAAAATTTCGTTTTTAATGACCATCAAGTAAGGAAAAATCACACGGAATTAGGCAACTGAGTCTCTCAATCCCCGTAAAGCTCTTTTAAAAGATACAAAAACTACTTATTTAACACAAAAATTTCGTTTTTAATGACCATCAAGTAAAGAAAAAACCCATGGAATTAGGCAACTGAGTCTCTCAATCCCTGTAAAGCTCTTTTAAAAGATACGGTTGAGTCTCTCAATCCCCGTAAAGCTCTTTTAAAAGATACAAAAACTACTTATTTAACACAAAAATTTCGTTTTTAATGACCATCAAGTAAGGAAAAATCACACGGAATTAGGCAACTGAGTCTCTCAATCCCCGTAAAGCTCTTTTAAAAGATACAAAAACTACTTATTCAACACAAAAATTTCGTTTTTAATGACCATCAAGTAAAGAAAAACCCATGGAATTAGGCAACTGAGTCTCTCAATCCCTGTAAAGCTCTTTTAAAAGATACAAAAACTACTTATTTAACACAAAAATTTCGTTTTTAATGACCACCAAGTAAAGAAAAATCACACGGAATTAGGCAACTGAGTCTCTCAATCCCCGTAAAGCTCTTTTAAAAGATACAAAACTACTTATTTAACACAAAAATTTCGGTCTCAATCCCCGTAAAGCTCTTTTAAAAGATACAAAAACTACTTATTTAACACAAAAATTTCGTTTTTAATGACCATCAAGTAAAGAAAAATCACACGGAATTAGGCAACTGAGTCTCTCAATCCTCGTAAAGCTCTTTTAAAAGATACAAAAACTACTTATTTAACACAAAAATTTCGTTTTTAATGACCACCAAGTAAAGAAAAATCACACGGAATTAGGCAACTGAGTCTCTCAATCCCCGTAAAGCTCTTTTAAAAGATACAAAAACTACTTATTTAACACAAAAATTTCGTTTTTAATGACCATCAAGTAAAGAAAAATCACACGGAATTAGGCAACTGAGTCTCTCAATCCCCGTAAAGCTCTTTTAAAAGATACAAAAACTACTTATTTAACACAAAAATTTCGTTTTTAATGACCATCAAGTAAAGAAAAATCACACGGAATTAGGCAACTGAGTCTCTCAATCCCCGTAAAGCTCTTTTAAAAGATACAAAAACTACTTATTTAACACAAAAATTTCGTTTTTAATGACCATCAAGTAAAGAAAAATCACACGGAATTAGGCAACTGAGTCTCTCAATCCCCGTAAAGCTCTTTTAAAAGATACAAAAACTACTTATTTAACACAAAAATTTCGTTTTTAATGACCATCAAGTAAAGAAAAATCACACGGAATTAGGCAACTGAGTCTCTCAATCCCCGTAAAGCTCTTTTAAAAGATACAAAAACTACTTATTTAACACAAAAATTTCGTTTTTAATGACCATCAAGTAAAGAAAAATCACACGGAATTAGGCAACTGAGTCTCTCAATCCCCGTAAAGCTCTTTTAAAAGATACAAAAACTACTTATTTAACACAAAGAACCCCCATGTAACTGAACCCCTGTATAACTGAAACCCTGTACAACTGAACCTCCATGCTACTCGACCCTATTTAACTAATCCCCGTGTAACTGAATCCGCATGTAACTGAACCCTCGTGCAACTCAACTCCCTCAAAACACTTTTCAGCCATTTCTTGTTAATTTTTTTTTATTTCTAAACTATTTAAAATTGACAACACTGTGCAAACCAAAACACTTTTCAGTCATTTCTTGTTAAAATTATCCAATCGCTAATTACCCCTTCTTTTTTTTTTCTCCACCTTCAAATGTTCCTTTAGTCATTGCCCAGTTAACACTAAGATGTAAATTGAGTAATCTGCAAAGTGCTATGGACTTCATTGAAAAAATACCAGTTTACCAACTTTCTCTAATCGACTGACACACAAAAAATCGATTCCTCTCGGCAAAGGTGTAATGACCTGTTTACCTACCAGAAAAACCGGAAGGAACGTAAAGGCTCGGAATTCATTAGAAGGACTATACTAAAAGGCACTAGAACTTCTGATTTTCAATCTTATGAGGCCCCTCCGAAGTTTATACGGCCACCCCTTCCTTAAAGACCTCACATGTTTATAATGGGGAGCTAGTATAACTTATAGCCCTTTCCCTGAAGGCTGTGGGAAATTGTCATCCTGATAGACGTAACTACTGAACCTTTCAACTACGCTGACACAATAGCCATGTCAAAATTTTGACTGGATTTGTTAGGGGAAGGCTGAGAGGGGTTTTGGTCACTCTTCAGTCATTTTCGACTATTAAGAAGGGCGCTAGAACTTTCAATTCCCAATCGAATGAGCCCCTTTTGAAGTTTCTACGGTAACTCCTACTATAAGAAGTTCCTTGGTAAAAAAAAAAAAAAAAAAAAAACATTGTGCCTGCATCGTTATTCACTTAGGCAGAAGTTTAGTGCCACCTATGATAACCATCTTCATGGTTACAGGACTATTTCGCAGAAAGCACATGCATGTAGCTTGAACAATTTAACGTTTTTGTCAATGCACTGAAACGCACATAGAACAAAAGTCAGAAAGATTCACATATGCGCTTGAATTTATGTCTAAGGTATTTAGTAAATTTTAAATTAGTAAAGGTATTTAGTAATTTATGTAGATTTTAGTAAAGTAGATTTAGTAGATTTAAAGTATATTTAGTAAATTTTAAATTTTAATTTAGTAAAGGTATTTAGTAATTTATGTAGATTTTAGTAAAGTAGATTTAGTAGATTTAAAATAGATTTAGTAAATTTTAAATTAGTAAAGGTATTTAGTAATTTATGTAGATTTTAGTAAAAAGTCAGCTTTGGACGGCTTTTTGTCGTCTCCCTCCGCTCCCTTTGCTCTCTACAGCTATGAGAGCCACAGTCATAGTGGTTTTTTGGTACTAGTGAGGGGGGGGGGGAGGTCTTAAAGGCGATCCAATGCATTACAAAGATTATTTTAGGCCCTAATAAAATTGAGTGGATTTTTATCTTTTACACTTAGTTTTGCTTGCTTTGGTAGACTGGTGTGTCAAAACTCGATGCCCTAACATTAAGACGAATCTTCTATTTATCTTTGATCATCTTCAAATTATTTTCAGTTACTTGATAATTTTTTGAAGGTAATCACGCCTAAGTTCTTTCCGCTGCATGGTAGACATTCTCCATGCTCAAGCGTATTAAAATTTGCTCAATGCGTTAATATTAAGGCGAATCTTCGATTATCATCAATTATCTTCAATCATCTTCAAACATCTTCAAATTATCTTCAATTCCTTAACAATTTATTAGAAGCTAACCATACAAAGTTCTTTCCACTACATGGCAAAGACATTCTCCATACTCAAGTATATAAACAATTACACACATCCATTTATACATAGACAATATCATCTAAACAAGTATATTTTCAAGCTCCATACTCAAACATGAAATTTGAAGAACATGCTTAACAGTTGTTTTAATTAGCAGGGAAACAGCAATCAAAGTATGGATTGTTCATCTGCTTCTTCAGCAAACTCTGGATGTAATTCCAATGATATTCAAGATGGAAACAATTCTACAGCGAGTCGTGAAGACTTAAGCCCTAAAGACAAGAATTCACCAGAATCCATCCCAAGTCCTGAGTTGATGGAGCAAGGCTTTCAAGATAGAGGCTCTCCAAAGGCTTCCTATGACATACAGAATATGAATAGAAATGTTCCTGTTTGCTTGGGAGTAAGTAATAAGATTGTAGTAAGGCATATATTTTAAAAGTGAACAGAGGACAGTATAATATTTAAACTATTTTCTTAGATTACATTTTCTTTGGGAGGAAGGAGCTGTGAGATTCCTTTTCAATTGTTTATATTATATGTGGCTTTCCATGCAGGTGCGTGCGCGGGAGTTTTTTTTTGCTGGGAATAATACAAATCAACGCTTATTTGACAATCAAACAGTTCGTTGTAACGAACTGTAAGTAAGGAGCGACCCGGCGCAATAACAACCGAAACTCTAAAAAACGGAATTTTGATACCAGTAGATACATCAAAAGAATTGGATTTTATGCTGATTTTAAATATATAAGCTTCATCAAGTTTAGTTACCTATCAAAAGTTACGAGCCTGAGAAAATTTACCTTATTTTCGAAAAAAGGGGGAAATACCCTCTAAAAGTCATAGAATCTTATGAAAACCACAGCGTCAGATTCAGCGCATCACAGAACCCTACTGTAGCGGTTTCAAGCTCCTATCTGCAAAATGTAGAATTTGTATTATTTGCCAGAAGAAAGATTACGGATGCGTGTTGTTTTTTTTTCCTCTTAGGGGTGATCATATCGACCCAGTGGTCCTAGAATATCGCGAGAGGGCTCATTCAAAAGGAAATTAAAAGTTCTAGTGCCCTATTTAAGTGACCAATAAATGGAGGGCAAGCATGGCCCCTCCCACGCTCATTCTTTTCCTAAAGTTACCCGATCAAAATTTTGACATAGCCATTTTGTTCAGCCTAGTCGAAAAATCTAAGAATTATGTCTTTGAGGATGGCTTAATCCCCCACAGTCCTCGGAGGAAGGGCCGTAAGTTATGAGCTTTTCCCATTGTTTACATATAGTATTGGTTATTGGGAAGTATACAGACGTTTTCAGGGGGATTTTTCTGGTGGGGGGCGGGTTGGGGAGGAGAGGGTTACGTGGGAGGATCTTTCCATGGAAGATTTTTTCATGGGGGAAGAGAATTTTCCATGAATTGGGTGCCAAATTTCCCGTCAATATTTAAAAAACCATCAGAAATTAAATTGAAAAAAACACGTTTATTTTCTACGGAAAGTAAGGAGCAATATTAAAACTTAAAAAGAACAAAAATTATTACGTATATGAGGGGGTATGCCCCATCGTCAATACCTCACTCCTTACGCTAAAATTTTTTTAGCACTGTCAAAAGAGCTATTTACTCTAATTAAACGCACTTTGTCATTCAGGGGTCATTCTCAAAGAAATGGAACAAATTTTGAACTTAGTGTTAAAAGCGAGGTATTGGCGATGGGGCGAACCCCCTCACACATGTAATAATTTCTTTTCTTTTTAAGTTTTAATGTCGCTCCTTACTTTCAGTTGGAAAAACTTGTTTTTTGAAAAATGAAAAATATGAATTTAAGAAAAATTTGGATTTCAGGGGAGGGCTTGGCTAAAATACTCCCCTCCACCCGCATACGTGCCTGTTCAAACTATATAATATTATTCTTAACTCTTTCAGGTTATTTTGTATATAAGAACATTAAACTTAAATTTGGTTGTCGGATAATTTTTGCCCTTTCATTTTGGCCTTTTATTATCAACATATTCTTTTTGGAGTAATAAATGGCGAAAAATTGTTGGAGAGAGTCAAATGGGGATAGTTGACCAACGTCAGCCTTCGTCATTATTGGAATATCGAGATGGGGATTGGGGGGGGGGGGGTCGGTTGTATGGGGGTGGTAGTTGTATTTATCACTTTGTCTAAAGTATTTTTTTTTGTCTAACGCGTCTGATCCTTTCTGGAAAGAGAAAGTCAAGAAGAGGCTTGGGCGGGGGGAGGGGGTGTTGGATGGGGAGCTGAGGAAATTCAGTTATTTATATTAAATGTGACCTGTCATATGATATTTGTATCCTTAACTATCTCGATGTGGTTTAGTTTGCAACTGGAAGTGGACTAAAAAAGTGGACAAAAAACTAGGTCCAAGAGTGGATAAATCATTGTAATGGAATGATAAACAAATTCATTCAAACAAATGATAAAAAAAATTCAAATGAATTCACTGAAAAAAAATGTGCATTGTCAGTTTAATATACATATGCTGAAATTTGTTCCTTAAAATCTTAATTAATTTCTGATTTCTTTAAGTTATAAGCGTGAAAACATTAAAAAAATTTTTTTTCAGTAAAGTGCAAATTATATTCTGGCTTTTAGAAAACTTAGTGTTTAGAACCCTACTCAGATTAATTTCTGCTCGTTTTGATTTTGACTTGTTTTAATTTCTGTTTGTTTTGAGTTTCATTTATTTATTGATACTGATTTTTGGTAGTTGTATGCATGGTAAATTTCTTCCCTAAGACACTTTCAGCAACTTCACAAATTATTTTTCTAAAATTATTCCAACCATCTTCAACATTATTAAATTTTAAACTCTTAAGTTTAGTATTCAACTGTTCCTTGAAATTTTCTTTCACATTTTCATCCTGGAGTGTACCAACATCATAGCTTCCCGGGAGGTAGTTACCCTTCCGAAATTTCAGCTTTAAATTAACCCTTGACACTACTAGATGGTGATCTTTACTTTTAACATCAATAACAGCACTCCTATATACCCTAGTATCTTGTATTGATCCTGCCAGTCTTCGGTTTACTATAACATAATCAATAAGGTCTGCTGTCTTACCATCACTTGGATACCGTTTTAACTTATGAGCCATTTTATGACCAGACACCGTATTGGTTATAAATAGATTGTTATACCTACAAAATTGCAAAAGTATGTATCCATTACTGTTTTCTTTTCCTAAACCAAATTTACCTAGGCTAGGATACCATCTATCCCTATTTCTACCAACGTGGGCGCTAAAATCTCCTAGTAAAAACATCATATTTCTACCTGGGACCCTATCTGTTTGCTCCTGTAACTGTAAGTAAAATTCATCTGAGTCACTAGTATCTCCGTCAGTCGGTTCTACAGGGGCATTGACTACTATAACTGATACCCTGAACTTTTTAGTCATAAAATGAGCAATCAGTATTCTTATTAGTACCTTCCCAGGCTAAACATGGCTTAGCAGCTTTCTTATTCATAATGAGCCCTACTCCCTGTCTATGTTCCCCATCCTTCCTGCCTGAGTAAACAAATTCTATATCACCTAATTTCATGCTTTCTATCCCTGGGATATGAGTTTCTTAAACTCCTAATAAGTCCAGTTTGAATCATCTGAATTCTTCAGTGAAAATGTCGATACGAAAGTCATTTTTTAACGTCTTAACATTCCAAGTTCCTATTTTCATGTTCGTTAAATCATTGAAATTATTTTGGCCTTAGGAAAAGTAATGATCCCGGATACCTGTGCAGGACGGGGATCACATCGGGGATCTACACCGGGGATCTACACCGGGGATCTACATTCGGGGATCTACACCGAAGTGCTTAAGCCGAAGGCAAGGTGAAAGTACTGAATATAGTTAATTAAAAAAGCCCGATTCGTGAAAAATTAAGTTTATAATATTCAGTATCTTTTCTTTTCGTATTTAAGTGTGGATTTTCAACTTTGGGGAGGGAGATATTAGTATTATATCAGTTTGATTTTTTAAGATTATAAGGATACACTCTCCAACGACATAGTAGACGGGCACTAAGACGTCCCTAATCCTTCAGATAAATAATAAAACAGAAATCCCTGATATTCTGGGATCACAGCTGAAATATAAAGTCTTTTCTTATATAAAGCTTATAAGAAAAAAAAAATCTAATTATTAGAAAATAGACAGCAAAAAAGGAGTTTTTCATTTTCTCCATTTTTCCTTTACTATTTTTAAATTTGTCATATACTGTTTTCTTAAAATTAAATAGAAATGCTTTAAATTTATTTCTTATAATAGTACAGGAAAATGAGCTCCAGAAAGAGGTCGACCCGAAACAAATTGCAACAGAAATGATTTTTACACCATCTTGTAGAGAAAAAAAAACTGAACAACATATCTATTTTCGCATATTCCGAGTCGACGCAAAATAACCGTTTTCTTGGCTTATAATGCTATTTTTTTTCCGTTATTCGAATAAAATCGCAATTTTCGTGGACATCGGTTTTTCTTGAACTGAAGTATGATTCTAACCCAAAATAACATGGCGAGACCGATAACGAAGTCGGATTTAGCCTAAGAAACACCATACAAAAAGTAACTGTCTTTTTTCGACTTTTTTCGCCTAAAAAATACAATTTTCGTTGTAGCCCTATTTTCTTGAATGAAAGTGTGGTTCTGACGTAGAATCAGGAGCTGAGACCGAAAATAGAATCAAATATGTTGTTCACTGAACCAGAAAAAATCGTAATCATTAATGAACGATCTACATTTTTTTTAGAAAATAATTAGGGAAAGTGAATTACAAACCGAACTGGTTTTCAGTGGTTAGTATCGTAAATCACACTTAAAACACTCTTCGTATACTATTTAGGGTCAACCCATAGTGTCTAATCTTCACAGTCTATTAAATAGAATCAATCTTATAAAAAATACAAAATAAAGAATCAGATTCCGACTAGTTTCACAACTTCTTCATTTGGAATGGATTAACGACTAGGGTTCTAGATTCTCTTCATCATTGTTGCTGTCGATTTTTGAGGAGTTGGAACACATTGTTCCTTTGTTGGTTCTGCATGCTGAAGTACAAACTAAGCCGTTTTTAAAGCAGCTACACCTCGCTGAACTACACTGTACACGACAGGAGCACTTCACGATCTTTAGGAGCATACGCGGGGCTGGTGGGAGGTCAGTTGTTAATGGGTACAAGAAGTCATCTTTATTCTTCCATCCCCTTTCCTCGGCTTTCAGTTCCGGATCAGGCTCCCCGGTCCATACCTGAACTTGATAAAAAACTCTATAGCTATGAAAATTGGCTGCATCAGAAGTAGGTGGCAGATGTTCTGGGTGAACAAAAGAGTTTGCCGTTGTCACTTTCTTTTCAAAAACTTCTCTGCGGAGTTTGTTCAAGTTCCCTCCTTTCGACGAACCGTATATGCTCAGTAGGGCGTCTTCACCAGCGGTCTTGATTTCCTCCTTCGAAGCGGACTGCATGAGCACTGCAGCTGATGTTCGGAAATCATTGTCTTCTATCAGCCCTTTCAGTGCAAGACCTTTTCCAACACCATGGATTTGCGAAGTAGAGTCACAGCCTAACAGGGCGTGAGCAAAAAGGATCAGATGACAAGTATCTTGTCCCAGCTTCTATTTCAGGGGGTGTATGTCCCATATTCGGGGAGCTTTATTCGACTTTGACTCAGGTGCGAAGAATAGTTTCTTGCTTGACAAGTCACAGTGGTAGCATAAGAGAACCAATAGATCGGTATCGTCCCCAACTACGGCAGTGTCGTGATACCGTGAAGAGGCAACAGCAGCTTCCACAATCGGGACATCTGCGTCACCTGATGCCTGGGAGACAGAGACACCCTTTGCACGGAGATGATCAGCCAAAGCGCAGATAAACCTGGCTTTGTTTTTCTTGCAAGATAAGAACTCCTCTTTCTTCACCTTGAGCCGCATATCTGCTGTGAAGAAGATCTCACGGCCAACTGTACGACTCCTCTGCGAGTGAGCCATATTTTTTATGGAAGCCCCACCATCGTAGCCGTCGAAAGCGATAGTGGCAGAAGGGTACTTTCCTGTCACGTAAGTTGCATAATGGTCTAGAATCTCCAGGTATCTTTCATTTTTTGTCCATGGTATCCTGTGCTGCAGAACTCCTCCGTCTAGGATATATCGAGTGCCTTCGGGGAGGGAAAATGAATGCTTCTCAAGGTTGCACGCCTGGGCTATGGCCTTCGCAAGTTCTGGTTTGTTCGCAGTCCGGAGCATGCAGGAGCTGTCAAAAAGTGACGCTGGGTAGGAACACAGTTCGTGTTGAAAGTACACAGTTTTCGTAAGATTGATCCTTTTCGCGATCATGATAAACCTCTGAAAAAGAAGAGTCCGGTCTAGACGTTTGCAGTCTCCGCTTGGACTTTGCTTGGTGGTCATCTGGATTGCCTGTTGTTTTCGTCGAAACACAAAGTCAGAGACCAGCTGTCCAGACATGGCGTCAATGACTTTTAGGTTTTGACCTTCTTCTTCTGACTTTTGACCTTCTTCTCTTTTTCTCAGGCTCACAGTTCATGTTCTCGTATTTGAATGGAATCCCTCGGCTTGTCCGAAAGTTATTGCTGCAAAGCTGATGGTACACGGCATCAGCGACATGGAGATCTGGGACGGTGCATATCCTTCGGAAAACACTAACTGCCCAGTTCTGCCCAGTCCAGTTCATTTCTCAGTTCGCATGTTTCTTTAATTGTTTTGTCAAAGTCTATAGTCCGAACGCAGAAAACATCTGAGCCTTTCCGGTGTGAAGCTGAGAGGTCAACAGGGAAGCCACAAAACAAGCAACACTCGTTAAACCTGAACTGTGAAGTACTCGACCGCAACTCGCACTTGGCAGTGGAAATTTAACTAGCCACTCATCCTTTCGCCTTTGAGTGTTATTGTCAATGTTACGCCTGTGTGTATAATTTTTTCTGCATAACTCATGGACCTTCTGTCTGGCAGTGACCCTTAACGGTATCCCTTCGCATCTGACTAGATTGGTTAATTCTGGCAGCTCCTTTTTGTGTAATAATCGTGTAATGTGAGTCGTCTTCGATATTTCTTTTGCAGATTCTGCAGTGCTCCAACTGAGTAGACATCTCGCTATAAAAAAAAAGAGTTCAATAGAGTACTGTACCCAGGGCTGCCACAGGTTCAAGTGGTAAGAAATAGGGACTTAGGGACCTCTTTTCAGTCGAAAAAGGGACCTCTCTAGGGACCATTCCGGACGCAAAATGGACCCCAAAACTCAGTTTTCAGAAAGATTTTGAAAGAAAAAGCAGTGACACAACAGCAAATGACACTTGACAAAGGAAAAAAAAATGGAAATGATCATTTGCAGACATCTCTCCATGATCAGAGGCCAAGTGATATTTAAGAAACAGGCCAACTGAGAATCACCATGTCATGGGAGGAGATTTTATCTTCTTTTTTTCTGAACGCTTTACTTTCGAATACAAAAAATCAGATACAAAAATATGATGAAAGAGATAAGGGTACGGTAACTAGAACACACAACCTATTTGTTTCCATTTTTTCTCACTACCTTCTGCTGGAACAGAGATGCAGTTTTCAGATGTCTTTCTACCGCTCGTTTCGTCTTTTCGGACCAGAATCGGATCCTTATTTGAAGCTTTCTTACTTTCTGAGTTTGTGGTTTCGTCAAAATTGACAACATAATAACTGTTGCCGACTTCATCAAGGGTCATCTTCCGGAAATGGGGTCCAAGAGCTTCGGTTAAAAAATTAGCGAACTTGGTTCGCCCGAAGGAAAAGTTTTTTGACCACTGTATCTCTGAACATTTTTCCAAATACATCTGCTATTCCGCCTGCGGATTTCCCAGAATAGTCAGACTCAATCAAATATTTTACTCAATCAATAATAATTGAGCCGAGGAGTGAAAGAAAAAGAAAAATATAGGGAAGGGGGAAGAGGTTCCCAAAAGGAAGGATACGGAGCTTTAAACCAAAGCAAGAAAAGGGACTTTAGGGACCTTTATCAATTTAAGGGACCAATAGGGACCTTCACTTGATTTTAGGGACTTTTAGGGACTTTAGGGACTTTGTGGCAGCCCTGTTTACCTAATCCGTCAATCGTTTGGTCCCTCATAGCTCTGAAGAATACCACATGCTTATAATACAAGTTAACCTGTCATGATGATGAGGTCACCTGTTGGTACAAGGTGTATTTCAGGGGACGATTGTCTTCTCAATAGATGTCGCTGTAAAAAAAAAAAAAAAAAAAAAAAAAAAAAAAAAAAAAAAAAAAAAAAAAAAAAAAAAAAAAAAAAAAAAAAATTAAACTGACATGAAACATCAAAGAATTGACGCAAAGCAGTAAAGTACAATAATTTATCCTTTAAACTTTTACAAGTATTCAGTTCCGAACCACCATTATAAAAACCGACTCCTTACCTGCGCTAATCATTCATCAGAACACTAGCAGATTCACCGGAAAGTATTACTCGACTGTTAGATGGCGGAATTTCGAATATAATTTTTTCTCGGGGTAGATGGCGAATTTAAATAAAGGTTATTACTTTCACTGACCGGAACTAGTTTTCTACTCGACTTTCTGGCATTACTTGAGGTCTTCGTCTAATTGATTTCTCAGTCAAATCTTGGGAATAAACTTTGAAATCTTTAAAACACTGAATGATGAATGTGACGATTTTCATTTTTATTGCATTACGTAGCCTTCAAAGTGTCTTATACTAGTGCCTAGTTCAGGTATTTTTACGAACAACCGATCATTTGTCAAGGAGGCACACTTGTGCCTCTATAAAGAGGCGACCCACCACAATGTTAAGCGATTTCCGGTCCTAGCGGTCGCAGAGAGACAGCGGTAATCGCATTTTGTAGCCCAAGCTCAAACTAAGTAACGTGCAAAATTTCACCCCCCTCCGACTTTATCTTCATGGGTAAAAGTGGGCCGGTAGTTTCGACCCTCCGACCACAGCCCCCCTTTAACGTTGTCCGATTGGGTTGAAATTTAGAGGTTAAGCTTTCCTAGGGTCCGGGAGCTTATCCTCGAAATTTCAGCTCAATCCGATCACTCCTTCCCTGTTTTCCATAAACCAGATATAGCCACTTAAAGTTCAAATTTTTTTTTTTTTTCTTAGCCACGCCTACAGGCCATAGTTGGCAACTGATCCGGGTGAATGAGGACTCATTCGAAGCAGAATTCGACCTGTTAGGGCCTTTTGATATTTTCAGACCTAAAAAATTATCCCCCGAATTTACATTTACGAAAAACCTCGTTTTCCTATAAGAACCCGCTATAAGCGGGCTCTTATCGTTTTCCTATAAGAGCCCACGAAAACGCGGGCTCGTTTTCCTATAAGAGCCCGCAAGCTGTCAAATCAGCTAATAGTTAGTCAAGCAATAATAAGTAATAAACTGTACAAAAACGTGCAGAAATTATTTGAAAAAAACTACGTTTTCTAAAGAGTTAAAGAGGCTGAGTTACAAGGTCGAACCTTAAAACGTACAGGGATTAGGAGGCACAGTTGGGGGGCTGTTAAAGAGGCTGAGTCACAAGTTCGAACCTTAAAACGTACAGGGATTAGGAGGCACACTGTACGACGTGATTTGAGTATTCAGGAATTAAAAGCCTTAACAGAAGAATGTTCAAGAGCGGGGGGTTTGGGGGGCGGCAGCCCCCCAACTTTAACTCCTGACACGATCAGCTAACAGTTAGTCAAGCAATAATAAGTAATAAACTGTACAAAAACGTGCAGAAATTATTTGAAAAAAACTACGTTTTCTAAAGAGTTAAAGAGGCTGAGTTACAAGTTGAACCTTAAAACGTACAGGGATTAGGAGGCACAGTTGGGGGGCTGACGCCCCCGAAACCCCCCGCTTTCGCAGCCTTTAAATAAAAAAAAAAAAATTTAAACTGAAAGTAAGGAGCGACATTAAATCTTAAAACGAGCAGAAATTATTCCGTATATGAAAGGGGCTGTGCCCTCCTCAACGCCTCGCTCTTTACGCTAAAGTTTGACTTTCTCACAACTCTTTTTTTTAAACAATAAAAACTTTAGCGTAAAGAGCGAGGCGTTGAGGAGGGCACAGCCCCTTTCATATACGGGATAATTTCTGCTCGTTTTAAGATTTAATGTCGCTCCTTACTTTCAGTTAAAATTTTTTTTTTTTTTATTTAAAGGCTGCGAAAGCGGGGGGGTTTGGGGGGCGGCAGCCCCCCAACTGTTCCTCCTAATCCCTATACGTTTTAAGGTTCGACCTTGTAACTCAGCCTCTTTAACTCTTTAGAAAACGTAGTTTTTTCAAATAATTGAATAACAAGTGTCGATTGATTGTCTTTACAAAATTACCGCAACGCATATTGATGATAGTGAAACTTTTTTGTTTTGCACCAAACACCCAATCTGACTTCATTTTCTGTCTCAGCTTGTCATTCTGCATCAGAATCTTACTTCATTTCAAGAAAAACTGTCGGTTACTAAAATTATATTTTTTTCGGAAAACGTAAAAAAAATCGCATTAAAAGCCAAAAAACGGTTATTTTGCGTCGACTCAGAATATGCGAAAATGGATATGTTGTTCAGTTTTTATTTTCTCTACAAGATGGTGTAAGAATCATTTCTGTTGCAATTTGTTTCGGGTCAAACCTCCATTTGCTTGTACTACAAATTTATTTTTGTTCGTAATAATAACTAGAGCAATTTATGACCTGCTATAAAATAGCTACACTGTTGCTTTTTCGTGTCTCTGAATCTTTGTTTATTTTCGAGCTTCAAGATAAGAGGCAGTGAAATCTCAGAAGGTTTTCTATCGAAAGGGCATTCAGCATCATTTTCTTGAATCCCCGCGCTTTTTCATTGTAGAGTAATGAAATAATGAAGAGTGCTAGTTCATACCAGGGTTGGTAACTGGACAACTGGACACATGAACAAAAATATTAGATGTGATGATTTTATTCATCACTTTTTCCTTTTACTTGATCTTGGATCCAATTCAAAAGCGTCCTTTTCTTGAATCCCCGCCCTTTTTCACTGTAGAGTAATGAAATAATGAAGAGTGGTAGTTCATACCAGGGTTGCCAACTGGAGAACTGGACACATGAACAAAAGTATTAGATGTGATGATTTTATTCATCACTTTTTTCCTTTTACTTGATCTTGGGTCCAATTCAAAAGCGTCATTTTCTTGAATCCCCGCCCTTTTTCACTGTAGAGTAATGAAATAATGAAGAGTGGTAGTTCATACCAGGGTTGCCAACTGGAGAACTGGATACATGAACAAAAGTATTAGATGTGATGATTTTATTCATCACTTTTTTCCTTTTACTTGATCTTGGGTCCAATTCAAAAGCGTCATTTTCTTGAATCCCCGCCCTTTTTCACTGTAGAGTAATGAAATAATGAAGAGTGGTAGTTCATACCAGGGTTGCCAACTGGAGAACTGGACACATGAACAAAAGTATTAGATGTGATGATTTTATTCATCACTTTTTTCCTTTTACTTGATCTTGGGTCCAATTCAAAAGCGTCATTTTCTTGAATCCCCGCCCTTTTTCACTGTAGAGTAATGAAATAATGAAGAGTGGTAGTTCAGACCAGGGTTGCCAACTGGAGAACTGGACACATGAACAAAAGTATTAGATGTGATGATTTTATTCATCACTTTTTCCTTTTACTTGATCTTGGGTCCAATTCAAAAGCGTCATTTTCTTTAATCCCCACCCTTTTTCACTGTAGAGTAATGAAATAATGAAGAGTGGTAGTTCAGACCAGGGTTGCCAACTGGAGAACTGGACACATGAACAAAAGTATTAGATGTGATGATTTTATTCATCACTTTTTTCCTTTTACTTGATCTTGGGTCCAATTCAAAAGCGTCATTTTCTTGAATCCCCGCCCTTTTTCACTGTAGAGTAATGAAATAATGAAGAGTGGTAGTTCAGACCAGGGTTGCCAACTGGAGAACTGGACACATGAACAAAAGTATTAGATGTGATGATTTTATTCATCACTTTTTTCCTTTTACTTGATCTTGGGTCCAATTCAAAAGCGTCATTTTCTTGAATCCCCGCCCTTTTTCACTGTAGAGTAATGAAACAATGAAGAGTGGTAGTTCAGACCAGGGTTGCCAACTGGAGAACTGGACACATGAACAAAAGTATTAGATGTGATGATTTTATTCATCACTTTTTCCTTTTACTTGATCTTGGGTCCAATTCAAAAGCGTCATTTTCTTGAATCCCCGCCCTTTTTCACTATAGAGTAATGAAATAATGAAGAGTGGTAGTTCAGACCAGGGTTGCCAACTGGAGAACTGGACACATGAACAAAAGTATTAGATGTGATGATTTTATTCATCACTTTTTTCCTTTTACTTGATCTTGGGTCCAATTCAAAAGCGTCATTTTCTTGAATCCCCGCCCTTTTTCACTGTAGAGTAATGAAATAATGAAGAGTGGTAGTTCAGACCAGGGTTGCCAACTGGAGAAACTGGGACACATGAACAAAAGTATTAGATGTGATGATTTTATTCATCACTTTTTTCCTTTTACTTGATCTTGGGTCCAATTCAAAAGCGTCATTTTCTTGAATCCCCGTTCTTTTTCACTGTAGAGTAATGAAATAATGAAGAGTACTAGTTCAGACCAGGGTTGCCAACTGGAGAACTGGACACATGAACAAAAGTATTAGATGTGATGATTTTATTCATCACTTTTTTCCTTTTACTTGATCTTGGGTCCAATTCAAAAGCGTCATTTTTTGAATCCCCGCCCTTTTTCACTGTAGAGTAATGAAATAATGAAGAGTGCTAGTTCATACCAGGGTTGGTAACTGGACAACTGGACACATGAACAAAAGTATTAGATGTGATGATTTTATTCATCACTTTTTTCCTTTTACTTGATCTTGGGTCCAATTCAAAAGCGTCATTTTCTTGAATCCCCGCCCTTTTTCACTGTAGAGTAATGAAATAATGAAGAGTGGTAGTTCAGACCAGGGTTGCCAACTGGAGAACTGGACACATGAACAAAAGTATTAGATGTGATGATTTTATTCATCACTTTTTTCCTTTTACTTGATCTTGGGTCCAATTCAAAAGCGTCATTTTCTTGAATCCCCGCCCTTTTTCACCGTAGAGTAATGAAATAATGAAGAGTGGTAGTTCAGACCAGGGTTGCCAACTGGAGAACTGGACACATGAACAAAAGTATTAGATGTGATGATTTTATTCATCACTTTTTTCCTTTTACTTGATCTTGGGTCCAATTCAAAAGCGTCATTTTCTTGAATCCCCGCCCTTTTTCACTGTAGAGTAATGAAACAATGAAGAGTGGTAGTTCAGACCAGGGTTGCCAACTGGAGAACTGGACACATGAACAAAAGTATTAGATGTGATGATTTTATTCATCACTTTTTTCCTTTTACTTGATCTTGGGTCCAATTCAAAAGCGTCATTTTCTTGAATCCCCGCCCTTTTTCACTATAGAGTAATGAAATAATGAAGAGTGGTAGTTCAGACCAGGGTTGCCAACTGGAGAACTGGACACATGAACAAAAGTATTAGATGTGATGATTTTATTCATCACTTTTTTCCTTTTACTTGATCTTGGGTCCAATTCAAAAGCGTCATTTTCTTGAATCCCCGCCCTTTTTCACTGTAGAGTAATGAAATAATGAAGAGTGGTAGTTCAGACCAGGGTTGCCAACTGGAGAACTGGACACATGAACAAAAGTATTAGATGTGATGATTTTATTCATCACTTTTTTCCTTTTACTTGATCTTGGGTCCAATTCAAAAGCGTCATTTTCTTGAATCCCCGTTCTTTTTCACTGTAGAGTAATGAAATAATGAAGAGTACTAGTTCAGACCAGGGTTGCCAACTGGAGAACTGGACACATGAACAAAAGTATTAGATGTGATGATTTTATTCATCACTTTTTTCCTTTTACTTGATCTTGGGTCCAATTCAAAAGCGTCATTTTTTTGAATCCCCGCCCTTTTTCACTGTAGAGTAATGAAATAATGAAGAGTGCTAGTTCATACCAGGGTTGGTAACTGGACAACTGGACACATGAACAAAAGTATTAGATGTGATGATTTTATTCATCACTTTTTTCCTTTTACTTGATCTTGGGTCCAATTCAAAAGCGTCATTTTCTTGAATCCCGCCCTTTTTCACTGTAGAGTAATGAAATAATGAAGAGTGGTAGTTCAGACCAGGGTTGCCAACTGGAGAACTGGACACATGAACAAAAGTATTAGATGTGATGATTTTATTCATCACTTTTTTCCTTTTACTTGATCTTGGGTCCAATTCAAAAGCGTCATTTTCTTGAATCCCCGCCCTTTTTCACCGTAGAGTAATGAAATAATGAAGAGTGGTAGTTCAGACCAGGGTTGCCAACTGGAGAACTGGACACATGAACAAAAGTATTAGATGTGATGATTTTATTCATCACTTTTTTCCTTTTACTTGATCTTGGGTCAAATTCAAACTCAGACGGTTTTCGATCGAAAGGGCGTTCAGCGTCATTTTCTTGAATCCCTGCCCTTTTTCATTGTAGAGTAATGAAATAATGAAGAGTGCTAGTTCAGACTTCAGACGCGGAAAATGATTTATCGGAAAGGCGCTCAGGGCTTCTGAATTTCCTTCATATGTCATTGCACGTGGAATATTGAAATTGAATAGAGTACCAGACGCCTATAAGGTTTCGATAGGAAAGGAGTTCAGTGTCATTTTCTTGAGCCTAGATCCTGTTTTGTTGTAGAGCAGTGGTTCCCAACTTTTTCAGAGCATTATTTGATTTTTGGATTTGGGTAGCCAAAGATAATTGACGAAGACAAGGTATACTACAAAAAATTTCAAAACCACGAAAAAAAACACCATTCCTGGTTTTGCGAGTGCCCTTCCGCCATAGGGCACCCCTTTGTGCCCTTTGGTGTTTTTTTTTCGTGGTTTTGAAATATTTTGTAGTATACCTTGTCTTCGTCAATTATCTTTGGCTACCCAAATCCAAAAATCAAAATCCAAAATCCAAAAATCCCAAAATCAAGATCAACAATACCTTAATGGAACAAAATCGAATTGTTAATTCGTTTTTACTCGGATAAAAAGACAGATTTTATCTTTTTATTCAACAAATGTTGTACACAGGCAAGGCTGTATCCAAAGGGGAACAGAGGTTTTGAATCCACCCCACAATTTTTGTCCGACTCGTAAAAACGTTACAAAAATGAATATAAACAATTTTTTGATGCGTTTTTTAAACTTTTTTTTTTTGACCCATCCCCAGAAAAAATTAAATCCTGAAACGTTACAAAAATACATAGGCTATAAACAATTTTTTTATGCGTTTTTTAATCTTTTTCCAGGGTTTTCATCATCAATTTATATCTTTTTGTTGTTGTAGATCATCGAAATAATGGAAAGCACTAGCTCAGATTCGGATAACGTCCGAACAAAAAGGCGTTCAGCGTCAAAGCTGATGAAAATTCCTCGCACCAGTGAAGATATTTGCCGAAGAAAAGTGACAAAGCGTCGGAAAACGACAAGGTAGTAAATTCTATTTTAAATATTTACAACTTGTGCAGACATAGCCTTTTCAAGTTAAAAAGACGTATTTATTTAACTTTTATTTAACGTATTTATTTAACTTTATGCTAGTTTTTAACTAAGAATTGTTTACAGTTTAACGCTCATTTTGAGCTTTTGATTTACGCTAGTTTATTTTGGTTTTTGAGTTTGACTACATACAGATGAATAATTTCAATAATATATTTGGGTAAATTGCGTTGATTGTTGCATAGATGATTCGAGTATCGTAGATAGAAATGTTGGTAAAATGAATGAATTTTCGAAGTTTTCAGAATTCAAAATGCGGGAATCAGATTGAAAGTTAATGTGAAGAAGAACGAAGAGAATTTATTCCATGTATAAAAAATGCTGTTTATTCTTCAACCCACCATTCTTTATGCTAATCTTGTATAGGGCTTTAAAATGGGTCTCAAATTCAACGGCCCCTGTGTTTGAGTGAATAAAGTTGAATTTTAGCGTAACAATCGGGGGCTGGGGAGGAGGCTGGATAGTTTTTAGCTTTTAAAGTTTTAATTTCGCTCTTTACTTGCATTTTGAAGTTTTTACAATTTAATGTTTGCTCATTTTTAATAGAATAGCTGTGGTTACCCTAAATGTAAGGAGGGCTACCGCCCCCCCTCAAACCTGACTTCAAATGAAAGTGTAAAAATGCAAAATTTTAGATTTTTGCAGGTGGGAGCTTGAAACTTCTGCAGGAGAGTTCTTTGAAGTGCTAAATTTAATTTAGCATTTCGTAATTTTTGTAATTACTAAATACTAGTAATTACTAATTATTTAATTTACTTAATTTTACTTAATTTAATTTACTTAATATAATTAACTTAATTAATAATTTACTTTAATTTACTTCATTTAATTACTAATTACTTAATTTAGTAATTACTAATGACTAAATTAAGAAAATTTCGTAATTTTCATCAAGATTACCATCCCTTTTGGCGGTACTTTGCAATTAAAAAAAAAAGCTTTGCACTGCAAAAATCTAATTAATTGGAAATGCAGATTGCTATAAAGACCTTTTTTAGACTTTTGGTTACTATTAGGCAAAGTCGCCTACTTACAGTTCGTCCTCACAGTTCAAAGCCCTACTTATCCTTACTTATCGTTCGTTACCACGACGTACTTGTACTCTTTTTTAGGGATTTCTTTCATTTTGAGAATCCTAAAACTACAAATTAAAAAAGAGATGTATATATTGTCAATCATTATTTTCAGCTAAAAAATATAAATAAAAAAAATACTATAGTGTAGATAATTTCGGAGACCACACTGCCCTTTCATGACGATAAACAAAAATTCAAATAGGAATAAAATCCTTTTAGTATACAGTGATGATGATAACAGTGATAGAAATTCACAAAAATACCAGATATTTCGGTCACATAAGAAATGACCGTTATCAGTAGTAAAACTGTAGTAAAAAGTTTTACTACTGATGACGGTCACTGTAGGTGTGACCGAAATATCTGGTATTTTTTGTGAATTTCTATCACTGTTATCATCATCACTGTCTATTAAAAGGATCTTATCCCTATTTGAATTTTTATTTAATGCTATAGTGCCGTAAAAAAATAGCTTAAGAATGAAGAAAGAGAAGAATAAAAGATTGGGGAAGAATGAGTTGATATAATTGTATTGAATTGCATAATTGTGTTGCATAACTGCATAATTGCATAATTGCATAACTGCATGTATATATATATTTTTTTTTTCATATTTCATAAATGTCCCTTTTCCGTTTTACATAGATTTGTCTGTAGCATGATTATAATTTTGATGTTCAGTTCTCGGTGTCAAAGCAACAATTTAGCAAAAGAAAATAAATTGGCTTTTTATTACTTTTCCGTATGAGTTATCGCACGAATGAGCTAAATCTTAGCCCATTGATTCCTAATTAATGAGAACTGTTAGCTCAATTCTGGGTTTGATACATTGGATTGGCCCGCGGCATAGTGGGACCCACCCCGAGGTAAGTTTTTCTGTATGTTTACAGTGATTTTGTAAGTAGTCCATGTTCAGAGTTCTTCTCAGTTAGTTATTAGATAGTGTTGGAGTTGACTTTGGAAAATAGAAGCGAGTTATTTTCTACGACTCTGTGAGATTATTTCAACCGGACTCTTTTCTTAGGAAAAGAACTTTGAGAAGTATCGTCATTGCAGTATCGACAAGAAGGTTCGTTAACCCCTCCAAAGAGACATTTATAGAGGTATTAGTGGTGGCACAGAATGTGGCACCTCGAGCCAAATAGTGTGACTCTTACTCCCTCCATAGGTAGTACACTTGTCCATATTACCACTGATTATAATGTTTTTGTGGAAGAGTTTGTAGAACCATTGAATCCGCTCGACTACGGTACTACCCTCTAGCGGAAGCCAATAGTGGCATTGTTTTCACTCTTGCACACACATTGGCATCGCCAGATTACTCTGATGGGGTTGGAGATCTTCTACAGGGGTTTTCCTCTAAGATTAACTCTGAAGGACCACTTCCATCCAGAAAAATGTTGGCGGTATCTTGCCCTTTTATTTCCATGATATCCTGTGGACAGTGTCAAACATGGACTGTCCTGTGGACAATATCAATCATAAATCTTTGCAAACCTTTTATTTGGGGTTTCTAATTGCTTTCAAATAGCTCATATAAACTCATAGACTATTTGAATTACCCTTATTCCATGTAAAGAAAGAAAAACGAGCAAAAATGGGGTTTTTAAAGGCCAAATGAAAATACTGAAAAAAACACAATAAAGCGAATATTTCGAGACGGTTCACATTGACTTTCCGCGTTTGTTTTGTCTTGTTTTTTCTTCGGCACTTTCCTTGGATACATTATTTCGTTTTGCGCTGAAGAAGAGAGGCGTTTGTCCTCTCGAAATATTCGCTTTGTTGTGTTTTTCAGTATTTTCATTTGGCCTTTAAAACCCCATTTTTGCTTGTTTTTCTTTCTTTATGTGATGTCAGGCCAGTGTGGTTTAAGAAATTATCTTCCTTATTCCATGACTGTCTATCTTAGTTCTGCCCTAGGATGGATGGATGATAGACTATCCATCAACAAGTGTAATGAAAATTAGCATCATCTCTCTTTAGCATATGATCACAGTCTCAAGCAAACGAAAATGTGCACGATCTTCTTAGGTAATATCGCTTAATTCATCAATCAATCTGGCAAGCTCATCAGTTGCCACGCACAAAAATGACGACTCGCAAATAGTATTTCGGATTATCAGCCAAGTGTAATGATTTTGAAAAATCTCCGAAATAACCAGAATATCCAAACTTAATTAGCGAATAATAATTTAGTTTGCTAAAATCAAATCATTGACGAATGGAATATATCCCGAAAAGTGAAATAACAGGGATTGGACGAGAAAGTAAACTCAACAAACGCTCGGATTTTTTACTAATCGATTAGCTGAGTTAAATATACCACAGGAAAAACCCCCTGCAACACTAACCAAGTATTCACCTCACAAATTGGTTCTTCCAAATCTAAATTTTTTACCAATTTTATTGAAAATACAATCTCCATACGGCAGATTACACCAAACAGGAAAGGTCTCTCTCACCTTCCTACCACATTTTCGCTGAAACTGACACATTTTCGCTAATTAGCTGTATCAATGATCTCAGAACCTTCACCACTGAAGGTTATCTCCAAGTCTGTTCAATCCACCCGAATTTAATACAACTACTACTTTCTCTGATCTGTTCTTGCACTCTCTAGTACTTTCTAATTCGGAAACCCCCACTGTAAACTCAATTCATCAATTAATTAAACTTTGTTTCTTTTTATTCTCCAAATCTCATAATCGTCTCATTATTCCGGCGAAGAAGGTCCATTTATCTAATTTTATCAAATTTGTATATTATTTCCTAAGACAAGGCCCAAACCTCTTTCATCAATGTTACCCTCGCTTTTATAATGCGTCCTTTCGATATAGAGCAATGCCACTACTGGCGTCCGTTAGGGTTTGGGTATCGTTGCTGAGTGGTCCACAATTGCTCGTGGACTATTCTGCTCTCAAGATTTCTAAGCTTAATGGGCTACTAGAGTCCTTCCCGACGCCACTAATCTGTGTGTTCTGGTACTGAGGTGCGACAGTCAACTTTAACACGCCACGGTCTCCAACATAGGAGACCATTTTACTTGTCCTCATGTATAGCCACCATCTTATTTCTTGAACAGTTCTGCCTCTGTGATGTTGGTTGGCAAAGATAGTGCAAAAATATTCCTCCAGATTTGCTTGGTATCGAGTATAATACCGAATATTAGCATTGTCTTGTTTTCGTCTTATGGAAAGCATCAACCTAGAGTCCATTCGAAGGTGATACATTAATGAACTCTAATTAAAGTGTCTCCATGTCTTCAGCTATATCTTCAATGTACCCAGTCACATTGCTAGCCAAAAAGGTAAAGTGGTATATTCCACAACACTAGTCTCCTTCTAGAAGTTCCTAATGTGTGCCTTTAGTGAAGGACAAAACCTTTTTTTTTGTTTTAACCCTATTCATGTGGCTGACCATTAAGTATTAGAAATTCAGTGCATTCTCCTTTATTGATGTGGTATCCCCTAGCAATTTCTTCTGTTCTTTGAGCTCTCTTCTTTTTATTTCAAAATATTCAAGAGGCATGTCTGAAATGAAGGGTGCTTTGTGTTCAAGTGACAAAGCGATTTAAAAATTGCATTGCCTTATTAGTGAGCCGATTGCAGTTGCTGCTAACTATGTAGAGTGGAGCCGGTATTTTGAAACCACCTGTTCAGAGTAATCTATATTTCAAGTAGGACTCGTGGTATTTTCTGTTCAAAGTAGTATTTTTCTCTTATCTCGGAGGTTCTATTGTTTTTTTCTTATATCTTTCTTTTCCCTAAGGAAGATTTCTAGCAACGTCTGTTTCTTAATCATTAATTAAAAAAAACTTCCCAAAAATAAGTTTTTCAAAGAAAAGTAAAGGCCATTTTAAACTTAAGCTCAGCAGATACAAATACCTTTTAAAATTCAAACACAAAACGATCAGAAATTACTATTAAAGAATAAATGAAACCCAAAACGAACAGAAAATAAATAAACAATCATAGCAAAAACCTACAAGTAACAATATAAATGAATAAATAGATCTTAAGGCGAGTAATGCTTAGATTGACTATAAAATCAAGCTTAAAACAAAACAAAAAAATTTCCCATTGAAGTATAAATGAGACTTAAAACGAACAGAAATTAAATAAACAATCATTGCAAACAAACATACAATAGATATTAATGTAAATTAGTAAATAAATCTTAAAACGAGTGAAACTTAAATTGAATATGCAAATCAAGCTTGAAACGAACAGAAATCACTACAAACAAGAGTTTGGGTATGACCTTCTCTCACTGTAAAAGTCTAAAACCTACTGCGTCATTGGCGCTTTACTGAAAACTATATGCATCTTGAACAGTCTTGGAAAGTATAAACCACATCAAATTGAATATTTGATGTATAATGATATTAATTGTTGAAAGATCCATCAGTTCAAGAATTTATTTCACTGTAATTGTATTTTTATTTTCAATGCTTTAAGAACTGGAAAGAAAATATTTGTAATATAATTTGTTTTCAGTTCAGCGCCAATGACGCAGTAGGCTTTTGGTTTTTATTTACAGTTAGGAAAGGAGACAGTATCCAAACACTTGTTTGTAGTGAAACTATATTCGTCTTTAACAACTTTAAAAAGAGCTAAAAAATTAAACTGAATATTTGATGTATGATGATATTAATTGCTGAAAGGTCATCAGTTCCAAATGTTACTATAATTTTAATGTTTATTTTCAATATTAAGTACAAAAGAAAATATTTGTCTTAAAGTTGGTTTTCAGTAAAGCGCCAATGACGCAGTAGGCTTTAGACTTTTACAGTGAGAGAAGGAGGTCATACCCAAATTCTTGTTTGTAGTGATTTTTGTTTGTTTCAAGCTTGATTTGCATATTCAATTTAAGTTTCACTCGTTTTACGATTTATTTACTTATTTTATTTTATTTTATTCAATAAAGGAGGAAGCCATAGGCTTGTCGCATAAATTGTCGCATCTATTGTATGTTTGTTTGCATTGATTGTTTATTTAATTTCTGTTCGTTTTAAGTTTCATTTATTCTTTAATAGTAGTTTCTGATCGTTTTGAGTTTGAATTTTAAAAGGTATTTGTATCTGCTGAGCTTAAGATTGAAATGGCCTTTACTTTCCATTGGTAAACTTTTTTTTTTCCATTGTAAGTTTTTTTTTTAAATAAATATTTGTTTGTTTTTGATTGCAAAAATTTCAAGTTTTTAAAAATCTCTTATTTCAAAATCAAAATTAAAAAAAAATCATATATTCATCAAAGTATCAAAACTGGTATCAAAGTAACAATATCAAAGTGAAAAAATGGGTTTGTGTCAACCTCGGAGTTTTTATTATCTGATGTTTGAACTGTTTTAAACAAAATTACTATCTCAAAATTTTTATCGGATGGGTTTGGGGAAAAAGGGCGCCTGGGGACTAATTAAGCGTCGGTCTCTTTTGACTCTTTAAAAGTGAACTACAACTTTCTATTTTCAATCAAATGAGCCCTCTCTGAAGTTAATACGTGTATCCCTTCTATAAGAACTAAATATAGCCCCAGAGTATAATTTATAACGCCTGTTCCTGGGCCCTGGGGGGTTGTGTCGACCCTGGAGTTTTCATATCTGATGATTGAACTATTTTTAACAAAATGGTAACCTCAAATTTTTATCGGATGGGTTTATCCATCCGATACACCCACAGACGTGGAGGGCGGGAGGGGCTAGTTGCCCCCCGCCGATCTTTTTTCGCTCTGAGAAAATGAACCACAACTTTTAATTTCCATTCCAAAGAACCCTCTCTGAAGTTCATACGAGCATCCTTTTCATAAGAACCACATAAGGCCCAGGACATAGCTTACAATGCCTGCCCCCGGGTCCCGGGGGGATGTGTTGACACCGGAGTTTTTATTATCTGACCTTTGAACTATTTTTAAAAAATGGCTCTCTCGAAGTTATTATCGGATGGGCTTGAGGAAAATAGGGCGGGGAGAGGGGGGCTAGTTGCCCTCCGATCTCTTTTGACTCTTAAAAAGTGAAAGAGAACTTTCAATTTCCAATCATATGAGCCCTCTGAAGTTTATACGAGTATACCTTCCATAAGAACCATATATGCCCCCAGAGCAATACTTACAACGTCTTCCCCGGGCCCTGGGGGGGGGGGGTGTCGACACAGGAGTTTTTCTTATCTGACCTTTGAACTATTTTTAACGAAATTGCCATACGTAAAGGAGTTTTTGTTATATGATCTTTGAAACTATTTTTAACAAAATGGCTACTTCAAATTTTTTATCAGATGTATTTGGGGAAAAAAGGCTGGGGGGGGGCAGTTGCCCTTCGATCACTTCTGACTCTTAAAAAGGGCACTAGAACTCTCGATTTCCAATCGAATGAGCCCCCTTTGAAGTTTATGCGACGACCCCTTCTATTTGAAGTGCCTCTGGGAAAAAAATAAATGGAGTGTGGGGGGAGGCTAGCTGCCCTCCAATCACTTTTGACTCTTAAAAAGTGAATTACAATTTTCAATTTCCAATCAAATGAGCCCTCTACGAAGTATACGAGCATCCCTTCCATAACAACCATACATGCCCCCAGGGCATAACTTACAACGCCTTCCCCCGGGCCCTGGGGGGCAGTGTCGACACCGGAGTTTTTGTTATCAGAACTTTGAACTATTTTCAACAAAATGTCTATCTCAAAATTTTATCTGGTGCATTTAGGGCGTGGAGGAGGGGGGGGGCTAGTTGCCCTCCGATTTCTTTTGACTCTTAAAAATGAACAATAATTTCAATTTCCAGTCAAATGAGCCCTCTCCAAAGTTTATACGAGCATGCCTTCCATAAGAACTATATATGCCCCTAGAGTATTACTCATAACGCCTGTCTCCGGGCCCTGGCGGGTTCCGTCGACACAGGAATTTTTCTTATCAGACCTTTGAACTATTTTTAATGAAATGGCTGTTATAAAAATTTTATCGGATGGGCTTGGGGAAAAAAGGGTGTGTTTGGGAGGGGGGGCTAGTTGCCCTCAGATATCTTTTGACTCTTAAATATTGAACTAGAACTTTCAATTTCCAATCAAATGAGCCCCCTCTGAAGTTTATACGAGCATCCCTTTCATAAGAACCATATATGCAAGGACAACACTTACAACGCATATCCCCCGGGCCCTGGGGGGAGTTTTTTTTATCTAATTTTTGAACAATTTCCAAAAAACTGGCTATCTCAAAATTTGTAGCGGATGGGTTTGGGGAAAAAAGAGCGTATGGGGGGGGGGGGGCTATTTGCCCTTAACTCTCTTGACTCTTAAAAAGCGAACTACAACTTTTAATTTCCAATCAAATGAGCCCTCTATGAATTTTATACGAGCATCCCTTTCATAAGAACCATACATGCCCTTAGGGGATAACTTGAAAACGCCTTCCCCTGGGCCCTGGGTGGTTGTATTGACACCGGATTTTTCTTATCCGACTTTTGAACTATTTTTAACAAAATGTCTATCTCAAAATTTTCATCAGATGGGTTTGGACAAAAAAGTTGTGGAGGGCGGGGCTAGCTGCAGTCGGATCTCTTTTGACTATTAAAAAGTGAGCTCGAACTTTCAATTTCCAATCAAATGAGCCATCTCTGAAGTTTATACGAGTATCCCTTTCATACGATCTATATTTGCCCCAGGGCATAACTTACAACGCCTGCTCCCGGGCCCTGGGGGGTTGTGATGACACCTGAGCTTTCGTTATCTGACTTTTGAGCAATTTTTAATAACTTAATGGCCGTCTCAAAATTTTTATTGGATGCATTTGGGGAAAGAGGGGCGTGGGGGGGGGGCTAGTTGCCCTCCAGTGTCTTTTGACTCTAAGAAACTGAACTAGAACTTTCATTTTCCAATCAAATGAGCCATCTCTGAAGTTTCTACGAGCATCACTTCAATAAGAACCATATACTCCCCCAAGGCATAACTTACAACACCTGCCCTCGGGCCCTGGGGGGTTGTTTCGACCCCGGAGTTTTCGTTATATGGTCTTTGAACTATGAAAAAAAACACGGGTTTGGAGAAAAAAGGACGTGGGGGGGGGCAGGTTCCCTCCAATCTCTTTTGACTCTTAAAAAGTGAATTAGAACTTTCAATTTCCAATCAAATGAGCCCCCTTTGAAGTTAATGCGAGCATCCGTTCCATAAGACCCATATATGGCCCCAGGGCATAACTTACAACGCCTGCCCTCGGGCCCTGGGGGGTTTTGTTGACACCGGAATTTTTGCTATATGATCTTTGAACTATTTTTAACAAAATAGCTATCTTAAAATTCTTATTGGATGCATTTGGGAAAAAGAGGTTTGGGGGGGGGGGAGCTGGCTACCCTCCAATATCTTTTGACGCTTAAAAACTGAACTAGTACTTTCAATTTCCAATCAAATGAGCCCTCTCTGAAGTTTATATGAGGATCCCTTCCATAAGAACCATATATGCCCCCAGGGCATAACTTATAACCCTTGCCCCTGAAGACTGTGGGGGGAGTGTCCTGCTCAACTACGTTGAAATAAATGGCTATATCAAAATTTTGATTGGATATGTTTAGGGAAATGGTGGGCGTGGAAGGGGTGTCAGTTACCTTAGGATCACTTTCGACTATTAAAAAAGGAACTATCCATTTAAATTTCCAATCGAATAAGCCCTTTCTGAAGTTTCTACGACAACGCTGTCTATACGAAACCTTATATGCCCCCAGGGCATTACTTACAACCCTTGCCCTGAGGGCTGTGGGGGGGGGGTTATCATCATCAAAGACCTAACTTGCAGTACTTAAAACTACGTTTAATAAAATGGCCATATCAAAATTTGATTGGATGTGTTTGGGGAAAAGGTGGGCGTGAGAGGGGGGTTAGTTGCCCTCCAATCACTTTCGACTATTGAAAAGGGCACTAGCTCTTTGAATTTACAATCGAATGCCTTTTTTGAAGTTTCTACGACAACGCTTTCTATAAAATCCTTATTTGCCCCCAGGGCATAACTTATTTACCCTTGCCCTGAAGGCTGTGGGGGAGTGTCTTGCTCAAAAACATAGTTTTTATCTGGAAATCAACTATATTGAACGAAATGGCTATCTCAAAATTTTGATTGGATGTGTTTCGGGAAATGGTGGGCGTGGAAGGCGTGTTAGTTGCCTTCCAATCACTTTCGACTATTAAAAAGGGCACAAGCCACTCCAATTTCAAATTGAATGAGCCCTTTTCGAAGTTTCTACGACAACTTCTTCGATACGAATTGCCCTGCTCTAAAGGAAAAAAAAAATACATTGTGCCAACATCGTTCTTATATAGCCCCGGGCATAACTTAAAACCCTGGCCCTGAGGGTTGTCTTGCCCTGAGGCTCCTCAAAAACATATTGTCTATCTGGAAATCAACTACGCTGAACAAAATGGCTATCTCAAAATTTTGATTGGATGTATTTGGGGGAATGATGGGCGTTGGGGGGGGGGGGGGCTAGGTTGCCCTCCAATCACTTTTGACCCTCAAAAAGGGCACGAGAAATCTCGATTTCCATTCGAATGATTCCCCTTTGAAGTTTCTACGAAGACCCCTTCCATATAAAGTGCCTCTGGAAAATAATAATAATAATAAAACCTTGGAGCTGTATGGCCTTAACTATAGGCAACGCTATAGCGTTGCCTCTGATTTCTACTAATTTGATGGTTAATGACACGATATTAGACTGGGTTATAATGGATGCCCTAGACAAAGGATTTTCCGATAAAATTTTTGGGGATCAACAGAATTTTCGGGGGGGGGGGATGGTCACCGAAAAACTTAAGAAATGGGTATACCAAGAAATGTATTAAAAAATTATGTGCACTTAAGTTATGATTTTAATACTCTGACAATTTATTTTTTTCTGGGGGGGGGACAAACCTGGTATCTCACTCTAGATAGGGCATTGGCCCTAGGCTTAGACTGGGTATGGAAAAATATTGTAATACACAATAGGAATATCTTTAGAGGTAACTAGAGCAATGGCTTACATAGGATGGAATGCGGGGAGGGGACCGTATAGGCTATTTTGTCACCTTCAGGGAACATAGTCCCGTGATAAAACATTTTAACTAATTAACTAACTAATAGCACACTGCAGTACCATGCCGCCTAAACGCATGGTCCTCCTCCATCCCAATCTATTCATCACCCTCTTTACACCCTCATAAGAAGTTGCCGTTTCCCTTAAATCTTGCCTTACGATATCCTCCCACCCCAACCGGGAAGGACCTGCTTTTTGTTTGGTCTTAGACGGTTGGTCGAACAGGATAATTTCTGGCAATCTGTTATCCTTCATCGGCAAAACGTGCTCTAGCCATCTCAACCTGTTTGAGATACTGTCGTATTGTTTGACATACTGTCAGTCAATCGGGCACCTAAAATAATCCAGAGGCAATTTCTCTATATCAATAACACATATTCTTGAGTCTACACAAAGCATTTAAGTCAGACTAGAACCGGACAGCAAGAAGTCCCTCGAACCTCCAGCTGAATGGAGATTTTGTGTAATCCTTGGCCCATCTTGGTCACAACACGGTTTGCCACATTTGGCGATGTTCTCCTTTCAACAAGAGTCAAAATCCTGCACAGACAATCTCAAGCTTAATGCCTCCGAATCATTATATATTCTTGCCTACACATTGTATACTACTACATGGAGGCAAACCATAGTAGATAAACCATCTAGGAAGAGGTACTTCAGCCCCAAAAAGCCCACTAAAATAGCTAGGAAGAGGTACTTCAGCTCCAAAAAGCCCACTAAAACAGCTAGGAAGAGGTACTTCAGCTCCAAAAACCTCAATAAAACAGCTAGGAAGAGGTACTTCAGCTCCAAAAAGCCCACTAAAACAGCTAGGAAGAGGTACTTCAGCTCCAAAATGCCCACTAAAACAGCTAGGAAGAGGTACTTCAGCTCCAAAAGCCCACTAAAACAGCTAGGAAGAGGTACTTCAGCTCCAAAAAGCCCACTAAAACAGCTAGGAAGAGGTACTTCAGCTCCAAAAAGCTCAATAAAACAGCTAGGAAGAGGTACTTCAGCTCCAAAAAGCCCACTAAAACAGCTAGGAAGAGGTACTTCAGCTCCAAAAAGCTCAATAAAACAGCTAGGAAGAGGTACTTCAGCTCCAAAAAGCTCAATAAAACAGCTAGGAAGAGGTACTTCAGCTCCAAAAAGCCCACTAAAACAGCTAGGAAGAGGTACTTCAGCTCCAAAATGCCCACTAAAACAGCTAGGAAGAGGTACTTCAGCTCCAAAAAGCCCACTAAAACAGCTAGGATGAGGTACTTCAGCTCCAAAAAGCTCAATAAAACAGCTAGGAAGAGGTACTTCAGCTCCAAAAAGCTCAATAAAAAAGCTAGGAAGAGGTACTTCAGCTCCAAAAAGCCCACTAAAACAGCTAGGAAGAGGTACTTCAGCTCCAAAAAGCCCACTAAAACAGCTAGGAAGAGGTACTTCAGCTCCAAAAAGCCCACTAAAACAGCTAGGAAGAGGTACTTCAGCTCCAAAATGCCCACTAAAACAGCTAGGAAGAGGTACTTCAGCTCCAAAAAGCCCACTAAAACAGCTAGGAAGAGGTACTTCAGCTCCAAAAAGCTCAATAAAACAGCTAGGAAGAGGTACTTCAGCTCCAAAAAGCTCAATAAAACAGCTAGGAAGAGGTACTTCAGCTCCAAAAAGCCCACTAAAACAGCTAGGAAGAGGTACTTCAGCTCCAAAAAGCCCACTAAAACAGCTAGGAAGAGGTACTTCAGCTCCAAAAAAGCCCACTAAAACAGCTAGGAAGAGGTACTTCAGCTCCAAAAAGCTCAATAAAACAGCTAGGAAGAGGTACTTCAGCTCCAAAAAGCTCAATAAAACAGCTAGGAAGAGGTACTTCAGCTCCAAAAAGCCCACTAAAACAGCTAGGAAGAGGTACTTCAGCTCCAAAATGCCCAATAAAACAGCTAGGAAGAGGTACTTCAGCTCCAAAAAGCCCACTAAAACAGCTAGGAAGAGGTACTTCAGCTCCAAAAAGCCCACTAAAACAGCTAGGAAGAGGTACTTCAGCTCCAAAAAGCCCACTAAAACAGCTAGGAAGAGGTACTTCAGCTCCAAAAAGCCCACTAAAACAGCTAGGAAGAGTTACTTCAGCTCTAAAAGCCCACTAAAACAGACCACATACAGAAAAATTATCCAGTAATATGAACCCAGTGCTAATGCTGTGTCGTTTACTAGGCTATAATTTCCTCGAGATATGCCACTGCTCAAGGTCACCTTGCAGTGCGTTAATCATCACCTTGTTTGGTGTGAAGCTTAGTGGTGTTTGCACCCTTTCACCACTTTGAAGTGCATTGACGGATTTCCTATGCTAATTAGGGGGCTTCGCCTCCTCGACTCTACTACCATCGAAGAAGTTTCCAGGCTTAGCTTGTCCCTTGCTTCCATCTAGTGTTGACAATTGGCTTCAGGAAAGGTAAACGCTATGGATTGGAAAAATTGAGCTACGAATCACGCTCGCGTTTATTGTTGCTTATTTTTGTTTTTTACATGCATTAATAGTTTTTTTGAGAATATATTTGTATGCTATTTATTCACATGTTATTCCTTTTTCAGAATGAGATAAATATTTTTCTAAATTATCTATTTATGTTTTAGAATGAGATTAAAGCTGCGACTGCAGCAAAAACCGTCTGCACCTGAGATTTCAAAGCTATTGAAAGAATTTACTGTAGATTTTCTTCTCAAAGGTAAGTACACTTTGTATACTTTGAAAAAGTTAAATATACTTTGAAATTGTATTTAATGGCATAAGTTTGTTTAGCGTTTGCTTACCGTCTTCAGGTCGTAATTTTTAAGTTGCTTAAAGGTTTTTCGATATTCAAAAGACTTTTAAAGATATTCAAAGTTATTTACGAACGTTCTAAATGCAAAGCTATTTTATAGTTAATTTGATAAAGGTCTTACAGATATATAGGTATTTAAAGCTATGTGAATAAATCGGAGTCGCTTAACCTCAAAGTAGCTTAAATTATCCGCACCAAAATATCGTATAAATAGCGTAGAAAACAAAAATATCGTTAAATTATTGTTTTATTCAAAATACACGAATGTAGCAAATATGGTAAATAGTATTATTAACTATTATCAAAGTGTTATTATCAAACTATCATTAAACTATTTTCAATACTGTTAGGAAAATAGTATACGCTAAAATATTGTAGTGCTCAAAATAGGTAAAAATAACGATTGTTATTAGCAGCAATGTGAACTATTAAAAAAAAAATGCTCTTAATATTACTTGACATTATTAATTGGGGGGATGCATTATTGTTATAATAATGGCAAGGCTGTATACATGGTGGGAGGGTAGGGGGTTTGAACCACATCCCTCCTGAAACGTTTGTCCGACTCTTAATAACATAACAAAAATGCATATAAATTTTTTTTGATGCGTTAATTTTTTTGTAAAATCCTTAACCCCCGCATGAAAAAATACCCCCCCCCCCCCAAAAAAAAAAAATCTAGATACGGCCCCCGAAAACGGCAGGTTTTTGTTATAGCATAATAATGGCAATGTCGTTAAATATTGTCAGTGTTCAAAATGGGCAAATATAACAATTATTGTTAGTAGCATTATTAAATTACTGTTAAATATATATATATATATATATATATATATATATATATATATATATATATATATATATATATATATATATATATATATATATAGATATATATATATATATATATATATATATATATATATATATACGAGCTATATATATATATATATATATATATATATATATATATATATATATATATACGAGCTATATATATATATATATATATATATATATATATATATATATATATATATATATATATATAGATATATATATATATATATATATATATATATATATATATATATATATATATATATATATTATATATATATATATATATATATATATATATATATATATATATATATATATAATATATATATATATATATATATATATATATATATATATATATATTATATATATATATATATATATATATATATATATATATATATTATATATATATATATATATATATATATATATATATAATATATATATATATATATATATATATATATATATATATATATATATATATATATATATATATATATATATATATATATATATTATATATATATATATATATATATATATATATATATATATATATATATATTATATATATATATATATATATATATATTATATATATATATATATATATATATATATATATATATATATATATATATATATATATATATCAGTAGTAAAAACATATTGTTTAAATCTCTAATTCTTTTCAAAGCAAAGGCGGAAGCTATTCTCTCTGACCTTCTTGGATTCGATTCATTGATATATAGCGTTCAATGATATAACATTTGGACAAAGGTCAACTACATTGGGTGAATTGAACTTTACTCTGTCAGATTTTAATAAATTATCATAGATAGAGTTCAGCCCATATTCACCTGTATCCCGATTCAAAGCAATATTCTTGAATAAGATTTTCTTTATTTCAAGAATTTCACGAAAATTTTGCTTTAAACCCCGATCCCTAGAAATCAAAGAGACATTCTCGAACAAAATAAAATGGTCTGGAAAATTAAAAATGTGTTCTGAAAGGGCTGAAGGAAAATCTTCAGACTTAGAATCTTGCTTTAAAGCCGAAGAAATTGAATCTTTGTGTTGTAATAATCTCATTTCCAAACTCTGGTTAGTATGTCCCACATATGAGTTTCCGCAAGTACATGGGATCTGATAAACCCCACTTTGTTGCCCCAATGAAGTTAGATCCTTCCCAGAATTTAGAAAACTACCCAAAGTATTATTACTCTTTAAAGCTACCCTTAGACCATTGCTTTGTAAAATTCTTTTAAGTTTTTCACTTAGGAACTCTTCTAGAACGAAAGCTGTCAAGAAATTTGGATTTGATTAGCGGCAAAACAGATTTGGAAGTTTCTGTAATTATGTATTTAGTAAGGTTGTGCAATAAGTTCTCTTATTTTTTTCAATTTAGAGGGGAGTATTTCGAACAAATAAATGGTTTACCTATGGGGGCCCCTTTATCCCCTTTTTTAGCTAATATTTTTGTGGAGAGTATTGAAACAATTGCGTTAGATTCATATTTAGTGGCACAATATATATATATATATATATATATATATATATATATATATATATATATATATATATATATAATATATATATATATATATATATATATATATATATTATATATATATATATATATATTATATATATATATATATATATATATATATATATATATATATATATTATATATATATATATATATATATATATATATATATATATATATATATATATATATATTATATATATATATATATATATATATATATATATATATATATATATATATATATATATATATATATATATATATATATCCCCATTTATATGACTTATTTTGATGGACTTTGTTTTAAGAAGCACAGGGAAAGCAATGGGAGAACACGGAATCAAATGGGGATGAAAGACTTTCCTGGACTTAGATTATGCTCATGATTTAAGCATCCTAGATGAAAAGAGTGAGCAAAATCAATGAATTTTTTTGAGGTTTTGCAATTTCGGGGTGGTAGAGTAGGTTTGAAAACTAATGTTAAGAAGACTGTGTCTCTAAGGCTAGGAATAAGTGAAGATGAAAAGGTGGTGTTGGGTAACGAGAAGATCGATCAAGTGAAAAGCTTCACTTATCTTCGTAGTATTATTAGTAAAGACGATGGTACCTTGACGATGTTAAAAGTAGAATAGCCAAGACTGAGGGTGTTTTTTCAAAGATGAAAAAAGTTTGAAAGAATAGGAAGATAAGTCTACGAACGAAGATTGGAATATTGGAAGCTACAGTGATGACAGTGGTCAAATATGGCCCTGAAGCATGGGAAGATTATCAAGATATTTTCCAGAGAAACTGCCTATGGTTTGTTTTGGGTACCCGACTGACTGACCATATTCACTTTGCGAAAAATTTGGTTCAACCCTGCTTTCTTTGGCTATAATGAGAGAAAGGTTTGGATGGCTAGGGACGTTCTGTTGATGAAGGGTGACAGATTGCCAAAGATTGTCCTTTTTGGTGAACCGTCTAAGGCTAAACGGAAAGCAGGTCGTCCGCGGTTGGGTTGGGTGGATGTTGTAGAGAAAGATTTAAGGGAGATGGGAACTACCTGGGATGGTGTAAAGATGGAGGCTTTGATTATGTTGGGATGGAGGACGACCTCCATCTAATTTTTTTTTTTTTTATCAAGAATTAGTTTAATTCAAAATCCAGTCTGCAAAAAGTAGGCCTATGTTAACTTGAAGAAATCCTGTTAGATTAAGTAGTCTACTTTCCTTTAAGCTGGTAGGTCTACTGGTGACAAAATTCTGCATTTTTACCCTCTCTTCCATTTTGGAGAATCCTTAAAGTAATTTATTCTTAAAGTTATATTAACTTAGGGTTTTCCACCCAGTGAATAAGATTTAACTATGTCAGAACAGCTCTAGCACTTTAGTAACTGAGAAAATGGGAACAAGAAAAGCATTTTGCTTATAGTTGTACCAGTAATCGGAAGGAAAAGGCTACATTTTTAGACTCCTTATATAACTTAGAATGGGGACTCCGTTTAAGTTTTTACTCACATATATTTGAGTCAAACGGGTATTTAGTATTCCACCTCGTAAAGTGTTTTGTCTACTGATTTTTATTTCTTTGGAGGAAGAAGGGATTCTTTATGAATGTACATGGCTAAGCGTTAGTCAATTACTTCGATGCAAAATAAGTGAAATTCTTCTGTTTGGCAACTGAACAGTCTGAACGACCTTGTTGAAACTCATTCTGCTGCTATTACCCTTTTTTATAGGATATTTTATTTTTTGAGAGATTAAAGATTCCTGAACCTTTTTTTCTGCCAGGTAACTTGAATTCGACCTCACAAAATGGTGTTTCTGGATAAGCAATTAATGAACTTTTGAAAAACATTGATACACGTTTCCTAGCAAGCCTTTCGTGCTTGATTGCTTAAACCTCCATTTCCATTCCGTATATTTAATTTTTAAATTATTTGCTTATGAGGATACCATGCTAAGATTGATCTTTGACTAATACCAGTAGTATCAAGAGTTTTTTCTCCTGGTCAGGAATTTTTTTTCCAGATTTCCCAAAAACTAGAGCACTGAAACTTGAAATTCTTTATATTTTGGCATAAAATGAACTATGATATTAACAAAGATAAACAGAGAATTACTTGCCTATTTCATGGTAAAAATGTGCTAGCATTCCGTTGGTTAAATCCCATGACGTTAGACGTTCTGTGTATTCCACCACTCCACCACTTCGTACTAAAATAGATGTTTCAAACAACCTTGTTGAAACTATCCTCCCTTTATCTTTTTCTTATAGGATTTGAGAGTTTGGCTGGTAATTTGCATGATATGATCACTCAGCAGATTGGTGCTCCAATTGAAACTTTCCTCCCTTTCTTTACCTTTTTCTTTTAGGATTTGGGAGTTTGGTTGGTAATTTGCATGATCTGATCACCCAGCAGATTGGTGCTCCAATGGACAAATCTCACATCCTTTGGCTTATCACTTACTTTTTGCGTTTTGCAACGCAACTTAAACTTGAATTGACGTGTGTCTGGTAAGGTGTTCTTTTTAATTGTTGTTGTAAAGTTCATTTCTGGGAGTACGATTATCAATAAGAAAGAAGGGTTTTGTAACCTTCTGCTGTTTAAGCATAAAGTAACAACTTGCACAGGTACATTTTTCTTATGATTCGTATTCGTATTCGTTTAATCAAATAGCTTTCGTAGCAAACAAAACTGAACGCTAAATTATGCTATTTTTACAATCATTTAAGAATTTTTTTTTTTTTATTTAATACACTTACAAAATATGGTACGAAGGAATTTGCAAATCTGTTCGTTCGGCATTTGACGGGTTGTAGTCTGTTCTGATGCCTGGTGAGTTTGGGGGTTGGTGCGGTTGGAGGAAGAATTGAGCGATGTTTCTTGTTTGACATGAGTGATTTCCCGAATCTCATTATCAAATCGTGTCTTCGGGCGAACAAAGTGGGCAAGCTCATAACCACAAGGGCATGCTCGCAACTCTCATACCTGGCTCCAAGAATTATTTTAGTAGCACGTTTTTTAACGTCTTCTAGTTCCTCTGACACATAGACAGTGTTTTTTTTACTGGAGGACCTCAGACAGGACTACAATATTCAAGGATTGGCCTGATGTATGTCGTGTAAGCCAGTAAGAGCTGACGATCTGAGAAACCCAGCCTTCGCATACTCGTTAAACTTTGGATTGAGCAGTCTCCTTTGCGTGCGATATTGTCTACGTGCAGTTTAAACGAGCAATCGCTTGAAAAAGTCATGCCTAGTATTGTCGCGGACGAAACAGTTGGAAAGGGAAGATATGGTATTGTAATATCTCGTTTGAGCGGGTTGAAACGTAGAACTTTCGATTTCTGCTCGTTCAGTTGCAGGCTATCAGATTTACACTGGTTAACGAAGTCCGAAAAAAGTGTTGATTCAAACTGCTGTTTTGCTACTGCGTTTTCTACTTTGTATTTGAGAAGCGAAGACAAGTCGTCAACGAACTTGAAACGCTCCTCAAATTCTGCAAGGATTTTATTGATGACTGCAAGGAATAAAAGGACAGCTAGTTTCGTTCCTTGGGGACAGCCACAAGTAAGTTCGGTCCACTCAGAGCGGATATCATCGGCAAATAACGGATATACCGATTGCCGTCGCCGTTGCAGAAAATCTCTCACTAATAGCGGCAAGTTTTTTCCAGCTCCCATTTCCAAAGTTTTTTCCAGATTTGGGCTGGACAGCCCAAATCTCTTTTAGATTTGTCAGTGCAATGATGTGCTCTATAAGGTCGAATGCTTTCCTGTAGTCTGCCAAAATTAAATCGATAACACTATTTGGGCTGTCCAGCCACTCAACTATCAAATGGTACATCCGCACTAGGTATATTGCCGTGCTACTGCCTCGTATACAGCCATATTGGTAAGTGTCTATTGAGGGTGCAATCTGCTGTAATAGTGCACGTTGGATAAAACCTTCGGCCACTTCAGCCAAGTTAGGAGTTATGTATATAGGTCTCAGCTGATCGCAGGAATGGGATGCCTTTACTTTCGGAATGACCCGCACATAGGCAGCTTTCCACAATTTTGGGAACGATTGTTCTGAGAAACACTGATTTATGATTGATGCCATGGGTTTGGCTAAAAAAGGCGAGTACTCTTTCAATAGCTTCACAGGGAGTTCACCTGGGCATGTGGCACAGTTGTTACGTAGTCGTTCGATTTCACGGAAGACTGATCTTTCGGACACTTCTACAATATCATCGGCACTACAACTATTGATGATATTGCTCATCTGTTCGTCACTTATGGTGGGGTAAGAACTGCAAATTTGTGTAAAAAACTCGTTAACACCCGAGGCTCTTATTAAACTCCTGTCTATGTTGCTGATTCGTACTTCAGTTCCTTTCTGTTTTCCAGTAAGCCTTTTTACCGCATCGTGCCACTTGTGGGAATCTGACTTGAGGAGTGGAGCTACTTTTTCCCGTATATACCTTTTCCTAGATACGCGGAGGGCTGAAACGACTTTGTTTCTCAACTTGTTCCCCTCCGATACTTCTCCACGGCATGGAGATTGCATCGTTTTTTGATCATTATTTTAAGCTCTGAGTTTAGCCACGGCTTATCTGTTTCACAGACCAAGCGCATTTTGACAGGAAAGAATTCGCTGTATTTTTGTTGCAGAGTCGAATATAGTGTCTCGACCTTTTCATCGATGTCAGTTATAGCACAGATTGCAGCAAAATCGAATTTCGCAATCCATCTGCCAAAGGCTTGAATGGAGCTTTCACTCAGTGCTCTCTACAGTATTCTAGTCTTTTTTGGTTTAGTTATACGGTATCTGTTCTTCGACTTCCAGCATAAAATGTTGTGATCACTTTTGCAAGTGGTCCTAAGGAAAATGGCGGTTCCTAGTACGCTTCAAGATTTGTCAGTATGAGGTCCAGTATGCTTCCACTTTCATGAGTGGGAACATCGACAACTTGTTTAAGGTCCAACACACGTGAAATCCATTTTTTGTCGGTTAAGTTGAAGTCTCCTGCTATGATAAATGCTGGATTGCTGTACTGTTTCCGAAAACTGTCAACTTAATTTTGCAGATACGTCACTAATTCTCGCCTATTACGCGCACCTTTTGGATAGTATATTGCTGCTATTATGATGCATGAGTAAGTCCTTGGTAGCCCCTTCGGCTTGCACTAGAGCCAAATTGTCTCGTGGCACGAATCTGAGGGGATACCAAGTTGTTTGCATGGTAAGTCTTCGCGGCAATAGATTCCTACGCCAACTCCACGTCGGTTGTCCTCTCTGTTGCGTCTGGTATTAAAAAAGTTCAGATATCCTTTGATTGCACCCGTTTCGGTTTTCATATCCCAGTATTCAGTAATTACTGCTAATGGTGCTAAGTTTATGTGCAAGATAAGTTCTAATACA
>CM051271.1:42012873-42120373 GCA_027921565.1 Artemia sinica | reverse complement strand
CACAAGGACAAAAAAAAAAAAAGAGATTGTTGAGAAATATTACGCTGGGGAAAGTGTGCATGCATTAAAGTACCATTTTTTCCGCATGCTTTGAAAGTGTCATATTTTTTTTTTTTTTGCATGCTTTGAAGTGTCATAATTTGTGCATATTTTGAAGTACAATATTTTGTTAAACCTAAATCCCCCGAAAATAGTAGCAAAAAAAATACATATAATTAAGAAGTATCGAATTTAAATAGTATCAAAATAAATAAAACCAGTACCGAATTTTAACCCAAAAAAAAAAACAAATATGTCGTTGGATCAAAAACGAACAATTATTAAAGCAAAAAAAACTCATTGCCAAAACAGTGGAAATTTCAAAATCGCTTCCTTCATATAACGGTGATGAGACGTTGTAGACGAATTTATTATTCAATTAAACCAATTCGTAGAAGTAACTCAAACGGACTTAAAATCATTAGTAGGCATGTTGTTAATGAGACTTAAGGGACAGGCATTAACATTCCTGAAACAAATAGAACAAACGATAGGGGAAGATAACAACCTCCCAATAAACTCAATCGAAAAATGCTAAAAGCGTTCGAGAAAGATTTGTTGAAAACCAGTTCAACACACAAACTAAAGCATGGTACGGTATGTTTCGATGAAACACAAAATGTTAGGGAATACCTACACAAGGTAATGGTATCCATTGAGGCAAAATATGGAAAAGAATCGGGCCCTTTATACGATAAGATCGTACTTAATGCTTTCATGCAAGATTAAGCCCCAAGCTATACCGAATGTTAATTTCAAAAAAAATATTCAAACATTAGAGCTAGCAGTTCAGGAGGTAGAGAGAATGATTGAAATTGACTCGATTGTGGCAAATCACAACAAGTCAAGAATAAATAATGTAGAAAGTTCAACTCCGGGACAATCACGAGGGATTTCCCCAGGATTTTTACAAAGAGATAATTCAACCCAAACCGAACCAAAAATAGGTCTCCAAACCCTACGAGGCAAAGAATAGTACGTTTTTTGTACCCACGGATACAACAAACTACGTACAGAACCCCCCCAATTATTGCTATGCATGTAATAAACAAGGACATATCGCCAGGGAATGCCGTACTAAAAACAAAATATACACCAGCAACCCCAAGTTTTAATAATCGTTTGTTCGGGAGAACAAACACAAATGCCAATGGGTCAGGAAACTATAGGAAATAACCCCCCGCGTCTCCCATCGTTCCGCAACCCGTACCAACAAGGATTTGCGTACTCGAACCCTTCCCAATATACGCCTCAACAACCCTATTCCAATCCTCACCTAACCGACAAAATAATTATCGGTTCCCCAACGCAAACACGCGACAAAACATGTACCAATTTAATTCACGAACGGTGTATCCAACTAGATTTAACAGGAATACAACGATAACAGAGGATATTTCTTCCCGCCGGGAAAACGAAAAGAAATTTTTCGTCAATACAAAATGAACAATGCCACGAGCCGTCGCACAAAAAAAACTTTAACCCACGCAATAATACGTGGCAACCACGACAATCAAATGTCAACCAACTTGGTAAACTTCCCTAACAGTGAAATTCCCCACCGAACCCCCCCAACCTCAAAACGCCAACTTATCAGATAAGCGCACAGGGAAACGAATGTAGGCCCCCAAGAAAATTAACGGGACCCTGGAGGCCAATATTTTTTATAGGTCCCATCCAGTAATTGTACCTTCCTTAGTGATAATGATGACAATATTACCTATATTAAATAATTTTAGTGTTGCGAGTATTAATTCAAAGCATTAATAGATTCAAGTGCATCTTTAACATAATAAATTCGAATGTATTTAATAGACTCCCAATATATATTAAGCGACGGGAAAATTTCAATATCCCCAGTTTAACTAGTGTCACAGGTCATAGGCTGGAGGCTGTAGGCTCCATATGTTTAGATGTGACAAAAGATAATAAAATCTTTCCTACAAACTTCATAATCTGCAAAAATTTCCCATATGAAGCTATAATTGGTGCTATTTTTTAAAATCTAATAAGGTGTTATTAGATATAGCAAATAATAGACTCGTGTATCCATACGATCCTATTCTCCAACGCGTGGAGAGAGGGGAAAGCAACAGTGATAGAATCAAGTCTTTTGTTAGGGTACCTCACGTCACGTCATTTTCTCCCACGGGACGAGAGAGAAATTCAAGCAGCAAATGGATCGAGTCAGTAAAAGCAAAAATAGGGAAATGCAGGAGTATAGACAACAGAAATAAAGAAAATAACCGAATTATGGACTGAAATAATAATCTAAGTACTATTGTAAGGGACAGGACTTGGATTTACCCTTACAACCAACCCCACAAGCGGAAGACTTGACGCAAGAAAGCGCTAGTCTTAAACTTAATAGAAAATGACTCGAAAGAAAAATACTATGGGTTCGCGGTACGTAAAACAAAAATCCCCCCAAACACTATGCAAAGAGTACAAATCTCTCAAATGGTCACCCCTGTAAATGACAATTCCGAAATTTGGTTCGCATCCCCGTGTAAAGAAGTTCCAGAAAATCTGTTTTGTGAAGAACAGATCATTTCATACGAAAAAGGCGAGGTTATATTTGGTTAACTAACACACATGAAAACGATATGATTACATTGAAAAAAGGGAACATGTCTCGTTGAAATACAAGTTATTTCTGAGCACGAAGCTAAACAAATGGAGAAACTCCAAGGAAAGCTTAGTTAATAGTGTTGGTGATAGGAATCCAAGAATAACTACCCCCTAACAAAAACCCCAATTTTTGGGGAAAAATTTAAATTAGATTCATATCCAAAATACGCAATTAAAGGAAAAATTATGTGGATTGCTCTGGAATTTTAGAGATATTTTTCTACATGCGAGGAAAGATATCGGGTTGATACCGTTCTATGAACACTCTATCCAAACCATAGGGTTGCCCGTAGCTAAACAGCCCTATCGCATTCCCCATCCCTACAAAGGCTGGTTAAAAAATAAAATCCGCGAATTAGAAAGAAACAACATTATACGGCCAAGCATAAGCCCGTATTCAGCCCCCGTTATACTAGTACCAAAAAAAGAACAAGGACCTTAGGCTGGTAGTGGATTATAGAGCCTTAATAAGCAGGTAGTTAGTGACAAATTTCCCCTGCCCCGAATTGATGAAATCCTAGACTCCATTTCAACCAAAAACAAAATTTTTTACATCTCTTGACCTCACGCAAGGTTATCATCAGGTTAAGATAGCAGATAATGACGTCTACAAAACGGCCTTTTCAACGACGGGAATGCGGTTCTTATGAATATTTGAGAGTACCCTTTGGACTCAAAAAAACCAGTTCAAGTGCATTATGTAGACCTCTGTTACACTTATTACGAGGAATAGAAAATATTATCCACTTTGTGGATGATGTTATTTGTGTGGGAGAAACACCAGAGGACCATTTAAAAACATTAGCCAAAGTTTTCGAAAAATTCAGAGAGGGTAATCTGAAATGTAGACCTGAAAAAGTAAATTTGCTTCAATCCGAAATAAAATTCTTAGGAATGATAGTGACCCAAGGTCAAATATCACCGGACCCTGAGAAAATAAAATGTGTAGAGAATCTTAAGCCACCAAAAACTATGAAACAACTAAGAGCTATTATTGGTTTAACCAGTTATTTTAGAAAAATTTATACGCAACTACGCCCAAATCGCAAAACCCCTAACAAGATCTAACAAAAGGGACATCCCAAAATATTACCTGGTCGCAGGAAGCTCAAACTTCCTTAGACACTCTCAAGAAGGCTCTTACTTCTGAACCAATTTTGTCGCTACCAAATTTGAAAAAAGGGACAATTCGTGGTTACCACTGATGCTTCAGGCTTTAGGCATCGGTGCAATTCTTTCCCAATTAATCCCCGTGGAAAACTACCATGAACCCCTACAAGAACCCCCTCAGTATATAGAGAAGGTCATATGCTATTCAAGCAGAACTCTAACCAAGGCGAAAGTAGTTATTCAGCAACGCAATTAGAGTTATTATCTATAATTTACCACTTAGATAAATTCAGACATTATTTAGTAGGACGAAAATTTAAACTGCGCTCGGACATAAAAGCTTACAGTACCTAAGCACATTCAAGAATCCAACCGGAATTTTAGCGCGATGGATAATGAAAATCCAAGATCTGGATTACGAATTTGAACACGTGACCGGTAAACAGAATGCCCCCTGTGATTACCTGAGTAGATACCCTGAGAATAACCCTTCAGATAACGAAACTAAACAAATAAATGCCATTAATCCCTATAAACGAAGACACAAGAAGAATAAACCAAAAGTCCTTACAGAAGAAAAAGGACCACGAGTAATTCCCTTATCCCTAGCCAATATTAAAAGAAACCAAGTTAAGGATGAAATGTGTTTGACTCTCATCAATTATTTGTGAATTCCGATAATCTCCCTGATAAGTTCAAAGCCCTAAGACGGGAAATAGACAATTTTTATTATGACTTTGACGAAGAAATCCTTTGCAGGATAGTAACAGGCGAAACGAATAGAAATCAAACCTTAATAATCCCAGTGCTCCCCCAAAACTTAATAATACCTGCCTTTGAGTACTTCCATTCGGAAATAGGCGAACACTTAGGAATAACCAAGACATTTCACAAGCTAAAACAATACTTTTATATTCCGTCGGCATTAACAAAACTCAAAGATTTTATAAGTACATGTGAAGCTTGTAACTTAGAAAAAATCCACAAACGTACCCAAATCCCCCCTTGGGAAGAGTGCCAGTGGCAAGGTTCCCTTTCGACATCGTCTCATTTGACCTTTTTGGTACAAGTGGAGGATTACCTGTTTCTAATAGAGGTCATACTTGCATCCTCTCAGTAATAGACCATTTTACCGGCTTCACTTTTGCCAAAGCATTGAAAAATCAAGGCGCATATGCCACAAGTAAAGCCCTAGCAAAAATATTTTTGGAGTTTGGCGTTCCTCAACGGGTCATTAGCGACAATGGATCTAACTTCGTTTCTAAAGTAACAAAGGATTTAATGTGTTTCCTAAAAATAGAGAAACTAGTAACCTCTCCCTACCATCCCCAAGCTAATGGAAAAATCGAAAATAGGCACAAATATTTTCCAATGTCTTGAGTATTTATACAAAGGACAATCGAAACGATTGGGATCAATATCTACCTACTTAACTAATTTAATTAATACGGCATACTCGGAAGCGACTAAAGAAAGTCCATTTTTTCTTTTATTCGGACGTGATTTTAAAATACCATATCAAGAAATTATAGAATCAAGAGAATATTATAATAATACAGAGGACTACAAGCAAGATTTTATAAATAGAATGAGAAAAACCTATAAAATAGTTAGACAAGAGTTAGAAAAATGTAAAGTGAACCAAGAGTTGAGGAATGAATCCAAAATCAAGGGGAATATAAATTTTAAGGTAGGCCACTGTGTCTATTTAAAAAATGAAGCTAAACTGGAAGGCAAAAAACTTTCCAATAAATATTCAGGACCCTACAGAATAATCAAAAAATATGACAACGATTTTACCTTTAAAATAATAAACCCGGAAAATGGGAGAACATATAAAGCACATGTTAGCCGTATAAAAGGTGCCAAAAATACCCCGTTAAGTGGGCACCCGAACCCTCATCTTCAGAATCATCAAACGCGGAAAAACAATTTCCTAAGTCCAGGCTATCCGAACTAAAACCCTTTAGCTTTAAACAAAACTATTTTGAAAACAATAGCGAAGAGAGGAAGATTTTGAAGAATTTTTGGCCATGAAAAGCCTAGTCATCCCCAAAAGAAAACCCTTAATACCCGTGCCTGCAAGAACCCCAAAAAGCCCAGAAAGTTCATCCACAGAAAACTCGGAGCAAGAATTGGATTATACGCTATCGCCAAAAACCCAATTTTTCCCCGATAGAATTTCGACCCCATGTCCCCCAAAAGATTCCTGACGACATGGTATCTCCAGCAACCCCGATAGAAAGACACCTTATCGCTACAGGAGGAATTGAACAGAGCCGTGGAAACCCCAGGTGCAAAAAAAGGAGGAAGACTCCTCCTAGGGATACAAATACAAAAAGCTTGAGAGAGGCCATGGACATTGTAAATTATCCGATAAAAACAAGACAAAGTACCTTGCCTTGGGCACAGGAACACCCGGAAGATGAAAACTTGGGACAATACCAATCACATAACGGTATCTAAAGTAAAAACCCAAGGAATCTTACTCCTGGAAACAGACCCTGCTACGAAATACACCTCACCCCCCGGAAGATATGGCATTCAAGCAGTGGAGACAATCTCCAAAGGTATTTGACTCCTCCCACAGTTCCCAAGAATCTTTTAACTCCCCTGAAACAGGATTTCAACGCGAGGAAATGGAAAATAAACCCTCAACCTCAAAAGCAGACGAAATATATGAAGCAAGGGCAGGAGATACCCCTCAATCGCAAAGGACCGCCCCCGAAAGCCCAAATAATGAATCCTCAGATACTAGCTCTAATGAGTCCGACGATGAATCAGATCCCGACTACCCCCATAACGCACCAAAACACAAAACCGGCTTCTGCCGCGGCCCATGCGAAAAGCCGCAAAATTGAAAGGTCAAAAATACCTACTAAAACAGTATAAGAGAAATTTGATCTGATCTCTATGGGAAAATCGAAAAAGAATAAAAAACAAGAAGGCGAACAGGAAGTTACAACGAAATCTGGCAGAATAAGCAAAAGGCCAGACAAATTGACATACATCTAGGATAAAATACCCCAAAAACTTATATAGCAATATTAAATCGAAATGAACAATTAAAAAAAAAAAACCTTAAAACAAGGGTACATGAGGAGAATATGACAATGAAAAATACCCATGAAAGGTCAGAAGAAGTTAATAGTCAATTTTTCCAGACCTATATCCTGGCTTGGTAAAGAACCCCAAAGATAGAAGAAGAACAAGAATTGTTCAAACCATCCTCCAAAAAGAAAAATACCTAGTGCAACCCCGTTACTGACAGAACAAGTATGGATCAACTATTTCAAATACGATCAAAACTTCTCGACGACTCGGCACAATTAGTAGCAGAAAGATTGAAAATCGACAATATGATAGAAGCCACACTTAAATCTCTTAGGGAAGTGAAGGCCTCCCAAGAAACAATGAACAAAAGAATAAATGAGATTTTAATAACTAAACAAATGGATAGGTTGGTTGAAACCCAGTTTATGGAAGTTAAAGAACAGACCGCCAAAATCCAAATGAAATGGAATCAATAAGCGATGCCACGCTTTTCGAGGGATATAATTATCCCGATCAGATCCTAAAATTACAAGTATTATACGATAAAATGCAGGAAATTGGTAAAAAAGTACAAGATTATAGAAACAGTACTGTTCTGTCCGCGACAATGGCAGTACAAGAAGCCTGGCACCCAACGAGCAAAGATCCTAGACTTGCAGCATAAGTACGATCATTTAAAAGCACAGAAAGAAATAATTCAGTTGCAACAGGACAGCTTAGAGAAACGACTAAAGGAGAACCATGCCAAAATCACCGAAGAACTTCAAAAACAGAGAGATTTCTGCTCAAACCTAGAAAAAATAGTTGCAACATACTTTACTATCAAAATTGACCTACCCCTCAGTCCCCATTTGGAAAATCTTCTCACTAACACCTACAACGAAAGATCATCATCCAAACCCGCATATTTTGCGATTCCAAATCAAGCCCGTCACCATCACATAAAACCCCAAGTGGAAACTAATCAACAGAATCCTCCAACGAATAATAATATATTGTGAGGGCCCAGTACCCTGACGCCCAAGAGAATGTTAATACGGGCCAAGATTCTTCAGAAATCTATGCACCACAAGGAACACCCAAAACCCAACCATTGCCAGAAGGTACAGAAAACTAAGGAATACCAGACATGAGAATAAATCAAAAAAGAGGTAAAAATTCTTTTTCGTCAAAATCCCCTTCTAATACATTAAAGTGACTACATTTTATAGAATGTAATGTATACCGACAAAAAATAGTAGATAACCCAATATTCGAACGAAAACTCGTTAAACTAGGTAATTATGTTTCTGCTAGACAGAACATAGTATTTCCTTGAAAAAAAAAATAGATAAATAAATGCAGATTACAAATTTAATGGTAAAAAAAAAAAACTGCAATGAATAGCCATCCTTACATTACTAGGAATAGTTAAACAACATTTCGGATACCCCCCCCCCCCAGAGTAGGTAAACCTGACGATCACAAGGGATCGCTTAATGAGGAGATTTACTTCAGGGCACGAGGATCAAATCCGTATCCTAGGTTCGGCCGTCTATCAATCCATAACCCCAGACCACTAAATTCCAAAAAATTACTTTTAATTCAAAAAAGTATTCGGATCGGCGCTTTAATAGATTCTACATCTTCACAAAATCAATTTTGTGGGATATTTATTTTTAATTATCACGCCAACGACATAATCAAATACGGAACTCCAAAATATACTAAATCTAATCACAAGAAAAGATGACCGGAAATAACCACCACCCAAACTTGCCGTATAGAATATAAAACGTCAAACAAAAAAACCTTAACACCTTAGTTTTTTGCAATAATTAGCAAAAGCAGCAGAATGCTTGCAGCCGATAGGCAAGGACATAATATAACCACCAAAAACCGTAAAAATTTGCAGCAATAAATTCAACAATTTTACCTTAAAGAATAAAAGCATACAAATGAACCGCGCAATTAAAGTATAAAAGAATAACCTGTAAAAAAAAATATAACAAAAAAACTTTCTCCTAGGCTAGACAATTTCTTAACTTGGAAAGATTTTGCAATTAGGCTGATAGCTATATGACAATAGTAGACATATTCTGCTTCTGATATGTGATTTAATCTCTGCAGGTTCTCACAATTGGTGCAAACCGCGTAACATACAGCCAGAGACGAACAGGACTAAATTAAAACTAACATAGGTCCGTCGAAATACTCTAATGACCAAAATAATTCAGATGTAAAGCAATGCAAAAAATAACCAATTAATGCAAAAGGAAGAAAATCATTCCAAAAATTGACCATTAGTCACAAATACTCATATCACAAGACAGTATGTAATAACTTCTACTAACCTTATAAGCCAGTTACGACCCCAGGTCTCTGCTAATCTTAATTCCCCCAATAAGTAATATGACGTGGTAAACCACATGTTATTCACAAAATTCAAGCCTTGTGAAAAGCACAATATTTAAGAGTTCGGAGAATGTGCACACACTAGTGAGCATATACTTAACTAAAATTGATAAAACAAAACGAACATTTATACAAAGCATGAATAACTGAAGGGTAATTTCTAATGCAATTAAGTGAAAGCAGAAGCCATAAAATAGATTACAACACCTGTGAGGTAATTTAGCCCTTTGTTCGGACATACATTTCTAAGATCCTAAATCAACAAGGATAAATTATCAAACTTTCTCCCTGAATCAGCACTTACAAAAGGATAACCTACTAAAGATTATGGCGATAAAATACAAAAGAAAAGGAATTACAGATACTATAAGTAATGTTCTAATCAAAATTTATGAGCCCCCCCCCCTTTTCAGTCGTGCGGCATCTTAGTGGCATCAAAGTTCGACATCAAACGCAAAATATATTTTAGTTTTCACTTGGGAATACAAAGAAAACTAAACTCATATGGCTTATGACAAGCTACGAAACTTTGAAGTAATACCGCGCTGGATAATAAATATCTCTACCACGTGGCGTTAACTCCACCACAGGAGAGGGATGATTTGACACCTTAAAAGTAAATGAGTTACACTTCGACTCGCATTACTCCCATTAATCAAGGATATACAAGGCTGATGAAAGTGAAGGAATAGATACCTTAGCCACATCACAGCTAAATGAAATATAAAGATAAATAAAAGGCACCACAGCCAAGTAGCTGAATTTTCGAAAGTATAAAAAAAAAATAAGACTGTATTTTCAAAAAAGGCCTTAACGAAATTAATTGAAATTATAGATATTTTAAAAAGATTGTTTAAAAAACAACATGAAAAACAAGTATGGAAATTGGATGCCACATTAAGGTTATAACAGAGTTTCCCTCAAACTGAGGTATAAGCATTAACTAGAATATACTAACGAACAATATAATACGACCCTTTACGTAACTACTTAAGCCCAAAACCCCACTTTAACCAGGTAAAAGATACTTTCAACTAAAAGTCAGTAGTAGTACCCTATACGCTTCCAAGGTGACAATAAAATTTTTTTTTTTCTCAAAAATTAATAAAAGCACAGTATACATGGCAATTCTAATTCGTAAAAACAAAATAAAATAACCGTCAGTGGACAACACCATAAAATACCTTGAAATAGTATAGGAAAAATGACTTAAATATCCACATAACGTATAATAGTGAAAACGAATGGACCCCCAAGTATAGGAGGTTGGATCCAAGGATGCACGCGGTGTACAGTGTCTTAACATGCCTTGACTCTCACCCTCCGTTGAGAAAAGTTACGGAAATACGAGACTTGATCGCAGAATAAAACATTACTTGATAAATCTACTACGACGGTCTAGTCACCAACTCCTTAAGCGAAGGGACCTTTACTCGTGGGTAGCGGTGGCCACAGGGGAATGGCAATGGTGTTATTGTTTTTCTGTTGCCATTGCCATTTGGCCCTAGCTCTCTTATGAGGAACGACCATTCAGTTACACAAAAGTGATCATCACATAATGAAAAACTACAGTTTTGAAGTTGGACAAAATTACCCTAGGACATGGGGACCCGTTGGTCAACTGTTGTGACCTATGGTGTGTTTTATTCCATTGGTCATTGGACTTGGCTATGGAACTCTCACGAGAAGATCAACTAACCTCTCTATAAAAGTGACCCGCAAGAATTACCCTAACTCATCCCTACCACATGGAAATAATGAGACGAAAAAAAAAAGTGGTAGTGCAAGAATACGAAATAAAGAAGACAACAAAGTTTGATATGTGGGGTATACGTTGGCATGGCGCGGGGACGCGAGTGATTAAGTTTCGTGTTCAGGTGCTATGCTGAGGTGTCTCTTGCAGTATACAATTGAAAAAAAAAATGTGTCAAAAGATTAATGAAAGGGGCAACCCGCAGAAATGACCATACCTAGCCCCGACATTAGAAGAAACGTGACAAGGCAACGGATCATTCCAAAATATGAAATGAAAATGAACAGAAGCCCAATACGTGGGGAGTGCCATAACTTTGTAAGCTTTTCTGTTGACTGTTTGGGAGAGGTGTGCGGAGTCGAGGTATCTCTTACGAAATACAACCAGAACAGAGAGGACAATGCCATAAAGACTAGTAAAATTAACTACGCGATCCGCTAGAATTACCCTACATTGGTTTTATTACCAGAATATTTACTATAACAAAAGTAACCATGCAAAGAATCTACGAAGAAAACAAGCAAACAAGCCTCATACATGAGAAGTTGTGTCCGGAGAGTAAATGATTTTAGAATTGGTTTTTGGAGCTCAATTCCGGAATTGGTCCTGGGGGACTGGTTCCGGAGCTGATCTTCAGAAATTACTTTCAGTCCCGACGGTCTTGTTACTCTTTGAATCTATTCTTGGAGCAGTAGTTTCCTCTGCAAAGGACAACTTGTACCAAAAGGAATGCAAGAGCACTAGTAAAAATTAAATAACATAAAATTAAAAAAAAAAGCCAAGTAAACAGCAAATATTACAATTAATCATCAAATTGATAGCGCTAAGTGACGCGCCGTGTAGCCAACTATTTATTTATCTTGATTACTTCATAATCATCATTATACCTTAAATCACCATAACCATTTTTGGAAATATGTTACTACTAAGTAATCACTTATTTCATAATTAATGATAAATTTTATATAAGAGCACGTTTACAGATACTGTACGTGAAGACCTTCAACCCTGGTTAAGGGAATCGCCGAAACAAGCGACCATACGGTATGTTGCTTATATTAGCCTAAAATCTAGTAGAATAATCAGAAAAAACGTAACCATGATAAGATACCCAAGCAATCAACAATTAAATAATCGTAGACGAGAAAATGCAATCTTTTGGAACCTTAAGATAAGACATAGCGTAGACAATATTAATGCTCCGTTAAGAGAATGGGGACTTGTCAACAATTTAATGAAAGAAGAGGAACTTATTAAAGCAGTAGAAAATCTTGACTGTCCAAAACTATATTATCTTGTGAAATCTCAAAAGACAAGGTTGGAACAAAGAGTGATCCTAAGATTAACGGCAAGCCTAGTGCTTTATAATTTTAGTGCACGTGAGATGACAAGAACACTAGAGCACACTAGACGAAGTGCCAACCTGGCCTTCCGAATTTTAGTACAACATATCCCATCATCAATGTATAGCTCGTTGTCTGAATATATCGCCAACAACATTTGGTACGATCAAGATGATAATAATATAACTACAATTTGGCCCATTAAATTTCTCTCCATATTAATAGACCAAGGACATATGTTAAAAAGTGAAACCCTTCTTAAATCTTGTACGTCAATTGTGTAAATAACACGTATCTAAATCCGATAAACCCTTCAATGGGAGCCGCAATTTTTCAACTTACCCCAAGAGAATATAAAGACATGAAGAAAATAACCCTGAATTTCTTCCAAGAAGATGAAAATTTTGGAAGAAAAATAGTCCCTGGGTTAGACGTAATCGTGCGTGAGCACTATGTTGTTGCCAATCACACACAAATTTAAGTTTCTCTGTAGTAAAGATATTGAATGATCCATTGTCATTATCTCAGTTGTGCCGGAAAGTCATTCGTCAAAATATGCGAAGGAATGATATAACCGCCACTTTGGAAGGCCTGCACCTCCCAAACCAACTACTAGTGTATTTAATGTACCTAAATATACCCGAAAACGGTAAAAATGATATAGTGTTTGAACTCCAATTTCTCAGCCCAAATGTTTCGTCATGGGAAAATTACCGACTTCTGGACATGCTTATATCTCCAAGTTCAAAGGCGGCACTGCCGGATGATGCACCCATATTGAAATTAAAACCCAACCTCAGTGGGAGAAACTGTGTATATAGATAATCTTGTTAAAATAAATGATGAAAGAACCTATAATATTACCTGAAGTGTTATAACTATAAAAATCAATTATTACCATAATTAAAAAAAATGCATTGTAAACCAGTGTTGTATTGATATTTGTGGAACTATGAATTGGAGTAAATGTCGCGAGATCTGAGTGCATTATCAATATATTGACAAGAAGGTAGTTTCTCAAAAGTCTCTATACTTTTAAGACTATAACACGACCGCAAAGTCGTTAAACTAGAGTACGGAACTTTAGGGTAGTAACTATGTTCGAACACACAGAATAGCCAGGTGCAAGGAGGCACCGGTGAAAAAGTAGTTCAACCTCACCCTGAAGTTACCTTGTGTTTTTTTTTTCACTCAAAATTGGTTAATATGGAGCTCAGATGACTCGAATTATGGTTGAATGAATAAGTACCCGATGTATTGAGGAAATGCCGGTGAAAAGTAATTGACCTAGACCTAGGAGAATAACCAGGTGACATACCAGATAAAGAAGAAAAATAGACCAGAGTATACCATGAATCATAACCAATCTTGACAAAAATTATTAACTAGACAGAGACAATAGAAACTACCTTTCATTTCAGAACAAAATGGCCAAAGCAATTATCGATACGGAGTACATATGTATCAAACATGCCAAAGAAAACGTCATATACTCGGCGGCAATGGTCCGTCGTAAATAAGTCAGGGGAGGAAGTCTTCGCGAAAAAATGGGACGTTAAGTATGATTTAAGGAAGTTTAACGTAAAATCTTATAAGTTCGGTCTAGATCTCGCAAACACCCCAAAATATCGGCCAGCGAGAGGCAAATTAGGAATCAAATATAACGGTAGAAAGGGAAAATACCTCCATTTTATTCAACATGAAATTAGGAAATTACAAAAACAATATAAAATCCTGGTACTGGTATGTTAAAGGTCCTTGCCAGACAGATTTACTACTCCTCGACAAATGTAAAAAGCAAAAATTAGTTTACAAAAATTGAAGGGAATCCAAACTGTGTAAAATACCAAGGTAAACATGACCCCCTCCAAGAAATAAAATATTACAAACAGTACCTGTACAATCCAAGGAGTGTACTATATAGAGAGAGAAGAAATGAAATTGTGTTTAAAAGAATTAAAACTTATCAGTCAAAATCAAAAGTGATTAAGAAAAACAAAAAAGCTGAAACAATCAAATAATTAAAACCCAATTACTCTTACGTTAAAACAATTAAATTCTTACGTGAAAGTAATTAAAATACCTATCCCCCCAGCTTAAGAGTCAACAGTACGATGACCATAAGCAAAGTAACAAATTGAACGACCACGAATCTTAGTCTCACCCTGTTTCCTTTGGGCAACAAAGATTATCATAAAATAATATAAAATATAATATCATAATTAGCACCTTCCTTCCTTCAAAAAAAGGAGAACAAATATAGGAATCAAAATTCATGTTCAATTATCAATCGTAAGAAGTTTTTTATTAACCCCTATTCCAAGTATATATTATGTCTAATGAAGTATTAATTTCCAGAAACAGCAAAAAGGATGTGGATAACAAATGTCATAACAATCTTCATTTCCCAAACTTTAGCCCAAATATCGTAAAACATGGAATAATTTTTTAAACACGAGAATTCGTTTGCTCGCAAGTCTAATGCCTGGGAAAATATTTATGAAATTGGACCCCAAACCGTTTGAAACCTTGTTCCAACAAGTAATTAGACTAGAGAAAAATACCAATAAATTAAAGGACTCCATATTCCAATTCTTGAAATCAGACAAAAGCCTGCAATCAACAAAAGATATGCACCATAAGGAAAATAAAGGAAACCTACCCCCCGTATTTCCTAAACTAAAATCGAAATTCATAATAGAAGATTTCGACAAGAAAATGACAGAAATTGACAAGGCTCTAGGACTTAACAAGAACGAAAGCCGAAGAAGGAAGAGAATTAAATAATGTGGATAGTTCCATGAGCGAACAAACTACAATTAAATCTACCACAAGTTACTCCTTGACTACTTCCAAGCAAAAAAAATAAACTTTATGATGGAAACTACGCAATGTTAAATGAATTACCGAGCCTATGGACTTTTCTCAAAGATTTGTGGCAAAATCATGCTGAACAAAATGTTACGAAGCAAATATTATCAAAACTCGCGAAGGAAAAAGACTACAAACAAATTATTAACCTCAAGGAGTTGAAATTCTCAAATATACAACATGATGATGAGAATAAAAATCCTATAAAAAGAAACATAAAAGACACCAAGACAACCACACCTACATATGAGTCCCCAACGAAAGATATACAATCTTCAATGTCAGAAACTACGACAAATACAGTCCCAGAAATGAGCGCACTCAACAATAAATCATTTAAAAAACTTGACCACGCTAACTTATCTAAGACCTACAATACTTACAAAATGGACGTGGTCAACAGGGCCCACGTACTATCGCACCCAGTCGATCGGCGTATTCACTATAGGCCTAAGAGCAAGAATCCCAGTAAGGCATACCGAGATGCAAACGATCAAAGTACAAGCGATTCAACCAGAACAAAAGAAAAATAAAAGTATGAAAGAAAAGAAGACGATTACGTACATAAGAAGTGTTGGATAATAGACGGTAAACGTACTTGTGCAAGATTAGCAATGGCCGACGAGCCGGCAAGGAAGATATTGAACCATTACCTGAGCTAAACGAGAAAAACGCTCTAAAAGTATCGATTCACCAATCTTTTCTAATATTATATAGACAGAGACTGCAAGCACTATTTGAATTGTTCAACACAGAAATACAAAAGTTAAAGCAAAGTACCACGAGAATTTTCGAGGTATATTTTTTCGAAAAAGCAAATACCGAAGATCAGCTAGTCTAATACCAATCGTGGGAGAATTAGCCTCACGCTTGTTTTGGGCTTTCGACTGAAGAAGACCTAAATATCCTAAGGGAGGAAACGTAGAAAACTAAATAACGCTATGAACGTGACCTTACATGTTCAAAAAATACAAGCCAGCATAGCTAATTACCAGAGAGACAAAATTGAGGCAATCTCGAAGAAAATATCAAAGACAGTAAACATAATGAATTATTTAAAAAATGAAGTAGATCGTGTGATTACCGATTCGAGCCTCACCATGGTATCACTAGACATAGTGACAATGTCCTTACTTAACCTGGCAACTGACGTTAGCAAATTTGAATTTGCATTATTTGCCCTTACCGGAGGAACCTTGTCGTACGACCTAGTGGATCCTTCGAACCTAAAAAGTATCTTGGATGAAATAAAAAACGCATTTAACGTTCGGACTACACCTACCAACAGAACCGGAAGTAGCAAACTTATTTCACTATTACACCAAGCTGAAGGTTCACATCACAGAGATAAACGAACAACTATTTGCAGTGGTAACAATCCCGTTAATAAACCAACAATCAATATATGACTTGTATAAAATTTTTCTACGTTTCCAGCCAACATAGGTAGAACCAATTCGTTCATGACTATTACCCCCGAAGCGGATTACCTGCTAGTCGATCAAGATAGGAGGAAATATGCCTTAGCAAATCCACAGGACCTCAAGGAATGTGTAGCATTCAAAAACCTAGTATGTCAACTAACACTGCCCATTTATAATGTAAAACCCGGATCATGTATGTTGGATATATTCTTAAAAGAGACTCAACAAGAGGAAATTCCAAGTTCATGTGAAGCACTAATAGGTAGTACTAAGCGAGAAATATTTATTCATCTTAGAAATGATCTATGGCTATTCTCTGTTCCAAAAGAAACAGTCGGGACAATCTCTTGTTATAATAACACAGAGAAAATCGATCCAAGCTACAGAACCGAATTACTACTACAAGATGTAGGTACGATAACCATAAAGCAAGGATGCCGACTGGTAACTAAAGAAGCCACAGTACAAACACCTCTGATAACCACTAGCACGAATATAATAAGCCCCAAAGTGGTCAATTTTAAAGCAGTGAATTTATCATATACAATTCCTAACATTGAAAATGAAGAAGTAAAACCAGAATATGGTCAATAATGGAGAATGTCAAAGAAACTTTACCACTAACAAAATAAGAGAAGCATTAGACTCTCAAATTCCCCTCTTCACTAATGAAAACCAAAGATTGACATATGTAGAAAGTAGATACGGACTATTCTCAACAAATTTTTGGTGGAATATCCTCCTGACAGTAGGATTCGTGTTCATGATCTCTCTGACTATAAGAATGCTATTAACCCTAAATTACGGAAGAGTGTTGAGAATAACACGTAGAAAAAGAGCAAAATCAGAACACATCGAGCCGAGTGAGATGCAAAACCTAAACCCGGAACTCCCTGATAACCCTTGAGCAAAGAGTAAGGGAGGACATGATCGAGCGAATGAGAGTAGAGGTCCTCATTCGTACCATGTCCAGTCCCAAATTTTCACTTAATTTTTTATTGCGCAAGCCCATGCAGCTGCTAAGATATATTTCTTGGGCAGCGTGGACGTGCATAAACAGTAAAGATTTGAAAAATTTATAGTAAATCGAGACCTCTAATAAAAACCACATAAACTACCTCACAAGTAGTAGTAGAATAGAAAATTAAATGCTAAAGTAGATGAGTGTTGAATAACATTTAAAAATGCATTGAATATAGAACGTGTGCCAAATGCACATGTGTGCATGTATACACATAGTCACTAAATCTTGAAAATCTTATAGTGTTATATTTTTGTAAACATAATCATTTTTCCTATAATAACTTTGCTTATATCACAGTAATCTAATGATTGCTGTAACATGCATGTAAAAGCATGAGAGTTGCCCTTAGTTGCTGCTCTCTCGTTGAGGTTAACTGTACTCATACTAGAATTGATATTATTCATATGTCTAATCACGACTATTATTTCAAAAATAGTCCCCGCATGGTATTATGTAATTGTATATTATTGCTGTATGTGTTATAACTTGTGTAATTATAAAGAGCATATGATTCTGCCCAGATATTTATATTCTAGGAAGCAGAGTAACCAGTGCAAATTAATTATTGATGTACCAGTAAGCAACACGGATACAACCCAGTAGCATCTACTCTCATCATTCGTCAACACCGATAACTACTCACCAAGAAAGTCCCTGAAGACAATATCCTGATGACATTCCAAGTCACCCAAGCCTAGTACCAGGTAACATTATCTCAAGCAATATTGGCAAACCAAGAACCCCACATATACGTTATATATATCTGAATTAATAATTACCTAAAGAACCACCCCGACCGCAACGTCGTAAAACTACGTGGAGACCGTCGATAACTATCCTTAGACGGCAACAGCCTTAAGATTTAATGTTTGAAACACCAAGAATAACCCTAGAGTCAATCCCTCAAAGACTATATATCTTAAGCCCCTATAGCAGAGACAATATGCTAACCAAGATCAAAAGTTAAGTTTCGACTCTATCCAATCATTATTAGATGTCGCAAAACCAAACCATCCTCCAAGAGAAGAAAAATCAAACATGACCAATTGATGGGAAATATAAACTGTACGCGATAAAATTTTTTCCCAAAATGAAGTGTTCGGAGAAGAGAAACAACCAGTTATTATTGTTTTAATCTTCAGATTAAGCCCTCAATGATTGTAATCAATTGACCGGAAATCAAAGACAATGCGTCGAACCAAGGCCCTTAAGATCAAGTTTTGATCCTGCCATAGTTAACATTAAATGTTGTAACACAGCCCATAGTCCAAGATATGGACTGAACGTGAACAAATTACGGGAAACACAGACTGTACGAGTATAAGAATTTCCCAAAAACAAGTGTCCAAGAAGAGATACCCAGCCCAGCGATAAAAGTACCCATTTCATGTAGCCAATTCCCCTAGAGTTATATACCTAGTAAACAATAAAAGAAGAACTGAACGTAATCGATTTACGGAAAACACAGACTGTACGAGTATTAGATTTTCCGAGGATAAAAGTGTCCAAGAAGAGCTAAACCAGCCAACGATTAAGATGCTCATTTCATGTAATCAAATCCCCAAGGGATATGTACCCAATAGACATTTCAACATTCCTGTGACGTCAAACCCGCGTATTTCATATGACAAACCATACACGAACGATTTTGTGCAATAGTCATGATTACGGACAATGTAAACGCTCATCCCAAGGAACAAGTGCCAGAAAAACGAAACACCAAGAAGACAAACCATAAACAATTAGCCAACCTAATAATTAACTGAATGGAAGCCCAAGCAAGAGTGATAACGTATGTGAGTATTATAGACACGTAGAATGATGAAGTAAGTGTGAAGCATTATGTATCTAACTAGCAACTTTGATAAATATTGTTAAACTTATCAGAAAACAGATGAAAACCAGTGCAAGCTACCTTATCCCAGTGTTGCCATTAAACATTAAGTTAAAAATGTTAAGGTGTAAAATGTTTTTTCCCTCCAAGCTATTTTTAGTTCAAGCATGTCAGTGTATTGTAGTTAGATGTTTTAGATGTAGTTAAATATTTTTGATGTCAAATAACTATCGTACCAATATAACGTTAGGTGGAAGTATAAACTAGAATTAGAAGGAGCGAATATGTACCACGTTAATAATAAAGTAATTACAAAAGCGGAACTTAACTAGACGGAGCCGTGTAGAAGTATTAGAACATCAGGTAAAAAAAATTTTAATATTAGGTGAAGGAATAATAATATAATTAAATCTATGTAGCGTCAGGTGGAAGTATAGTCAAGTGTTAGAAAAGGCAAATATGTACCATTTTTAGTGATAAGATAAACGTATCAGGTGAAGGTAATTTTGATATTAGGTGGAGGAATGATAATTATCATGCTATCATATAATCTTATGTGTTAGTCATTAGAGACTCTTTGGCCCTTCCGCCAAATAGAGTGAGTAGGCAATGGACTTTAAAGTAATGTTGTCACATATATATATATAGTCTAATAGAGCAATCGGAGATATGGAACAAAGATATAAATTTTACCAAAGCAGAACTAATTCAAGTAATAAATAATAAGATAAATTCCTTAAAAAAAAATCAAATTTTGGAAGTGTAGAAAGAGTAGCTTAACACAACGATGAGGACATCGTTAAGAATGGGGAGGATGATATGTAATGGGATCAATTTTCAAAAAACCCCAAAATCTCCCAATTTAAGTTACCCAAATAAAGAATATAAATCACCCAAAATATGAACCTGGAGAGTTCGAGTAACCTACAAATCGAGCAAGACTCAAGCTTTCAATTTAACATAGTGAAACGAATGTATCTAATTATATGTTGTAATTATACCTTGTAATAAACATTGTAAGAATCTTTCCCACAGAAAAATCCAATAAACAAATTCGCCCAGGTGTCGCCAATAAACGCAATAATTATCATTTTGACCAAATCTTATATGACAGCCAACGAATAATGTAATTTGAATCCTAAGAGCTCAAAAATACCAAACTGTCAGGAGAGTAAAATTTATAATACAAAAAAATAGTCACTCAGATGCAAAATATCTCTGTTGCATTGTTCTGGAAACTAAGTTTAGAACTAGCAATCTCAATGTAATTAAATCGTGTTAGCTTTTACCAATGTTCACAGAAATAAATTATAAGTCTTCTGGAAATCAAAACACCCTGCTGGGAAAATATTACAATGTAAAACTTTGTTCGTTCGAAAAAAATTCCAAAGTAATACTTTAAAAGTCATAAATTAAGCGACACCTGCTAGCAAAATGTTGCAGTGTAAAATTTTAAATTGTTAGAAAAATTCCAAAGTGATAGCTTAAAAGTCATAAACTTTAACTAAACCCAAGTAGCCCATTGGTGCAAGCCGGCCCAATAGCGATGAAGGACAAATAATTCAACCAATAGGAATTGTAAAATATACTTTTAGCAACGCCTAAACGTAACCCCCGGCAAAATTGCAGAGAATAGATAGTTAGGACTTAACAATTTTGCGCCAGTCTTTTTTGGAGAGTCTATTGTCAGTCTTTTAGCAGTCTATTGGGAGTTTTTTTTGAGCAGTCTTTTTTGAGTCTTAGAGAAGTGATACACTAGCCTAACTGAGGATTTTCTTATGATATGTGTGTCTATTCAAACTTTTTGACAGTGCACTAACTTTTGTGAAGCATCGCTCCAGATGACAATTTTGTATCAGTGTTTTGTATTACAAGTGTGTTGATATATCCGAAGCTCTGCGACAATTATGTGAGTAACAATAAATGCATTACTTTCTTATTTTATTCTCTCTATGTTAATATTTCTCAAGTTTGTTAGTCCTTGTGGCTCCACTCGCTCCTAAGGGAAACTGAAATTTATCAGTCTGATTTCGATTCAGTATGGCCGTTAACATAAGCTCCCTACACGTACTCCTAGTTTTAAGCTCCCCTCTCTAGAAGTTCAGCCTCCACTCAGGTAAGCCACACGCGAACTGTCAGCAAAGAGTTTAACTTAATTTCCCCATTAAATTAAACAGTTGATATAAGAACAAACAATTTTTATTGAGACTCCTTATCAGAAGGTGTTATCAAATAACAAAACTAGAACCCCTTACACATTTAAAACCCCCCATTAGATAATTCTAGCCTTTCTTTCATAATCTAACTGCTGAAACTTATATTTTGTTTTCAAGGCAAGTCTTTCTTCTTTTCCTCTAGGGACACGAGAAACGCTAGAATTGTGAAGTGTTTATGTTTACGTTATTTATCTTCAACTGTTCTTTGCTGAATTCCAGTTCAGGTTCAATTACCTCATTTTATCGCATCGTTAGTTGACCAGCGTTGCCAACGCGGTACAATTGTACAAGTTTTGGTTCAGTTTAAAGGTCCTGATACAATGCTGTACATTTGGAATTTTTTTGTTACAGTACAGGTTTTTCTGTGCATTTGGTTTTGCTTGCTCGTTTCTGGCTCAGATATCTGTTCAATTTTTAGTTTGTCAAAACTTTTTTTGTTTTGACAAATTTGCAACCTACTGTTCAGATGGTAGAACTTATCCTCTTGCGGTACAATTTTAGCTAGAAAACTGGCACAGTTTACTTCAGTGCATTGGCAACGCTGTAAGTGACAAGCCTTTAGTGTCTTATCCTTTGCTTTTCTATTCTTTGGTAATCTGAAAGGCTGAAACATGAGCTAGAAACTGAAATTTATAATTTAAATTAGAAATGTCTGCTTGAATTCATGTAGAAATAATTATGAAACCATGAGAAAGGGTCTTGATAATCTTGGTATCTACTCGAAAATATCTATCTACAAAGATCATGAGAGTTGTCACTGAGAACGGCATTTAAAAAACAGTAACGTTATTAATTTTGGCTTCTGACATTTTGACTTTGGTTTTTGAATGACTAGGATTGAGTTAAAAGCGAATCGAATTAACAACAATATATGAAAGGCGAGGACATAAAGCTATAGCTATATGATAAGCAAAAGGTCATTTATTGATTGGAAAGGAAATTAAAATATCTTCAAGCCTTAAAATAAAGGTTAAACTTTTTGCCTCATAAGAAAAATCTGAACATTCGTATGCCTGATGAAGGCACTAGCTTTAATTTCATCGAAAAGTTTATTAAATAAATAAAAAAAACACACACTTGCATTTTCCACCATCTTGAGTAGATGAATTATTGAACACGTACACAGATAGAGGGTGAGTGGGGTCAGACCCGCACTCCTCGTTTTGCTATTTCTACAGTTAAGCCTACAGTTTAGCCTACTTTCCTTACAATTCGCCTGTTTTGTGTTTTTTTTTTTGCCTTTTCCTATATGCTTGGTGGAAGTTACGGTTACCGGCTCTGGCATCAATTGTCGCTATATGAAAAGCCGTTTTGTGTCGTTTTCCTGATACAATACAGACTCAGGTTCAACACAGAATATGTAGAACCTTTGTTCTTTCTGAGGTTGTCACTTCAAACTACTGGCGCCAAGATTTTTTTTCGCTGTGTGTTATGATTGTAGTCAAGATGGTTAAAACTTCCCTAGCTCTTTATACGTTCTCAGAAACGGAATAAAAACCTTCTAAACGAAAGGTTAACGCACTCACTATTAATAAGTTAAATTAAATTAAAATTATATAATTTGTTTACGTGTTTCTAATCTTATCAAGATCTTTTTTCTTTCTCTTCTTTTCCTTTCTTTCTGTTTCTTTATTACTTATCTGATTTACTCACGCTTTGTTTTCAGGCCAGTTTTGTCACCGGCAATGTTGTCCTACCTCATTGCTGAAAGCGTGAACTTGAACGAAGAGCTTGAACTAGCAGTCCACCTCCCAAATCGGAATATAAAACCCCACTTACGGCGACTTCATCTTGTAAGTAGATAATTATTTTATCTTACTTGTAGAGATTATTTACTTGTAAGCAGATAATCTATTGATGAAAACGCACGCTACTCCCTCATTCTAATCTATTCAAAGAATAGAGAATCTTGAATACAAAAGTTGATTTTATGGTGGGTGAAAAAAAAAACCTTTTCTGCTAGAATATAAAATTAAAACACGATAGGAGACAAGAAATCAAACATACACATAAAAAGTAAATACACAGAGAAGAGACAAAAAACCTCATGACTCCACCTCCCTATGGGTTGTCCCATAAGCGGCTCCAACCAGTGCTGTACACCATTCAATAAGTTCAGTATGTTGAATTTTCTTGTTGAAATTTTGTTGCTGAACCTTTTCTTTTTATTGAATTGAACAATGCCACACCCATTCAAAACGATGGGAAGGCATTGATGTATCCATCGTTTTGACCTTCAAACCATAGGAAGGTCAAAATGATGGATACATCAATGCCAACCATAAATAGATAAATAGATAAATCAATTTATCTACTATACATAGATTCATAAATAGATAACTATAATCACTTCCAGCAAGAAATGTCAATTGAGAAGTATTTTTACCCTACTAGTTAACGTGTGTATCATAGGCATAGCTAGCCTTTTTTTAGGAGACGGGCAACCAGTAATGGGGGGGGGGGGCTTACTGTCCTCTGCCAGAACTTCTTAGTCTTATTTGTTATTTTTCCTCTACCGTAAGCATAGCTAGGAACCTGGGAGGCATGGAAGCCTTGTATACATGATACATAATGTTGCTGCTGAGGATTTGTTGGCGGACCGTCGTACCTCAATGGTAGCAACTGCCTCCCTAGTTATTAGTTAGCAACTCATCTTTCCCTGGTAGCTTCTTTTTTTAATTTCATAATTTATAATGAAGTTGCTTGCCTAATTGTTCATTTCACTTATACTAAACAAACTCTGAGACTACCTATACCACTGGCAAGAAATTAAGATAATTAATTTCCTAATTAAGAAATTAAGAAATTAAGATCTCAGAATTAACAAACATTTGAAGAATAACAAAAAAAATGTATATTCTGGCAGAGGCTCCCGCTCTGCCGTGTCCGGCACAAGGAAAAACCTTGGCGGTATTACCATTGATTGGAAGCAAATGACTGTAGTTATAAGAATGAAGTTGTTTATCGGAAGTAACTGTTCTTGTCAGATTACTTAAAAAAGTATTTCAAAAGAGTACAAAGTCTTTCAAGGCGGTAGCTCTGATCGGAATCAAAGATGAAGCTGACCGGTATCTTCTAGGATATCCTTCCACAAGCGTCACCCGATCGGTGTTTTGTACGAAGGGCACTCACCAAGGGGGAGGCACCTTCGTCACTGAATCATCTGACCATAATTGTAATTGTGTTATGGGTAGTTGTTTACTCTCTTCACGAATAAAGACGTTGGTGATCTTTCTAGATAAAGTTGATGCCAGGGATTTGTCTAAGACAATTGTTCTCGGACTTTTGGATAAGGGCTTTTAGCTGCATAGTCAACATCCAAGATTCATACCAGCAAACAGAGGACGTTGCTAATGACAAGTCGGCTTGAACATCAGGGATTATCCAACAGGCTCACTAGTTTATCAAAGGTATTTTCTGTACGTGCAGTTTGTTTGGTAACTCCAGGCTCAATGACACTGTCATGTTTGATGTTGCTACAGAGGGGCTTGAGCTGTTTTCCGTCCTCCATCTCATCAGTTCCAACCTTGAGTGCAATTGTTGACGTTGTTCTCTGTAATTTTTTTTTCTTTTTTGCATATTAATCGACATGCCTGCCTTTTTCAGTGAGTTTTAAGGGGATTCGATAACTTAAAAATCATTTTGCAAGTCTTAGTTGTAGCCTGACGGTCTAAAAGAAAAAGGGCTTATCAACAAAGTTTCCCAGCACCACAGAAAATTCTCAAATTAATCTTGATAAAATTTAATAGGGGATCTTAAATGTGTAAACAGTGTATCAGTGTAACAACAAAATGTATCTAGCTAACAAGAGGCTAGGTAAAATAAAGAAAACGTATAATCTCTTACTAGTTGTCAAGTAAAGCACTGTTTATTCAGTGTATACATGGCATAAATAATATGCATCCAATGTTAGCAGTGTTTTCAATTAAGGCAACTGGCACAACAGGGAACTTCCAAAGCTATCAAATTACTCAAATGATACTTCTTTTGAACTGACTAATGTATTCTAAGCAGGTATGCCGAAATATCTGTAGGGATTGCACTTTCCTGAACTTTAAAAAGAAATTCAGCTCTGTTTATCAGAAAAAAGGAACTTACACTTTCTAATTATGGAAGTTTCAATGAAACTGAATATTGAAACTGAATATATCTCCTGAACAAAACGGGAGAAGTTAAATAGTTTTTCTAAGATTTCCAGGAAAGCAGGTGCTGGCTCTTAGTTTTTTGTCATTTATTCGGATCCCTTATCCAAACTCTATAAATTATGGCAAGACCGCCCAATCAATTCTAAATAATTTGCCCACAAAAACAAAAATTTTATAATGGACGAGGTAGGATAATCCTTTAAGGTATCGAACCCCTGATAAGCTCTGTGAAGTTCTAATTAAAGCTCCTCTCTAAATGAGCCAAGAGGGCTATACCATAAGCCAAATTGTTGTCGCAAACAGTGCGACTTTGGTTTGGAAGGGCTTCTCTCGTAAATTTTGTGCACCGGAAGGATACAGTCTAGAGCACTACCGCTGCTCCTGATAATTACTTTCCAGCTACATATGTCACTAGCCCATATAGTGGGCAATAATCCTCCAGAGACAAGATTGATTCATAAAAAATGATCAATTGCCTTACACTCACCCTTAGCAAAGGTGGCGGTAACTCCAGTAAAATGTGTCGGGCCTCTTGTGGTGCACAGCATGCTAAAGTTGAGAAGCCAGGATTGTCAATTCCTGAATAGCTGGCTAAGGCCAAATAAAGGTGGTAGTGGATAACCACTAATTATTTGTATTATGTGTGGTTCGACAGCCAAGTGTATCTTTGCAGCTATTGACTATCTGTACTTGTAATTATCCTAAAAGGTTTTGGCTTAAAATCCATAGCTTTGATCTGGTTTAAAATGGAACGAGACACTCACTAATCCTTGGAAGTAAATTAAGTTGACGGAATATGTTTCAGCTGCCTTCAACAGAACTTGGTTTTAAGGGGTCAGAAGCATATTTGATAATCACGCGCGTACCCTTTAAGCGCTTCTTTTGAGAAGATATCGATTGAATGTTCTCGATTGAGACCCAATAATGTATAAAGTTATCCGTAGAACAACTGCTCCGTCATCCTAAAACTTAAACCAAATTGTCAATCTATTGTTATTTTTTTTTTTTGTAAATGCTATTTTGATAGGCTATGCAGATATAGCTGATACTTATTGTAATGTCTGTTCGGTTAGGGTTTCATTTATTTATCGATGCTGATTTGTGGTAGTTTCACGCTTGGTAGATTATTTGATTTTATTTTTGCTCATTTTTTTGTTTAATGGAGTTCTTTACTTTTCTTTGAAAAACTTATTTTGTAGAAAAAGTTTTTTTAATTAATTTCTGTTCGTTTTATGTTGACATAGTCTTCAGGGAAAAAGAAAATAATACTTTAAATCTTTTCGTTTTTTAAGACTTTATAGTTTGGCCTGCTATTTGCATGCTGGAGAAAAATTTTCAGAAATTTTTAACGTAATACACCCTTTTAAAAATCTGGACACAAATAGTACTGTTTAATTTAGTTTCATACCTCCTTTAGGTGACCTGAAATGGGAAACTTATACCATTCGCAAAAAAATCTGTTTACTTTCTTTGATAGCTTGGATGCACTTACGCTATTTTGATTTGGTTAAATTTTAAGAGCAGAAGCAGCCCCGAAAGTTTGAACATAATACCCTCAGTCGTTCTTGGGATTCTGCTGAGATGCCTTATTGGGAATTAGCATTAACACAGTGTATTTTGATTTAATCTTAAGGCAAGATTTAGTTTTTAAACATAATGGGCAAATGGGAGGGTGGGCGTGGGAGGGGGATTAGTTGCCCTCCAATCACTTTCGACTATTAAAAAGGGCATCAGCACTTTCTATTTTGAATCGAATGAGCCCTTTTCGAAGTTCCCACGAAAACTCCTTCGATACGAAGTGCCCTAGTCTAAACAACAACAACAACAACAACAAAAATAACACATTATACCCACATCGATCTTTACTATAAAAATGTCAAGCCTTCCTCCAATCACTTTCGACTATTAAAAAGGGCACTAGGCCTTTTGATTTCCATTCGAATGAGCCCTTTTTGAGTTTCTACTAAACACTTTCTATAAACAACTTATATGCCCCCAGGACATAAATTACAACCCTTACCCTAAGGTCTGTTAGGGTGGTTGTCATCCTCTAAGACCGAATTTCTAGAACTTTCAACTACGTTAAACAAAATTTTTGTCTCAAAATTTTGATTGGATGTGTTTGGGGAAATGGTGGGCGTGAGAGGGGCGTTAGTTGATCTCCAATCACTTTCAACTATTAAAAATGGCCCTATCCCTTTCAATTTCCAGTGAAATGAGCCCTTTTGAAGTTTCTACGACAAAACTTTCAATAAAAATCTTATATGCCCCCAGGGCATAACTTACAACCCTTGCCCTGAGTGCTAGGGGGGTGGGGTGTCATTCTCAAAGACCTAATTTCCAGAACTTTCTACTACGTTGAACTAAATGGCTATCTGAAAATTTTAATTGGATGTGTTTGGAGGAATGATGGGCGTGAGAGGGGGGTTAGTTACCCTCCAATCACTTTCGACTATTACAAAGGGCACTAGCCCTCTCAATTTCCAAGTGAATGAGCCCCTTTTGAAGTTTTAAGACAACTTTGTCTATAAAAACCTTATATGCCCCCAGGGCAGAACTAACAACCTTTGCCCTTGGGGCTCTGGGGGGTTTGTCATCCTTAAATATATAATTTCCAGAACTTAAATTTCTATCTCTAAACTTTGATTGAATGTTTTGGGGGAAATGGTGGGCGTAAGAGGGGGGTTAATTTCTCTCCACTCACTTTCGACCATTAAAAAGGACAATTTCAATTTCCAATCAAATGAGCCCTTTTTGAAATTTCTATAACAACTTTCTATATAAACTTTATTTGCCCCCAGGGCATAACTTACAACCCTTGCACTGAGGGCTCTGAGGGGGCTATCATCCTAAAAGACCTAATTTCCAGAACTTTCAACTACGTTGAACAAAATGGATATCTCAAAATTTTTATTGGATGTGTTTTGGAAATGGTGGGCGTGAGAGGGGCGTTAGTCGCTATCCAATCACTTTCAACTATTAAAAAAGGCACTATCCCTTTCAATTTCCAATTGAATAAGCCTTTTGAAGTGTCTACGACAACGCTTTCAATAAAACTTTATATGCCCCCAGGGCATAACTTACAGCCCTTGCCCTGAGGGCTGTGGGGAGAGGGGTTGTCATCCTTAAGAACCTAATTTCCAAAACTTTCAACTACGTTGAATAAAATGGCTATCTAAAAATTTTGATTGGATGTGTTTAGGGAAAAGGTGGGCTTGAGAGGGGGGTTAGTTGCCCTCCAATCACTTTCGACTATTAAAAAGGGTACTAGCCCTTTGAATTTCAAATCGAATGAGCCCTTTTCAAGTTTCTACGACAAAGATTTCAATAAAATCCTTATATGCCCCCAGGCATAACTTATAACCCTTGCCCCGAAGACTGTGAAATTTTTATTGGATGTGTTTGGGGAAATGGTGGGCGTCGAACTGGTGTTAGTTGCCTTCCAATCACTTTCGACTATTAAAAAAAGGCACTAGCCACTCCAATTTCCAATTGACTGAGCGCTTGTCGAAGTTTCTACGACAACTCCTTCGATACAAAGTGCCCGGGTATGGAGAAAAAAAAATGTACATTGTGCCAACATCGTTCTTTACTTAGGCAGCGCTATTGCGCTGACTATGATATAATGTGTATGGTCAAACATCACTTGTTTTTTAATTATGCTTTAAATTAGCTTTGATTCTAGTAAAAGTATTAGGTAGAATCTTGTGTTATAAACCCAAGATCCCAAACTTCTAGCTTTTACAATTAACAAAGTATTTGATGTATATTATCTGCGTTTTATTCTTTAGTCTGTTACTGCGCTACGTGAATTTCTGCAAGCGTTGAACTCGTACTCGAAGATGCCAGTTCAAAGCATTCATGACCGATCTAGAATCGGTGAGCTTGAAGGTACGTTCCAAGATATGTTCATTTTATACAAAATTTGACAGGATGAAAATATCGATGTTTTCTTTTATTTATTTTCTTTGTTTATGTTTTATAGTGTCTTTTTGACACATTATGTTTTTGTCTGAATTGTGTTTTTGAAATCTCTATCTTTTTATGTATTCTCTGCACATTTTTTTTAGTATTCGCACTTCAACTGCATTCACCAAAACAGTATGTGAAGTTTGTGAAACCATTCGATATTCTCTTTGATTCATCCTTGATCGAAACACAATATTTTTGATCAATCCTAATACTTCCCACAAACACATATTAGGGAAGTTTTGGATGCTTGTCAACTCCAGGTTTAAAAATTTTGCTAATTAAAGAAATAGACAATTTCTAGAAATTTGAATCAAAAAGAGGTTTACTGTAGTTTCATTCTTCCTTACTGAAAATTTCAAGAATTCTTTTGCTTCAAATTGCAAATACCCAAGGCCTGATAATTGCAGGAAATGCGCCATGAAATGGTATTTTTTACCAATGGTATATCTTACCAAATGGTATTTTAAATGGTATAATTTAATGGTATTTTCTGATAGGATCTTTTCCTATCACCCTGTTCTATCTTTAACTGGGACAAGTAATGGTAAGACAAGGTGAAGGATGCGGCAATAAACTCGCAAGTATAAACTGGCGGTGCTGCTCTCTGTTTCGTGGTCGTTCAACCAGTCGTGACTGACTATTTCCTCTCAGTTTTTTAACATGCCGATGCAATATTTTACTATTATACCTTGCTAAAGAGAGAGGGCCGAACATTTTGAGCATGTGTTAAAGCGTGTAGGAGATGATATAAAAATTATTAAAAGAACATTGACAATTTTGAAATAAAGGATCATTTTTATTTGCAAGGAGTTTAAGACAGTACTAAAAAGAACAAAAAAGATTCAAGCCTCGGATGCTGATAGCGGGGTAAATGAGCTTTGAGATGACATAAATCATTGAAGCTGTCGTGGCCTCAGTCAATGGGTCTTACCAGTGCAATTTTGGGACTAATATCTTGATTAATGTCAGTTTTCTCATATTTTAGAGCTACTGACCGCTGAGAATGTGTGGCTTACTGTGGCTTCAACTATTCTAATCTGATGGCAAACGCTTTTGCAAAACGCATTAACGAGTGCTGCTTAGTATATCCAGTGTCCTCTTTTTACTTCCCATTCCAAATTTTGTTTAGCCTGACCCAAGTAAAAAATGAAAAAGGTCAATTTTGGGATTATAATCACTAGGGTATAGTATTTCTCCATAATCCATTTTTTTTTTTTTTGAAAAAGCAGCTGATCTTAGCTGCAATAAGTGATCACAAGTTATGTTTTTGTTTACATCCCATTTGTAAAGACAAAAATGTTGCTGATTAGATTTTAATAGAAGAGATAATTACCTCTGTTCCTTTTCAATGTTGCACCGATCTGCTGGAGCGAAGATTCCCGTCAATTTAACAAAAAGAAAAAGTGTTTCATTCTAAACGACCCAGTACAAAAAGAACAAGTCACACGCATCTCAGAAAGTCTATGAAAATAATCAAATCAAACAGAAGATCTATGGTCCAGAATAATGTAACAAATATTTACATTTTTGTTACCAATCCAGGGTCGATTGATAATGAGAGCAGGGCCGTTTCTAGTATTTTTTTTTTCGGGGGGGGGGGGGGGTACTAAAGAATTTTTTTGGGGGAAGGGTTACAATTTTTTTTCAAAAAAGGCAAAAAAAATTGTTTATATTCATTTTTGTTACATTTTTACGAGTCGGACAAACATTTCGGGGGGGGGGGGGGGTTGAAACCCCGCACCCCCCTGGATACGGACTCGGATGAGAGTGAAAGTGGATAGTTGTGTCATACTGTAGATTGCCGTGGTAAATATGTTTTGAATTTAGGAAGCAGGGACAATAAATAAATCTATTTGAATGAAGACTACACTGCCTCAGTCACTATAGGAAGAATAAAGGCCAAAAATTTCTGAAAATTGTAGAATAAATTGGCACAGATTAGAACCAGTAGGCTAGTGTCAAAACTAAATATAGATGCTACAAATTAAAAAAATTATTTGAAAAGAAATTATTTTTATTTTCATTTTAGGTTTAGTTATAGAAATTTTAGGTTGAGCTATATGTGTCGTGAATGTAAAAAGCATCAAAAATCATCTGTAATGCTAATCTCCTGCGTTTTGACCAAAAAAACACATGTACCATCCTTCCTCGACGGCTCACTGTAAGGTAGTCTGTAGAATATAGGTCAATTCAAAAAAATGCGCGCAAAAATCCCTATTTTGTCTTTTTGACAAAATTGGCGATTTCATCTCCAGCGTATTGTATAGCCAAAACTAAAAAAAATATTGGTTTTATTAAAAGTAAAACCAATTCATTAATATTTGCCAATTACTAAAAGAGGAATTTCTCTAAACTACAGAAGGATCTTAACTCCCACAGAGAACTATCCTTTGAGTACTTCATTTTTTTCCGATTATCGAACTTCTTTTACTTCTTACCAGAGAAACTAAGTAAGATACTCTCCTATTGACCGAAGGAGTTTTAGCCTAATATCATATCTAAGTGATTATTTCAGCTGCTTTTACGTAAGTGATCAGCATTCAAGTATTGGAATTTCCACTTCCACTCAACAAGTATTAAAACAAGGCGTCCTTAGCATTGATAAAGGGAAAGACTAACCCGAAACAGTAAAATAGGAAAAAATTTAAAATAGATAAAATGATAAGACTAAAGAAAATAAAACCCGTATGGATAAAAACTATTCCCTGTGTAGCTGTATTGGCTTGATTTTTTATTTTCTTATTCTTTTTTTAGTTTAGATCCTTACCTTTTTTTAAAATGCTAACATTTAAATTTTTTTTCAAAGCTAAAGATGCCTTGTTATGATGCAGGAAAAAAGGAGATTCATCGCCATTTAATTATGCCTAATAAGATCCAATAGTTCTCAATTTTTTTTTAATTTTACTATGCACTCTTTAATTCAAGTAGGTCACGTTTTATTGTTTGTGTTCCTCTAATGGCGTTTGAAGGTTTTACCGTCTATTTCTGCATTGCACTTTTTGAAACCAAACTGACAACTAGCAGCATATATTTTATGAAGAACTGTAAAGACAAGGTGGGGAGTTTCCCCATTGAACTTTTTAGCACAATCAAGGGAAACTTATAGCAGATCAATAGCAAGGTGTTGCGGCGGGGGGGGGGGCGTTTCACTTCGATCAAATTTTAACTCGTGATTTGATTTTTTAATTGCTTATATTTGATTTGGGAGGGGTGCTTTTGTCAATTTTCCCTGGGTACCACCAACCCTAGAAACGGCTCTGGTTGTGAGGAGTCAAGGGTTTTTGTATAGTTTTCACTATCATACGAATTTATCAAGGGAGAAAAATTTATGAAAGTCACGACAATTCAAAAATACGTATTTGGAAGAAGCAAATATGCTGTTTTTCATACATTGTTTTGTCTAAAATGAAAATAGACCATTAAGATTTGGAGAGTGTCAAGTTTTCTGCAGGGTTTAAAGGACATTTTCTAGCACAAGGCCCATCTGGGATTATTGGAATAAGCAGGACAATGTTTACGAAAATGTAATTTTTTTTTTCAATGACCATACAAAAAAGGGATTTTCAGTGTAAATAACAAAAATAAATATTTTCTATATAGAAGAGTGTAGTGGGGGCAGAAAAATCTAAAGGAAATTGTCCACTCCCTGCTCTGTCAATTGACGCCTCTGCTGGAGATCCTTAACTTTACCCTAGATACGCTTCCTCTCACCTTTCTGAAAGTTGTGTCACAACTTAGTCACAACTTGTGATTAAAATCAAAACATGCATATATGTTTTTCTTGTGATTCACAAGACAAACATGTATGCATAGAGCTTGCTCTGCTTACCAGAAGAAGGAAGTGACTAGGCGAGAGTACATGATAAGCAACTGTTTTGCGACGCATATTTATCTATAGCTGGGGTACCGTCTGTTGTTTTCTTTGAATGAATGTTGAACAAATGTATAAATTCAGTGACAGAACTGAGTTTAATCGATCGTAAGCCAGGCACTTCCAAGCTTAATGCTGCGTAGTAAACTAAACAGGAAATAAAAAGACATAAGGAAAAGTATGGTAAGGTTTTATTGTTGGCTAAGAAGCAACCACAACGTATTTGTTATGTTTCGAGTTTGCCGCCAAAGTTCATTCCATTCTGTGAATATCTTTTATAACTTTGCTACCTGAGGTCTAAATCCTTAGAAATCCTCTTCTTCTTCTTGTTCTTCTTTTGTTGTTATTGTTCTTCTTTTAATCTTCTTCTTCTTCTTGTGTTATGTTTTGAGTTTTTTGCCCTAGTTGATAGACTGCTGATATGCTTATGCCAGCTGTGCCTCTCACTCAGGCTATCTGTCTCGGCCTTTCCTCTAATTAGCCACGGGTTGATGGCACCTTGATTTTAATTCAAAAATCAACGGACTCGTTGATTTTGGTATAAGCCTATCAGATAATTATTAACAAGTCAAAATGACATCATTTTTATACATTCCTGAAAACGGCTTATGCCAGCTGTGCCTCTCACTTAGACTATCGTCTTGGTTTTTTCTTTAATTAAACATGGATTTATGGCAACTTGATTTCTATTCAAAAATCAAAAATCCGTGAATAGCTTTTATAGGTTCGCTACCTGACGTCTTAATCCTTAGAAACCTGCTTCTTCTTCTTCTTTTATTCTTCTTTTTCTTTTTATGTTATGTTTCGAGTTTGTTGCCAAAGTTCATTACATTCCTTGAATATCTTTTATAGGTTTGCTACCTGAGCTCTCAGACCTTAGAAATCTGCTTCTTTTTCTGATTAGACATTACAATCCTGGAGTTCAAAGCAAAAGATACCTCCGAGACGTTATATTGACAAATCAATTCCTTTTGAAGTCGTTGGACCAATATGCCTCTGAGTCAAGATACTGCGGGAAGTTCAATCTAACTAATCACTTGAGCTTGTAAGTGTTTACTTTAGAGTTGGTTTGAACTCCAATGTATTACTGCTAAATTTAGATATTCATATCTGTTTGCTTTTAACAGGAGTGTTACCGAGAACTTCACATGCAAGGTTTTTCAAAGATATCGGTGATCGATTTAAGTAATTTGTTGGAAAATGTCACGCGAGAACCCGTTTGGACAAGGCTTCCTGTTGATACATATCAAAGTATAATCACCTACGGAACAAGTACTGACAGAACCTATACTCTGCACACACAAAAAGTGACCCTTTGTATACCTATGCGAACCTGGCAACTAAAAACCGTAGTTACACAATTCATCCCGGTCACTCGTCGCCTGAATCACGCTCTAGCATAATTATTGGCCGGAGCAACGTACTTTGGCTCGGAGCTATTAAGTAGTACAACATTTTGCGTCTAGAGGCGCTGAGGTACGCGGGGTGACTTTTGGAGAGTTTTGTCGGTACTTGTTCCGTAGGTGATTATACTTTGATACATATGAAGCCTTCATTAAGGGTGTTTGTTGAAAACGACTGTATTCGTTCTGGACGGGCGTAAAATATGCCTACATTTGAACCAAGAATAGTTTCTAGATTATTCCTCATTTAGTGGTTTTGTTTTAGCTGTGTCATTCAAGTAGGAGATTTTGATAGAATGAAAAATAGTATTTTCAATCCTCAATTTTTTGAAAAATATGATAAAAGTTTAAGCTCATCAACTGTCGCTTAATGTGCTGCTTGATGGGTTGACCAAGTGAATCCAGATTTGCCTCTCACTCACTCGGACTATCTGCCTTGGATTTTTCTACAATTAGCCATGGCCTGATGCCCAGAACTACTTGATTTCAATTCAAAAGCACTTCTACCTTATTCCGAGTCCGTTGATTTTGAATTGAAGCCAAGGCAGATGGTTAGAAAAGGCTAGAAAAAGTCCGAGGAAATGATAGGCAAATCTTGAATAAGCCCTTTTTAGGATTGTCCAAAAATGATGTCATTTCACTTGTTGATAGATAAGACTATGCATCCATTCGTCCACGAATCATTCCTTGGGCTGAACTAAGGTTCTCTTTTTAGCGTCCATGATCGAAAAATTCAACTTGTATGAAAAAAAAAAAAAAAAAAAAAACAGAAAGAAAACCTACCTCTTCCATGAAAGACCAACTCGGTGTCCGGACTTATACGCTTCATCTGCCTAGCGATTTATTCATACAAAACTTTGTCAGATACTCAAATATGATTTTTTTTTTTTTTTTTTTTTTTTTTGCATCTAACTAATATCTGTTTCATGTTGCCATTCCATAACGGAAGCTAATTAATCTAAGAATACAAAACGATTTAGAATTGGCTAACTAAATATAATCCACCTATGAGAGTGAAGTACCAAACCAACTAAGCCCAACGCAGCTGCGCTTGCTGTTCCTCTACCCAACGTGTTCAAAGCTTCACTCTTTATTCCCTCTTTAGAAGGTTCAATCCCCCCGATTATAATCCCTCCTCCCCCCGATTATAAGAAGACCTACTTTTCATCTGGTCCTGGATCATGAATGTTCAAAAAGCATGACCTTTGGTAATTTATAATCTTTCATCTGTAAAACGTGGCCGAGTCTTTAAAGCCTGTTGTGTAAACCACAAAAATTCCACACCTCCAAGCTAAATCAGATATACTCCACCTTTCTCAGAAGTGGTTTTAGGTGAGGGACAGACTTTCCCTGAGTGTAGAATTTTAGGGGCGTCAAATTTCAAATAAATAATCTAACGATTATAATCATTTTGTTATTTGAAGAAAAAAATAAAGTAGAGGACAGAGTTAGTAAATTAAAATAACTAATAAATTAATAAAATTAAAAATAAATTAAAATAATTAAATTAACGTAATTAATAATAAAATAATTTAAATAGTAAATTTAAAAACAATTATTAATTAATAAATAAATGGAAAATAACTTTAATAAGTGAAAATTTGTTCGAATATAGCCTGAAAATTTTGTGAGTGACAGGGTAAGGGGGGGGGGCTACTCAAGATTTTGCCACAGGTGCAAGAGATGACAGGACCGTGCTGACCTTTCTCCTATCATAACCGTAGGAAGTGGGATTGAACCGTATTTTTCATGCAGTTTATTGTTTGACATACGGTCAGTTAAATAAGTAATTCTTAGACAGTTCTTCTAGAAAATATCTAAAATATCTTTCTTAATCTTCTGAGGTTCAAACGTTTCAGTGTCACGCCTTTACCATATCTATATGAATGATTTGAATATGTATACCTCATTTATTCCTTTATAGTTTTTGCACCCCATGTTTACCTCATTTATTCCTTTATAGTTTTTGCACCCCATGTTTACCTCATTTATTCCTTTATAGTTTTTGCACCCCGGCTGTGGTGCATCAATACGGTCTATGTTTGGAAGAATATTCAACAAATGAAACAGCTGTAAATAACTCCATATTAACCTTGTTTCATCATGTGGCAGGGGATCTGGGGTGCCCTGAACTATTGTTTGACCCGATCATTTTGAAAACGTTTGTAAGACTCTTTGAAGATGACTTTGAACTGAAAGAGGAATGGACTGATCTTGTTGAGTATGTTACAAGGTAAGACTATGACCTTATTCTGGACAATACTGGCCTTATTCTGGCCTAGAAATGGACTGATCTCGTTGAGTGTGTTACAAGGTAAGAAAATTTACTTGTTCTGGCCAATTCTCGTCTTATTCTTTTTCTGCCTTATTCTGGCCAAAGAATGGACTGATTTTGTTGAGTATGTTACAAGGTAAGATTATGATCTTATTTTGACCAATCTGGCCTTATTCTTGTTATGGCCAAGAAATGGACTGATATTTTGAGTATGTTACAAGGTAAGAATATGATATCATTCTGACCAATTTTCCATAAACAAAATTCATTTTTTGAAGGGGGGGGGCTCTCCATGAGGACTTGCGCGTAACAAAACTTGTCTAAAAGACGATAGTAAAATTTAAAATGTTCTTTATCAAAGTAACTTATTTGGCTTCCTGATAAAAAAAAGTATTTGCTTTTTCAAATGTGCATTTTTACAATGAAAACTCTTTTTTTTTTAACCTGAAAAGTATTCAAGATCCAAGTAATTGTTTTGATAGAAATTTGGTTTCTAGAAAACGAAGTATGGCCCCTGCTATAGAACAAAAAAAAAAAAAAAAAAAAAAAAAATCCTGAGGAAATTGAAAAATAAAACTTGATAAAAAAAAAAAAAATTGAAGACGAATTTTAAAACATTTTAAACTTAAAAGATTTGAATCTTTGAATCTTAAAATGTCAAAAGATTGAAAATTTGAAAGGAAAGGGAAATTAAAAGGAAAACTTGAAAGGAAAAGGAAATTAAAATTGAAAATGGTTCTTAAAGCATTTAAGTCTTAAAAGATTTGAATATTAAAATCTTCAAAGATTGATAATTTAAAAGGGAAAAGAAATTTGAATTGTAAACGAAATTGAAAAAGAAAATCTGAAAAGAAAGTAAACTTAATTTAGACTTAAAATATTCGAATCTTAAAATATTTGAATCTTAAGATCTTGAAAAATTGAAAGTTTGAAAGAAAAAGGTATGAAATTAAATTGAAACGCAAATTGGAAAAGAAAAGATTTTTTTTTTTACATATTCGGTTTTTAACATTTTAAGATTCATTTTAATTTTTTAACATTGCTTTGAATGATTGTTAATTTTAAAAAGGTTCTGCAGTCAGAATGTGAATTTAAACTCCCCACTCGAAAACTTGAAGAATTCTTATTGCTAAAAACAACTTTTTTTTTTTTTTTTGTGCATTTTTTTTCAACTGGATTGCTACTCAAAGAAAGGAAATTTGCTGTGTATTAATTTTCGTAATTGGACTACGAAATAGTCCGAATAGTTTCGTAATATTCCGATTACGAATAGTTTCGTAATCGGACTACGAAGATGTTTCTTATCTTATTCCTGTTTTAATGTCCGAATGGATTTACATCTTTCGGTGCTTGTTGTAGAGAAAATACAATCGACTTTACCCTTTTGTGTTCTTTTGGAGTTATTAATAAAAAAAAAACTTTCCGAAAAATAAGTTTTTCAAAGAAAAGTAAAGGCCATTTTAAACTTAAGCTCAGGAGATACAAATACCTGTTAAAATTCAAACTCAAAACGACCAGAAATTACTATTAAAGAATAAATGAAACTCAAAACGAACAAAAATTAAATAAACAATCATAGCAAAAAACATACAACAAGCAATAATATAAGTGAATACAAAAGCGAGTAATGCTTAGATTGAATATGAAAATCAAGCTTAAAACGAAAACAAATATTTTGCTATTAAAGTATAAATGAAACTTAAAACGAACAGAAATTAAATAAACAATCAATGCGAAGAAACATACAATATATATTAATGTAAATGAATAAGTAAATCTTAAAACGAGTGAAACTTAAATTGAATATGCAATTCAAGTTTGAATCGAATAAAAATAACTACAAACAAGAGTTTTGGTATCGCCTCACTGCAGAAGCCTAAAACCTACTGCGTCATTGGCGCTTTACTGAAAACAATTCTTTGAAATATTTTCACTTTTGTAACTTTAAGAAATCAGAAATTAATTAAGATTTTAGGGAATAAATATCAGCATATGTATATTAAATTGACAATGCACATTTTTTTTCAGTAAACTCATTTGAATTTTTTTTCAGTAAAGTACACATTATATTCTGGTTTTTAGAAAGCATAGGGGTTTTGAACCCTACTCACATTAATTTATGCTCGTTTTGAGTTTGACTCTAATATTTATTTTATTTTTTGTTCGTTTTGGGTTTCATTTATCTATTGATACTGATTTGGGGTAGTTGTATGCTTCTTAAATTATATGATAGTCTGGACGCCAGGTGTTGAAAATGTGAACCATACCACGACGGAATGGGGCTGCTACGAGAATTAGCCCACCCTCCACCCCCTAAATTGACCATGCGGATTCAAAAATACCAATGGCACTTGCTTGCGAGTGGTGGAACACTCCGAAACGTGACATTTTACTATATTTTGGTGTTTCATGCAAGAAAATGCATGTTCCACAAAGTTTGAGGTGCAGTTTTCTGCTCAAATAGAAATGCCTAGAAGCCATAGAATGTTTTCATAACAAACTAACACGATTAGTTACAAAAAATGGCAGAGTTAAAAAAAATGGCAAAACTATATGAGTCTTGAACAGTCTTGGAAAGTATAAACAAAATCGAATTGAATATTAGATATATAATGATATTAATTGTTGAAAGATCCATCAGTTCAAGATTTTTTTTTCACTGTAATTTTTATTTTCATTTTCAATGCTGTAAGAACTGGAAAATAATAAATGTGTAACATATGAGTTATTCGTTTTCAGTGAATCACCAATGACGCAGAAGGCTTTAGGTTTTTACAGTTAAAGAAGGGGGCAGTATCCAAATTTTGCTTGTAGTGAAACTATATTTGTCTTGACCAATCTTGCAAAGAACTAATAAATTAAACTGAATATTTGATGCATAATGATATTAATTTCTAAAAGCTCATCAGTTCAAAATTTTACTGTAATTTTAATATTTATTTTCAATGTTAAGTACAAAAGAAAACATTTGTAATATAATTCGTTTTCAGTAAAGCGCCAATGACGCAGTAGGTTTTAGGCTTCTGCAGTGAGACGATACCCAAACTCTTGTTTGTAGTTATTTTTATTCGATTCAAACTTGATTTGCATATTCAATTTAAGTTTCACTCGTTTTAAAGATTTATTTATTCATTTACATTAATATATATTGTATGTTTCTTCGCATTGATTGTTTATTTAATTTCTGTTCGTTTTAAGTTTCATTTATACTTTAATAGCAAAATATTTGTTTTCGTTTTAAGCTTGATTTTCATATTCAATCTAAGCATTACTCGCTTTAAGATCTATTTATTCATTTATATTATTACTTGTTGTATGTTTTTTTGCTATGATTGTTTATTTAATTTCTGTTCGTTTTGGGTTTCATTTATTCTTTAATAGTAATTTCTGGTCGTTTTGAGTTTGAATTTTAACGGGCATTTGTATCCCCTGAGCTTAAGTTTAAAATGGCCTTTACTTTTCTTTGAAAAACTAATTTTTTCGGATTTTTTTTTTATTTAATTTTTGTTCGTTTTTGATTGCAAAAAGTTTCAAGTTTTTATGGCATGGGGGGGGGGGTGCTTACTGTCCGATTATTCTTGACTTTAAAAAACGGATCTAGAACTTTCAATTTAAATCGAATGAGGCTTTTTTCAAAGTCTATACGATTACCTCTTTGATAAAAACCTTATATATGAACAATAGACAGCTTGCATAATTTGTGGACAGCGATTGACAACAATGAATGGATTGAAAAAAATAGCGCCAATAAGGGGGTTTAGACCATTTCACTTGCTAACACAAAGGGATCTCGACTGTTTGGAATTGACCTTAATAGGAATTTGTGTGCCAAAGCAATTTTGCATCTATCACAGAGTATGTATTTTAACCTTATAATTGGATAATTATAATAGATTTCCTATGTGTTCTTCCCATACAAAACCCCTTCCCATAAGTTATAAACCCCCCTTAATAAGTTATGCCCCAGGGCATTACTTACAACGCCTACCCCTGGGCCCTGGTGGGCTGTGTCGACACCGGAATTTTTTGTTATCATAACTTTGCAACTATTTTAACAAAATGTCCATCTCAAAATTTTTATCTGATGCATTTAGGGCGTGGAGGAGGGAGAGGGGCTACTTGCCCTTCAATATCTTTTGACTTTTAAAAAGTGACCAAGAACTTTCAATTTTCAATCAAATGAGCCCTCTCTAAAGTTTATACGAGCATCCCTTCCATAAGAAATAATATAAAGGATTCGGAGAATCCTTAAATTACAACCCTTGCCCTGAGGGCTTTGGGGGAGTTGTAATCCTCAAAGACCTAATTTCCAGAACTTAAAACTACGTTTAATAAAATGGCTGTCTTAAAATTTTGATTGGATGTGTTTGGGGAAAAGGTGGGCGTGAGAGGGGGGTTAGTTGCCCTCAAATCACTTTCTACTATTACAACGGGCACTAGCCCTCAGAATTTCCAATCAAATGAGCATTTTTTGAAGTTTCTACGACACCGCCTTCTATAAAAAACCTTATATGCCCCCAGGGCATAACTTAAAACCCTTGCCCTGAGGGTTGCGGGGGATTGTCCTCCTCAAAAACATATTTTCTATCTGGGAATCAACTACGCTGAACAAAATGGCTATCTCAAAATTTTGATTGGATGTGTTTGGGGAATAATGGGCGTGGGGGGGGGGGTAGTTGCCCTCCAATCACTTTCGACTATTAAAAAGGCCACTAGCCCTTTGAATTTCCAATTGAATGTGCCTGTTTTGAAGTTTCTACGACAACGCCTTCTATAAAAACCTTATATGCTCCCGGGCATAACTTAAAACCCTTGCCCTGAAGGTTGTTGGGGAGTGTCCTCCTCAAAAATATATTTTCAATCTGGAAATCAACTACTCTGAACAAAATGGCTATCTCAAAATTTCGATTGGATGTGTTTGGGGGAATGATGGGCGTGGGGGGGGGGCTAGTTGCCCTCCAATCACTTTTGACTATTAAAAAGGGCACTATCCCTTTGAATTTCCAATCGAATGAGGCTTTTTTTGAAGTTTCTATGACAACGCCTTCTATAAAAACCTTATATCCCCCCAGGGCATAGCTTAAAACCCTTGCCCTGAGGGTTGTGGGGGATTGTCCTCCTCAAAAACATGTTTTCTATCTGAAAATCAACTACACTGAACAAAATGGCTATCTCAAAATTTTGATTGGATGTGTTTTGGGGAATGATGGGCGTGGGGGGGGGCTAGTTGCCCTCCAATCACTTTCGACTATTAAAAAGGGCACTATCCCTTTGAATTTCCAATCGAATGAGCCTTTTTTGAAGTTTCTACGACAACGCCTTCTATAAAAACCTTATATGCCCCCAGGTCATATTTTAAAACCCTTGCCCTGAAGGTTCTAGGGGAGTGTCCTCCTCAAAAACATATTTTCTATCTGGAAATCAACTACGCTGAACAAAATGGCTATCTCAAAATTTGGATTGGATGTGTTTGGGGGAATGATGGGCGTGGGGGGGCTAGTTGCACTTCAATCATTTTCGACTATTAAAAAGGGCACTAGCCCTTTAATTTCCAATCGAATGAGCCTGTTTTGAAGTTTCTACGACAACGCCTTCTATAAAAACCTTATATGCCCCCAGGGCATAACTTAAAACCCTTGCCCTGAGGGTCGTGGGAGAGTTTCCTCCTCAAAAATATATTTTCTATCTGGAAATCAACTACGCTGAACAAAATGGCTATCTGAAAATTTTGATTGGATGTGTTTGGGGAAATGATGGGCATGGGGGGTGGGAGGGGCTAGTTACACTTCAATCACTTTCGACTATTAAAAAGGGCACTAGCCCTTTAATTTCTAATCGAATGAGCATGTTTTGAAGTTTCTACGACAACGCCTTCTATAAAAACCTTATATGTTCCAGGGCATAACTTAAAACCCTTGCCCTGAGGGTTGTGGGGGAGTATCCTCCTCAAAAATTTTATTTTAATAGTCAAAAGTGATTGGAGGGCAACTAGCCCCACCCCCACACCCATCATTCCCCCAAACACATCCAATCAAAATTTTGAGATAACCATTTTGTTCTGCGTAGTTGATTTCCAGATAGAAAATATATTTTTGAGGAGGATACTCCCCCACAACCCTCAGGGCAAGGGTTTTAAATTATGCCCTGGGGACATATAAAATTTTTATAGAAGGCGTTGTCGTAGAAACTTCAAAACAGGCTCATTCGATTGGAAATTAAACAGCTAGTGTCCTTTTTAATAGTCGAAAATGATTGGAGTGTAACTAGCCCCCCTCCCTCCCCCCACGCCCATCATTTCCCCAAACACATCCAATCAAAATTTTGAGATAGCCATTTTGTTCAGAGTAGTTGATTTCCAGATAGAAAATATATTTTTGAGGAGGAAACTCTCCCACAACGCTCAGGGCAAGGGTTTTAAGTTATGCCCTGGGGGCATATAAGGTTTTTATAGAAGGCGTTGTCGTAGAAACTTAAAAACAGGCTCATTCGATTGGAAATTAAAGGGCTAGTGCCCTTTTTAATAGTTGAAAGTGATTCGAGTGTAACTAGCCCCCTCCCCCCCCCCCCCCCCACGCCCATCATTTCCCCAAACACATCCAATCAAAATTTTCAGATAGCCATTTTGTTCAGCGTAGTGGATTTCCAGATAGAAAATATATTTTTGAAGAGGACACTCTCCCACAACCCTCAGGGCAAGGGTTTTAAGTTATGCCCTGGGGGCATATAAGGTTTTTATAGAAGGCGTTGTCGTAGAAACTTCAAAAAAGGATCATTCGATTGGAAATTCAAAGGGCTAGTGCCCTTTTTAATAGTCGAAAGTTATTGGAGGGTAACTAGCCCCCTCCACGCCCATCATTCCCCCAAACACATCCAATCAAAATTTTGAGATAGCCATTTTGTTCAGCGTAGTTGATTTCCTGATAGAAAATATCTTTTTGAGGAGGACACTCCCCACAACCCTCGGGGCAAGGGTTTTAAGTTATGCCCTGGGGGCATATAAGGTTTTTATAGAAGGCGTTGTCGTAGAAACTTCAAAAAAGGCTCATTTGATTGGAAATTCAAAGGGCTAGTGCCCGTTTTAATAGTCGAAAGTGATTGAAGGTTAACTAGCCCCCCCCCCCCCTGCCCATCATTCCCCAAACACATCCAAGCAAAATTTTTGGATAGCCATTTTGTTCAGCGTAGTTGATTTCCAGATAGAAAATATGTTTTTGAGGAGGACACTCCCCTACAACCCTCGGGGCAAGGGTTTTAATTTATGCCCTGGGGGCATATAAGGTTTTTATAGAAGGCGTTGTCATAGAAACTTCAAGAAAGGCTCATTCGATTGGAAATTCAAAGGATTTGTGCTCTTTTTAATAGTCGAAAGTTATTGGAGGGTGACTAGCCCCCCCCCATGCCCATCATTCCCCCAAACACATCCAATCAACATTTTGAGATTGCCATTTTGTTCAGCGTAGTTGATTTCCAGATAGAAAATATGTTTTTGAGGAGTACACTCCCTACAACCCTCGCGGCAAGGGTTGTAAGCTATGCCTGGGGGCATATAAGGTTTTTTTAGAAGGCGTTGTCATAGAAACTTAAAAAAGAAGGCCCATTCGATTGGAAATTTAAAGGGCTAGTGCCCTTTTTAATAGTTGAAAGTGATTGGACGGTAACTAACCCCCCTCTCAATCCCACCTTTTCCCCAAACACGTCCAATCAACATTTTGAGATAGTCATTTTGTTCAACGTAGTTTAAAGTTCTGGAAATTAGGTCTTTGAGGATGACAACCCCCTCACAGCCCTCAGGACAAGGATTGTAAGTTATGCCCGGGAGGTAGACCCCGGCGCCGCGCCGATGAGGGAAGACCGGCGGCGGCGGGGCCAAAAACAGCGTGCCTTGCCGCGCCGCCGGTAAGATGTCGGTGGCGCGCCGACGGCGCGATCAATGTTGACCGCAAACATTAATGTTTTTATCAGTCATTCTCAAATCACAGCTTAAATTTACAACAGATTCGAGCCTATTCATGGGTTCAAAAATTCACAAAACGCTGGCTGGAAACTGGTCTTCTTCGTTATTCATCAAGAGAAGTAGAAATCTGGTAGAAACGAAATAGCTGTGGCGTTTCAGAACCCTTGCATAATACGAGTAGTTGAAGTATCTATTAGCTATGTATTCTTAACATAAATAATTATCAAAATTAGTAGTCTTTTTCATCGAGCATTACTGCATATAAAACTTCAAATACCGTATCACAAAATTCGTCAGTTATCTGGGTAAAAACTTTGAATATAACTTTGAACTTAGAAGCTTAATTTTTTCATAATGCCCTTTGCCTATATCTGTTTTGTCACCTTTAAAACAGTTGAAATGGGCGACTTTGATATTGATTGTTTTTTTTTTTGCTCTTTTGGATTCCTAAGAAGCCTTCTTGTATTAGTAACCTGGTTTTTAATAACAATTTGAAAAAAAAAAAATGTATTTTAAAGTTTTTTTTGGCTTCTTTATAGAATATATATCATGTAGGCTAAGGCTGAACTGCTGCTTTTTTATTGCTTTTGGCTGCTCTTTTGGATATTATTCATTTTTTCTTTTGGGGATTCATTCCAAATTATAAACTGATAAATACCTAATATCAGTCAAATTATAAACTGCATCTAAAAGGAGTAAATTTATCAAATTGAAAAATACATGATGAACACTTCACATGAGAACAGTTCAATTACAATGACAAAAAAAACACTTAATAGTTTATTCGCTATGAAGAAAAATGAAGTGCCAGCTATTTTCTTAGGTAAAAAATGAAAAGCTCATCCGTTTTAAGTGTAATTAAATGAAATAATATGCAGACTGAAGTAGCTTCAGGAAGATGTTAAAATTTTCATCCTAGTTCGTCACTTTTAATCCAAGCAAAATGTTAGGACACTTAGTATCAGTTATTGAGTTTAAGCTTTGATTTCCAAATGCTCACAAGAATAACCAAATTTAAGAAAGTCGCAACAATAAGTCACCTGTGGTCAAAATACTCAAAGACTCCTCTTTGATCCCCACCCAGGCTCAAAGCCTCTGCTATGGTCATTTCCATGGAAATCTCCAAAGAGTTTCTTTTTAAAATAGCTTTCAAGCGTAGTTAGGGGTATATAGACTTTTTTGCTTTTCTTCAAAGCTTTGAAAAAAGTGTTATAATATTCCAAATGTTACATTTGTGCATAATTTTGGTAATCATTTGTGGGGTGATCGAATTTTCTAAACCACTGTAGATACGTAAGAACGTTGCAACATCTAGTACCCTGAGGTCATAAGACTGTCAAAGACTCCTCCTTGAACCTCCCAAATTGAAAGCTTTTATTATGACCTGGCCTTTTAATGTAACTTGGGCACTGGACCAAGGGCGCCATTGTTACTCGAGCGCAACGTTAGGTGGGGATGTCGATATCGCTTTAGTCACACCAATTCGTTTTAGTGTGAATCTGCCTGGTACTTATGAATGAATGTTTTCAAAGTAAACCCGTTTCATCAATAAGAAAAATAAAACGGATTGGACGCATATGTCCCTTTCCCTTTGGACGATAAAACCATGCAAGTGCTGTGTCAAGTATAAGCCACGAAAATCTTGTTAATTTTGTCAACTTTTCAACTTTTTGGCATCCCTGATTTCAATAAAAAAAAAATCATGGTACTATCACTTAAATATAATAACTCCCTATGCCCCCCCCCCCCCTTCTGGATACCATCTTGATAGGATACCGTCTCTGCTTTAAATAAAAAAAAATAATTTACTTATTGGCACCCCTGCTTAAAAAAAAAATCGAGGTATTATCATTTAAAAATGATAGCTCAATACCCCCTCCCCCCTCTGGATACTCTGGATAGGATGCAGTCTCTGCTTTAAATTTAAAAAATCAACTTTTTGCTATCCCTACTTTCAATAAATAAAATTTCGAGCTATTATCATTTAAATGTAATACCTCCCCACCCCCCACCCCCTCTGGATACCACCTTGATAGGATGCCGTCTCAGCTTTCATTAGAAAAATAATTTACTTAATAATTAATTAGGTCACTATATGGTTCAAACAAACACGCAAAATAACGTTAAACAGCTTAATGTTCTTTGAAAAAAAAATTTAGGGTATGAGTAAAGGGGTACAAAGACAACAACAAAAATGTCGAAATTATTCAGATATACCTCAAATTATTGAAAAACTGAGTGATAGATTCGCCATGGCATTCCATAAGATCCAAAGAATCTAATTAAAAGGGAGCACACACAAAAGCCAAATAAGGCCATTAGCCTATGAGAAATCGCAAAATACCCAAGACAATGAACAAGTCCTAATGGGGGGCCCTGGGTCTATCAAAATATTTCAATGGTTTCCCAGGGAATTTGATATCATTTTCTTCTGTCTCCAGTTTAAATGAAAAAACATAATTATCCTTTTGGCATCCCTGCTTTCAATAAAAAAAAGAGGCATTATCATTTAAAAATGATAGCCCCCTATCCCCCCCTATAGGCAATAATTTACAATTTATTCATGAATCATATTTTTGGGGTAACTTCCGGTTCAATCTTTAATTCCCCAACCTTGTACATAGCTTAGTCTATAGCTAAATTTTGTCTCAATCGAAGGTTGTTTTTTGTTTTGTTTTTTTTTTTTTGGGGGGGGGGGGTAAAAATTGTTTTTATTGTATTTTCTATCAGGCGTTCAATAATTGAGTATTAAACATTAAGAAAATCTGATCTAAAAACAGCAAAAAAATGCAAAGTAACAAAAGAGACGAAAATTAATGAACAAGAGAGTAGTGAAGAATTATTGTATGCAAAGTAATATTTGGCAGGGAAAGTCACTGGTGATAAATCGCTAGGGGTGGCACCGTTATTGCGTGATTTTCTGGGATTCGGGGAACCAAATTTTTTTTTGGGGTGACGCATAGATTTTCGGGGAAATACCCGAAAATTCGGGGATACTGCAAGCCCTGCTTGATTTCTAATCAGGAAAATCGAAATACTAAACCACACGAAAAGGAAAAGCTCCGACTTTGCGGTTGACGCAATAAAAAATTGCCGCAAAAATAATTTAAAGTCGACCGAACGCCGCCGCCTCTGCCGGCGGCGGCGTGCCTGCGGCTCGCCAGTGGCGTTACGACACTTCGGTGGCGTTCGACCGGGCCTCTCATCGGCGGCGTTCGGTCGATCCGCCGGCGCGGCGCCGGGGTCTACCTGGGGGCATATAAAGTTTTTATAGAAAGCGTTGTCGTAGAAACTTCAAAAAGGGCTCATTCGATTAGAAATTGAAATGGCTTGTGCCCTTTTTAATAGTCGAAAGTAATTGGAAGACAACTAAAAACCCTTCCACGCCCACCATTATCCCAAACATGTCCAGTCAAAATTTTGAAATAGCCATTTTGTTCATCGCAGTTAAAATTCAGGAAATTATACCTTTGAGCAGGACACTCCCCTCACAGTCTTCAGAGCAAGGGTTATAAGTTATGCCCTGGGGGCGTATAAGTTTTTATTGAAATCTTTGTCGTAGAAACTTGAAAAAGGGCTCATTCGATTGGAAATTCAAAGGTCTAGTGCTCTTTTTAATAGTCGAAAGTGATTTGAGGGCAACTAGCCCCCCTCCCTCACCCACCTTTTCCTCAAACACATCCAATCAATATTTTTAGATAGCCATTTTGTTCAGTGTTGTGGATTTCCAGTTGGAAATTATGTTTTTGAGGAGGACACTCCCCCACAGCCCTCAGGGCAAGGGTTATAAGTTATGCCCTGGGGGCATATAAGGTTTTTATTGAAATCTTTGTCGTAGAAACTTGAAAAAGGGCTCATTCGATTGGAAATTGAAATGGCTAGTGCCCTTTTTAATAGTCGAAAGTGATTGAAAGGCAACTAACACCCCTTCCACGCCCACCATTTCCCCAAACTTATCCAATCAAAATTTTTAAATAGTCATTTTGTTCCACGCAGTTTAAAGTTCAGCAAATTATACCTTTGAGGAGGAGACTCCCCCCACAGTCTTCAGGGCAAGGGTTATAAGCTATGCCCTGGGGGCCTATAAGGTTTTTATTGAAATGTTTGTCGTAGAAACTTGAAAAAGGGCTCATTCGATTGGAAATTCAAAGGGCTAGTGCCCTTTTTAATAGTCGAAAGTGATTTGACGGCAACTAACCCTCCTCTCACGCCCACCTTTTCCCCAAACACATCCAATCAAAATTTTGAGATAGCCATTTTATTCAAAGCAGTTGAAAGTTTTGGAAATTAGGTCTTTAAGGATGACAACCCCTTCCCCCACAACCCTCTGGGCAAGGGTTTTAAGTTATGTCCTGGGAGCTTGTAAGGTTTTTATTGAAATTGATGTTGTGAAAACATCCAAAAGGGCTCATTCAACTGAAAATTGAAAGGGCTATAGCCCTTTTAATAGTCGAAAGTGAATGAAGGGCAACTAACCCCCCTCTCACGCCCACCATTTCCCCAAACACATCCAATCAAAATTTTGAGATATCTATTTTTTTCAACGTATTCGAAAGTTTTGGAAATTAGTTCTTTTAGGATGATAACCCCATCAGAGCTTTCAGTGCAAGGGTTGTAAGTTATGCCCTGGGGGCATATAAGGTTTATATAGAAAGTTGTTGTAGAAACTCCAAAAGGAGCTCATTTGATTGGAAATTGAAATTGCCCTTTTTAATAGTCGAAAGTGAGTGGAGAGTAATTAACCCCCCTCTTACGCCCTCCGTTTCCCCAAACACATTCAATCAATGTTTAGAGATAGCCATTTTGTTCAACGTAGTTGAAAGTCCTGGAAATTATGCATTTAAGGATGACAAACCCCCCAGACTCCCCAAAGTGAAGGTTGTAAGTTATGCCCTGGGGGCATATAAGGTTTTTAATAGTAGAGTTGTCGTAAAAACTTCAAAAGGGGCTCATTCAATTGGAAATTGAGAGGGTTAGTGCCCTTTTTAATAGTTGAAAGTGATTGGACGGTAACTAACCCCTCTCTGACGCCTGCCATTCCCCCAAACACATCCAATCAAAATTTTCAGATAGCCATTTTGTTCAACGAAGTAGAAAGTTCCGGAAATTAGGTTTGTGAGGATGACAACCTCTCCCCCCCCCCCCCATCAGCCCTCAGGGTGAGGGTTGTAAGTTATCCCCTGGGGGCATATAAGGTCTTTCTTGAAAGCGTTGTCGTAGAAACTTCAAAAGGGCTCATTTGATTGGAAATTGAAAGGGCTAGTGCCTTTTTTAATAGTTGAAAGTGATTGGAGAAAGACTAACGCCCCTCTCACGCCCACCATTTTCCCAGACACATCCAATCAAAATTCTGGGATAGCCATATTGTTTAACGTAGTTGAAAGTTCTGGAAATTAGGTCTTAGAGGATGACAACCACCCTCACAGTCCTTAGGGTAAGAGTTGTAATTTATGCCCTGGGGGCATATAAGGTGTTTATAGGAAGTGTTGTCGTAGAAACTCAAAAAGGGCTCATTCGAAGGGAAATCGAAAGGCTTAGTGCCTTTTTTAATAGTCGAAAGTAATTGGAAGGCTTGACATTTTTATAGTAAAGATCGAGGTGGGTATGATGTATTATTTTTTTTGTTGTTGCTGTTGTTTAGACCAGGGCACTTTGTATCGAAGGAGTTGTCGTAGGAACTTCGAAAAGGGCTCATTCGATTGAAAATAGAAAGGGCTGATGCCCTTTTTAATAGTCGAAAGTGATTGGAGGAAAACTAATCCCCCTCCCACGCCCACCCTCCCATTTGACTTTATGTTTAAAAACTAAATGTTGCCATAAGATTAAATCAAAATGCACTGTTGTAATGCTAATTCCCAATAAGGCATCTCAGCAGTATCCCAAGAACGACTGAGGGTTTTATGTTCAAACTTTTGGGGCTGCTTCTGCTCTTAAAATTTAACCAAATAGCGTAAGTGTATCCAAGCTATCAAAGAAAGTAAACAGATTTTTTTTGCGAATGGTATCAAGTTTTCCATTTCAGTTCAACTAGACGAGGTATGAAACTAAATTAAACACTTCTATTTTTGTCCAGATTTTTAAGAGGGTGCATGTTGTTAAAAATTGCTGAAAATTTTTCTCCAGCATACAAATAGCAGGCCAAACTGTTAATCTTTAAAAAAAAACGAAGAGATTTAAAGTATTATTTTCTTTTTCTCTGAAAAGACTATGTCAATATAAAACGAACAGAAATTAATAAAAAAAAATTTCCACAAAATAAGTTTTTCAAAGAAAAGTAAAGAACTCCATTAAACAAAAAATGAACAAAAATAAAATCAAATAATCTACCAAGCGTGAAATTACCACAAATCAGCATCGATAAATAAATGAAACTCAAAACGAACAGAAATTACAATCAAACAGTTCGTGGTAACGAACTGTAAGTAAGGAGCGACCCGGCTCAATGGTAACCGAAACTCTAGAAAACGGTATTTTGATACAAATAGATACATCAAAAGAATCAGATTTTAATGTTGATTTCAAATATATAAGTTTCATCAAGTTTAATCCTACCCATCAAAAGTTAGGCGCCCAGAAGTTGAGCACCCGTTTACCACGATTTGCTTCCGGCCATTCAAGTAAGGTTTTTCCAGTAAGCTTTTTCCAGTCACACTGATTTTATTCAGCTCAAGTAATAATTTTTTATGGTCAGTTTTGTCAAAGGCTTTCTCTAAATCTAGGAATAAGGCAGCTTGAATCAAATCCAATTCGCATGCCTCATTTACCCAATCCACAAGTTTGATTGTAGCCATTTCGATTGATAGTTTTTTCCTGAAATCAAATTGAGTGTTCACAAGAATTTTTTTTTTCAACGTAATAATTTAGCCTTGATCCAATTACCTTTTCAAATATAATAGAAAAAAAGGGAAGAATAGAAATGGGTCTTTTGTTTTAAGGGTCATCTCTCTTACCTCCTTTGTGCTACGGTATTATCTCCAAAGCTTCCTTCAAATGGTAGTGGTATTGTCTTCGAAGCTCCCGGGAAAATCCCGTTTTCTATTGATTCAATAGTCAAATGAATAGTCCCCTGAACATTTCTCAGTCACTTGTTTCTGAATATCCTGACGAAGATTTTCTTCCAATTTGGTAATTTCATTCTGTACGTTAACAAGGGTACCCTAAGAGAGTGAAGAGACTCATTCCCGTTATTTCTTTATACACATCCCGAAATGTGGCAAGTTCAGTTAATGCACTTTGAAATCCTTTTTCTTTTATTTGGACCATTGGCGAAATTTTCTTCAAAAGGCAAAATGAACGCCTCACTCAATGATACTTTTTCATGTGATCCGTAGCAAAATTTTGGGGCAAAATAAAATGGGGGGGGGAAGAAAAAAGGAGAAAAGAAGTTTTTTGTGGGTTGTGGAAGGAAGAGTTGTATTATTTTATTATTGAAAGTGGTGTTTGTTTAGTGGATTTATTAAATATGTTCCCTAACAAGCTTTTGCTTTGGGAAGAAAGGGTTTTATTTTTATTTATTTTTTTATCCTTATTTGTTAATTTTTACAATATAGACCAACATACAAAAAAAAAACTAAGCGCCAAGTAAAGGCCAATTGCGAGCGTATGCTGCTAAAACAAATGAAAACCGAAAGTGTAAAAATAATAATAATTAGAAGTGAATAAATGTAAGGAAATGAATTTTCAAGTTACTAAGAAACATGAATAAGTGGGTGAAAAACCATATGTCGAATTAAACACAAACAACCAAATATATACAAACCATCATATTTCGTGACTTGGAGCCAAAAATGATAATAAAATAACAAAAAATACTAATTTTTTGTTAGTCGTTTCAAACAGTTCGTGGTAACGAACTGTAAGTAAGGAGCGACCCGGCTCAATGGTAACCGAAACTGTAGAAAACGGAATTTTGATACCAATAGATACATCAAAAGAATCAGATTTTAATGCTGAATTCAAATGTATAATTTTCATCAAGTTTAGTCCTACCCATCAAAAGTTACGCGCCTGAGAAAATTTGGCTGATTTTCGAAAAAAGGAGGAAAGATCCCCTAAAAGTTATAGAACCTTAATGAAAATCACACCATCATATTCAGCGTACCAGAGAACCGTACTGTAGAGGTTTCAAGCTCCTATCTACAAAAATGTGGAATTTTGCATTTTTTGCCAGAAGAAAGATCACGGATGCATGTTTATTTGTTTTGTTTTTTTCCAGGGATGATCGTATCGACCCAGTGGTCCTAGAATATCGTGGGAGGGCTCATTGGAACGGAAATTAAAAGTTCTAGTGGCCTTTTTAAGTGACCAAAAAAAATGGAGGGCAACTAGGCCCCCTCCCCCGCTCATTTTTTCCCAAAGTCACCCCATCAAAATTTTGAGATAGACATTTTGTTCAGCATTGTCGAAAATATGATAAAAATGTCTTTTAGGATGACTTATTCCCCCAAAGTCCCCGGGGGGAGGGCTGAAAGTTATGAACTTTACTCAATGTTAACATATAGTATTGGTTATTGGGAAGTATACAGACATTTTCAGGTGGGATTTTTTCTAGTAGGTGGGGGGGGGGGGGAGGGGGTGGTTCGGGGGTTATATGGGAGGATCTTTCCACGAAAGAAGTTTTCATGGGGGAAGGGACATTGCTATGAAGGGGGCGCCGGATTTCCCAGCATTATTAAAGAAAAAGATCAGAAGTTAAATTAAAAAAAAACAAGTTTTTCAACTGATTTCAACTGATTGTGATTAAGGGGTCATTTTTAAAGAATTGGAAAAAATTCGAACTTTAGCTTAAAGAGCAAAGTTCGAATGAGCAAAGATTTTTAATTTTTCATGGACGGTGAGCCAAAATCAAAACTTGCATTAATTCAAAAACGTTCAAAAATTAAATAAAAAAAAAACAAGTTTTTTTTAACTGAAAGTAAGGAGCGACATTAAAACTTAAAACGAACAGAAATTATTCCGTATATGAAAGGGGCTTTCCCCTCCTGAACGCCTCGCTCTTCACGCTAAAGTTTTTTATTGTTTTAAAAAGTAAAGTTGTGAGATAGAGTCAAACTTTAGCGTAAAGAGCGAGGCGTTGAGGAGGGGAAAGCCCCTTTCATATACGGAATAATTTCTGTTCGTTTTAAGTTTTAATGTCGCTCCTTACTTTCAGTTAAAAAAACTTGTTTTTTTTTATTTAATAATAATAAGGAACACATTCAAACATTACTCTTAGGTTATATCTCAGAAAACCGGTTTCATAGCTACAAAAACAAGTGACGGATGATACAATGCATTGGACTTGTGTAATTTGGGATATATATTTGCAAACGGGGGGGGGGGGGTGGTAGGTTCGGGTATGGGCACTGTCCAAACACTTTACCCCCCCCCCCGGTATATGGCTCAAATAATATTTTTATATAAGTTAAAGGTTATATGAAGCTATATTTCATTAGGATTAACCTAACTTCATTTCTTGGGTGTGTTTCGTATTATTAACAAGTACCGATTTTTTCTATTTTTTAAATTAGTTTTATTTTCTTTTAGTTACAATATACTTATATCTAACGTATAGAAGTATTTGCTGAACATATACTTTTCTCGAGCCTCAAACCAACAAAATAAACACCCTTTTACCAAGCAGCAAAATGCTTTAAAAGAATCTGGAAGCCTAAATTTATAATCGAAGTTAATCAAAATTATAATCAAAGTTTAGTTAATCCTAACCCCAAAAGAATAGGCAAAGGTGAGAAGACGCAACATTAGTGTGTTTACGACTTTGAGTTTTTGATTTGTCAAAAAACTTGCTCTGGCTAGAGTTTTGCTAGCCTCCGTGTGATACTATGTGATCTCTGAGCATTGAATGCAAAATTACAAAAAAGTAAGCACTAAGTAAAAGCTTAGGCTGCGAGCGTATGCTGCTAAAGCAAATGAAAACCGAAAATGAAAAAAAATGATAATTAGAAGTGAATAAATGTAAGGAAATTTTTAATAACAATATATTTATGTCTAATGCATAGAAGTATATGGTGAACGTATGCATACTTTTATTGATTTTTACAGGACATTTCTCCGTTGCGTAAATGCAGGGAGCCTAAAGAGTACACCAGTCCATTCGTGTCAAAACCGCTCCAACGGCTCGGGCTCACAACTATCAGACCCTTCTAATGCCAGTTGGTCTTCAGCTAAGAGGACACAGGTGCTATTTCTTTTTATTTTTGTCACATTGGCTTAAACCATATAGGCTGGTGGTGTCTTTTGATCAGCTCTGGTTGTTTTTTTTTATTGATTTTTGATGTTTCACAGAAGAACAATATGGGAAAAATTACTACGATAAAACCACATGCACTAGAAAAAAAAATCATAATGAAAGGTTGGATTTTTAAATTGGAAAAATCAAATAATGGTTGTAACCACATTTGCTAGAAAAAAAAAAAAACATAAGGAAAGGTTGGATTTTTAAATTGAAAAAAATCAAATAATGGTTGTAACCACATGCGCTAGAAAAAAAACATAAGGAAAGGTTGGATGTTTAAATCCGAAAAATCAAATAATGGTTTTGTCTAGTTTTTTTTTGGGTGGGAGGGAGGGGGGGTATTCAATTTTTTCTTACAAAACACAATAACAGTTTGGTTTATGTGTAATTTTTGGTGCTTCAGTCAAGAGAACACAGTTGCTATGTCTTTTTTTTCTCTTTTTTTTATGTTGGTTTAAATCATATAGGTTGGTGGTGTCTTTTCGATAAGCTCTGACAGTTTTTTAGATTGACTTTTGATGTTTTAGAGAAGAACAATATTACGATAAAACCACAGTCGCTAAAAAATCCTAATAAAAGGTTGATTTTTTAAGTCGGGCAAATCAAAAAATAGTTGCATCCTGGGTTTTCTTCGGAGGAGGGGGCGCCCTTTTTTTTTTTTTTTTTTTTTTTTTTTTTTTTTTTTTTTTTTTTTTTTTTTTTTTTTTTTTTTTTTTACAAAGCGGAATAAGAGTTTGTTTGCATGCATTTTTGACACTTCAGTCAAGAGAACACAGGTGTTATTTCCTCTTTTTTTCTCTTTTTGTCATGTTGGTTTAAATCATATAGGCTAGTGACGTCTTTTGATAAGCTCTAATAGTTAAATTGATTTCTGATGTTTCAAAGGTGAACAATTTTGGAAAATCATTACAAAGAAACCACTGGTGCTAGAAAAAATTGTAATGAACGGTTTGTAAAAAAAAAAAAAAAAATATATTAAAAGACCAAAATTTCAAAAGGAAATTGGAACTTATTTTCTGTTTATAATAAAACACAATAAAACCCAAATAAGAAAACACAAGTAGTATTTTGTACCTTTAGGAAGTTCTGATAGTTTTTTTTTCTGTTATTTGTTTATGTTTCAATTCAAAACGGTATTTGAGAATTATTACGAATAACTTCCGGCGCTACAAAAATTGTAATAAATGGTAATCAGACAACGATGTTTGAGAATCACTCCGAATATCCACAGGTGATAGAGACAACTTTTAATAAATGAGTGATTGAAAAATAATCCGAAAAAATAAGAACACTGGTACTATTTCTTCTGGAACACCGGTAGAGCACAGCTAAGTCTTAATAAAACACAGCTAAATAGACACAAATATTATTAGTGCCTCTTACAAGTCATGATATTTTTCTGTTAATTTTTTAGGTTGAAAAAAGGAGAAAAACCAGTGTTTGAAAATCAATGCGAATAACCACAGGCGGTAAAAAAAATTCAATTAAGTGATTGGTTGGGACATAATACTAAAAAAGAAATACTAAAAAAGAAAACAAATTAGAACAAAAGCTTTATAAAAGACATGATAGAACAAAAGAACTATTTCTATAGGCCACTATTTCCTCAAGTGTCATTTTCGTAGATTATAAAGCCTTAAACAGTATAGGCTGTTGCTATCTTTCTGATAAGCGCTTATAGGTAAAATGAACAGAAAATATTGAAAATTGATAAAATTTTGATCGAAATTTTGATCGACATAGAACTTAAAACTATTTACTGGTTACTTTCAAGTTCACTGTTTTATTTAAAGATTTACAAGTTTACTGTCCTATTAAAATGTTTAGCTAATTTTCAATATTTTCATTCTCTTAATTATAAATGGAAATGTAGTGTTGTCTTAGAAATTACTCTCTTTTCTTGTTAAATTATATTGTCTGTTGATATCTTTCTGATAAGCCCTGATAGTTTTGGTTGATTTTTCGCTGTTTCAGACAAAAACAGTGTTTGAAAAATTGGTATGAAAAACTACAGACACAAGAAAAATTCCAATTAACAGCTGGTTTTAAAATAGTTCCAAATACTAAAATTTGAAAAAAAAAAAAAAACTTGCGAATCTATTACTGAAACTGTGGGTAATAGAACAAATCTTTGTATTTTTTAACTTTAATATATTCCAACAGGATCACATGCTATGCTTCTTGACCCCCCCCCCCCCCCCCGAAAAAAAGAAAGTTTAATTCAATCCCTGCTATAAGAAGTCAAAATATCAGAATTTAGTAAAACGCAATTGAACTTATTAATTAAGCAAATAGAAAGTCATTAAATTCGATTAAAAGTAGAATTACTTTCACATCCCCATTCACATCCAAAAAACTCATCATAAATCATGAAGTGCACTTATCTTCATCAAGGGTAAATTGTAGTTGCCCAAGAAGTATTATTGCACCTAAATCCCACATCTAATATGTTTAATTTAATTGTCATTATTAAATATATGACATTATTAAACATATGTTTGACATTAAACATATGTTTAATGTCATTGACATTATGTTGAACGACATGTTGGTTGAAACTGGGTCTATGACTACTACCTGTGTTTATGAGGTGAATCATCTACTTTTTGGTAGCTCTCATAGTAAATGAGGGCCATGCCCTATTAATTGGAGCGCTAATAGGGGAAGACTTTGAACCTGGATCAACGAATTGAAAAACTGCCTAACGAGGTGCTCGTCGGAGTATTTTTTTTTATTTATTTCATCTTAAATTAAATATTAAAATTTTATGACGGAAGGGTTAGTTCTGGAGTAAATTTCTCCACATGCTGTCACTAATGAAACTTGTAAGTTAAAATACTGGTAATGATCAACTTAGAAACCAAAATCACGGTAGAATGGGGTCTGTACGTCCTATGTATGCTCTCAGGCATCTGCAGTCAACCTACGATTGCCCAGATACCTGAAGCCAACCTACGACAGCCATATCCCTTTGACTTCTGGTACCGGAAGATTTTTTTAAGGCTACTGGATATTTGGTAAATGCTATCAATGCATTGTTTCCGGGTGCTAGCTACTAGGTGTTACACATCACTATGTCGTGGCAAGTTAATTGCGTAATCGATTTATCTGGCCTTGAGTGAAGTCAATATCTTTCTTGACACTTCCAAAGTAGGTTGCGCAATGATTTAAGATACTTGCCAAGCAGTTTCCGATGATTTCATAAATATTTGACTGGCGTGGGATTTGAACCGGGTGTTCCTAAGCAGAAATACGTTCTAAGGAATAGGTTTAATGTTAATGAATGTTGCCTCCCCTTATGAGCCAGTTAGTATGGGAATTTGACATAAAATTCATGCCCCCTTCCTCATGGGAGTATTGGCCCCTCCTTGCGACCCGCATCCCATTTTTTTTTTAACTTAAGAATTTTTTTTCATGTCTTAAAATGACATTACGTATGCTTATGACAAAAGAAATTCACTTGTGATATTTTCGAAATATGAAATGAAAATGGTCCAAATAAATTTTGGATAATTTATAGGTGACGTCTAACCAAAAGCCGCTAGAAGAAGATAAAGAAACAGCTTCCAATTCAAGTCACATGTCTCCCGGAGAAGAAGAAGCGGTTTCAGATATTCTTGGTATGATTTTCTAAGATATTTCTTTAATTGCATTTGAATAGACTAAACAATTATTAGGCCTCTCAATCTCGAGAACATTTAATTGAAGAAGTTAAAAAGCATTTACGTAGTACTATTCCATTGAGACGGCTACGGGGGCTATTGTGTCGTCATTCAAATGGTGTAGAAGGCTTGAGTGGATGTCTTCTATGCTTCTAAGCGTAGTATTTATGTAGCACTATTCATTGAGACGGCTACCGGGGTTATTGTGTCGTCATTCAAATGGTGTAGAAGGCTTGAGTGGATGTCTTCTATGCTTCTAAGCGTAGTATTTATGTAGCACTATTTTATTGAGATGGCTACGGGGGCTATTGTGTCGTCATTCAAATGGTGTAGAAGGCTTGAGTGGATGTCTTCTATGCTTCTAAGCGTAGTATTTATGTAGCACTGTTTCATTGAGACGGCTACGGGGTTATTGTGTCGTCATTCAAATGGTGTAGAAGGCTTGAGTGGATGTCTTCTATGCTTTTGGTGGATGCAATGAGTAGAGTAGGACCCTAAATAATCTCTTGATGAACCCCAACGGTGATCAGATGGCTATGGAACGTTTTACTATCAAAGGTTACCTCCATTTAAAGGTTATTTAAGATAATTTCAACTACCTTGCATAACCATCGAGAAACTATATCATTTGAGCTTCTTTAGAACAACCCTACGCCAAAAAAATCCTCTATTCTAGATTTTGGGCTGTGCGGACTTCCACATATCCATTCGTTACACCAGCAGTTTTACCTAGGGTAATCAAGCCATATGTGCAATTTAAATTTGTGGGACTCTAAATTGTTCTTCTTTAAATTATGTTCTTTAAATTATGTCCTTCCCTAAAATGTATTATACTCTCTCCTAGAACTTATTATGTTCTATACATTCATATTATGTTCTATATATAGAACATATTATGTTTTATGACACTGCTTTCCTCCATTGGTAAATATTCATGTAAATGATGACAAAACATAGCTCTTATCAAGTTCTGACTCCACACGAGAAATAACTCCAGACTCTACGCCTCACTCCACCATGTCATATTATAATTCTAAAAGCGTTGAATAAGGATAGCCTATTCCAAATAATTTTTGAGAAGTGGATCACTTAATGTAGAATGATAATAGAGTAGTGACGAATGACATGGCGAAGTTAGGCTGGGTTTAAAAGGTTGGAGCTTTTCCGGTATTTTTTTGGAGGGTGTAAAGAGGGAGGTTTTGAATAGATTCAGTGGAAGGAAGAGCTTGTGTAGCTGTGTCAGCCACTGGTGGTTTGAGGCTACCGTGAGTTGTTACTAGTAGAAGTATGTAGAAATGACGAAATATTGTAGACTACACGCTCTACTTAAATCTTTTATTGATGAAAAGTTGTAAAAGCGACGCATACATTTTGCGAAATAAAATAAAAATAAACTTTTTTTGATTAGTATAGACTTTTTTTTTAGCTAAAACGTTTTTTTGAGTGAAAAATCAACTTTTTTGAGAAGTTAATCTCAAATTAACTTCTGACTTAACGCCAGACTAACTCCTACCCTTGCTTCCATCGTCAATCGGAGTAATATTCACTTTTGCCCATAGCACTATTTGCTTTAACATATTTTAACAGAGTGCCTTACGAATAGCCTTATGAATCAACAAGAGTCACCCCAACGCAAGCGTTATGATGATAAAATCTTTCAACGATCCATGTATAAAAAAATTGCCGATTATATGCCGATTATAAAAAAAAATTGCCGATACAGTCGATTTTTAGTTAGGCATAGTTAGGAATATCGAAGTATTCCTTTTATTAAATCCTCAACATGAACAAATTTTGGTATTTTCTTCCGAGAGTATTAGACAAAACAATTACTGCAAAAAGCTAAAACTTCGTTGTGATTCGTAACTTTTTTTTTTTTACTAAAAGATTAAATAATGTTTTTTGGCCTCTGTATAATAATGCTCGTTATAAAAAAAAAAAAAAAAAAAAAAAAAAAAAAAAAAAAAAAAAAAAAAAAAAAATCCAAAAATCTTACTTCACTGGACAAACATGAAACTGAAATGACATGATTTGCTGAATCTGGTTCTTCCTATAGTTTGATTTGCTCGTTCCAGTTTTTCGTATAGTTTGGTAGACTCAATTTAGCTTTGATATGGTAAATCTTGCTTAATATGACATATTCCAGCTTAAACTGATTTAGTTTTTTGGATAGTTTTGGTATGATCAGTTTAGTTTTCCTCATAATTCAGTTATACCAAGTTTTAATGTGGTCAATCCAGCTTAATTTGACATTCTCAATCCGGCGTTTCGTCCAGTTTTCGTATGTCATTTCAAGTTTTTGAGTGTCATTTCAAGTTTTTTCGTATATTGGGTACTGGAAATTCAGCAAATTCAACATTTTATTCTTCAAATTTGCACCTTTTACAATTAAAAACAAATAACACATTGAAATTTTATATATTAAAGAACGATATTGTTCAATTTAATGTTTATTTATTATTTCCTTCCCCCATGAAAAGGCTAACTTATGATGTGATGATTGTGTGCATGTAGATAAAGTGTCTTTGAACAGTTGAGCTGACCTTTAGCCTGTAGTTCTGACATCCTTGTTTGGGAAATGTTATATGAGTTATTTTTATGTAATGACAGGGTTGCCAGTTCATGAAAAATTGGAGAACGAGTAGTTTTATTTTTTACAATTTAAGCAGAAATAAAGAGATTTAAAAAGGGATTATTCAAAATCTGGGAGTGGGAGGCTTTTTTCGATTTTTTTAGTCAAAGTGCCAAAAAAAGTTACTTTCAAAATATGGGTGGGGAAGGGGGCATTTGTTTTCTCCCTACACCTCCTAATTGCCTAATTGGTGAATCCCTGTGTAATGATATCGTCAGGGGAAGTGTTCCAATTTTTAAGTGTGCAAAAAACACAAATTTTGGTAACTTGCATTAAAATGACATAGTGGAATTACAATTTTGAATGATTGTAGAATGAAAAATTGTTGTGGACCCCACATTCTAGTTAAATCTCGAAATAGTGTAAAAAAAAGAAAGAAAAAAAAAGCTGTAAGTGTGACTAATAAGGATACCATATTTTAGATATTTTCATTTTGGCCGTTCTTTTGGCCCTATTCCTTTCGAATATTTTAGCCCTATGTCTAATGACCGTCCTTGGCAAAACAAAAATATATAAAAGAAGAAATACTCACAACAATATGCGACCAATAAAAATAAAATGCAAAATCTTTCAAAACAGTCCTGGCATCCTTACTCCAGCAAAGTTCAACCAGGACTGATAAATAGAGTGAGCTAAAACAAGGCAATTCATTGAAATGAAAGGAGAATAATTAAAAACACGTTCTCATTACTTATCCCGCCCTTTTGGCAGCTAACCTCAAAGGTCTTTTTGTGACCGGTTCTGTATTAATGTCTACTTGTTTTTTTTAAATGTTTTATAAGGTAATTTTTAATTAAATTTGTGTATAGAGCGTTTAGTGAATATTTCTCCAAGTCGCTATTTAAGGAAATATTACTATTAATCTTAATTCTGATTTCAATTGCTTTTCGAACTACCTGTTTTATGCCTAGGTCATTGCTAATAAAGGTAGATTCTTCAAAAAGTATTTTGTGGCTAGGATTTTCAAATACATGGCCGCCTAAAAAAGGATTAAAAGAGACAGTAGCCATATTAGAAATTAGGGTTTTAGTAATATCATCTTTATGCTGTTGTAGGCGTTTCTCTAAATTCTGGTGAGTTCTACCTACATAGTAATCCTGTTCTACCTAATCAACGACAGTCACATGGTATTTGATAGACCCCTCTTTGGCGAATAACTGGGGTTTTATCTTTACCAGAATTTAGGAAATTTATGATTTTGAAATTATTGGTAAATACTACATACAGATTATTTTTTGTGCAAACTTTTTTAAGATTCGTGGTGATTTTCGGGAGACAAGGGAGGTAAATTATGTTTGAGGGCTTATCCGGATTCTCACATTGCAAATTATCATTGATTTTACAGAGTCTCTTTTAGTCTATGGTTAATTATATTATTAATAAATGAAAGAGGATACAAATTTCCAAAAAGTATGTCCCTGATAAAGTTTAGTTCTGCTGTGATATGGGAATCAGAACAAATGTTTAGGGCACGATCGACGAGAGGAATTACGACAGCTCTTTTAACTTGTAAAAGAAATGAAATTTGAATAAAATATTCTTTCAAATTATCTTCACTGTCTTATGAAAAATTCCTTATTGTTCTTCTTGTTTTGATGTCTGTGATGGAAAGGCAGTGTGGTCTTTCTCGCTATTTACCTGGGTTAATGAAAAACTGTAAAAGCAATGAATAAGGATAGCCTATTCTACACAATCTCATCTGGGTTTTCAAATAAACAATAGTAATTGTAAATAAAAGTAAGATCAGCAAGTAAAGAGTAAGAAAAAAGTAAAAACAAGTGTAAATCAAACTGTCTTTATTTAAGCTAAGGCCATGTTATAGGTTACGGTAGCTATGTTTTAAATATGAATTGTAAATTTAAATTAAAAACTAACTGGCTTTTTTTAACGGTGGGTTTCAAACAAACTATACGAAACTGCTACCATACTTTGGTGAGTACCAAAGCACTCACCAAAGTGCTAAGATCTTATAATTATTAGAATATCACTTTTATATATCAAAGTGCTAGGATCTTAAAGCCCACTGCCAGATGGAAAATTGAAGAGAAAACTTTGATGATAATTTTGTCGAAGTCTTTAGAACACTGATGAGAGCAGAATGAAAGAGATATTTGCAAAAGAACAGCCTAAGGAGTTAGATCAGAGTCCTCAGAATTTCGTTAAATTCATTTCTGCCAAAACATGTAAAATCCTAGCCCAATAATTTGATCATAGGCAGCGCTAGCGCTGCCTAAGTAAAGAACGATGTGGGTACAATGTGTTTTTTTTTCTTCAGCCGGGCACTTCGTATCGAAGGAGTTGTCGTAGACACTTCGAAAATGGCTCATTCGATTGGAAATTGGAATGGCTAGTGCCCTTTTTAATAGTCGAAAGTGATTAGAGGGCAACTAGCCCCCCCCCACACGCCCTTCATTCCCCCAAACACATCCAATAAAAATTTTGAGATAGCCATTTTGTTCAGCGTAGTTGATTTCCAGATAGAAAATATGTTTTTGAGGAGATAACTCCCCCACAACCCTTGGGGCAAGGGTTTTAGGTTATGCCCTGAGGGCATATAAGAACGATGTTGGCACTATGTACTATGTATTATTTTTTTCCTTTAGAGCAGGGCACTTTATATGGAAGGGGTCGTCGTAGAAACTTCAAAAGGGGCTCATTCGATTGGAAATTTAAAGCGCTAGTGCCCTTTTCAATAGTCGAAAGTGATTGGAGGGCAACTAATCCCCCTTCCACTCCCACCCTCCCATTTGCCCATTATATTTAAAAAGTAAATGTTGCCTTAAGATTAAATCAAAGCATTGTGATAATGCTAATTCCCAATAAGGCATCTCAGCATTATCCCAAGAACGACTGAGGGTATTATTTTCAAACTTTCGGGGCTACTTCTGCTCTTAAAATTTAACCAAATCAAAATAGCGTAAGTGTATCTAAGCTATCAAAGAAAGTAAATAGATTTTTTTGCGAATGGTATCAAGTTTTCCATTTCAGGTCAACTAGAGGAGGTATGAAACTAAATTAAACAGTATTATTTGTGTCCAGATTTTTATAAGGGTGTATGTTGTTAAAAATTTCAGAAAATTTTTCTGCAGCATACAAATAGCAGGCCAAACTATAAAATCTGAAAAAAACGAAAAGATTTAAAGTGTTATTTTTTCTTTCCCTGAAATGACTATGTCAATATAAAACGAACAGAAATTAATTAAAAAAAAACTTTTTCCACAAAATAAGCTTTTCAAAGAAAAGTAAAGAACTCCATTAAACAAAAATGAGCAAAAATAAAATCAAATAATCTACCGAGCGTGAAACTACCACAAATCAGCATCGATAAATAAATGAAACTCCAAACGACCAGAAATTACAATAAATAACCGAGTCAAACTCAAAATGATGAGAAATTAAAATAAGTTGGGTGCAAAACCACTATGCCTTCTCAAGGCCAGAACAAAATTTGCACTTTACTGAAAAAATACAAATGAAAGTGCATTGTCAGTTTAATATACATATACTGATATTTAGTAATCAAAATGTTAATATTCTTTAATTTTATATTTGCTCATTTTTTGTTTAATGGAGTTCTTTACTTTTCTTTGAAAAACTTATTTTTTGGAAAAGTTTTTAATTAATAAGAAAAAAAGGCATAACTAAAGAGTAACTAATAGTAATAGTAATATAATAGCAATAGTAACTAATAGTTAATAGTAACTAATAGTAACTAAAGAGACCTAGAGGTTTTATATTCTCAGTGAAGTTCTTAACTTTAATACTTTTTGGATATCAACATTTGTTTGGTTAATATCGACCTCTTTTTTTTATGGAAAATCACAAAGCAATATCAGAACTCCAACCATATATCTGTTTCTGAATATGCTTAACTTCAAAAAACTTAAACAACATTGAATGCAGCAATGTGTTATTACGATGTTCAGTCATCAGCAAACTATGTGCATCTTTGGGTATAATTGAGACTCTCGTTTCTCGTGTCAACCTATCTCCCTCCAGTTTTTTTTTTTTTTTTTTTTTTTTTTTTTTTTTTTTTTTTTTTTTTTTTTTTTTTTTTTTTTTTTTTTTTTTTTTTTTTAATGGAGAATAAGGAAACAATATCGGAAACACAAACCTAATATCTTTTCTGGGATATATTTAACTTCAGATTAACTTATTGCAATTAATAGAATTAATTTCTAGTTTCCACTGCTCATTATGTCCATCTGAAGTTCTAAAACTTTCCTTAATTAATCATAATATGTCCAGATTTTCATTAAGATACTAGATTTCTTATTTAGCAAATAAGCTCGATTGAGTAAAAGTGTCCCCAAGTTTTAAGAGCCATTTATCTTTCGAATTTTTCTTCTTTGTATGGATGTAGGGATTGAGGAACAATAAATTCTAGTATTAAATCTTGTTGTGGTGTTGCCGCGTTGGGCTGGCCTCCCTGGCTGTCTTCTACTTTGTGTTTATATGTTTTTTTCGGCATATTTTGCTTTGGTTTGTACATAGTTGCAATAACGTTCAGTTCCTAAAGTGCTACGATTGCCCAAATTTGCGTGCTACACAGCGATTTTCGGTGTTATTGTCAAAAAATTTACTATAATAGTGCTAAAATAGCACTTGTGTATGCCCGAATTACCAGGAGTGTAGCTGCTCCCTATCGGCCACTATGAAAAATTATTCATCATGTATCCTTGTAGATAATATACCTATATTCTGTATCAGAAACGAAATAAGCTATGTCGAAATGGTAAATCGAAAATGTTTTGTTGTGAGATTGCGCAATAGTCGAAGTGATTTTTAGTATTATTAGGATTATATAAAGAATTGTTTCTTTTTAGTGAGATTGAAAGATGCCGGAATGTATAAGGAAATATATTGGCTTCAAAGCTGTCTCTTAACCAATTGTGCTATGAAACTCCAAAAATTTGACCAAGAAAGACTGTACACTGAGCCCATTGCACTTGTTGCTAATGGTAAGTCACATTTTCTAATTAATTGACAGATCTCGTTTTTGTTTGTTTTTGGAATTTATGTTTAGTTTTATGAAATTTCAAAACTTGTATATATATGTTATTTATAACTGATTAAAATTATATATGTTTATATATATTAATTAAAAAAAACTTTCCGAAAAATAAGTTTTTCAAAGAAAAGTAAAGGCCATTTTATAGACGCAGTAGGTTTTAGGCTTCTGCAGTGAGGCGATACCCAAACTCTTGTTTGTCGTTACTTTTATTCGATTCAAACTTGATTTGCATATTCAATTTAAGTTTGACTCATTTTAAGATTTATTTATTCATTTACATTAATATATATTGTATGTTTGTTCGCATTGATTGTTGTTTAATTTCTGTTCGTTTTAAGTTTCATTTAAACTTTAATAGCAAAATATTTGTTTTCGTTTTAAGCTTGATTTTCATATTCAATCTAAGCATTACTCGCTTTAAGGTCTATTTATTCATTTATATTATTACTTGTTGTATGTTTTTTGCTATGATTGTTTATTTAATTTCTGTTCGTTTTGGGTTTTATTTATTCTTTAATAGTAATTTCTGGTCGTTTTGAGTTTGAATTTTAACAGGTATTTGTATCTCCTGAGCTTAAGTTTAAAATGGCCTTTACTTTTCTTTGAAAAACTTATTTTTCGGAAAGTTTTTTTTTTAATTAATTTTTGTTCGTTTTTAATTGTAAAAAGTTTCAAGTTTTTATGGTAGGGGGGGAGGTGCTTACTGTCCGATTATTCTTGACTTTAAAAAACGGATCTAGAACTTTCAGTTTAATTCGAATGAGGCTTTTTTCAAAGTCTGTACTATTACCTCATTGATAAAAACCTTATATATGAACAATAGACAGCTTGCATAACTTGTGGACAGCGATTGACCACAATGAATGGATTGAAAAAATAGCTCCAATAAGGGGTTTAGACCATTTCACTTGCTGACACAAAGGGATCACGACTGTTTGGAATTGACCTTAATAGGATTTTGTGTGCCATAGCAATTTTAAATCTATCTCAGATTATGTATTTTAACCTTATAATTGGATAATTATAATATATTTCCTATGTGTTATTCCCATACAAAACGCCTTCCCATAAGTTATAAACCCCCTTTAATAAGTTATTCCCCAGGGCATAACTTACAACGCCTACCCCCGGGGCCTGGTGGGCTGTGTTGACACCGGAATTTTTTGTTATAAGAACTTTGAACTATTTTAACAAAATGTCTATCTCAAAATTTTTATCTGATGCATTTAGGGCGTGGAGGAGGGGGGGGCTAGTCACCCTCCAATCTCTTTTGACTCTTAAAAAGTGAACAAGAACTTTCAATTTTCAGTCAAATGAGACCTCTCCAAAGTTTATATGAGCATCCCTTTCATAAGAAATAATTAGAAGGATTCGGAGAATCCTTAAATTACAACTCTTGCCCTGAGGGCTGTGGGGGAGTTGTCATCCTCAAAGACCTAATTTCCAGAACTTAAAACTACGTTTAATAAAATGGCTGTCTCAAAATTTTGATTGGATGTGTTGGGGGAAAAAGAGAGCGTCGGGGGGGGGGGGGGCTAGTTGCCCTCAAATCACTTTTGACTACTAAAAAGGTCACTAGCCCTTTGAATTTCCAATCGAATTAGCCTTTTTTGAAGTTTCTACGACACCGCCTTCTATAAACACCTTATATGCCCCCAGGGCATAACTTACAACCCTTGCCCTGAGGGTTGTGGGGGATTATCCTCCTCAAAAATATATTTTCTATCTGGAAATCAACTATGCTGAACGAAATGGCTATCTCAAAATTTTGATTGGATGTGTTTGGGGAAATGATCGGCGTGGGGGGGCAGTTGCCCTCCAATCACTTTCGACTATTAAAAAGGGCACTATCCCTTTGAATTTCCAATCGAATGAGCCTTTTTTGAAGTTTCTACGACAACGCCTTCTATAAAAACCTTATATGCCCATAGGGCATAACTTAAAACCCTTGCTCTGAGGGTTGTGGGGGAGTATCCTCCTCAAAAATATATTTTCTATCTGGAAATCAACTATGCTGAACAAAATGGCTATCTAAAAATTTTGATTGGATGTGTTTGGGGGAGTGATGTGCGTAGGGGGCAAGTTGCCCTCAAATCATTTTCGACGATTAAAAAGGGCACTATTCCTTTAATTTCCAAGCGAATGAGCCTGTTTTGAAGTTTTTACGACAACGCCTTCTATAAAAACCTTATATGCCCCCAGGGCATAACTTAAAACCCTTGCCCTGAGGGTTGTGGGGGAGTATCCTCCTCAAAAATATATTATCTATCTGGAAATCAAGTACGCTGAACAAAATGGGTATCTCAAAATTTTGATTGGATGTGTTTGGGGAAATGATGGGCATGGGGGGGGGGAGGGGGCTAGTTACACTCCAATCACTTTCGACTATTAAAAAGGGCACTAGGTCTTTAATTTCCAATCGAATGAGCCTGTTTTTAAGTTTCTACGACAACGCCTTCTATAAAAACCTTATATGCCCCCAGGGCATAACTTAAACCCTTTCCCTGAGGGTTGTGGGGGAGTATCCTCCTCAAAAATATATTTTCTATCTGGAAATCAACTACGCTGAACAAAATGGCTATCTCAAAATTTTGATTGGATGTGTTTGGGGAAATGATGGGCGTGGGGGGGGGAGGGGCTAGTTGCCCTCCAATCACTTTCGACTATTAAAAAGGGCACTAACTCTTTAATTTCCAATCGAATGAGCCTGTTTTGAAGTTTCTACGACAACGCCTTCTATAAAAACCTTATATGCCCCCAGGGCATAACTTAAAACCCTTGCCCTGAGGATTGTGGGGGAGTATCCTCCTCAAAAATATATTTTCTATCTGGAAATCAACTACGCTGAACAAAAAGGCTATCTCAAAATTTTGATTGGATGTGTTTGGGGGAATGATGGGCGTGGGGGGTTTAGTTGCCCACCAATCATTTTCGACTATTAAAAAGGGCACTAGAACTCTCGATTTCCAATCGAATGAGCCCCCTTTGAAGCTTCTACGACAACCCCTTCCATATGAAGTGCCTCTGGGAAAAAAAATAATAAATATTAATAAAACATAGGAGCCGTATGGCCTTTACTATAGGCAACGCTACAGCTTTGCCTCTGATATATATATATATATATATATATATATATATATATATATATAATATATATATATATATATATATATATATATATATATATATATATATATATATATATATATATATATATATATATATATATATATATATATATCTATATATATATATATATATATATATATATATATATATATATATATATATATATATATATATATATATATATATATATATATATATATATATATATATTATATATATATATATATATATATATATATATATATATATATCTATATATATATATATATATATATATATATATATATATATATATATATATATATATATATATATATATATATATATTATATATGTATATATATATATATATCATTAAGTAGCTAAAAAGCTAAGCTGTTCCTTAATATGGTTGTTGTCGAAATTGTTCAAGACTAACACTTCAAATTTGCCGATCAGAGGCAACGCTATAGCGTTGGCTATAGTAAAGGCCATACGGCTCCAACGTTTTATTATTATTGTTTTTTTTTTCTTTTACAGAGGTACTTCATATCGAAGGGTTCGTCGTATAAACTTCAAAGGGGGCTCATTCGACTGGAAATCGAGAGTTCTTGCGCCCTTTTAAAGAGTCAAAAGTGATCGGAGGGTAAATAGCCCACCCCACGCCCTTTTTTCCCCAAATACATCTGATAAAATTTTGAGGTAGCCGTTTTGTTAAAAATAGTTCAAAATCATATAAAGAAAATTCCAGGGTCGACACAAGCTCCTACTTTTTTATAGTCAAAAGAGATTGGAGGGCAATTAGCCCCTCCCCCCTCACCCCTTTTTTCTCCAGTTGTATCAGATAAAGATTTTGAGATAGCCATTTGCTTAAGAATAATTCAAAGGTCAGATAACAAAACTCCGATATTGACACAACCCCCCAGGGCCCAGGGCAGGCGCTGTAAGTTATGCCCTGGGGGCATATAAAGTTCTTATGGAAGGGATGCTCGTATAAAATTCAAAGAGGGCTCATTTGATTGGAAATTGAAAGTTCTAGCTCACTTTTTATAAGTCGAAAGTGATTGGAGGGCAGCTAGCCCCCCCTCCCACGCCCTTTTCCCCCAAATGCATCAGATAAAATTTTGAGATAACCGTTTTGTTTAAAAATAGTTCAAGGGTCAAATAACAAAATTTCCTGTTTCGACAACCCCCCGCCCTCCCCCGGGGACAAGCTTTGTAAGTTATGCCCTAGGGGAATGTATGGTTCTTATGGAAGGGATGCTCGTATAATATTCAAAGAGGGCTCATTTGTTTTGAAAGTAAAAGTTCTAGTTTACTTTTTAAGAGTCAAAAAAGATCGTAGGGCAACTATCCACCCCCCCCCCCTCCACGTCCTTTTTTCCCCAAAAGCATCAAATAAAAATTTTTAGATAGCCTTTTTTTTAATAGTTAAAAGGTTAGATAATACAAACCTTGGTGTCGACAGACTCCCCTCCCCCTTCCCAGGGCCCGGAGGCTGGCGTTGTAAGTTATGCCCCCGGGGCATATATGATTTTTAAGGAAGGGATGCTCATATATACTTAGAGACGACTAATTTGTTTGGGAAGTGATAGTTCTTGTTCACTTTTTAAGAGTCAAAATTGATCGGAGGGCAACTAGCCCCTCTCCTTCTCTCACTGTAAAAGTCTAAAACCTAGGGCGTCATTGGCGCTTTACTGAAAACGAATTATATTACAAATATTTTCTTTTGTACTTAATATTGAAAATAAACATTAAAATTACAGTAAAATTTTGAACTGATGAGCTTTCAGCAATTAATATTATTATACCTCAAATATTCAGTTTAATTTATTAGTTCTTCCTAAGAGAGTTCAAAACGAACATAGTTTCACTACAAATAAGAGTTTGGATACTGCCCCCCCTCCTTTCTTAACTGTAAAAACCTAAATACTACTGCGTCATTGGCGCTTCACTGAAAACGAATTATATTACAAATATTTTCTTTTCTAGTTCTTACTGCATTGAAAATGAAAATAAAATTACAGTGAAATAAAATTCACTTTTAACAATTAATATCATTATATATATATAAAATATTCAATTTGATTTTGTTTACACTTTCCAAGACTGTTCAAGACCACATTTAGTTTTCAGTAAAGTGTCAATGACGTAGTAGGTTTTACACTTTTACAGTGAGAGAAGGAGGCTATACCCAAACTAAGTTTTACTCGTTTTAAGATTTATTTATTCATTTATATTAGTATCCATTGTATGTTTGTTTACATTGATTGTTTATATAATTTCCGTTCGTTTTGGATTTCATTTATACTTCAATAGCAAAATATTTTTTTTTCCGTTTTAAGCTTTATTTGTATATTCAATTTAAGCATTACTTGCCTTAAGATTTATTTATTCATTTATATTATTACTTTTTTTGCTGATTGTTTATTTAATTTCTGTTCGTTTTGGGTTTCATCTTTTCTTTAATAGTAATTTCTGGTCGTTTTGATTTTGAATTTTGGCAGGTATATGTATCTGCTGATCTCAAGTTTAAAATGGCCTTTACTTTTCTTTGAAAAACTCCTTTTTCAAAAATTGTTTTTTAAATTAATATCATTAACAAACTGAAAGTCAACAGATTGTCTTTTGTTTGTATTTTGACGATTGAAAAGCATCGTCAAATTTACCAAAATAGTTTCCGCGGATTGGTTTTTATGTTTTGGCTTGGAAACAATGGGGAAACTTCGCACATGAGTTCTGACCTTTAGTATTTTGTAACAAGCAAAAAAAAAAATCCTAGAAAATTTGAAAATATGACTTATTGATTTTTGGTTTTTTACTTGCTATTTTTTTACCTTGTTTTTTTTTTTAGCGTGATTTGACTATTAAAAACTGCCGTGACTCATCGTGTTCTGGATGTCTCAGCCTTGGTAACAAAAGCTTTTAAAAATAATATTTATAATTCACTCCCTCAAGCTTGGCTTGGGGGTGGGGAGATGAATCAAAAAGTGCATTTTAATACCGAAATATCCTAACTTTTATTGATTTGGGGAAGATCAGGAGGTGAAATTTATATCCCATCACTGCTGATTCGTGGGAAGGTTTCTGGTCTACGCCTTTATTAATGGTGTGGAGGGAGGTGGGGTAAAATGCTAAATCAGTCGGTAAAAATGAAACCAGAAACCTTATGTACACAATTATTACTTACTTATAAAGATAGTATTTGAGTCAAAATAGATAGAAGTGTGGAGTAAGAGTGCTCAAGATGCCTTGTAATTTGTATACAAATAGGAAAAAAGTATATTTTATATAATTAGGAGTGTCATTTGCTATGCGGTAAAAAAAAAGCATCACGTGACATCTAATTTGTGTTTTGAGTTGAAGATTGCAGCCCTCTGTTTTGGTCTAAAGAAGCTATTGCAGTGGTTTGCTGACAACCTCATGGTGTTAAACTTCATGGTGTTAAACACATATTACATTGAAATGATTTCACTCTTTTATGTGTCCTTTGATGCATTTGCAGATTGCGTCAGGGCAATCTGCAAATGCATACGTCGATGCACAATGAGTAGTAAAGCGTTACTCATTTTGTTAAAAGGGAAACAACTACAAAAAAAAATATTGGCAAGCAATAGCTATATACACAATTGGGGGCTTAAAGAAGGAAACTCATAGTGTTTGGAAAATTATTTTGGTACGAATAATTTCAAAAAAAGGGGGGGGGGGGGAATCTGTAAACTTTGAGGCCTTTGGTTAGTGCCAGACTAATTCCATAGGTAGTTACTCATTCCTGCTTAGTCCCATTCTCTTATCTCTGTGTTATCTATCTGAACTGTTTAGTACAAGTCATTTTGATAGATCGTATTATGTGTGCTAAACCTTGGCCTTATTTTAATTGGCTAAATTTCATTTTAAGTGTGGTGGAATTAAGCTTATGGTTCAAATTTTCTTCTAAATAAATAACTAAGCTGATATCTTAAGGAATGATTAGAGACCTACTTTTTGGTTGGATAGAATTGCTGAACGTCCTTCATACTGAACGTTCTATGGGGAGAATCCTCCTTGGGGAGGGAAATTTCTGGGGAGTGGATATTCCGGGGGAAATGTTACACTGGGGGGTTTAAACAGAATTACTATATACGAAATTTTTTTTAATTGTCTTACATTTTCTTGGCCAAACTTTATGTGGAGATGTTCCTTGGGAATTATCCAGGAAGCTTTTTTCCGGGTGTTTTGTTTTCTGGGAAATAATTTCCACGGAAGGGGGCATTTCTGTCGTATTGAATATGTTTATACCATGGTGTCTACTTTAACCTCTAATTTAAATATTCTTATTTACACAGAGACAAAATGTTCGATGCCCATTGTACCATTTACCGAAGAACAAGAAGCAGCGCTAAGATGTCTTCCTTTCTTGCGATTGATCAGATGTTTAGGTTTAGACCCCCCTCTTATTCCTGCCAGAATTTTCCCACGTATACCTCATTCTTGGGATGCTGATACATCATACTCAGTGGCACTTCAACTTGGGAATGTTCAAGAAGGTAGTGCGTGTTATTCAGCATAATTTGTTCTTGTGGTCACGTTTGCCAATTTTGATTATATTACCCTGGGGAGTGAAAATTTATGTTGTAGTTGATTTACTTCATTTTTATTTGTTTCATTTTTATTTGAGCTGCTTTTTACCCCCCTTTTTTACTACTTATGTTTGGATTCAATGTTCGCTACCCTAATTGGGGGAGTTCAGTGTGACGGGCCGCGGCCAAAATTTCTTCATTACATTTCAGCTTCAGTTGAAGATTGAACCTTGGATATTGCTTTAATTTTCTTATTGATCGATAGACAATTTTATTGAGTCTTAGTATCGTAGATTATCTCACAAAAGGAAGAAAAAATGCTACCCAACAAAAGTTTAAATTTTGAAATATAAATACCCGAAATAATGTCACCTGGGTCCTTCAAAACTATTCTAAGTAGTTAAGTTAGATTTTTGTGGCAATTCTCTTACTTTTTGAGTAGTTTTTCTCAATTCGTAGACTTTTTTTTCGTACTTTTGCACATAAATTTGATAATTTTTAATTTTTTTCGTAACTATTTTTCAACAACTTCTATATATTCAATGATTTCCAAATTTAATCAGTATATTCACCTCCGGTGACAGTGCAATAACGCAACATCAAAATCCCCCCTCCCCCTCTTGTATACATCCCTTGTATAAATAAAACAACAACATAAACAGGTGATTGGGCAAAGAAAAATGTCAAAAACAAAGACTAGGTATTTGACAAGATAAAATAAGATCACTAAGCTTTTTAACTCGTTCTCCTCAACTCACTGACTTTTTTTGTTTATGTATTTATAACTTAGATCAGTTTGGTGTCCGCGTTAAGTAAGACCAATCCGTTTTGATCACTTGTTTTCACTTATATTGATAGATTCTGGAAAAAAAAATACCAATTTTAATCCATTTTGAAATCAAGTTTTCATTTTTTTTTTCTGTTTAATTTGTTATTCGAACTTTATGCCTGTAACGTCTTTGTGATGCTGGGTTATCTAGGAATTATCTATGTTGATGTAGTTTAGGCAAGTGACTATTGTTTGTCACTATTTTCTTAATTTAAAAATGCTACTAATACTGTTAACTCTCTACAGTACCAAAGTGCCTTAGGCCAAGTTACAAGCGCTCCTCCTTCCCAAAATATTCAAAGTCTTTCCATTTACACCCTCCTAAGAAGTTCCAGTTTCCCTTAAATATTACCTTACGATATAATGCCACCCCATTCGGAAAACGATCTGTTTTTTGTTTGGCCGAAATGGTTGGCTGACAGGGATGAACTTTGGTAATCTGTCACCCTTCATCCTCAGAGCATGTCCTAGAAATTTTAGTCTTTCTCTCATCACAAACGTAGAAAGTAAGATTGAATAACACCTTTCTATCAGCTTACTGTTTGAAATACGGTCAGTCAAACGAATACCCAAAACAATCTGTTTTGAAAACATCTAACAAATCTTTATCCGTCTTTCGGAGTTCCCACTCTTCAATATTCTTCCAGTATAGCTTCCAACATTCTTGCAAAAACGTATCTCAAATGGTTTCTAAACGTTTCTTCGGTACAGTGCAGTAAGCTTGTGGTACGTTTCTCAAGTGTATCTTTCTTTCTGCTTTTGAACTGTTTTCAGCTGTGAAAAAACTCAATGAGCCTTGGCTATTCTACTTTAACATTTTCACTGCACCCACCGTCTTTACTAATAATGCTACCTAGGTAAGTGAAGTTGTCCACTTGATCGATCTTCTCGTTACCAGGGCTTGGATTTAGTCCCTAAAACTCCGTAAAGTCCCTTTTTTGGGGCTGAAGTCCCTTCGAAGTCCCTTTTTATGCAGAAAGTTCCTTAACTCTCCCAGAAGTCCCTAAAATCCCCCTATTTTGGGAGCATAGTATACTTTAAAACTGAAGCATGATATTTTTGAAAGACCCTCTTTAGATAATATAGCTTCTTCACAAATCTGGTTGTACTGACCTCTTGGTAACACCGTTGCAGTTCAGAAAGAAGCAACAAAACAGTGGAAACTTTTTCTCTGGCCAAGGTGTCTATTATCTGTTGTAAACGTTCAAGATAATGTTTTTGCAAGATAATTTCCTGTAGCTTCAAAAAATGAAGCATACCAGTATGAATTTGTTTGAATTGACTTGTATTCCAATGGTACAAATTACATATTCTTTCCCTCTAAATGTTAGTTAATAAAGCAGGTAGAATTAATTGCAGGGTGTTTGAGAAGAGGAGGGTACCATGAGTGGAATATTTAGATAGAAAAAAATCTTATACCCAATGTTTTTTCCTACAGTGTTTAAACCTACATGTCTTTCAAGTCTCCAAAATTTATTAAGGAAAGACAATGGGCATTTGCAAATTTTGTCGTTCCTGGTTAACTAAAGGAGACTTGAGTGGCAGAAAGATAGACGAAGGTTGTACGATTGATGATGATGAGTTTTCCTGCACAATATGCAGGAAAAACCTAACTGTCGCAAAGGCTTTTACACCTTGTTTCTGCATGCTTCGTTGGACAAGCACCAGACACAGTTTGCAATCCATCTCAATCTGTTACAGTTACGATTATGAGGATCTGCTAGACAACAGTCTCAATCAGAAGAATCATCAGCTAGCAATGGAGGTAAAACTCTTGTGGTGTTTTTTGACAAAAGTGCTGCGTGCAAAGCAGAATCATCTGGGTGCTCAAGTCCTTGTAAGCTTTGATGTCTGTAGCTTTGTGTGACGGAATCATTGATGTTTGTGAAGCCATGTTCCCCGGTAAGCTACTGCCTGGGATGTTGATGAGTGTGAAGAATGCTATGTACTTGATAACTGATGCCTTTCACAAAGACTGTAAACAGAATCATATGAAAGATAGGGGTGATGCTCACTTTGTTCTTGAATGAGACAAAACTACAAACAATGAGGGAAAAAAGACCTACAGATTGTTGAGATCAATTTGTGAGCCGTCATCTGACAAGCAGCTGGTGAGGACATTGTAAAAAAGGTGATTTCATGCATTGGGAGCGAGAATTTAACTCTTTAAAGACTAATAAGGATAGGTAACGATGGGTCTAATGTCAATAGGCATGGCTGCAAAGGAATGCATTGAAGAAGAAAAATTTTTTAAAAGAGCTTGCGAACATTGAAATATGTAACATCCATGTTGTGCACAATGCATTCATGAAAGGGCTCCAGGAATTCGGAGAGAAGTCATACAGCTTTGTATTCATCCTGAGGCAAATTTCCGTTGACTGGCCTGCAGTATGCGAGGATTTTTGAGAATGCCTGAAAAAGAAGGGTGTCCCATACAATAGTTTCATTCAGTATGTCTCAACAGGACGGCTGACTTTGGCAACTGCTGTTTATGGAGTGACTGATCAATGGCTGGTACTTTTGAAGTATTTTTTGCACTACGGGGAATAGAAGAAACATTTGAAGACTATCGCGAAGAACCGACCTGTTGTGCAGGCTCTTCACGCCAATTTAAAAAACTTACTTCTCACTTTATTGGCAAGACTTCTGAAACCCAAGATTTTCATTTCTGCTGATGATTTTTCTACTAGTTTGCCTGAGAACTTGACAAATATTTGCAGGAAACTATTGTTGGTGAGCTGGCTGAGCTTGCGTGAGATGCTCAGAAACTCACCTTGGCAGAAAGACAAGGGTTCCGTCAAAGGGCGTGAAGGCATTTCAAGGCAGCTGCCAAACACTATCAAGAAATGCCTCATTTGTTCCAATATCCATGTCGAAGCACTTAGTTGCCGGGATCCCACGGAAAGAAAAGAGCTAGAAGCCTATCTTATGCAGATGTGCTTGCTCGAGAGATCCTAATAAGAGTAAGTGTTGATAATGTTAGAAGTGAGTGGATATTGCTGCAAGCCGAGAACTCAGTCGAACCAACACCATCACGCGTTGACCATTACTAGCATCAAATCTTTTCTCTGCAGGGTACTTTTGGTGGGCAAAACTATACGCTTTTGTTGAATCTTGTAAAAGCTGCGTTGACATTATCGCATGGCAGTGCTTACGTAGAGAAGGTTTATTTTAACTCCTAATTTATAGTTATTTGAGTTTAGGACTATTTAGAACAAATTGGCTATTTCAAAATTTTAATTGGATATATTTGGGAAAAAGCGCTAGAGGGAGGGGGAGCTGGTTACCCCCCCCCCCCCCCATGTCAGAAAGAATCGTGAATGCGAAGATGTGTGTGATTGACGAATTGAAGACATATTGAGACAAACCGAAAGGTTTCCTAATCCCGAAGAGTTGTTGACTTTGACTAGATCTGTTTGGTCAAAGTACTAAGACTGTGTGGAGAGCAAGGCAAAAGAACAAGCTTCTGAACGAAGCGTCCAAGAGAAAGAAAGGGAGCTAAACCTAGTTGATTTATCTAGCAAAAAAAAGGAGCTAGATAGACTTGAGGAATCATCATAGGCAGCGCAATAGCGCTGCGTAAGTAAAGAACGATGGTTTTTTTTTTTTTTTTTTTTTTTTTTTTTTTTTTTTTTTTTTTTTTTTTTTTTTTTTATTTTTATTTTTTTATATACACCTGGGCACTTCGTATAGAAGGAGTTGTCGTAGAAACTTCGAAAAAGGCTCTTTGATTGGAAATTGAAGGGGCTCGTGCTATTTTTAATAGTCGAAACTGAATGAAGTGCAACTAACCCTCCTCCCACGCCCGTTATTTTCTCAAACACATGCAGTAAAAATTTTGAGATAGCCATTTCTTCGGCGTTGTTAGAAGGTCCGGAAATTAGGTCCTTGAGAAGACAGCCCTCCACAGCCCTCAGGGCAAGGGTTTTAAGTTGTGCCCTGGGGGTATAATAGGTTTTACAGAAAGGGTATTCATATAGGCTTCGTAGAGGGATTATTGGATTGCTAATCTTTAGTTCTAGTGCCCTTTTTAAGAGTCAAAATTATCAGAGCTATCCCCCCCCCACACACACACACATGTCGTATTTTTCCGAAATGCATCTATTAGAAAATTTAATATAGTCATTCTATTCAAAATAGTCAAAATCTCATATAACAAGGCTTTTGGGGTTGAAACAAACCCTCAGAGCTTGGGGGCAAAGGTTTTAAGTTATGCCCTGGGGGTATTTAATGTTTTTATGGAAAGGAGGTTGTATAAACTTTAGAGGAGGCTCATTTGGTAAAAAAAAATGGAAGTTCTAGTTCCCTGTTACAAGTCAAAAGTGGTGGTGGACTTCTAGATCCAACCCCCAACCCCCCGACTACCCTTCTGTTCATGAAACGAATCTGATTGAAATTTTGAGATAACGATTTCGTTCAAAATAGTAAAAAGAACATATAGCAATGCCTCTAGGATTGACACAACCCCCCAGTGCTCCGGCGATAGGGTTGTAAGTCATGCCCTGGGGGCATATAAGGTTTTTATGGAATGGTTGGTTGTATAAACTTCAGATGGGGCTCATTTGATTAGAAATTAGAAGATACTATGTCCTTTTTAAGAGTCAAAAGGGATTTGAGAGCGACCAGCCCCCCCCCCCCCCCCCCCACGCCCATCATTTCCCTAAATACCTCCAATTAAAGTTTGGAGACAGTAATTTTGTTCGTCGTAGTTTAAGGGTCTGGAAATTGTGTCTGTGAGGAAGGCAACAACCCCCCCCCCCCCACAGCTCTTGAGGCAAGGGTTGTAAGTTATGCCCTAGGGGCATATAAGGTTTGTATAGAAAGAGTGGGTGTATATGCTTCGGAAGGGACTCATTAGATTAGTAATCTGAATTTCTTGTGCCCTTTTTAAGATTCAAAGTGATCAGAGCGGCGCTACCCTCCCCCTCCCCCCTACACACACACGTCGTGTTTTCCCAAGATGCATCCCATAGAAATTTTGAGACAGTCCTCTTATTCCAAATCGTCCAAGGGACATATAACAAGGCTTTTAGGGTTAATACAAACAACCACAGCCTAAGGGCGAGGGTTGTAAGTTATGTCCCTGGGGCATTTAAGGTTCTTATGGAATGTATGTTTGAATAAACTGTAGTTGTGGTCCCCAACTACCCCTCTTATCACCAAAAGCATCTGATTGAAATTTGTGATGACCATTTTTTTTAAAATAGTCGAAAGACCATATAACAACGCCTCCAGGGTTGATACAAACTCAAAGAGCCCTGGAGCGAGGGCTTTAAGTTATGCCGTTGGGGCATATTAGTTTTTTATGGAATGGGGTCTTCGTATAAAATTCAGATGTGTCCCACTTGATTTGAAATTGGAAGTTATAGTGCCCTTTTTGAGTCTTGGAAGTGATTTGAAAGCTTCCAACTCTACTACTAATACTAACACTACTACTAATACTAATACCACTGCAACATTTACTAGTTCCATTACTGCTATTACTCTTGCTCCAACTACCACTTCTATCGCAACTATGGGTAACATTAAGAGCATTAAGATGAAAACTTCAAGAAGTATATGAACATACAGGCTATCAAAAGGGTATATCCACAATGGCATAGCAATGACTAATTGTATTAAGTTGAATATTAATACTACTGCTTTGACTACTATTACAACTATACCTAAGAGTAAGAAGGTGAAATTTTCAGAGGATATTTCTGAAAATGTCTGTTGTACAGATGAAAATCTTCCATCCGTATCCAGGTTGTCAAAAGGACATATATCTTAGGAACAGTTTCGTATGTGAAATTACAACTTGCAAGGCTTATTGTGGGGGATGGGGGGGGGGGTGGGGGGAACTAACCAAAAGACAATATTTATCGATAAGAATTTAGATAAGATATTTAGATAAGAAAAGCAAAGAACTCAGTAAACCAAAAAGGAGCAAAAATTGAATTAAATAATCCACCAAGCGTAAAACTACCACAAATCAGCATTGATAAATAGATGAAACCTCAAACGAACAGAAATTACTATAAATAACCGATTCAAACTCAAAACGAGCAGAAATTAACATGAGTACGGCTCAAAACCCTTATGTCTTCCCAAGGCCAGGACATGATTTGCACTTTACTGAAAAAAAACATATGCTGATACTTATTCCTTAAAATATTAATAATATTTGATTTATTAAAGTTATAAAAGTGAAATGATTTTTTTTTTTCACTAAAGTGCAAATTATGTTCTGGCCTTGGGAAGGCATAGGGGTTCTTATGATTCTTAGAATGATTTGACCTCCGCTTCTGATTCATGAGCAAAGGAATGTTTTGACCATGAATGGTAATCAAAATCCCTTCCCACTTTGGTCCATATCGGCCCCTTTTTTACCCCTAAAAGTCCCTTGACAGGTCGTCAAGTCCCTTTTCTAATGAGCAGGAATTATTCCGAGCCCTGCGTTGTCCATCACCTTTTCATCTTCATTTATTGCTATTTTTAGTGACTTAGCCCTCCTAACATTAGTTTGTTAACCTATTTTTGCACAGTGAACTGTCAAAACCTACGAACATTCACTCAATTTGTTAGCATTTTCATCTAGGACGCTCAGATCATCAGCACAATGATAATCAGCTCATCAGATCACCAGCAAGTTGAGGAGAGTTTTATTTCCCCATTTGTATTTTGCTCTTCAATTGTCTTTGCTGTGGTCCAGAGGACAAACTTCTTCAAAGTGACCCACACCAGTGGAGATAGAACGGGATATTGCTTAACTCCTGGTTCAATTCAAAATTAGCAACAAATCTCATTTCCTACCCTAACTGCAGCAATATTATTCTCGTAGATTTTAATTTTAATTTAATAGCGGGACGGATCCCAACTATCTCGGCCTAGGTTCGGTTCACTGAGGTCCATTGGCTCCACGCCCCAAAAAGCAACGAAATATAGGTTGGAGGCACAAATGATGGATTTAGCCTCCAAGCCACGTTCTTACCCATAGAACTAATCACTTTAATTTATTCATCTGACGTACTATACAAGGATACAACATTCGATAGAGTTCTTCTATTGGCTGAACCAAACTCTTGTTCATAATTATAAAATTGTGAACTAAAGGAGTCTGATGAATCAGGCCCTTCTCAACTATTAGTCAACGAGTGACAATTTGGTCGAAACATCCTCTCATTCCTAAAACTACACTGTTGTTCTCTCTAAACTTTATCTGCAGCATCTCTAAGTCTAAAAAGTACCATCATGCTAAGTAATTTGATTATAACAGAAACCAATCTACTGCCTCTATAATTACTACACTCACTTCTATCACCTTTCTTGCAGAGGGGTTTAATTAAAATTTTCATAAGTCCTTAGGTACTTATCCTTGTTTCAAAGGTCATATCCATAGTTTTCAATAGTTTATCTCTCAACTTCACAATCACCATAATTATAAAAAATACTCAAATACCTGACTCTCAGCTCCTAAGGTCTTATATTTTTTTTCTGTCCTTTTAGTGTTGTCACTAATTCTTCCTCACAAAATAAATCCTTCACATCCAAAGTGTCGCAAACTTCACGTTTTCAAATCACATTTTCTTATCTTCATACTCATATCATTGCATTTTGTGTGCGTAGAGGCTTTTAGAAGTAGTGTTGTCATTAAATGTACTACCAATGTCCCCTTTTTACTATTGCTATTTCTTTAAAAATTAGATGTATTACCTTCTAATTAGGGGACGGAAAACAGGATTAATAAGCCTGTTTCTGCACTTCGCAGCAGAGGTGGAGCTTTGCGCTCCAGACCTGTAAAGCAGGGTTGCCAACTTGCACAGTTTTCGTGTGAAATGCATTCTCTTTTACCTCAGAGGGGATGCAGAAGAGTGAAAACCACTCTTTTTGAGTATTATTTTTCAATCACATTGGACATTAGTAGTTAGCAACTTCATCAGAAGCGTAATTAACCCAAGGAACAGGGCTAACAATTTCCACACTTTTCATTTGAAATACACGCTTTTATACCTTAGAGGTGATGCGCAAGCAGTGGCAGCCGTGCATGTAAATTTTTTTATTTGCACTTTTTGATAAATAAAAAAAAAAACCACTTATTTTGCCTTGATTTGCACTCTTTTTGAAAGTCAGCAGTTGGCAACCCTGCTGTAAAGGAGGGTTTTAGAACAAAAGTGATTGACAGTTATGACACCACATGATGAATGAAATGAGATTATATATGTGTTTGATTTATGTGTGTGTAAATCAAGTTGGGACGGGGGGATGGGGAGTTTGGATCACTTTGTACCAAATCGTGACTTTTACGGTTAAGCTCCATAGTCTGCTTAGAATTCCTATTTTTAAAGTTTTTTTGACAACTTTCTCTCTTTCCCCTCGCTCAAGACTCACTCCTATCTCTGATTAAGGTGCCTGTGTGTTTTAGTTCTCTTCAGGTAAAACATGAATATATGACTTACCAATTTTAGAGTCCTCTGTGGTATTTTGGCTAATATGGACGGAATATGTTTTTTAACCGAACTTGATATGAAAAGAAAAAGAAAGAAACTGCTGCTGCTAGTCTCTTTAGGAGCAGGTACCATAGAACTTAAAGGCCCATTCACAATGAAATTTTACTTGTACCAAAATTAGATATGGCTAAATTGAGCCAATCAGATGTTCACAGAATATTATGAAAATTCTGATTGGCTCAAGTACTAGTTAAATATCGGGGTTACAGCAAAATTCAATTATGGTTATGGCTTTAATGAAGAAGCAGTTGTGGCTGATTTTTGTTTCTCTTGCAGTTGACCTCAAATTTGACTTGTCTCGAGTGCAAAAAGTTGCTTTGCCTCCACCCAGTGTTGCCGAGATCGTGCCACCGAGCAAGATTTATGGCTGCCCTACTGGTGATTCTGCCAATTTAAGCTGGTAAGTTCTAATGAATATCAGTTGGACATGTTACATCTGATGCTAGGGTAGTCCTCAAACTTAGTGGCACGGAAATTTTTCAAAATCTCATTTTTGACCGATTAGCTGAGAAAACATAAGATAAAGAAAAAGTATATTTAACGCCAAAAACGGCCATTTACAAAAAAAAAAAACTCTTTCAAATTCCTATCACAAAGAAAACACTTAAATTAATCACAGATGAAGCACTTCAATTATTTACTAAACAAAGACTTTTTTTTTAATAGGCATATTTTCAAGATACATCGCTATTCTACAGATAAAGTCTGGAGACTTACTTTTTAGGACATCTAGAATTATCAACTCAATTCTCCCAAATATACCTTCCCTCCTCGTAAAAAGCCCCTGGCACCGGATCAAACAGAATGCGAAATCATCCTCATTGTCTTTGCACAGCGGGTAACTAAGTGGAAGGTAAGTGCAAAGCGGGTCGTCTTTACAGCTGCGTCAAATAAGTGATATATATAGCCTGTAAATTCATCTTAAGGTAGAACTCCTGCCCATAACTGATTTAATATTCTTATAAAATTTTAATGTTTCCGAGTTCTTTACCTCCTTAATCCATCAGAACCATTTGATTTTCTAGCACAATCTGAATCCCAATTTCTAAATTTGTGTGTATACTCTTTCTTTTCCAAAGAAAAAAAAGTCATTTTTCTAAAATGTCTTTTATTTTAAATGGTCATCATTTTTTGTCTTGCCAAAGGATGCTTCGTAAGATGCCTTAAACAACGTAACACTCGGTAATTGAACCACTCCTAACCAAAATTTAATCTTTGAGACCAGTCTGTAATTGTCTGGCAGCCAGAGTCCTAGATCACCATTCAAAAACAGGGAGTAAGCTGTTCTATGAACCCCATTCAATCTCTTAAATTACTTTGATTGAATGCTGAGCACCTGTCTCGTTTATTTTCAAGCAGTTTCTAGCTGAACAGCTTTCTGATGTCACAAATCTCTGCTCTGTAGAATTGTTTGTGATGTAATGTAGTGTTTAATGTAGAATTAGCATTATTTTCGATAGAAACCCTTTTATGCAGTGATATTTTTTTTTTTACTCTCATTACATTATACCGGATAACCGTAAAATGGGTAGGACAAATTCTCCTGGACTTAGATTGTGCTGATGATTTAAGCATCCTTGATGAAAGAGTGAGCAAAATGAATGAACTTAAAGAGGTTTTGCGAGTTTAAGGTGCTAGAATAGGTTCGAAAATTAATGTCAAGAAGACTAAGTCACTGAGGCTAGAAATAAGTGAAGATGAAAAGGTGACTTTGGATACGAAAAGATTGATCAGGTGGGCAGCTCCATTTACCTTGGTAGTATCAAACAGTTCGTGGTAACGAACTGTAAGTAAGGAGCGACCCGGCTCAATGGTAACCGAAACTCTAAAAAACGGAATTTTGATACCAATAGATACATCAAAAGAATCAGATTTTAATTCTGATTTCAAATATATAAGTTTCATCAAGTTTAATCATACCTATCAAAAGTTACGCGCCTGAGAAAATTTGGCTGATTTTCGAAAAAAGGGGGAAAGACACCCTAAAAGTTATAGAACCTTAATGAAAATCGCACCATCATATTCAGCGCATCAGAAAACCCTACTGTAGAGGTTTCATGCTCCTAACTACAAAAATGTGGTATTTTCCATTTTTTGCCAGAAGAAAGATCACGGATGCGTGTTTATTTGTTTTTTTCTTCTTTTTTTTCCTAGGGGTGATCGTATCGACCCAGTCGTCCTAGAATATCGTGGGAGGGCTCATTGGAACGGAAATTAAAATTTTTAGTGCCCTTTTTAATTGACCAAAAAAATGGAGGGCAACTAGGCCCCCTCCCACGCTGATTTTTTCCCCAAAGTCACCCGATGAAAATTTTGAGATAGCCATTTTGTTCAGCATGATCGAAAATATTATAACTATGTCTTTTAGGATGACTTAATCCCTCGAAGCCCCCAGGGGGAGGGCTGAAAGTTATGAACTTTACCCAAGGTTAACATATAGTAAAGGTTATTGGGACCCGGCTCAATTGTAACCGAAACTCTAGAAAACGGTATTTTGATACAAATAGATACATCAAAAGAATCGGATTTTAATGCTGATTTCAAATATATAAGTTTCATCAAGTTTAATCCTACCCATCAAAAGTTACGGGCCTGAGAAAATTTGGCTGATTTTCGAAAAAAGAGGGAAAGACCCCCTAAAAGTTATAGAACCTTAATGAAAATCACACCATCATATTCCACGTATCAGAAACCCCTACTGTAGAGGTTTCAAGCTCCTATCTGCAAAAATGTGGAATTTTGCATTTTTTGCCAGAAGAAAGATCACGGGTGCATGTTTATTTGTTTTTTTTCCCCAGGGGTGATCGTATCGACCCAGTGGTCCTAGAATATCGTGGGAGGGCTCATTGGAATGGAAATTAAAAGTTCTAGTTCTGTTTTTAAGTGACCAAAAAATGAAGGGCAACTAGGCCCCCTCCCACGCTCATTTTTTTCCCGAACTCACCTGATCAAAATTTTGAGATAGCCATTTTGTTCAGCATGTTCGAAAATATTATAAGTATGTCTTTTAGGATGACTTAATCCCCCGAAGTTCCCGGGAGGAGGGCTGAAATTTATGATCTTTACCCAATGTTAACATATAGTATCGGTTACTGGGAAGTATACAGTACAGACGTTTTCAGGGGAGATTTTTCCTGGTAGTGGGGGGGGGGTCGGGGTTATGTGGGAGGATCTTTCCATGAAGGAAGTTTTCATGGGGGAAGGGACATTGCTATGAAGGGGACGCCGGACTTCCCAGCATTATTTAAAAAAAGATCAGAAATTAAATATAAAAAAACAAGTTTTTCAACTGCAACAGAAGCAACATCAAAACTTTAAACGAACAGAAAATATTACACATATGATTGGGTTCACCCCCTAGTCAATACCTCACTCTTTAAGCCAGAGATTTTTTAGTACTTTCATAAGAGCTATTTATTCTAATTAACGGCCTTTGTGATTAAGCGGTCATTTTTAAAGAGTTGGAACAAAATTCGAACTTTCGCTTAAAGAGCAAGGTATTGACTAGGGGGCGAACCCCCTAATATACGTATTAAAAATATATGAATATAGAAGTTCGTTACGTAAGTTAATTCGTAAGTTACGTATATTTATTACTAATAAAAACGTTCGTAAATAAAATGAAACAAGTTTCGAGAAAGCCATTTAACCAAATAAAAGTAAATTAATATGAAAATTTTGTTTTAATTATTCATGTACTGTGAGCCAAGATCAAAACCTGCATTTATTCAAAAACGTTCAAAAATTAAATTAAAAAAACAAGTTTTTTTTAACTGAAAGTAAGGAGCGACATTAAAACTTAAAACGAACAGAAATTATTCCGTATATGAAAGGGGCTGTCCCCTCCTCAACGCCTTGCTCTTTTCGCTAAAGTTTGACTTTCTCACAGCTCAATTTTTTTTAAACAATAAAAACTTTAGCGTAAAGAGCGAGGCGTTGAGGAGGGGACAGCCCCTTTCATATACGGAATAATTTCTGTTTGTTTTAAGTTTTAATGTCGCTCCTTACTTTCAGTTAAAAAAACTTGTTTTTTTAATTTTTATTAGTAAAGACGGCGGAAGCAGTGAAGATGTTAAAAGTAGAATAGCCAAGGCTCAGGCTATTTTTTCACAGTTAAAAAAAAGTTTGGAAGAATATGGAGATAAGTCTGCAAACCAAGATTAGAATATTAGAAGCTACAGTGATGACAGTGGTCAAAGATGGCTCTGAGACATGGGCGCTCCGAAAAGCGGATGAAGATTCGTTAGATATTTTCCAGAGAAATTACCTACGGATTGTTCTAGGTACCCGGCTGACTGACCGTATTTCAAACAGTAGGCTGTACGAAAAATGTGGTACAATCCCGAATTTTAGGGCTTTAATAAAAGAAAGGTTGAGTGGGCTAGGGCACGTTCTGCGGATGAAGGATGACAGATTGCCGAAGATTGTCCCTTTCGGCCAACCGTCTAGGGCTAAACTTAAACCAAGTTGTCCTCGTCTGGGGTTGGAGGATGTCAAAGAAAGATTTAAAGATATGGGAACTTCCTGGGAGGGTGTAAAGAGGGAGGCTTTGAATATATTGGGATGGAGGAGGAGCGTGCGTACCTGTGTTGGCCTCAGGTGGCTTGGAGCTGCGGTGAGTTGTCAGTAGTAATAGTAGTAGTTTCCTGATTCAAAGTTTCCTTTATCCTCTTTCATGTGAGTTCCATCCTCGATTCCGTTGAAAAACACATCCAAACGTTAAATCGGGAAATTTTTCTTTAGCACTTAAAGGGTTTGAGGGGGTGGTAGTCCTACTATTATTTGTAATTGCTTTTCCTGATAAGCCTTTATTGGTATTATGTTTGTTTTTATTTTTATTTTATTGACATTATAAAACATAAAAAAAATCACTGTTCTAAACGCATGTAATTTTGAGTAAAGCGCAAATAACCGAAAATGTTTGAATCACTTTTTCGGAAAGTTTTTTTTTACCAATAATGAACAAAAGCTCCTTGTTTAGGCATTAGTAATGGCACTAATGATTAGGAATTATTCTGATCGCTCCTTTATTATTTTTTTTTTCTCAAAAGATTTGGGTACTCGAAATAAAAATATTTCAAATACGCTGGGTTGTTTCCTATTGTTATTTTTTAAACTTAATTCAAAAATACATTTTTTTCTTATGTACACATTTTTGGCGTAGTAATTTTTCCCTTTTTTGCCTGAAACACCAGTAGCAATTTTTCTTTTTATTACAGAAAAGAAAAACCTAGTTGTATTTCTAAATTTATCGAAAGCTGCAAAAAGGAAACTTCCAACGCAACTAAACTTTATTAAAACAGTTTGAATAAAGTATTCGTAAAGTATTTAATAAAGTTCAATAAAGTATTTAATAAAGTATTTAAAGGTATTCGGTATATTTTGCTATTTTTTTCTGACACTTTTGTTATTCGTTCATGGTAATTTCTACTCGGTTTAGCACATAATATTACTTTACACTGGTGCACTTTTTTGGACAAAAATAAAATAAAGCTACCTGTTTATGTATAAACATATATCATTGTTTTCTTTGTCACTCTTTTCTTTGAAGTGCTTCATTTGGAAAATTTTTGGAAAAGCTCCATGTTTATTCACCGTTAAGAATGTATTGTTGAATCTATTGAGAATGGTTTCTAACACAATTTTTTTTTTGGAGGGGGGATTTGATTTTGATCAGGTATACTGGCTGACATTCACTGCGATATTATTTACCACAATTGTCTACCAAGCGGGCCTAACGCCCGCTTTGGGAAGCTTTTCTTCACCTTTCTTCATTCGCTTTGCTTTTGTATGACTATTTTTTTTTATTTATTTTTTTTTCATTTTTTTTTTGACAATTTTTTAAAATTTGAATAACTATGTCCGTACTTTTATTTGACAATTTTTTTTTAAGTTAATTTAGCTTTTTACTTTAAACTTGATTTTTTTAAAGCTTGCTTCCTTTATTTGGTTTTTCTAAAGATCTATTTTTTGTTTAATAGTTGCGCTTGATACTTTCATTCGAGAAAAACTTGTTTCCTTTTAAAGGCTTGTTTTTTTGTTCTATTTTTTTTTATTTGTGGTTAACATCGTTCTTTACTTTCAATTTCCTAAATGTATACAGGCTCGAGCTTTAGGTTGTAGGGAAAGGATTTGCTGTGAGTGGCAGGAGGGGAGTTTTTTGAAAACTGTCCAAAAACTGTCAAAAAAAGTCCAAAAAGTCTCCCGATCTTTAAAGTCACCGACTTTGCAGATAATGTTTATATTTATTTTTGTTATGTTTTTACGAGTCGGACACAAATTTCGGGGGGGGGGGGGGGGGTTCTCTTTTTCTCCCTATTCGGTTGTGCGTGCCAAGCCTGATGGAACTCTGGCAAGCGTTGTGGGGACTGTTCCATATACGGCAGGACTTGGAATTTTAATTCGACAATGGTCCTCTTCTGTTAATTCTAGGGGGAAAATAGGATGAAAGTGACTTAAACAGGGTCAAAATGATAAAAAAATGCCTCTATCCTGACCAGAAAAAATTACTCAACAATATGTATATGTGACAACTTTGACAGGTTAAGTTGGCTATCCGCTTTCTTTACCCTCGCCTACATTCTAAAGTTCTGGAAAAAAAATACAGGCATGCAACGGCTCAAACAAAAACTGCACGGCTCACGTGGTACTCCTAGACATACACCTGGTTGCGGAAAGTGGCCGACCACTTGAGTGGCTGGCCACTCAAGAGTCTCCCGCCCTGTTTGCTAGTATAGATGTCAATTATTATGTCCCACTAATTATTTTCTCAATTTCAGTGTGCCCGATCTATGGATAAATTGGTTAGATCAAAGCAGTTCAAGAAGTCAGATGCGATCCAAGTCACCAAGTGGGGAAGACCAACAAGACACCATTAGTAATACAAGTTCATTACAAGTTCACAAAACAGACACAAGTGATTCTGAAATGGTTGATTCGCCTGTTGTACTTTCACCAGAGCCAATGGAAATGGAACCCCTTTAGTTCGGTTATTACTGCCACCCCCACCCCCCCTCTCCCCCCCAAAAAAAGAGGAGTGCACTATTCTTCCCTATCCTGTACGAATAATTGATATTTCAGTTGAAGGTCAGAGAAAAATTGACTTGAATGTTCGTTTAAAAATTATCTAATAGTATTAATAATATCGTAAATATTAATTTAAATAAAATAAACATAGTCAAAGAAACTAAAGGTGTGTTTTAAAAGTTCATTATTATCAATTACAATCATTCAATATTCTATTAATACTAAATAGAAATAGCTATTTACAAGTATTAAATGGCTATTTGGCCATGAAATTTGGCTTGTTGGGGATCTCACGATTTTTTTTTTAATAAAACAACACTAATACAATAAACAATACTCTAAATTAAATAGTACAAAAAGAGAAACATAAAGAAAATAGAAATATATACTAGAGTACAGTAAAAGATACTAACAAAAAAAGAATAAGGAGAAAAAAAAATCCGAAACAAATAAAGTAAAAAATCAGAGAAGACTGTCAACATCAGACGAAAAAAAAAATGTTATTATCTGGTATTTTGAACTACAAGTAAAAAAAATATTTAATTACAATTAATGACAATTGTCTTTTGAAAAGCAACCCTGAAATAATACGAAGAAAAAAATGAATTACTGAACTAAAGTAAAGAAAGATTATTGCTAAGAAAACAAATAGTTTAAAACCACAGAGTAAAGAAACGCAGAAAATTTATACTGCTAATTGTGATTCTTGAGAATCTTCTAAGTACTTTTTTTGTTTCTGAGTACGTAGAATATATTAGGAACTCAAATTCGGTACTTAAAGATTTTATATCTCGAGATTTTCTAGACTAGGCAGATATATATATATATATATATATATATATATATATATATATATATATATATATATATATATATATATATATATATATATATAATATATATATATATATATATATATATATATATATATATATATATATATATATATATATATATATATATATATTATATATATATATATATATATATATATTATATATATATATATATATATATATATATATATATATTCTGTTTCATTCAGCCAACCGTTTTACACATTTATACTATCGACAATCAAATTAAGATAGTATGTGCTGGTTGAAATCCTTAGCATATATACTCATTGTCAGCAAAATTGTGGGTTTTTAACTTATAAGAAATTTTTTTAAAGGTTTTAATCTTTCCATGTATTTGTGAACGGCATTCGTATGAACAATACTTTTCCAATATACGGCCCTAAAAGAATTTTTCAAAGTCATGACAGATCTAGATCGTTTTCTTCTGCCGGAAAATGGTAGTAGGCCAATTTTCATAAAAAAAAAATTGTTGTGGTATTTTTGGGAGAAAAATTACAGATAAACATTCATATATATTATCAAGGCCGCGTCCAAGAGGAGGAAGGGACTACTGAGTTTGCTCCTCCCCCCCCCCCCCGAAATTTATTCCACTTGTATTAACGTAACAAAATGCATATAAACAAATGTTTATTGCGTTTTTTAAAAGGTTTTTCGTAAAAAAAAAAAAGTAAAAAAGGAAAAGTACCCCTTGGAATAGAGATCCTGGATATTACCTTGTGTACAATTATGGTTCGTTTAATCAGACACAATTTTTGTGAACATTCTTCCGGAAATATAATTAGTAGAATAAAATTTTCAGGAGTGAACTAGGACCCTAAATTGTGCTTTCGGGCACAATTCACGTATGCTTTCGAGCACAATTCACGGTGGTTTTCGAGCTAGTATCTCGATTCCTTATTTTTTTCTAGGGCTAGGAAATTGAACAGAAGGGAGGTATATACCTGCATAAATCTTGGAAGGAAACTATATTTTTCCCAAGTCTGCCTTTTCTCTGCTTGAGCCTGCTCGAACCTGTTTTTTCCTGCTTTTTGTATGTTTGAGTCTGCTTCTCTTTTTTACTCTAAGTCTTGGACGCAAAATTCTAATGATAGGAGTAAGACTTCAAGCTACATTATTTAAAGTTTAAGGCACATTTTTTCAAGTTCTTTTTCAAGGGCTAATAGGCAGGTTCTGTCGTTCTTCATGGCTTTCCAGTCTGTTAGTGAAGAATTTGACGTAGCGTTGATGGCTGTTTTCTACAAGTTAATAAATTTATCTCATTCTCTAAAGCTTTCTCGTATTATACCCCTCCCCCTCCCCCCCATTGCCCAACCGACAAGGCAGACAAGAAGGCACATATCTCGGTCCACTATCTTAAGATTGCAAAGAATGTTTGGTTCGATGTTGCACATCGATTTGGAATGATCTTCCTGGGGACGTTATCCCTAAAATTTTCTCTGTCGACCTTCAAAAGGAGGTTCAAAACTTTTCGATGAAGCCATGTAAGAGACTAGCGGCAAATCAGATATTTAAATATACCTGATGCCGCGAATTTTGGAGTAAAAAAAATAATTTGATCTCTTATTATACATTTCTTAAGATTGGTGAATTTCAGCTCTTTTATAATTCTGACTTGTAGGTAAACGACAGAGTTTATCGCTCTCGTTTTGTTATGAAAACCGATTTTATTCTACCCAATAATACAGTTTTCAAAGTGACACTTTTCGGGTCATATAGGCATCTTTTGCTTTCTGTTGCTCTTTCTATGCTCCTAGGCTAAATATTGTCACTTATTGCCAAAATAAAAGTTTTACGAAACTTTTAGACGTTTTCAATATAAGAACTTTAAAATATATAGTTAACTTGGCGCACCCTGTTTATAAGCGCTTCTGACTGTTTGTTTCGCTTTCCTTCGCTTTCTCTGGTCTTCAACCCTGGCCATTGACGAGCTTAAGCCCGTACTCCTTGCAGAAACACTTCGCTCATTCAATTTCACTACCCTTGCTATTGTTTGAAGGACGGGCCCTCGATGCAGGCCCTCATTAATGTCTACTACGGTGATGTGTGGTGCGTACTATGTGTATGCAGTGAACTTGTGCAGTGTATGCAGTGAACACTTTCTGTGCAGTGAACTTGTTGGTGTGAACATTTGCAGTTCAAATTATATTCATGATTGACTTTGATTTGTTCTGTAAGTTTGCTTATTGATTCTTTAGTGCGCCGCGTTTTAGTTTACACAAACTAAATGGGGGGGGGGAGGAGAGGAAGGGGTCAAAAACGGACATTTCCCCGCGTGCTGAAATTCTAGCCACGCCTCTGGTTCTAAAGACTAATTCAGATATAAATCTTTGAAATTATCTGATTAATGCTGAAAATTACTTGAAATTCTGACAAGTATAGCGTTTGTCGAGCAAAGAAAGCCTTCTTTGCTCCAGCTTTTTACCTAAAATCCTTGTATTTTGCGCCAGCTTTTCACCTAAAAACTTTGTCTCTATTTGGGTATTTATTGATCTTGAGCATGCGCAGACTTTTGATTTGAAGAGAGTCCGATTCATTAAAACAGAATTGTTTTTGTGACGAGTTATGGGGACGTATGCAAGACTTATTTCGTGTTGAAGGAGGAGGCAAGTTTGAAATATGCTGAAAAAAGACTAATTGCATTTTATTTTTAAGAAGAGAAAATTGTAAGCAAATTTGGAGAATCTTGAGATTTCGAGTGGCTCCCTTTCTTGCGTTACTAAATTATTGAGTTACTGAACATCAAATTAGACTAGAAGACTTCGTTGTTACAGCCTCATGATCGAGAAATGTAAAATATTTGCCAGAAAAAGGCTGGCTCTTCTGAAAAAAAAAACAAACAAAAACCTGCCTAAACTCGTACCCTCAACTGAAACTCCCCAATTGACCCACTCCCTTTACCCTTTATTGTGAAAGTTCATCTCGCCCTTTAATTTGCTTATCCTCGTCATTAGTTGAGGAAGTTAAAAATGCCGATATTTTTGTCTATTAAAATATAGCAGAATCCCCTAACTATAGTAGCCTATAATCTAACCTGTAGTAGCCTATAACATAGATGTTTTTGTATTCTGTTCTTGTTGAGAGCTTCAACTTAAGTATTCCTCCTCCTCTCTTCAATACCTATGCTCCTCTCTTCAATGCTCCTCTCTTCAATAAATCTTACGTTGTTCTTGATTGATCACTGAGTATGTATTAGAAATTTTTTTTTCTTATTGCCATCATCTGGTTGGAAACGATCATTGTCATTGTCATTTTTGAGATGAACATACACAAAGTTTTACAGAGGTTGACATCAACTTGAACCAAGTCATTTTTTTTTATTTATACTGGATTGGCCGGGCCCTAATTAATCAAATATTATATATAAAATTCAGCTACATACTTTAATATTTTCTTTTTGTTCTTCTGTCGTTTTTTTTTTGTTCTTTTTCTTTTTCTCTTAGTTCTTATTTTCTTTTTCTTCTCACTACGAGCTACATAGCCTTATCTTCACTCTACTGTCTAGCTATGAAAAATAGCAGACTGCCAAAGATTATGCATTTCGGCCATCTGTCTGGGGCAGAAACAAAAAGTAGGTCGTCCCCAAATGGGGTGGGAAGTGGTACTAAGGAAAGATTTATTGAAAATTTGAAACCTGAGTTGAGTTGAGAGCCATCACTAATTGAAAAAAAAAAATACAGTGAGTCTGAGTGAGAGGCAAAGCTGGCATAAGCCTTTTTCAGAACTGTATAAAAATGATGTCATTTCACTTGTTGATAGAAGGAGTGAAACTTTGAAAAAATGGTTCGGAGGAGGAGCGTGCGTTGGTATGCTGGCCTGGGGCCGCTTGATGCTGTTAGTAGTAGTACCAGTTGTAATCATCTGGCGAAGCCACACAAAATTAAGGCAGTTTTGTCTGAACGCCTTATTTGGAATAGTCTCCGTGCAGTAAACAAATGCAGCGTTTTTGGTTAAGCATAGTAGCCTACCTGTTTGTTAAAAAAAGCTGTTTTTTATATTCAAACGGCTAAGATCCTGTTTTTGGATGCTTTTCTAAAGGGGTCTTTCTCTTAGGTCTTTTCTGAGAGAACCTTTCATATTTGTTTCTCTTGTACTTTGTGCCCATGGATTAACGTAAAAAACTGTAAAATTATGAAAAAAAAATTTGCCTTATTATGTTTCCTTTTTGACTTAAATTTGCGTTCCTGTGTTTCCATCATCTCATTTTTGTAACCTGCTAACATTGGAAGTTTTCCGTAAGAAATCCATAGATGGCGATAGAGGTTCATTTTGCCCTTAAGATTCAAAGCCTTATTTTCCCTCTACTGTCAACCAATGAAAATATCTGAGGTAATGAAAATATACCTATTGTTTAAGGTAGAACGATATGTGATAAATTTATCTGATCGTCTGATTAGTGATCATCTGATATATCTGATCAGGATATTAACGAAAGTAAAATACGGCTAAAGTATATATCTGATTAATTGTCGTAATTTGTGAAAGAAATATATAACAACAGTAGCAAACAAAAAGAAAATATTTGAAACTCACCCTTTATATTAATTTTAATTTGTGTACTATATGAAGAATTATATCTATGTGGGAAAGGTTTTATTTATTTTGTTTTTTAGAGTGTGTTCTGGCTTATCATAACAAGTTTAACCCGATATTGCAAATCTTTTGATGCGTTTTGTGTGGCTGCTCAGACCAATCAAGTAAATTCTTTTGAGTCACTTTGCCCCCCCCCAAGTATTTCGGTGCGCCGATAGTTATGTTAATTACTGTAGCGTTCTGAAAATACTAATTTTTGTATAGAAAAAGTGAGTCAAATCCACTTGGCCTGGTTTTAGTTATTGTCGTTAGGTTGTCCCACTTATCCCAGTAACCTGATATTACAAAATAATAGTCCAAAGTGAGCGATTTAATTGAGTGATTTGTATAATAAAAGGTACAGAATTATGCGGAAATCTTGATTCGAATCTTCGAGAATCTTCTGAAGAGTGATTCTCGAAAGTTAGACCTTTGGACTTGGTTCTTGTTGATACTCAACCATCCATTTATCTGATCCAATATGAAATATATAGTGATAAAATTTTTTTTCATAATTATTTTACGTATTTCTGTGTTGCTATATTTATATTATTCGTATATTGAAATAATATCCCAGTGATTTATCGATGGAGTCCCATATAGCCTTTTATTTTCTAAATATGTCTGTAGGAAATTATTTGAAGTTTATGTGGGGGAGGGCTAAATTCTTCAAAAGTGCAAAAGATAGGGGATCTATCAGAAAACTTTGGGAATTTGGAACTGATTATAAAAATCACGAGATGAAAGTAAAAAAAAAAAAAAATGAAAACCAAAATGAGTATTTTTTAAAATCTGCGGTGGGGAGGGGTTAAAAAAATTTAATCCAAACCGCCATCCCCCTATCCAAATACGTGCCTGGATGGTCTCTATCAGGATATTTATTTTTGTCCCAGATTCATGCAGACAATTGATTGTTACATATTTTATTTTTGTACAAGTCCAGTTTACCGCGCTATACTGCTTTACTCGAAAATGATAATGATGGTTGATTTAATTCAAGATTTATTGGACATATGTTTAGGTTATGTATAGTATGTATGTTATATAGACCTACATGTAATCTACTTTATGTAACTTCACCATATTATTGAAATAAAAATCAGGTTTAACTTTTCTACTAGCTTGATATCTTCGATTTGTCATTAAATGTTCTAGTATTCAGTTGATACAGGTATACCAGATTAAGGAAATATTTTGAAGGGGGCATTTCTATCTACTAAGTTTCATTTAGTAACTAATAAGGGCTTTGAGAAAGGAAGATAGTTTGAGCCCATGAAATATGTCTAGGAACTTATTCATTCTTGTTGCTGGATGGGGGGGGGGGACTTAAAAAAAATCTTTTATCCATCCATTGAAAGTTCCGAGCATAGATGTGTATACATTTATCCCAGTTTTTTTTTTTGGGTGAGCGAGATAGTCTACTAAAATGTCCGTCGCCTCTCTGTATGCCACTGTTGGTGCCCCTTCTAAACGTAGGCATCAACAAAATAGCATTCTATTGTAGATGTGATTTCTTATTTATTTCATATTTTATTTGTATTCCCTTCAAAATGTTTTAGATACCAAAACAGATTGTTAATACATCTGCAAGTAGGTCTACTTCGTGCGAAAACACCATAAAAACCGAAAAATACCAAAACAGATCATAAACACGTATGTAAATACATTGATTTGTTGCGAAAAATACCGAAAACAAATATAAAACATAGCAAAATACAAAAACAGATCGTAGACACATATCTATCTGCGAAAAATTACCGAAACAGATACAAAAAACTATGCCAAGAAATGAAAAACATCGTAAATATGTCTATACATTCTGATTTTCTACGAAAATATACCGAAAACAGATATGAAAAATATTCCAAGAAATAAAAAAACAGATCGTACATATGTCTCTACATAGCCCGACTTTCTGCGAAAAAAAAAATAACAAATGTGAAACATCATGTTAGATTGAGGTTAATATACACACCAAGCTTCACTCACAATCAAGCATGGGCATTGTTCTGTTTTTCTGAAGAAACAGAAAAAAAATAAAAAGGGCTTCAATGAAATAGAACAGGTCAACAAAAAAACAGAAGACCTGTTTCTGTTTCTGTTCTGTTTTTTTGGTAAAAACAGAAAACAGCTGTTTTCGTTCAAAAAACAGCTGTTCTTCGAACACCTTGTGCTTAAAGAAGAAAAAAATTGTAAATGATAAGTTTTGGTTTAATATCAGTACTATTGCCGCATTTTTTCCGCCAAGATGAACAGTTTCAAACAGTTCGTGGTAACGAACTGTAAGTAAGGAGCGACCCGGCTCAATAGTAACCGAGACTCAAAAAAACAGAATTTGGTACCGATAGATACATCAAGAGAATCGGATTTTTATGCTGATTTCAAATATATAAGTTTCGTCAACTTTAGTCCTACCCATCAAAAGTTACGCGCCTGAGAAAATTTGCCTGACTTTGGAAAAAAGGGGGAAACACCCCCTAAAAGTCATAGAATCTTAATGAAAATCACACAATCAGATTCAGCGTATAAGAGAACTCCACTGAAGAGGTTTCAAGCTCCTATCTGAAAAATGTGGAATTTTGTATTTTTTGCCAGAAGAAAGATCACGGATGCGTGTTTTATTTGTTTTTTTGTTTGTTTTTTTTCCCTGGGGTGATCGTATCGACCTAGTGGTCCTAGAATATCGCTGGATGGCTCATTGGAACGGAAATTAAAAGTTCTAATGCCCTTTATAAGTGACCAGAAAAAATGGCGGACAACTAGGCCCCCTCCCACGCTCATTTTTTTCCCATAGTCACCCGATCACTATTTTAAGATAGCGATTTTGTTCAGTATGATCTAAAAATACATTGATTTTGTCTTTGAGGATGACTTAATCCCCCACAGTCCCCGGGGGAAGGGCTGCAAGTTATGAACTTTGCCCAATGTTTACATATAGTATCTGTTATTTGGAAGCATACAGACGTTTTAGGGGGATTTTGCTGGTAGTGGGGGGGGTGTTGGAGGTTACGTGGGAGGATCTTTCCATGGGGGAAGGGACATTGCTATGAAGGGGTGCCGGATTTCCCAGCATTATTTAAAAAAAAAACGATCAGAAATTAAATAAAAAAAACAAGTTTTTCAACTGAAAGTAAGGAGCAACATCAAAACTTAAAATGAACAGAAATTATTACGTATATCATTGGGTTCACCCCCTAGTCAATACCTCGCTCTTTACGCTAAAGTTTTTTTAGTACTTTCATAAGAGCCATTTATTCTAATTAAAGGCCTTTGTGATTAAGGGGTCATTTTTAATGAATTGGAACAAATTTCGAACTTTAGCGTAAAGAGCGAGGTATTGACTAGGGGGCGAACCCCCTAATATACGTTTTAAAAATATATGAATATAGAAGTTCGTTACGGAAGTTCATTTGTAAGTTACGTATATTTATTACTAATAAAAACGTTCGTAAATAAAATTAAAGAACTTTCGATAAAGCCATTTAACCAAGCAAAAAGTAAAATTAATATGCAAATTTTGTTTTAATTATTCACGTACGGCGAGCCAAAATCAAAACCTGCATTAATTCAAAATCGTTCAGAAATTAAGTTAAAAAAACAAGTTTTTTTTTTAACTGAAAGTAAGGAGCAACATTAAAATTTAAAACGAACAAAAATTATTCCGTATATGAAAGGGGCTGTCCCTTCCTCAACGCCTCGCTCTTTACGCAAAGTTTGACTGCTTCTCACAACCCTATTTTTCAAACACTAAAAAAACTTTTGCGTAAAGAGTGAGGCGTTGAGGAGGGGACAGCCCTTTTCATATACGGAATAATTTCTGTTCGTTTTAGTTTTTAATGTTGCTCTTTACTTTCAGTTAAAAAAAACTTGTTTTTTTTTATTTAATTTCAATAAAGGGACGAAAAACTGTCAATGAACACAGCATTGCCATCCTTTTTTATGGTTATTTCCTTCCATTTTCCCGTTCCTTTTTTTCCAAAAGTACACTTTTATGTTTATACAGAAAATCCTCAAATTTTCCGGAAATGCATACTAATTATTTGAGACGTTTTGAAAATAAAATAATTTTCGTCGTCAAATTGCACAGTCAGCTCAAAGTCATTAGTGTTTAAGTAGAGCCCATAGTTGCTTTGGCAAGGGTACAGTCTAACCCTCCAGACCATGCTTTCCCCTTCTCCCATCCTGATGTTTGGAAGCCATCTGAAACAATGTATGAAAGAAGAAAAAGGCACGGGAAAATGACACTTCTTACCGCCAAGTCAAAAATTTTTGTCACCTCGCGGCTAAAAACAACCTTTTAAGATTAATTATTTCCTAACCAATGTGTGTGAGAGACAAATCAAAAGGAAAATTCATGGTTTAAGGGTACTTCGTATATTTTCACGGCGCTTTGCGCAAGAAAATAATGTTCTGGGCCCTCCACCGAATTCATTCTTAAGTAAATATGTAAAATGAAATTTATGAATTTCAAAGAAACTTAGACCCTTTGCTACACAATACTTTATTTAAGCATTCTCTTCTCTTAATTTCCAAATGAATGCAAACATAAGAACAATTGCACTTTTTGGTAACTAATTTCGAAACTTTCTTTCGCTTTGCGGCAGAAAATACTTTCTCCAACCCATACGCTTGCTTTATAATAGAAAGTGTTACTACTTCAAACTTTTGTTTTAAGAATACGAGTGGGCATGCTTTTAATTACTTAGGCACGTTTTCATGGTCCATTCCCAAAGGAAAAGGGGTAATGACAACCTCAATTATCAATGTTTGAACAACTGTAACGTGTTTTCGAATAGCCTGTGCTGCAACCTCGTTTTTTGACAGCCCCCAGCTCCCCACTCTTCTTCTCCATTACTTTCACCGCCCTCTTCCTTGGACACTGTATCAGTTTATTCAAATTCTTCAGCAAACATATCTTCATTTCCGGAGTTTTCAGAACAAGGAACAGAAAGACCGTCTGAATCATTTTTCACCAGTTGGATCGACATCTTCGACTTCATCAAAGGATTTCAAGCAATCTTCTCCAGGGATGTTATTGGCTAAGCTTCGAGTGGACCAAAATCCAAGTACTCGTGCAACAGATGAATGAAGACAATGTTAAAGACATGAAGTTCAGGAAAGGGCTCATATCCTACAGGCTCAGGTGATATTGCTCCCAGAATCAGTCACAACGCGGAACATCTTATCTGTCATTGAAAACTTCCTGATTGCAACTTGGATTACTGAAAGGATGTTAGTAGTTGTGTGAGAATGTTTATGCCTCTTGAAATTTGAAAGATAGTGGTGCAACCTCTGCTCATTTTTCATCTTCCTGGGGTGATAGGCAGTGATACCTATAAAGCCAGATCCTTTTGCAGACCAGCAGTGAAAAGTCAAGCTAGTCTGAGTGGCAGATCTTAAAGCAGCCTTCTGAACTTCTTTTTTTCTGGCAGCAAAACTTATGTGACGATGGACGGTTCCCCTAAACGTTGCTTTCAAACCCCCTGTTTTTTTTTAAATAAGCTGCTTCATATCTGGCTTATCAAACACAGAAAGTTGCAATTTGTCCTTGAACAGGGTTTTGCAGCAGAGCATCCACAGAGCAGCTTGTTTTGATCGATTGGAAATAAAGAACCGTCGTATCTCTGCTCTTCTTATTCCAGATTTCGATAATCCATTGCCCTCTTTGTCATTTGCTTTACTATCTGGAGCTTTCTCAAGGGAAGCAGCCGGACTCGATATATATATATATATATATATATATATATATATATATATATATATATATATATATATTATATATATATATATATATATATATATATATATATATATATATATATATATATATATATATATATATATATATATATATATATATATATATATATATATATATATATATATATATATATATATATATATATATATATATATATATATATATATATATATATATATATATATATATGTATATATTTTTTTTTTAGTTGGTTTGGGTTTGTTATTTGCTGCACCAGCCGCATATACTTTATCTTTGCGCATATAAATTGTGTGCTTTCTTTTAAGATAGTATATAAATGTCATGGCGGAGACTTCCTTTATTCCGCAGGGTACCCAGAGAGATGTCTTGGAACATCCATGTTGTCATCAGAAAATGACATCATGCTTGTCTTAAAACAAAGGTTGATTTTTAGGATTTTTCACAAAATTAGAAGCACCTTCCAGTAGCCTACAATTTTGAAAATTGCACCTCCCGCAAAATATCTGACTTCTTACACCTCAGTGGCGTAATTAGGGGGAAAGGGGCCAATCTCCCGCTGAGTGGCTTCGTTTGCGAAATGAGCCAAGAAAACCTGTCTTAGCTCCTAAGTACGGTTTCCTAAAAACTTGGATCATTTGCAGCACAGTATTAATTTTTACGGGAATTTACTTGTTTATAATAGGTATTTGAGAGACAGATACAAGAATTAATATACTGCTTAGTGACAATTTTTTTAATTTATTGTGCTGTATGGTGAAAATTACCGTTTTCACCGGAAGATGTGGTATCCTACAGAATGAGAAAACTATATCAGTATTTTATAAGGCTTTGGTCAGTTACGCCAGAATCAGCTAGTTAGGCCACTGTTTCAACTCTAGGCTTTTCCTTGAAAGGGTTTCCATTGATTCTATTTAGAGATGATTTTATTAACATTAGAAAAGTTATATTTGGCATCTTGAAATAGTACATTTTGTTATGTTGATGCAATAAAATGTGCCAGCAAAAACATATATTTCTACTGGACAAGACGTCAATAAATTTACATTCATCTCTAACTAAACATTTAAGAAAATTTGTAATTAATAATCGGTATTTATCATGTATAGGCTAGTATGGTAATCATAGCAAGTCACTGTTATCTAGCAGTGTAAATTCCATAAAAACCGTTAAGTTAAAAATTTTCCCGTTTAAAGGTGCATTTACTTCCCATGTAATGTAGGATAAAGAGGCCCTACCAATAGAACCAGGATATACAGTAATAAGTGATTTGCTTGAATCCCGCTTCACCTAGATAGTATCTGTGCAACTTTGCTGCTCAATTGACTGAATAATATACACACAAAAAATAAGTTGTTTTAGTGGAACAAAACTGCACCTTTACCTTTCTCCCATTTACATACCTGCCTACTCTCGTCTGAGTCCTAAGCCCTAATTTTGCCTAGCTGAAACAATCCAGCAGCACATTTGATATGTTAGACACACTGAGTGCCATCATTTCACTTACTTCTATTTTGTATTGACGCTCCAATTCCAAAAACTGTATAGGGCGTAACCACGCTTCTTCAAAATCTCAAATTATGATTTAAAACACTATTTTATAAGTCCGAAATTTCTTAATATCTCATTCTGGAATCAATAAAGTAAAATCGAGAACAGAAGAAAAACAGGTAGAAAGAAACAGAACAGAACAGGTAAATAAAAAGCAGGTCATCTGTTTCTGTTCTGTTTAAGTTTTTTTAAGAACAGAACAGAAACAGGTACTTTAAAAACAGAACAGAAACAGTGCCCATGCTTACTCACAATATGGTTGCCATGCGAGTCATAAGCAGGATTTTGATTAGGAGGGGAAGGGGGGGGGGCTAATTTGTGTATTTGAAACACATCAAACGGATCGTACCAAGGGCGCACTTAGCTTCTTCTCTAGGGGGGAGGGGTCAGCCGATTCTGTGATGAAGGCGGGGGGATGATGTTATATTGGCAGTTCACAAAACCTTACATTGCCAGCAAGTTCTATCATCCTATGATATCTATTATAAGTAATCACCAAAAATCATAAATCATCAATAAGCTTCAGTATTAATCAATCTTCTTGGACTAGAGATAAATCTTTCCATGCCATTATGGATAATTGCTTCTAGTTTGACTTTTATTCTTTCATTCCAGCTGTTTATTTCCACCTTTTTCAACCATCAACCTTTGAACTTTTTAGACTTTTGAAATTTTTTTGGAATTCATGTAATCTTTAGTGAACATGATTTTTTTAGATTTTTTATTTGGCTGCCCCCGTGGTACTCTATGGCTGGTCATTGACAGCACCTAGTTTATTGTATGTTTTAACAGTGTTATTTGTACATTGGAAGGGTAAACACTTTCATCAGATTTTATAAAAAGTGGCGAGGAAACATTCCGAGAAAGTGTGTGCACATGATAAAGTTATCGTTGCGAATGCTGACAAAGACAGATATTTGAACTATGAAACAACTACTAGTAGCACCGCTATTGGAAGTGTATGCGCGTGTTTTCATGACAGTGAGAATCCTTTGGAGTACCGGAAAGATTCAACTCTTATGATGGTGGATATGCGAGAGTAGCATTCCAAGATATGTTAATGCTCAAAGAGAATTCAGACATAAAACTATTAGTTTGATGACGAAGGTCAGCCTTTTGGTACTGCTGGTAGTAACACAAATCAAGTCGCCATATTTCTGGCATTAGCATTCAATTGAAACCAAAAGGGGAAAAGAAAAGCCTGCTGCTGCACCAATATCATAAGCCATATCTTCTCTATGTGCCAGAACTTTTTCTGGGTAAAATTAATGTGGTAATAGACAGTGAAATCGTAGGCAAATAAAAAGGGTATTGACAGATAATATCATCAAGGAATATAAAGACTAATCGATGAGAAACAAAGCGCATGTAAACATTATTAGTAGCATTGATCGGGTACCAACAGATACGGTCAATGAACCCAATAGTACCAATGTCAAGGGCATATTGATCCTGTAGGTGGCACCACAGTAAAAAATGTATATGAGTCAAAATTATTAATGATTATTCTACTGGTTACGAACTAAGAGAAGAGAATAATTATAATATCAAGAGAGAACATGATAAATCACTTTATGCATCAGAATCATAATGTCCAAAGATGTCTAATGATATTAATAATGTGTAATATTGTATATAATAGTGTTTCAATAAAAATGTTCCTTTGCATTTTGGTGTTACGATAGAGGTTTTTAACAGGTTCATATTAGAATTAGACATTATATGGTGAAATCAGGTTGAGATACAAAATTTTAAATAATGTCTACTTAAATTTGACTGGTTATTAGCAAATGTTTATGTCAAGTGACTATTTTGGAAGGGGATAATAGGACATTAGGTTGTTAAATTGGTAATTAATCGAGAAAAATGCAGAATTAAATCAATAATTTGTCTTTCAAATAGATTTGTATTGAAATATGTGATGTTAAATGCTAAAAATAAGCTTGAATCAAGGAATGTAGACTGAGAAACCTTCCTTGATGTTAAAATTTGAAGGTTTTCATTTTTAATAGGTTTCATATTGGAATTAGAGATGGTATGTTGGTTATGAGGTTGACATGGACAATTTGAAATGATTTCTATGTAAATTTGAAAGGTTATTAGCAATTGGTTTCTGCAAGTGATTACTTTTCTTTTTTGGAGGGTGCCATATGACAATAAGTTGTGTTATTGATAAAAATTTCAGCCAAGTGTTTCCAAATCTTGTATTATATTACCAAAATCTTGTCTGATATTATCAAACATCTTGCACTACATTATCAAAATCTCGCCTGATATAACGAGAATACTCTATTGCATTATCAAAACCTTACGTTGTATTATAAAAATTAACAGACAAAGACAGATACAGAGACAAGCAAACAGCCACTCAGACACACAGGTACAGAGAGCGAGAGAGACAGAGAGAGAGAGAGAGAGAGAGAGGCAAAACACATACAAACGCACAGAGTCAAACCCTCACACACGCATAAAGACCGACACAAAGACAGGCAAACATCCGCTCAGACACACAGGAAGAGAGAGAGAGAGAGATAAGCAAACAGCAACTCAGACACACAAGCACAGATAGAGAGAGAGAGAGAGGGGGGGAGGGAGAGAGAGAGAGATAAAGAAAGAGAGAGGGAGAGAGAATAAACACATTACAAACACACAGAGTCGGACTCACAAACAGAGAAAGGAAACCCTCCCTCATACAAACAGGCACAGACAGAGAGAGAGAGAGAAAGAGAGAGAGAGAGAGAGAGAGAGAGAGAGAGAGAGAGAGAGAGAGAGAGAGAGAGAGAGAGAGAGAGATAGAGAGAGAGAAGAGAGAGAGAGAGAGAGAGAGAGAGAGAGAGTAGAGAGAGAGAGAGAGAGAGAGAGAGACAAAAACACCTACAAACAGACAGAGACAGACAGACAAACGCAGAAACAAGCAAACATCCCGCTCAGACACATAGGTACAGAGAGAGAGAGAGAGGGAGAGAGACAGAGACAGACAGACAGACAGAGAGAGAAAGAGAGAGAAACACACGAAGTGAGACGCACAAACACACACAGGCAGACAAAGAAACAAGCAAATACCCACTCAGAAAAGCAGGCACAGAAAGAGGATGACAAGCAAACAACCGCTCAGACACACAGGCTCAGAGAGAGAGGGAGAGAGATATAGAGAGAGAGGGAGAGGAGAGAGAGAGAGAGAGAGAACAGAGTCAGATGCAAAAACACACAAAGACGACCTCAGAGACAAGATTCACAGCACACACAAAGGACTCATGGGCGTGAGGCTAGGCTACATTAAGTTATCTGCTTCTAAGTTAGGTTTGTTTAGGTTAGGATAGCGGGGCCGGCCAAGTTAACCTAACCTAAAAGAACCTAATTTAAAAGAAGTTAATTTAATTTAACCTAACCTCACGCTCATGTGTCCTTTGCGTGTTTGTGTGTGTCTGAGTCTGAGTGTTTGTATGTGTTTTTTTACTCCTTCTCTCTCTCTCTCCCCCCTCTCTCTCTCTCTTTCTCTCTCTCTCTCCTCTGCATGTGTGTCTGAGGCGGGTGTTTGCATATCTCTTTGTCTATGCGTGTGTGCTTTGTGTCTGACTGTGTGTGCTTGAATGTGTTTTGTCTCTCTCTCTTTCTCTATGTTTCTGTTTTTCTGAGTGGTTGTTTGCTTCTCCCTCTCTCTCTGTACCTGTTTGCTAGGTGTTTTTGTCTCTCTTTCTGTTTGCTTGTGTGTTAGAACGGCTGTTTGCTTGTCTCTCACTCTCTGTGCCTGTGTGTGTGAGCGGGTGCTTGGTTGCCTCTTTGTCTGTCTTTATGATTTTTTATAATCTGAACCTGTGTGTTTTTAATGTCTATTTGTTTCTCTCTCTCTCTTTGCCTCCCTCACTCTCTCTCTTTCTTTTTCTCTCCCTCTCTCTGTTTCTCTCTGTCTGTCT